>OZ020607.1:35902947-36516874 GCA_963971545.1 Philophylla caesio
ACCAAGGCCTACACACTAATAAAGCTGGTCACGGAGAGAATGGAAGATAGCGAGGAATCACTGGACAAATTGATCCAAGACATTACAAAAGCGTCCTCGACGGAATGTTTTTTTGCAAACCTGGTAAAGTAACATTTTGTCTAAATTTTAAACACATACTCACACTCATTTATTTAAAGTTTATTATCTCACAGCACCGAAACTGAAATTTATACTGGCAATCTCCCCACGCCCACGCGGTAATAACTGTACTATATCTGAATATGTTTTATTTATAATAAACAAATTTAATAATTTACAGGTCACCTGAGAACAATGATGACAAAGACTCCGTCACATCACAGTAAAGTTATTTGAAATAAAAGATATAATACAAATCCTAAAAATACATTTTATTTACTTTCAGAAGCCTTAATGAAGAAGCTCAAATAGGGCCGGCCAACACGGACTTTCACCTACGCTACGGAAGAGTCGACGCCCATACGGTAGATAAATATTTTATTATTTTGTATATTTACAAACAAGAAACGTTTAACTTTTAGCATACCCTTTGTAAAAATGAGTGCAGCGCAACAACAAAGTCAAATTCTAAAATGGATTGTGCCCAACCTAAATGAAGAACTAATAAGAAGGAAAGAACATATTCACACCTCGGTGGTGAAAAGGCTGCGTGCTGAAGAGTTGCCTGATTCATTAATAGACAGGAGTGTCGAACTAAATCTAACGAGAAAATTTTTCGACAGGGAAAGTTATAAAATGATTGTGGAACTCTTAAGACAAAAAAAAAAATATATTTTTAAATGCGGGCAGACGAGTGTAATGAACAGATTTTGGATGGCGAAAAGTGCATCCTTTGTGATGGCTGCTTGCTCTGGCATCATATTAACCCTCTAACCGGTAAGAGTGCCTCAAGGCAAGCATCACAAAAATCACATTTTGAATATGAATATGTAATTTTTCATTACGAAAGTTAGGTCAACGTCATTGATCATTTTTCTCGTGACATTTGTTTCTCAAGTTAGAATGTAATCCGTTAGACCGTTTCTCTTCTGTAATCAGTTTTTTGCGAACAGGTGGAGGAGAAGGTCGCGTTTTCGTATTCAAAAATTCCTGATTTTCAGCATCGAAAATTTTTATTTTGGTGACGTAATTTTAGCTCAATAATTTAATTTCCGCAAAGTTTTAGTCGTAAGCTTCATGATTTTATATCTACGGTGTTGAAAATAGTTGGATTTTGTTTTCTAAATCGAAAAATCTAAGTGTGCCTCAAGGCACTCTTGTCGTTCGGCGCGAATCTTTTTACGCCTCACATTTTTCTACTGCGTTTTATTTATGGTGCTTTTTCGAGGTATTGCAAATACTTTCTAAATAATTTTTCGCCTGTTTTTCGTAAAGTGTCTAAATAACAGCATTCGAAAGTCATCGCATGATGTCGCGAGTGAAATTGTCGAAGTTATCGGACGAAGAAATCCTTGAATTTATGGATTCTGTGGAGACTAGTGGTGAAGAAGATTTAAGCAGCGAAAATGACTCTATAGATCGAAACTACGAGCCGGAGGAAATAAGTCCAGAGGACGAACATTTCATATCCCAGTGCCTTCGGGATATGGTATCAAGTGCCATTTTTATCACCGATGCAGCCAGTGATTCATTGAATATTTCTGCAGCTCGTGGTATCTTCGGTCTTGGTACAATTCGAATGAATCGCATCCCAAATTGCAAGCTCCCGATTAACGGTGCTATAGCAAAGAAAGACCGTGGGTTTTCAACGGGGCGTCGACTTAATGGATGGTTTGATGGGACGTTATCATGTGAGAGCCAAGACACGAGATGCAATGACGCGCCTTTTTTATCATTTCATTGATATGGCTGCAACGAACGCTTATATTCTCTAACGTCGAATTCACATGGAAGAGTTGAATAACTCCAGTAATATTTCTGTTGCAGGAGGAAAAATGCTACAGTTACCTGAATTCCGAGAACAGATCGCTGCTGGTCTTGTGAGCTACACTCAGACGCGTGCGATTGGTCGCCCATATTCAACAAGTCAACGTTCTACTCCACAAGATGAATCGTTACCTGCTGCTCTGAGTGTTGGCAGAAAAGCTGTATATCCTGTGGATGACGTTCGTTTCAACAGTAACAATCATCTTCCAAAATGGTTCGAGAAAAGAGGTGGAAAAAAATGGTGCAAATTTTGTAAAAGGTCGCAAACTCAATGTATTTGCGAAGTATGCAATTTACATTTATGTTGCTCCGCAGCAAAAAAATTGCTTTTCGGAATATCACACAAAGAAGTAATACACTTTTCTTGATTTCAATGTTCTGTTAAACTTTTTGCAACAAAACCATTGGTACTGAATAAAATTTCTACCTGTTCCTATTTTTTGCTCTAACCGATAAGAGTGCCTGGAGACACTGTTTCTTTTATTTCACCTGGAAGGCAAACGAAGCGACAAAATGGCAAATAGATGACGGCATTGAGTTTCTCATGCCCAAGTTATGCTAGAAAAAAATTCCCAACCATTTCGGATAACTATTTAAATGTTGCCGGTTTGAGGGTTAAGGCGCCTTGCACAAACGAGAGCACTCTTCCAAAAAAGAAAAAGGATAACTGGTTTTGTTCAAAATGTCAATGCAGTTAAATCATTTATTCTAAGTATACATCAAATTTGTTGACATATTGTACTAAATTTGTTTATTCCGTAATTTAAAAATTATGCTTGAAGAAACTGCTAATATATACTATGTGGAACAACCACCAAATTATATTTCCCCTAGCCAACTTCCGATAGGTACAGTGATTTGTATTTCCTCTTATTATAAACTCATAATATATAATTATAAACTAATATATATATTTAAATTTCTCTTCTAGTAACCCAGATGGAAAATTACCGCTGTAACATTTCGTATGACCGGAGGAAAATATTAAATACCTTCACTGATGGATGAGAACTTTCATAAAAAAAAACAAAGCAAAGTACAATGATAGTCTTTTGTACTGTGAAATAAACTATGTCTGCGTTTATAAGCCGCTTAAACTAGAAGCCAGACAAAAAAAGCTTCTTAACTCTTTTCGTTACGGTGGCCACCACAGGTAACCACCTACATATATTTTGAGGTTTTACTCAACACAGCGCCATCTTACGGAAATCATAGGTAACGTCGGCTGTCAATAAGCAAGCTATGCAATTCTTATGAAAAAAAAATATTTGAAAATAAACAGAGCAACCGTCGATTACAGTTATGAAAGTTTAGTAAAATTCGTGAACTTCACAGTCGTGGTTGTGTGTGCTAATTTTATCTTCCCTTGTGAGCACAAAATAAATATTGTGGTTTAATTTTGTGCAAATTGCGTACTTTGTTATTAACAAACAAAAAAAAATGTAAAATCTTTTAAAACTTTTAAGTAAATTAGACTTATTCAAAGTGGTTAGCAGCGGTAACCACCGTGCGGTAAGTGGCTAAATTATGAGAAAGTTCACGGTGAAGTGCAAGGTAGAATAAATTTACTCTTTTTAGGTAAAATGGCCAAGAACAAGTTGTCGGATCGGGAAATTGAAGCATTCTTGTTTGAAGATATACCTTCAGACATTGATAGCTGTGCAGGTGGTGATCTGTCTGATGAGGATGATCAATGGGAAGAGGAGTCTCCTTTATTAGACCAGAATCTTCTTCGGTCAGATGACGAGTTTGATTCTGGCGATGAAATTCCATTAGCTCAGCTACTTGGAAGTAATAAACCGGCTAACCAAGTTGCTCCGCTACCATTTCATTCATTGCAACCTCCCAAATGGAAGAAAGCGTATACAATTTTGGATCCTGATAACTTTGAGCCTTCATCTCATTTGCCGGACGAAATATATGATTTAGTAGTGAGCCATAGTGTGACTCCTCTCAAAATTTTTAATTTACTTTGGACGGATAACATTATGCAACAGATAGCATTTTACACGAACCTATATGCTCAACAAAAGGGAGTTTCTTACAAACCAGTTAGTGTAGAAGAGATGTCTATTTTTATTGCTCTGAATTTAATAATGGGCATAAAGAAAAGTCCAAGTTATAGAGACTACTGGTCATACTCACCTGATTTGCATATATGTACATATATCACATTTTATGCCATTCAACCGTTTTGCATGGATTCTTGGACACTTACATTTAAATGACAACAATCTTTTGCCTTCACGGAACGATCCGAATTATGACAAATTATATAAGGTGCGCCCTTTTATATAAATGCTCCGAGAATCTTACAAAAAAACTACAATCACTCTGAAAAGATCGCTATCGACGAGTCAATGATCAAATTCAAAGGTAGAAGCAGTCTGAAGCAATATATGCCGAAAAAGCCTATCAAAAGGGGGTACAAGGTATGGACAAAGTGTGCTTCTTCAGGATATTGTCTGGATTTCAATATACATATATGCAGGAAAAATCGGAAATAAGGTGGAAACTAATTTAGGAGGCAATGTCGTAAAAAAATTTTGCGAGGGACTGGAAAACAAGAACCATAGAGTATATTTCGACAATTATTTTAATAGTCACGAGCTCCAGGTCGATTTACGCCATAAAAAGATATATGCATGTGGAACAGTAAATGAATCGCGTAAACACCTTCCAAATTTGAAGCCAGATAAGCAACTAAAGCGCGGCGAGTTCGATTATCGAGTCAGTGATAATCAAATGGTTTCATTTCTGAAATGGAAAGATAAACGTTCTGTTTTCATCTTAAGTAATTTCCACGATCCTAGAAATGAAGTTTGTGTCCGAAGAACAGAAAAAACTGGGGAGAAAGTGGAAGTGCCTTGCCCTCCAGCATTGAAAGATTATAACGAAAACATGAACTTCGTAGATAAATTCGATCAATTGAAGGGTAGCTACGCGATTGATCGAAAATCTAAAAAGTGGTGGCACCGCATATTCTTTCATTTTTTAGATTGCACAGTGGTAAATGCATTCCTAATTTATAAAGAGTGCCAAAAAGACGAAACATCAGGATTAGATGAACTGTGCCTCAAGGACTTTAGACGCCAAGTTTATCAAGATATGCTTGCACCGGCCTATGTCAGCAATAAGAGAAGGTTTTCGCAAATCTCTGGCAAATCTTCACCTAAATGTGCTTCTATCAAGAAGCACAAACACGAGGTACCTGAATCAATACGACTTGCTGAAGGTAACCATCAACCCATAAGAGGTACTAAAAGGCGATGCAGTGCATGTAGCACGAAAAACAAACCAGTACGCACAGTATGGAGCTGCATAATATGCCAAGTACCTCTTTGCTACAGGGAAGGAAAACAATGTTTTAATAATCACCATCGTCGTTTGTAATATACCATGTATTTTATTGTTTTAAATAAAGAAAAAAAAACGAAAAATTTGAACACTTATTTCACAGTGGTTACCATAAGTAACCACCTTATAACGGACCCCCCCCCTGACGAACAACAAAAAAAGTTGCAGCTATCTCTTAATTTGACCCTCCTAACAAGAGTATGCTAGAATTTGTGTTTCTAGCCTTGCCAGATAAAAACCGTGACGTAAAGAGTTAAGGAAAAAAAAGTAAGATTTATCTATAGTAATACTCAGTTTTTTATAAAGAAAATTATTTATTTTAGAATAAATGCAGAAAACATTGAACATTTCTGCAAAGCGGGAATTCGTTTTGGGCTAACTGATGGGCGCAAATTTTTAAGTATAAAGGCATTCGAAGAGCATCACGCCCACCATAAAGATGAGGTAAGTTTCGCAATTAAATGTATATTGCTTATTAGCAATTCTTTCTTTTAGTTCCTAAAGCCCAAGGGATTACAAAATCGTAGCTGTAAAAGTGACTCCGCATCAGACAAGTAAAGAATTTTAATAATTTAAGTTTTTAAACCTTATCATGTTATTTAAATTACAGACTACAAGAGGTTCGGGTGTTAAAAAATGGCGACGTTTCTAAAAGGTAAAACATAACTACATTCTTAAACTCTTTAAAAACTTATATATTTAAAGGCATCGCGAACGTATGGAAACTTCGGTGTCGGAAGAAGCGTCTACTTCGAAGAGGTAATACAACTACATATATTTTCCTATTAATATGCTTCTTAATACACACGCAAAATAAATTTTTCTTATTTTTTGTTTTAGATGCAATAATACCACCGAGTCCCGCGACATCACAACTCCAATCATGGAACAACTTTTATATGACGGGAATAGCGAAGGGCTGACGCTGACAACGTAAAATACATTTTTTTTTTTTAATCCGAATCACACCTAAACATTTTTTTTAACTTTCAGCCTACATAAAGAAAACGAAGAAATAGTTCACGCAAGGTAGCCTTATTATATTTCTTTTTAATCCTTACCAAAATTATGTCTGAAAAACAATCTTATTGATTTCAGCTCTGATGACAATAGCGCGAGGGAGATTGAAAACCGTGACGAAAATGCTGGGGGAAAACTGGAGCAAACAATGTAATTATTTATATATAAAATTATCTCAATACACTTTAACTCTTGAATTTACTCATTTCTTTTACTTTTAGACATCAACCAGAAAGCGCGTTAAAGCCCGAAATGCTCGGTTGTTCACGGTTGAGTATCTTAATTTTGATTTATTAAACTGCAAACATAACTTCCAAATAAATGCCTTTTTTAATAATTTTAGCTTACCAGATAGTAGCCAAAGGGAAGAAGACATCAAATCATTGAAAGAAGATTTCAGGGCCTTCCTCATAAAAGCTATGAAATTTGAGCCGAAACGGAGGACCAAGGCCTACACACTAATAAAGCTGGTCACGGAGAGAATGGAAGATAGCGAGGAATCACTGGACAAATTGATCCAAGACATTACAAAAGCGTCCTCGACGGAATGTTTTTTTGCAAACCTGGTAAAGTAACAATTTGTCTAAATTTTAAACACATACTCACACTCATTTATTAAAAGTTTATTATCTCACAGCACCGAAACTGAAATTTATACTGGCAATCTCCCCACGCCCACGCGGTAATAACTGTACTATATCTGAATATGTTTTATTTATAATAAACAAATTTAATAATTTACAGGTCACCTGAGAACAATGATGACAAAGACTCCGTCACATCACAGTAAAGTTATTTGAAATAAAAGATATAATACAAATCCTAAAAATACATTTTATTTACTTTCAGAAGCCTTAATGAAGAAGCTCAAATAGACCGGCCAACACGGACTTTCACCTACGCTACGGAAGAGTCGACGCCCATACGGTAGATAAATATTTTATTATTTTGTATATTTACAAACAAGAAACGTTTAACTTTTAGCATACCCTTTGTAAAAATGAGTGCAGCGCAACAACAAAGTCAAATTCTAAAATGGATTGTGCCCAACCTAAATGAAGAACTAATAAGAAGGAAAGAACATATTCACACCTCGGTGGTGAAAAGGCTGCGTGCTGAAGAGTTGCCTGATTCATTAATAGACAGGAGTGTCGAACTAAATCTAACGAGAAAATTTTTCGACAGGGAAAGTTATAAAATGATTGTGGAACTCTTAAGACAAAAAAAAAATATATTTTTAAATGCGGGCAGACGAGTGTAATGAACAGATTTTGGATGGCGAAAAGTGCATCCTTTGTGATGGCTGCTTGCTCTGGCATCATATTAAGGCGCCTTGCACAAACGAGAGCACTCTTCCAAAAAAGAAAAAGGATAACTGGTTTTGTTCAAAATGTCAATGCAGTTAAATCATTTATTCTAAGTATACATCAAATTTGTTGACATATTGTACTAAATTTGTTTATTCCGTAATTTAAAAATTATGCTTGAAGAAACTGCTAATATATACTATGTGGAACAATCACCAAATTATATTTCCCCTAGCCAACTTCCGATAGGTACAGTGATTTGTATTTCCTCTTATTATAAACTCATAATATATTGGATTATAAACTAATATATATATTTAAATTTCTCTTCTAGTAACCCAGATGGAAAATTACCGCTGTAATATTTCGTATGACCGGAGGAAAATATTAAATACCTTCACTGATGGATGAGAACTTTCATATCGCACCAACTTCCGATAGGTAAAATGATATACATATATAAACGCATAATAAAAAGATTCAGCGGAATACCTGAGAAGCAGACTATTTTATATCATTGAAATTTTTGTATTTATCCTTTAAAAAAATTATGTGATAACTATTGATGTGATAAAAGATGATAATTTTTTAAGATATAATTCCAGTCATATCACTTAAACTAGAATATAAAATTATAACGATGTACAAAACTGATATTTATATGTGATATAATTTTAAAATATGCAAATCGCTATAAATTTACTGACTCAGAATGTATGAATTGTATAAAAAACTTAGAAAATTGTATCAAATCAAGTTCTTGTAAAAAATATGCATGGGACAAAAGAATAACTCCCTTTGAAACTTAAACTTCAATCAATTTTCGGAAAATCATTAATTTAATATAAAGTATACTTTTTTGTGATAAAGAAAGCATAAACGAATGAAAGAATAACTTATACATATGTTTTTGTTTGTAAATAAGAAGTAAAACATACATACATATATTATGCATGATTATAAATAGATAATGGAATAAAAAAATATACTTCCAAAGTACAATTTAAATACACATGTAACTCAAAAATCTTAAAAGTCTGATACGAATCTTAAAATGTCTAGAATAATATCTTAGAATTAAATTGTAATTAATAGAAACCCTTAAATAGAAAAACTTAAATATACAAAGAACGCATCATGTATATTTTTTCAAACAAACATAATTTTAATATTAATGAATTTTATTATTATTTAAAGAAATATACAAAGGAAAATAATACAAGTATTAAATTAAAAAAGAAAAAAATTAAAATCATTTAAAGCGCAGAAAATTATAGAAGGAACGATTTGGTAAGATATACTCGTATAATTCCGATTTTTCAGCAATGTTGTAAAAATTTCTTTCAAAAAAGTAAGTTTCATTTGAATATGAAGTTAAAACAGTGACAATTGGTAAAGTTTCCAAACAGCCGAATTACTGATTCCTTAAATATATACATATATGTATGTATTCTTATGTATGCTTACATACATATACATATACTTATTATTTAGCAACTTTTAGTAAAATAATTTCTTTATTGACATTTTTATATTTAATTTAAATACACTGGTAGGAAAGTGCAGCGGCACTGGCGAAACTTCGGACACTGGCAGACTGTCTGAATGTTTAAACAGCCAAATCCTTAGTTCTTATAATATAATATATGTATATATGTACATAAATATATAAACGCATTTTTTTTGCAATAATAAGTAAATTAATTTCTTTATAAACATTTAATATACACTGGCGAAACTGCTGACACTGGTGAAGTTTCTGACACTGGCAGACTTTCCGGTACTGGTTTAATTTTTAAACCGCCGAATCCCTGCTTCCTTAAATATATAAATTATATAATAAATTACATTTATTTAGCAATAATAAGTAATAACATTTATTAGAACTACACTGGTAACAAGTGCAGCGGCACTGGTGAATCTGAGACACTGGCGAAACTGCTGACACTGGCGAAACTTCTGACACTGGCGAAGCTTCTGACACTGGCGAAACTTCTGAAACTGTTGACACTGGCGAAACTTCTGACACTGGCGAAACTGCTGACACTGGCGAAACTTCTGGCTTTCCGGAACTGGGGAAATTTTCAAACCTCCGGAATCACCGGATCCCTTAAATATACATATATGTACATAAAAACACGTAAGAAATTATTTATAAATGCATGCCTTTATTTACATTTTATTGTTTTATTTAACTACATTGGAATTAGTACAGCGACACTGGCTAAACCCCAAGGACTGGCTAAACACAAGACACTGGCAAATTAGTTTTTAAGTTTTTATGCTGTCAAATTTTATAACTTAATTTTATTAAAATAAACATACATAAGTTGTTGAAATATAGAAACTCTTATTTGCATTCCATGGCAAATTTTCTTTTATTTATATTCTACACGGGCAGTCTGTTAACCCTGACACTGGCGAGCTTTTAACTCTGACAGCGCTGTGACACTGGAAAGCCGAAGATACCCGACCCTGGCGACACTGGCCAGTGTAGCGAAACTGGCGACACTGGCCAAGTGCGAAAAGACACTGTCCACTTGTAAGGCACTAAGCCTGAAGCTACACAGGAACAGCAAGATTGAACTTGTAACTTTCGAAAGTAGCTGCCGACATTTTGCATTATGCGCGATAGGGCCGATCACAACCGTAAGGTGTCATTTTAGAGTCGATGAGCACTCCTAGGTACATACATACATACATACATATTTAATAAATGGCTATGAGACGATATTCTTCCCCGATTGCGCCATCTTTTAAGGGACCGTTTGGAGCCTAGAAAAACTAATTCCATATCCTGATTGGCCAACTTAAGTTTTGCCTTTGAAAGCCAATTCCTGACCGCCACCAAAGCTATGTATGTACATACATAGTATGTAGATATTAGGCATGTCAATCCCGGGATCCCCGCCTTTTTCAACAACCGAATATCCCAGGATCAGTCTATTTAAATCCCGCAATAGCAAAAAACACTGAATTTAATAGCCATTTATTTTTTTAAATTTGAAATTTACATGTTTTGAAACAAAAATAAACCTCAAATGATTTAAAACAAAAATAGTCGATCGAATAAAACAAATAACACACTAAACATACCTTTCAGAGTTGTATTGAATTAAGAAAATCTAATGGGGGAACTTTTTTAAATGCCGTTAGATTTTTTTGTTTCAGAAATCCCAATCCATAGAACAACTTTTTTCGAGGACTCGACTTTTTTTTTTTGATTAGACCGCGTTCAAACAGGGAAACTTTTGTTGCTTATTATCGGCGATTTCCCTTTTGGTGTTGCTCGTCGCGTTCACACAGAGCAACTCTGTTCAGGCAATTTTCTGACATTTTATTTTATATTATTTTCGCAAATTTCTGTACGCTTCGCTTACGCTGCATTTACAACTTCTGACAAAATTCCATATTCTGAAATATTCATGTTAATATGTAATTCGATTATGGTTAATATGTATATGCATACATACATATGTGTATATTTACTTACAAAAAATAAGAACCAAATTTCATTTCTCAACTTACCGCATGTATTCAATTAAAACTCAACAAAACTGCAACCACTGAAAGAATTTATAAATGAAAAGGAATGTCAAATTTGATGGCCGCCGACTGAGACGAATAAGAACACAAAGCGTGTCGCCCGAGCACGAGCAACTCGGTGCCCTTCCCCTTTCCTCGTCACTCCCTCTTCAACAAGTACCGAGTTGCCGCGACAAAAGTTTCCCTGTCTGAACGCAGTCTTAAGAACACCAATCACTGGTGTAAAATGGCCAGGTTTTTAAAATAACTTGAGATGCTAGGTTGTCTTGCAGCTAACTTAAGGCCATGCCACATAAAACTTCTGCTTCGCTTTACGTCAGAGTTAAGCTTTGACAGCAAAGATGAATACATGCAATTATACGAAATTTTCCACATAGGCAACACCGTCGCCAAAGCAAAGCGAAATCTTGGGCAACTCTCATCTTTTCGCTGACTTTGACAGTTCGCTCTTACCAATTTTTTTTATTTCTGACATTCGTCTGTTAACGGTCGACGTATATTTGAAAATTTTCCCACAAAAACAAGGTAAATATAAAATTTAACTGAAATAAATGCTTAAATATACAGTTTTTTTTAATTTAGCAAAATAAATGGAGAAAAAGTTAATCGAAGCGTTGAAAATGCAGCCAAGCATCTATGACAAAAGCTGCCACCTCTTCCGCAATAAATACCTAAAGGATCGGACATGGCAGGCTGTTGCGGGTTTTGTGGGAGTTCTGGTACCTGTATTTTATTGTGATGATTTACTAAAGGCTTTTTCTTTTACAATAGAGGAGCATTGCTGAGCACGGTGGAAGTCACTTCGTGACCGTTTTTTAAACATAATAAGGCTTCGTGAAGTAAAAGAACTATTAACAAAACTTCCATAATGTCCATAATTATGCCGAATGTATGCAAATATGTATGTTTATAAAGTTCCGTGCGATTTTCACAACTCACAATAAACAAACAAAAAGTATGTATTTTTAAAGTTTTATTGTGGCATACCTTTTGCGTTTTTCGCTTTTCTGACAAAGTTACAAATGTCACGTAAAGCGAAGCAATTCTTATGTGGCATGGCCTTTATCTTGCGAATATATATATACATTGTAGCCGGATCATATTTGTTTTAGTTAGTTAAAAAAAAATATAAAAAACAACAAAAAACGATAGGGCAAAAAAAAAGCTCAGTGTATCCATTTATGCTTTGTTAACCTTTAGTCCGGTAAGTTATTATATACTATTTTGTACTTATTAAGCGTATTTTTTACATTGGCGCCCTCTTTAATATGACTGTAAATGTACATATAATGAAAAAATAAAATTTTTTTGTACTCTCTAAAACTTAAAAACAAGTCAAGGGACCAAAAATTTAAGCTACTTATATTTGAGTAAATTATTTTTAATCAAAATTTATTAGACCCTTTTGTCGAGTCCTCGAAAAAAGTTGTTCCGATT
Organism: Philophylla caesio; assembly: GCA_963971545.1. Taxonomy (NCBI): domain Eukaryota; kingdom Metazoa; phylum Arthropoda; class Insecta; order Diptera; family Tephritidae; genus Philophylla; species Philophylla caesio. Next base: position 35,915,562 of record OZ020607.1, read on the forward strand.
GCGGACAGGATTGGGATATCTGAAACAAAAAATTTTAACGGCATTTGAAAAAGTTTCCCACGTGTCAATTTATCACCGTTAGTTATTAAATATGAACATGAAACTTTTTACACATTAATATTTAAAGCACAATAAATTGCCATATTTTTGTGAAAAAACAACAACAGTTTTTAATGGTTGAAGTTATAGTTTAAAAACTGTTGTTGTTTTTTTCACAAAAAAATCTTCCATAAACTGGCCTTGAGCTCAATAAAATTGTAAAATATTAACATTTACTAGGCTAACAGAAATATGAACAATTATAATTTCCTTCAATGTTGAAAAAAAATATATGCATTTAGGAATACTTGGAACTGCATTTTTTTTAATCGAATAAATTTAATTTATTATGTCGGTATGTTAATATTATGTATATAAGTATAATATTATTGATAAGTTTATAACAGTATGTATTAGAAAATTTTAAAGTATTTTAATTATTTTGAAAATTTATTTTAATAAACTCGAGGCTAATCAAAATTTGAGATCGAATTATCGACGAATAAAAATATGCTTCTTCTTACAGAAGACGCATCCGACCCTGTAATATTGCATTGTAGATGCAATGATTCGCTGTCGTTAAGCTGTAGTTCCAAATACCCTTTCGCAGTGCTTTGTATTGACTTAACCTCACTGTAAGTTGTCTCTCCTGTTTTGGCAATTTTGATGGCGTTAGTCCTTGTTTTTCGTTTCTGTAATCACAGTTTTCCACATCCCCTCAATTACGGTTGGAGGAAGTCATGTTGACTGATAAATTTCCCGCTCGTTATCTAGGCGCTCCGCAGCATGATTAGATGGTACTGGTTTTTCCAAGTCTGGACAAATACTCCTTCCAGGTTTTTTTTTCTAGGAGGGGCTAACTATGCAGCAGTGTATTTATCAGGTTGGTACTATATACCAAGGCAGATTTAACAGGTTGCCACAGTAGTGTTAATAATTTGTTTTTTTTTCATTTATCTTTATTGCCAAACTTTGTTTTCATTTGATAAACACAAAAAAAAAAATTGTTCACATCTGATTCGTGCTTATACTCGTATGTTAGTAAAAAAATATATTTTGCATTTTGCTAATCAAATGAATGAATAAATATCATGTACTTACATACATATATTTGTGCCCAATTAGTACATAGTTGGGAAAGTACGTAATCTGCAAAGAACGGCTCGTAAAAGGCCGAGTTTCTTCACACCGAAGGATTATTAGCAAGAAAGCTTGTGGTATCACGTTCACGAAAACAATGTTGTGTTTATGAACTAATTCGCGAACTGTGATTTGGTTGCTGGTGCAAAACGGGTACACTTGATGTCCAACTCCATTCCAAGGCTCAAACATTAAGTTCTGAAATAAAAAACATTTTGTATTTATGTAATTTTTTTTGGGTAAATTGAATTTGTGATTTGTCAACTTTTGTTTTCAATCATGATTCAATTATAAAAGGTGGGATACAAGGCGAATTAATGTAAGGTGGTAGCGATGCTAAAAATGCAACCCTTTGGTGGGTTATTGTCAAAATTTATCTCCTTTGTATTTAACTTTCGCGAAATAATTTTTAAACTATTAGGGTCACTGCAAAAAGTTATAGTGAACCATATGTTGAAATTTCCTGTAGTTAAAGGGAACAATTGATTATTTGCAACTAAACAGTTGATCTTGACAACCAACCACCAATCTGCTGATTGATTAACACCACCTTTAATGAATTCGCCTTGGTGGGATACTTATCATGATTCAATTATAAAAGGTTGGATACTTATTGACGTATACGTTTTCCGACTGCCTTGTAAGGTTGCATTTAGGAAGGTCTGATAAAGGGGAAAATATTTTGTCCCTTTCCGTGCAAAGGTAGTAGAAAAGTAGGTTACCAGTAGCGAAATGCGGTTTATACATAGAATGAAACATATTTGCAGAAATTTAATATTTCAATTTAATCTAATATAACCGAATATTCAACCACACATGTATGTATGTATATACATAGCACCTTAATACAACAAACTATATAAACAAAAAAACGCAAGTGTGATTTAGAGGCAAATATATTTTACACATTTTATTAACAAAAACAATGTGATTTCAACCTTTTTTAAGTTTTTACATGCAGAAAATAGAACTATCACATTTGGAAAAATTTTTACAATAAAATTTTCTTTAATTCAATATCAATTTTAGCAACCAAAATAAGAAGTATCTTTTAAAAGCCCAGTAACCAGGATTGTATACATATTTCATTACAACTTCAAACTTTTTTAAAAATATAATTTCCATTTTTGTAGATCATAAAATTGTAAGATTCAAGTCACTAAAAATGTAACATTAGTTGTTCGAAAAAATTTTTGTTTTATATGGAAAACACCACACAATACCTCCGTCAAAAAATTTACGGAATTTTTATTGATATACATCTGTTAGAAATCAAGTAAAGACTTTAGTAAAAACTGGTCAAAATACTAATAAATGTTATTTCTATTCGATATTTTAACTATAAAATTTTATGGTTGTTAATATTTATATAAATTCTTTTTTCTTCTTTTAATTTAAGTTATTTTATATAAAATATATACAGTAAAAAATTTAAAAACATAAAATGCTTTCTTTGCTGCCTAATTATCCAACCTTGTATGTATGATTGAATCATGGTTTTCAATAGACTGATGTACTTGATAGTTCTTATTGACAATAAAGGTATATATTAAAAAACCTGGCAGGGTTGCAATTTCTCTACTGCGGTTATCTGTTAGATCTGCCTTGCTATATACACAGATTTCTCCAAATCTTTCAACAAAGTCTCGTACAATAAGATTGACTTATTGTACAAACTTGAGAGCATTGGCTTTCACTGTTTTTTTAAGATGGTTAAAATCTTATATGTCTAATAGCTCCCTGTCTGTTGATATTGAAAACTGTAAACCACATTCGTTTGTAGCTACGTCAAGTGACCCCCAAGGTACCATCCTGGGACCTCTTTTGTTTGCTATTTTCATTTTTTTTTTGGTTCCTGCTTTAAATTTTCCTAGTTCTAACTCTTTGCTGATGCGCAGAAAAAATAGTTTTTCGAACATTTCTCTCCTAGAACATGACTTGGACAACCTTGTCAATTTGTGTCATTTTAATAAACTTTACTTAAACGTAAATAAATGTTTTCATGCATATGTCCTCCAAATCGCCAATTGTTCTTTCTTCTAACTACAATATCGCAAACAGACAGTTGACTGCTGTTAAAGAGTGTGTTGATTACGCTATAGTTTTTGACTCAAATGTGTCGTATGTTATGTGCTTCCAAAAGCTTACTCTTACCTGGCTTTCGTTCGTAGATATGCGAATGACTTTAAATAACCATATACCAGGAAATCGTTGTTTATATCCTTAGTTCGCTCAAAACTATGTAGAGTACGATTCTATCATTTGGAACCCTATCTATGACTGCCATGCTCTCAAAATAGAAAGAAAGCAGAACATTTTTTTTCGCTTTGCTCTAAATTCGCTTAAATTTGTTGACGCGCTTTCATCTTACTATTCTCGTTGTATGCTTATCAACCTACAAACACTTGAAACTAGAAGAACTGTCCAGTTGCTTATGCTTATTTTCAATCTTGTTGCTGGATTGTCCAATATAATATAATATATAATTTTGGCGCGTACACTAAGTATATAGCTCAGTGTTTGGTCGAGCTTCTCCTACCATTTGTGGTGTGCGTCTTTATATTATACCACAAATGGAGGGACCTACTGTTTTGTGCCGACTCCGAACGGCAAATGTATTAAATGAGAAGCTTTTTCATGGCAGAAATACCCTCGGAGGTTTGCCATTGACTGCCAAGGGGTGACCGCTATTAGAAAAACATTTTCTATTATTAAGATTTTGTTTGCCCTGACTGAGATTCAAACCTCGAACTCACCGGCATATCAAGTTATAGCACGCACCGCTACCAACTCGACCATAGCGACCACTGTTTAATTGTCCAATACTTCTTGAAAATATGCCCTTTAATGTGAGGCATTCATCTCTACCGTTCTATTTACATACTAAAAAGGCTAATTATTACCAATTTACCCGATTTTTAGAGCTCTGATTTTTCGTAGCCTCGAAGCTCTTCCAAGTCTTCTCTTGACTCACGGTTCCTTTAATTATATATTTAGTTTTTAAATAAAATTTTGTTCTATTTATTTATTTTTTTTCATTTTAGTTTTGTCTGCAAGATTTGTAATCAAAGAATTAATAAATTAAATCAAATTTTGTACCACTTCCTCTTTCTCTCTCTTTGCTCTCGAGAATTGTTCCAGTAGAGATCGATTTTAATATCGACGAAAGGCGCTGGATTTTTGCATGGCTAAAAGTGTTCTAGGATGTCTCCAATGCATTTCCTAGCGTTAACCTTTTCTGAAAGTTCTCTCATTTTCTTTTTCTCTTTCATTTCGTATAAAACGAACATTTGTTGTTTTAGATTGAACTTAGGTATTAATTTTAATTTTTTCTTGATTTACTTTTGAAAACCTTTGCATAACAACAAGTGAGTAACTTTTCGATTAATTAATTTTTGTTCTCCTCTTAGGGCTGTTTGCACCATCACCTTTTAAAAAATTGTCAGCAAATAAACAAGTTTTCGTTTGGCTTTGCTGATACGAACTAATAAATGCCTTACATATGTATGTATTTGTAATTACCCAGTAAAATTTGAGGCTGCTATTTCATTATAAGTTGTATCTATGTATGTATGAGTGTATGCACATTTCTAAATCTGTATGTATGGGCACCTGTAGTTTTAGGTAAGTATCAGTTGGTAAAGGGAAACAAAATCATTTGCAAGATATTAGTTTTCTATTAAGTTTTTAGACCGAAACATGTATAAGTCCATACATACAGCTGTGTTCACAAAACGCTCAACGCCCTTTACAAAAAAAAATCTAATAAATCAACGGTACATTTTAGCCATCTAAAACTTGCAATTTGCTTTACTGAAATTGATTCTGCTATAAAACTGCATATGCAGAATTTTCCTAAAAATCCTGAATAAAAAGTTTGAAATTTGATGACAGTTTTTAAAATTTTTTTTAATTTTTTCGAATTTCGAATAAGCTTTGAAACTTTTATTTATGTTATATGGCTTCGGTCAAGGCGAATTCATATAAGGTGGTAGCGATTCTAAAAATGCAACGCTTTGGTGGGTTATTGTCAAAGTTTATCTCCTTTGTATTTAATTTTCGCGAAATAATTTTTACACAACATATTAGAGTCACAGCAAAAAGTTATAGTGAACCAAGTCTTCAAATTTCTTGTAGTTAAACGGAACAATTGATTATTTGCAACTAAACAATTGATTTTGACAACCAACAACCAATCAGCTGATTGATTAACACCACCTTTTATAAATTCGCCTTGGCTCGGTTATAGATTCCACTCAAGGCACATTAAACAGGTAGCAGCATTAAAGAAAATGCAACCTTGGGATATATTTTTTGATTTGTTAGGGTCCATCACCCTTCAAATTAGATATATCAAATTTGACGAGTTTGATAATTCTAAATATAAACAAAATGTACGCGTTTCTACATTTTGCAATTGCTCCTGGTCACAAAATTTGAAAAAGACTCTCGTGGTATACCTTCAAATATGCAAAAAATGGTCGGAACGCACCCAACCGTTTGCAGAAAGCGGCATGCCGAACTTCTGTTCCAATTGGATATGAAAAGCAAGATCCGACCTTTCCCCGTCTTTTAGAACACAATATCTCCTTTCTGAGTATGTACATATGTATGTTTGCCGAACCGCGTTAATGAAAAATTTGTATAAATATAGAAAATGTAAACAAATATTGTTTTGTAAACTAAGTTGTTTTGTTTTTTTTTTAAAAAGTTTGTTTTGTAAACAAAGTTTGACTTGTTATGGACCACATATAAAAAAAAAACTCCAATCAGCTGCTAACATTATACTACCTGTTTATTGCACCATGATTCCACTTAATTTTAAATAAAAATTGTCAAAAATAAATAAATCAATATATGTAAGTTTCAAGAAATATCATTTCAAAATTCACTACTATTTTTGTGACCGCAACTGTTTGAATGGGTAAATATGTATGCATATACATACATGACAATAACTACGTTGCAGTAAAACGAGAACAAATGCTTATTACGTACTGTTAATAAACGGATATGAGAAAATATACAGCAAGTTTAAAGAAGAACAAATCAATTGCACACTCCAAAATACACAACGTCTATGTGAGTCAGCACCACGTACATATACACAGATACAACACACATATGATGTGCTTGAATTGACCGGATATTGGTTATATTTCCGACATGAAAATTGATAAATTGTGAAGACTACGATTCTGTGATTTCAATAAAAGAGAAATTAGTGCCATTATGTGAAGGTTAGAAGTATGGATTTATTGAAATATTTGCAATTGTTAGTTGGCACAACGGCATTCCTGCATATACAGTGTAATAAGACTTTTATTTTCTTTTTCTGAAAAATCGTATATCAGAAAACACCGAGCACAGTAAGAGGCTGCGGGGGACAAAATGGCAGACATTAGCGTCTGTGCTTTTTTCCAGCGAAAAAAAAAAACTATTCATGTTACCGATGGCCTCTTTGCAAACCAATTTCGGTTTAAATTCACCGATTTGTGGTAGGAAGCAATAATCCATCCATGGTTTCGAAACAATCTCGGATTGCGTTTGAACATCTCCTTCGAATGGTCTCTTGAAATTCAATTATTTATATACATACATACATATGTACGAGTAAGTTTCTAATGCTGAAACCACTGATCACTTTCATGAGTCCTTAACTTCAAGTTTGTTCATTTTGTCCCATGTTCAGGGTGTCTCATTTTATAACATCCTGAAGTGAAACTCAGTATTTATGCTATTTCACTAAATTTGTTTTAACGATATATGCTTTTATGATTTTAGTGATTTTGACTTGAACAATTAAAAATGATTATTTTGATATTTGTTGGAACGATTTTCCGTCATACCTTGTCAAGTTTGGTTTGGAGACAAACCGGTTTCGGCGTTGTGCCATCTTCATGTCAATTTTCGTTCGGTTCAGTTTATGTCTATCGTTCTGTATTTATTTCTTTTTTTTTTTGGTCAAGCAGGTATTGTTGCGTAATCGTAAATGTTAACAAATATTAAGTTTCCTGAGTATAGGTACTTAAAGTCTCGCGCGGTTAGAGTCCAAAAGGGTATATTTTATCTCGAATCTGCCTTTGCACAGAAAGAATTTCGTCACAATTCTTTTAATGCAAATTATCTTGAAAAATAACAACTTTAACAATAAAAATCACTGATTGATTTTATAAATAAAAGCAAATAACTTTTTTCATAAGAGATATTCCTTTAATATTATACAAAATAACATCAACAATATGTACCATCAGAACAGTAGTAAAAGAAACCTGGTGTCAGGTACAAAAATAATAACATAAATTTACAATATCACTCTTTATTTACCTATGCATCTTATTCATTTCAAATTCGGTATTAGTTATTATTCATATTTGCGAAGTTGGTTTCTGCACAGTTTCTAACAATTTATGAGGTTAAGCGCTTAACCGGAACTAAAAGCTGCATCCTTAGCTGTTTTCATAATCCTACATTTTACTTATTTTCTTTGACAAATCCTCTTGCAATATCCGCCTTAATTGTTTTGTTCTAGGAATGGGCGATTATCTTATGTATAAAAATTTTAATTAAATTTCTTACATTTTGAATTCGTGTATATTTTTCGCCTCTCAAAAAATAGTCAACAAATTCAATTAATCCGCCAACTATTACCGCCCGAAATAAGTGTTGCCCAAGGCAAATTCAATGGGTAGGCGCAGTAAAAAAAAGAAAAAAAAAATTATGAGCTCTGTGTAAAAAATCCTAGCTTTCGATGGATAACAATGCCATTTACTCCGATTCCCTCCAATTTGTCAAACACGAAATACAGGCTGTTAAATCTTCAAAAAATATACATATACATATATATATGGCACTTTCCTTGCATGCGATGGACCGATGGAATTCGTTACAGATGTAAAATCAGTTTCAATTTTTGATACCGCAAATCTGGGAAAATATGTGAAATGGAGTACTGGAGTTACGTTTTTACGCACAGCCACGCTTTCCTACACGACGGTTTAGTTTTTTTAAATTAAATTATTATTATTTACAATTAATACACAATTTTAATAATTATTAATTTTTAAATTACTTAGTATTTTTCTACTACCTTTTGGCGAAAAGGGATCATATTCTTCCCTCTTTCTGCGTACTTCTAAAATACAACTATAGATTAAGGAGTGTCAAAATGTAGCTGTCAGTAAGATCAGAATTAGATCAATATTGACAAGGGAGTTTTGACGCTCCCTTTCAAAACGTTGCATATTACGTTGCGAAGTACGGAAAATGGGTAAATAATGCGTTCCCTTTTTGTGAAACTAGGAGTATCATAGTAAGGAAAGTTTGTAAATAGTGGTAGAAAATAATATGTTAATTTTAACATATTTGCAAGAAATTTTGTGCTTAAATGGCAATAAAAAATATTCTTACCTTAATTTATTAATTTAGTTAGAACATTTAAACTGCAAGCTAAAATTATGTTAAGCTCAAAATTTCAAAATGAATTTTTTAATAATCCTGACTGCTGCATAGGGTGAACACCCTTTCGACTTTTTGTAAACCCGGTTTTCGAAATATTCGAAAAATGGCAATTTGAAAAAAATCGGTTCTTAATTTTTAAACGAGTAAACCGGTTCTTGTTCAAAGTAAAAAAAAGCTACATAAATGTGCATACATGTTTCTAAATGCTATTATTTCTATAAATGAAATCTTTGGGAAATTAAATGAAGTCACAATTTCAGACAAGTTGGCATTAATTGGTCTCAAAATAAAGCATCTAGTCTCACAATAAAGTCTCTCAATTATGACCAAGTGATAAGCAGGTCACAAAAATTAAGACAAAACTTAAAAATTAAAAACGTAAAAGCGAGGAGAGGCAATAATATGCAACTCATATATAGTCTCAAATTTTCAAACTTGAGATTATACCTAATTGCTTAATTTCACATTGAGCAAATTGGGCGAGCTGGAAGGGCTTGTTGCCAAAAAGGCGTTGTACAATTTTTCAAGGAAGGTTTTCCCGTCCTCTTACGAAATTTGTGTCAATATTTAAAATCTTCTAAAATTTGTTATGTCATATTTGCCGCGTTCTTTCTACAAATTAAAAATATGTGTGTCAGATATAAAACTAGTCGATGTGTTGCCATAAGGGATGTCAATTTTGGTCATTTTATTGATCCCGGGATTTTCGAGATCTGAAAACTAAATCCCGGGACAATCCCGGGATCCCGATTTTTTCAAATTTTTATTTCGTAATGTTTATTTACCCAAAAAATGTAACACGTCTTTAATCGTTGTATTATAGAAGTATACAAAATAACATTCACATAACAAAGAAGAAGAAAACTTGATGCAATTTATCTTTGAGACTTTCTGCCTTATCCACTTCAGGCACTTTGTCGTTAGTTCGTTTGTTCTATTAACATCGCTTTCATAGTGAGACTCATTTTCTTCTCGAGTGGGATAAAACAAAGTCTTAAGGGAAACAACTAGATGGAATTTTTAAGAATGATATAAAATTAAAAAAAATAAATGGCTATTAAATTCACTGTTTTCTACAATTCTGGGATTTGAATAGACTTATCCCAGGATATTCGGGAGCTAAAATGGAATCCTGGGATTGACATACCTAGTTGCCATATTTCTATCAAAGGTTATATCTTCACAACTACAAAAAAACGGCTTTGGAGATAAAAGAAACCGATTTATTCGATATTCGAAAAAACCAGATATCAAAAAAACCGTAGATATAATAATTTATGAAAAACCGGAGAATACCGGTTTGAAAAAACCAAGCCAAACACCCTACTGCTGCATAACGGCATCTTAGCTTCCATGTGAGAATAGTGTGCAGATCGTAGAGGAAACGTCCAAACGGAGTCTGAAACAAACAAAAAGGCAAAGTTTCCTAAGAAATTTTTGGTTTGTAAAGCAATTTAAAGCTGTGATAACAGAAGCAGCGCATTCGTTACAACAGTTGTCTACATTTTTTGGCCTGACTTGGCTTCGTGTCATTAAAGCAATTCGGCAGTTGAACGGTATGAAAAAAACAATATAGCATTTGTGCTCAGATATGTAAACCCTCTGGTCAAAAGAGTTATGAAGAGCTCAAACAAAAAAAAAAAATAGCTGAGGTAATAAAAATAATTTTTTATAAAAAAAAACAACAATCTTCAAAATGTTTTAATTAAATGTAAACATGAAATTGATTTCGGTTAAAACCTCGTTTTTTATACCTTTCATAGAAATGGTATATTAAGTTTGGTCCGATGTTTGTAAGTACCAGATGGATAAGAGTTAGAGCCATCAAAAAGTAAACCAACAAGATCAGGATGATGTCAGCTAAATCGATTTAGCCATATCCGTCTGTTCGTCTGTTTTAACACCAACTATTCCCCCAATTTTGGATGAAACTCGACAGAAGGACGACTATAACGTATATGGAAGCCGATTGTTCAGATATTCTATTTCGCTAAAGACAAAAATATCAGCTGTTATTAGAACTACATATATTAACAGTGAAAATAAAAAAGATCAAATATATATAACATATAGCTGCCATATATCCGATTGTTCAGGTAATGCATTTTGCACAAAACTATTCATTTAAGCAGCTAAAGGCTTGAAATTTTGAACAGATAACAGTTATTGTTAGCAATAAACAGATCTATAGCTAATACAATCAGATATATACTATATAACATATAGCTCTCACACAATTTCTCCAATCAAGAAAAGTTTGAGCCTTGTCATTTTATTTGTTTATTTTTAATAGGCTAAGTATTTCAAAAGTTAATAATAATAATTTGGCGCTTACACTATCTAGGTCAGTGTTTGGCCGAGCTTCTCCTAACATTTGTAGTGTGCGTCTTTATGTTGTACCACAATTTTGTGCAGACTCCGAATGTCAGATGTATTTTATGAGAAGCTTTTTCATGGAAGAAATATCCTCTGAGGTTTGCCATTGCCTCCAGAGAGGTGACCCCTATTAAAAAAAAATCTTTTCTGAGGTTAAGATTTGACTTGCCTTGGCTGAGATTTGAACCTCAAACTCAGCGGCGTATCGAGTTATAGCACGCACCGCTACGCACTCGACCACAGCGGCCAATTTCAAAAAGCTATTTGATTTATTTCGTGCAATAATTATATTGTGTGCAAACCTTATTTCCCAAAAATCGCATTCCCTTTATCACGTTTCTCTGCTGCTTCCGAAGTACTGCGTTGAGCTACATATGCAGCATGAAATCGAGCAGTCACAACGTAAGTTCCGCATTTTGTCATTTTCTTGCCATAATGATCGAAGCATTGTTTTAAGTCAGTGAGTTTCGAATTCGAATGGACATCAATTTAAGTTTTGGCACCCGTGCTTTTTTTTTTAATTCCAAATAATCTCTTTTTCCTTTTGTAACGTGGTTTTTGAGGGACTTACTCGCATATGACCTAGTACGATAGTATTCTATGCATATTTGCTGGTAATAGAGGAAAATGGATAGACCAAAATGGAGAGGTGTTTCTGATAATCGGCAGAAAGCACGAAATTGAAATTATAATTATTTCATCATTTTCTTGTTATAATATTGCAATATTTAAATCAGTAATTCTTGCATTTACTTGAAATTTTCGCAAACCCTCAAAATATGTGCTGATGAAAATAAGTATTGAGCGTGTAGCATTTGTTTTATGTGTGTACTCTACACATGCGTGTGCGTTGCTTGCCCTTTGTTCTTTTGCTGATAAGAGGCTGTCGATGGAAATCAAAAATATTTTTGCATATCCCCAAGGACATATTTGCGTAGGCAAGGATACATATTTACATACAAACGAAGTGTATCGAGTAACAACAATGCATCGAGAGTTGTACAAATAACACCGAAGAAGCGTGATGAAGAGCTTGACAACATTGCTTAGAAGAAAATTTGAAGAGATGTGCTTGGAAGTATGTGCTTCATTTGAATGTACATTTGTATGTTATGTATGTGTACATAAGTACATGTAACTATACATATGTAGATATGTGCATTAATGTATGTATTGTCTTCGACAAAAGTATAGTACACCCACATATTGACAAACTAGAGAGAAAAAAATTATTTTTCCAAATATTATGTTATATGGCGTTTAATATGAACCATTTATTCGTAAAGCATCAGGTAACTCTATATGTAATCTTTGAAAATCAGAATCTTGGAAAAAGGTAAATAAAATATGTTTTCATTTTGTATAACGCTTTCCAACATTGCGCCGAAATTTTACGTTAATATACATAAATATTTAATACAGTTTTGGTTTTAATGGCAAACACAGAATAGTGAACAGCTGACATGGAATACAAAGTAAGCATGAGTAGCGTGGCAGTGCTTTCAACCGAAATATTTTAGTTTTTATTAATTCATTATTAAATCGTTATACATTTTGTAGGTTTGTATAAGTAAAGCTCAGCAAAATAAAAATTATATACGCAAGCTTAAAGCGGCAAAATTAAAATAAAAAAAAAACCAAATGCCACTCGAGGTAAGGCGTAGGAATATCGAAATATGTCTTGAATCCAATCAACAAACTACCTAAAGCAGGCAGAGTTCAAATTCCACTTGAAGGTTATAAATGTACTTTGTTCGAAATATATCCAGCGCCCACCAAATACAAACATTTGATAATAACATAGTAACCTTTTATATATCCAAACAAGGATACAACTAAATAATTCATACTTTATTGCGATTTTAAATATGTATACAGTTTATGTTCTATTCAATCACCCTTCAACTTTAGAATAAACGATTTTTAAGTCATGAAAATAAAATAAAAATGGCTTTTAATTTTTTCATACATTTCCAATATTTTCAGATTTTATTCACTGTTTGCAACGAATTTACTATTTTAATATGTATGTACATACATACGTGCAATTTCTTGTAAAGTGGCAGTGCTCAAATTTTTGTTCATAATATGTTTTGAAGTGTTTTTGTACTCAAACAGAAGGCGCCCGTCTTTGATTTCATACCTATTCGTGACATACTGTAGCCGCAACTATATCGGTTGGGTATATTCGCATATTTTTCACAAATTGTACACAAACATCTGTACACACACTTCCCAAATTGTGCAACGTAAAATTGCAACAAAAAATAGCATAACTTTACGGTTGTAAAGAATACAAAGAAATATGCATATAAGAATGGTTACTCCTTAGTAGCTTCACGGAAAGAGCTTGTTATATATAACACGAGATGCTGCCAGGCGTGGCAGACCCCGGAGTAGCCGTTCTGCAGAGAATTTTGCTGCTGAAGCCGAGGATGTCATGGAAGCGCCGTCGACATCGACCAGATGACGTGCCACGCAAATGGGTATCAGTCGACGGTCTTTACAGCGAATTTTGGTAAAAGATTTGAAGATGTTTCCGTACAAACTCCAGACGGTGCATCAGCTGTTAGCTGCTGACCGCCAATCGCGTCTAACATACGCTCAAGCCATCCTTAATCAACACCAAGAGGAAGATGATTTTTCATCAAAAATAATCATGAGTGATGAGGCCCATTTCCATCTTAGCGGGTACGTAAATAAGCAAAATTTACGCTTCTGGGGCACTGAAAATCCGCGTGTAACCCACGAAGAGCCATTACACCCGCTCAAAGTCACTGCTGTTTTCGCTGGAGGAGTCATCGCACCTATTTTCTTCGAAGACGTCGCGGGCCAAACGGTTACTGTGAATGGTGAGCGCTACAGAGCAATGATCAACGAGTTCTGAATGCTGAAGGATGCATTTCCCGGGCGCCTAATCTCCCGTTTTGGCGATTTGCACTGGCCAGCAAGATCGCCTGATTTGACCGCTCCAGACTTCTTTTTGTGGGGCTTTTTGAAGTCGCGGGTTTATGTCAACAAGCCTCAGACTCTTGCAGCTCTTAAAGACATGTGAGGACCTATCGCCGGAAGTTTTGGCCAAAGTGATGGAAAATGCCATAAAAAGGGCTCAAATGACAATCAACTGTGGCGGCGGCCATTTGCATGACATCATATTCTCGACTTGATGTAAAAAAAATTAAAAGACCAAATAAAAATAATCCACAAGAAGAATCATACTTTTTCATTTTTTCTTTAAATTACAGCCAAAAAACATCGGAAGTTTACTTTTGCGCCACCTTGTATCATATTTAAAAAATATAGTTTCACAGACATGTGCTTAGACAGGATACGAATGTAACGTGTCAGTGAACACAGTGAAAGTTAAAGCGACTTTAAACCTAGGCAGAGCTAACAGGTAACCGCAGTAGAGAAATTGCAACCCTGCAAGGTTTTTTTAAAATATACCTTTATGGTCAATTAGAACTATGAAATCAGTCCAGTGAAAAGAAAAGTTCACAATTCACAAATTCAATTCATCCAAAATAATTAAATACAAAATGTACATTTTTATTTCAGAACTTATATTTTGAGTATTGGGACATATTTAGTCAGATATTAAGTATATATTTATGTACGTATGAGTTTGGCGCCAGCAACTAAATTACAGCTCTCGAAATGGTCTGTGGAGACCACATTGTTTCCGTGAACGTGATGCCACAAGCTTTCTTGCTAATAATCTTTCGGTGTGGCTCTTGCGGCACTTTTAAGAAAGAAACTCCACCTTTTACGAGCCGTTCTCTGTTAATAGCTCATTTTCCCAACTCTGTTCTAGTTGGGCACAAAATGACCAACACAAATATACAAAATATTCATTTATTCGATAAGCAAAATGCAAAATATATTTTTTCACTTATAAGCACGAATCGGATGTTAACAGATTCTTTTTTTTTTTTTGATTTTATTAAATGAAAACAAAGTTTGACAATGAAGATAAATGAAAAAAAAATTAAATTATTAACACTACTGTGGCTACCTGTTCAATCTGCCTTGGATGGGCTACAAAATTGATTCCTCACAAAAATAAAATTAAATAAAAAATGTTTGAACAAATGTGTATTTTAAATGAAAATTGTTAATTTATTATAAATATTTTATAATGTTTGAAACTTAAGTTTATACTTTTTTTGAGAATTCCCTGTACATTAATTGAAAAAAAAAAAATTGTTTTCCGAATTTGTCAATATGAGGGTGTGCTATATTTTGATAGTGTACTGTATGTCTGTAAGTGTGAGCATATGTAGATATTTATACATAAGTGAAAATCCTGACAGACAACAGTTTGATTGTACTGAAGAAGCCTTGTACCGATTTTGCTCCTCAATTCGATTTGCTACAATTCGGCTTTCACCGGGTCATTCATCTCACACTTTGTTTCCATGGTAAGAAATAATTGTCTCAGAAAGGGTGTGTACTTGAAAATGTATGTAATTGTATTTGCAATAAAGAAATAAAAGTGCTATCGACTATAATAAAATTGTTGGATGTAGTACCAACTGACGAAATGGTAATTCAAGCGCCTGAAAAACGAACCAAACGGCATACCGACAAATGTTATAGCTTCGAAAGAAAAAAAATTCAATCACAATAAAATGTGGTTTCTTAAAAAATGCGTGTGGTGTGGCACAACAGTTAATTGAATCAGTACACACCTTTGTAGTATACTATTGCTTAGCGGAGCAGATTGGTTACCATGTGGAATTTCCTCGTACGTATGTAACTTCCCACACACAGAAGTACAGATGTAATTACTTTATATAACTACATATATACAATTTTAGTAAACAACAAAAATTACTTTTTTTTAGATATGTAAGTTTTTTTTATGACATTTTGATTAGTTTGTAAAACCAGTTTTAAGTAAGCTTTCACAAACAATGTCTTTAATATATTTTCTCTAGGTCTTTTAATTCGGATAAAAATGAGCTTTAAGAGCTATGTAAGAGCATTTTCATAAAATTTTCCCATTTATTGATCATTTTAAAGATAATAATGTTGTGAACGCTATTCTCGAGAGTATAGCGGTGAGGGCTATGCCGCCGTGTTTGAGTTTCGAATCTCAGACAGGGCAATTAAAATCTAAATCAGGTAGTTTTCGTGTACATTCTCGAAACTTTTCGCACATTTCAGGTACGATTTTGGTACTCTTTTTCGGTACACTACAGAAGACTTTCGATATTTTTCGGCACATTTAACGAAAATTTTTGGTAGTTTTTTGTACATTTTAAGCTCGGCTCTGAATGGTCACAAACCAATACCAAAATAGCCTTGAAATATTCCCGTGCTAGTTTCGAACTTGTTCCGATTCCTGAACTGGCCTCGAAATAGTACTGAATAAGTCCAGCCTAAAAGACTTTTTTATTATAAGTCTCAAAATAAAAGTCTTCGAAGACTTAAAATATTTATTTCGTTGAAAATTATGATGGAAAGACTTGACCCATGTTAGTCTCAAAATGGATAAGAGTTATCGATGAAAAATTGTATTACAATAATAATAATAATTTGGCGCTTACACTATATATTTAGTTTAGTGTTTGGCGGAGCTTCTCCTACCATTTGTGGTGTGCGTCTTTATATTAAATATACAACAAATGGTGGGACCTACAGTTTTGTGCCGACTCCGAACGGCAGATGTATTTTATGGGAAGCTTTTTCATGGCAGAAATACCCTCGGAGGTTTGTAAATTAGTGGGTATGCATATTAATGTGCTTAAAATATCTATCTTAAAAGTTGTTTTTACAATTTAACGGCGTTTATAAAATTATTTATACATTCATTTGCGCATTCGAGTTTTTAGGAAAAAGTGTATATTACATTTTTTAAAAATTCCTTAATGATGTGTCCTAACTGAAAGTTTGAATTCACTTAAAAAAAAAAATCTAAAAGCACATTTTTTGCTATATTTAAACTCAGGTTCGTAAGAATATTGATTTTTTGTGTGTTTTGAAATTGTTTGGTGTTTATCGCATGGTGCTCTACTGTACATATGTATTTATACTTTACTTGTTCACACAAATAGTCGCTTTTAGAGAAAAATAGCCGCGAGCTTTTAACTGGTAACTTTCACAGGATTCATGTCATTTAAATCGGGTATTTCAGGTTTTTATTTAACAAGCACAGCACAAATATGAAAGTCTGCAATCAGATTTATGTGCTATGAAAGATCACATGTAAACAAAAAATTTTATGCACATACATATGTATGTACATACAAACATCAGCAAGTGCTCTGCAGCCGAACTTGTTGGTATTGACCCAGCTACATAAATACAAATTTCCTTTTAAACTAAATTATTGGCTCTCCAAACGTTGGCTAGCAACTAGTCGTTTTTTCGTTATCTATTTAAGCAAATTATGTCAAATTTGATATTTGGGGCGATTTTAAATAAAGAAACTGTATATTTACGAAATTTGTTAAGATAGACGTTGCCACGCCCACTATTTCCGTATCTCAATAACGGTGTTATATATCGCTACAAAATTTGCGGCACATATTTTCCTCGATCGTCTTCCAAAATGTTTGAAATCGGACCATAACCACGCCCAACTTCCATATAACGGAAATTTTGAAAAATGCAAAACTTCTTTTTTTCAGAATGTTTCTTTTCTTCTAAATCATGAAAATAAATACTTTCTTAAATATTTTAATTTGTAAACAAATAAAACAATGAAAACTAAATAGAAAATTCCTTAAGTCCTCATATTTCAGTCCCGTTTATTGTAATGAAATATTTTTGTTTGTATTTTTCATATCATATTATGAGTATATTATGGGTAAAGCTTAGGCATTGGAAAAAAAATAAAATTATTTGCCTACAAATTAATAACAGCATGTTTTTTAGTAAATCATTACATTTATACTTAAAGTGTTTCTAATGCTTTGGCGGGGTACTGTATTGGAAGAAATTGAGTAAAGTTTAATACTAGCAGCGATTTGAAACAAAGAAACGGGGTTTTTATGAAATTTTAAAGAATGACCGTGGCAGCGCCCATATAAAAATACAACGCGAGGGTATATAAAATTCGAATTCGCCCGAATTTAGCTTTCCTTACTTGTTTATTGTAATTTTTCGAAACAAATACTGAAATCAAGTAAGCGATCTCCGGTCGCTAATAGAGAGAACAGTAATATTTTTAGACAAGCATTTATTAGTCTCGTTATAAATAATAACATAATCAAATCTGTAACAATACAAATTCTGACTGATTTAGTGGTTAGATTCTTTAATATGAGGCAATATATTTCTCTTACGGCCCGACAAACTGTTGGCTTATAGCATCAAGAAATGTCATCCTAAGTCTGCGTATGATGCCATATTAATCAAGCGCTGAGAATACGCTTACTTCCCAACAAACATCAAAAATATATTTCTCAAACCTTGGAGAAATTCATAGTTCTCAAGTTGATATCCAACGTATTTCTCCAACTCTTCACTTTTTTTTGGTATTTTCATATGACTATCAAAAGCAATAAAGTACGAGTATAATGAATTTACATACATTTATTCACGGTGTTTTAAATTCAAAAGGAAGAAAATATATTTTCGATTTTTATTTCAGTACTGCTACTAAACGTTTGAGACCAATTGGAGAATCACATTTGAGATCAAGTTGAGAACTAACTTTTTCTCAACTTGAGAATCATAATTATTGCCATATAAAAAAAATGCCCTTTTTGTTGAGAACGCTATGATTCTCAACTTAAGCTGCACTTGAGAAACAACGTTGGAGGTTTAAGAAATACCTTAGTGTTCAACTTAACCTCAAGTTGAGCTCAAGCCTAAATGTTTATTGGGTTGCTATTTTTTCGGCAAATGTTCTCAAATGCGACATAAAAAGCAAAGTGACGTTTTTGTAACCAGAACAACTGTAGTCACTCACAATCTAGTGTGTAGCTATAACAATGAGTTTCGCTTTTCATTGCTGGGCATCTAGATATGTACATACATATATTCATATACATACATACATATGTATGTTCGTAGGTCTATAGCTGATTTCCGATGATTGTTGAAAGTCTTGTGCCTGCTGCATACTTACTAGCAGATATTCGCATAAGCATACATACATATGTATGTATGTACATAACATATATGTATGACATCGCGGTAGTAACAATGAAGAGCAAGAAACTACTGCCAGTTGCATTCATAACTTTTGCAATTACTAAATGCAACGCAATGCAATATGCCACTTTGATAACGCGGATGGAGGCTGGTGGCTGGCGGCTGGCGGATGGCGACGTCGGTCGGCACATCCGCCTTCCGTTTAAGCTTTACGATGCGGCAGCTCGGCCTCGAACAATTTGCAACTGGCAACACCCGTACGCGGATATGCAGTCGAAGTCTGCCAATTTGTGAAATTGAATTTCCACTCCCCACCTCAACTTCGATGCTGAGAGAACTGAGTGCGCTGATGTGTGTGTGTATGTGTTAGAGTGTGAGTTGGGGAGGTGTAATGAAGGCGACGAAAAGTTTCGCGCACCGCTACTAATGTCGTTTGTTCGACCATTGCCAACCATTGCGACATGCGAACGTAGAAGCAAAAAAAGGATAAAAGTGTTGTAGTTTTGATTGGTAGTGGTAAAGTTGTGATATTGATATGTATGTATATGTATGTTCATATGTGGGTATGTATGAGTGAAGTGTTAACGTTTTTAACTCTATTGTTTTGCCAATAAAATATATTTTGTTAATAAAAAACAAGTAAAAAAAAGTGCTATCTTCGGCTAAGCCAAATGCTTCATACCTTTCATGAATGAAATACTTATATAGGAGCTATATGTTATATTTGTCTGATCCGTATGATTTTCACTACTGATATAATGCTAACAAGCCTGGAGCTGATTAAATATAGGAGTTATGGTGCAAAATGCAATATCTGTACAATCAGCTCCCATATATGTATGTACGTTATAGTCGTCCGATCTGACAAATGATCAAGAAATTTTAAAAAGGCACATGACTGCCACATATCTTTAAATTTGAGGGATAAGTTTGCGTTCAAACATACGGAAAGAGAAACGGACATGGCGAAATCGACTCAGCTGATCATCCTGATCATTTAGGTATACTTTTTGATGGGTCTATCTTTTCTCCATGTGGTACTTACATATATGGGACCAAACGTAATATAATATAAAAAAAAAACATAATTGAATGATTGGTTTTTGTTCGAAAGCTTTATCTAAGGAGCGTGTGCGAAATATTTTTTTTTCTCACCAGGTGGTGCTGTGTTCGAGATATACTAAAAAGTCGCATTCGTATATCGGGTTTGACTGAAATTATTTGCAAAACTCTTGCGAGTTGTTACTACTTATCAATACATTTGCTGAAATCAAGAGTGTTCGCATAGATTGACGATTACAAAGATTTAATAATACATTAAAGTTTATGTATACATACTATATACAGTGGTGGGTTTATCTTTAGCAACCAAATTTAAAATGATATTGTTTATTTTTTGCTTTTGAAATTTTTGATTTTCAAGAGTTTTCAATTGAAATACAATGCAATACCTTATACTCGTAAACACAATACAAAAACCAAGTCTACACTCTCTATTAAACTAAAAAGAAAACTAAGACATTTTCATCGAATTGAAAGTTTATTAATTTGTTTCTGCATATTCAAAGAATATCTATGAAAGGAGAACAAACAATTGGTTTCGGCCAAAATGACCTTTTTTACATATTTATTTATTAAAATTAGGCTTTTATTCTGACTTCAACTTTCGTATTATTACATATGTATGTATGTACATTGTGTATCGATGCATGACATAAGCTTCTAAGCTACCTTAGAGTATTCAAAGTCACGCATGACAGATGCATATAAACTCATGAATAAATGGCCACATACACACAAAGATATGTGTGTATGTGTGTATCATACAACTACATACTAACAAATACACACGTATACATATGCATTAGGGATGTAAATTTTTGTCATTTTTTTGATACCGGGATTTTCGAGATCTGAATACAAATCCCGGGACAATCCTGGGATTCCGAATTTCACGAAGTTTTGATTCGTAATTTTTAATTTATCAAAAAATTTAACACGTTTGTAATCGTTGTATTATAGAAGTTTACAAAATAACATTAATATGACAAAGAGAACGATTTGTTGTAATGCATGTATGTACATATTTATTGGCCTTTTCAATAACTTAAAAGAAATAGACGTAAAATTTGAAAAAAAAAAAACATACAAAATATTTTATACTTTTAGTACCAATATTACAGAAGCAAATGCACCTGCATAAATAAAACTATTTTTAATCACTGTTTGATACCAATATTAAATATTAATACATTACCATTCAGTAAAAATAGAAATACTTCAAGTAAAAATTAAAGGCATCACCCATTCCATTTTGAGCGAGGCAGAATTATTCCTGATTCTTATTCCTTATATAGCCTTAAGTGTGTTATCCTCCAACCTGTACCTAAATTTGTTACATTTAAAATATGCAGTGAAGAAGCAGTGCTGCGCCTCAACACTCATTGGATGGATTGTCGACAAAAAGTTAAATGCTCTCTATAGGACATGGTCTTTATCGCCTCATTACAAAAACTATCAATTTCTTTTATCGAGCCTTCTGATAAATTGTATGCCTTTTGATTATTGGACAATTGCGATCTGCTCGTTAAAACGTGATGCAATTTATCTTTCAGAATTTCTGCCATATCCAGTTCAAGCATAGTAAGGCTCATTTTCTGCTCGAGGAGCATATTCTCCAGCTAATTTATAATGGCAAGGGCAAAACGATTTTTAAAGAAGTTTACAAGCCCTGTATTTGTCGTGTTGGTTATCGTAATACAACAATTGTAAACTTGTTGTTTTTGTTTCTCATGTTAAATTTTCTTATTTCAATACAACTTTGAAAGGCATGTTTGATTAACGGGCTCTTTCTCTTTTAATTTTTGTTTGAAAAAATGTAAATTAAAGTTTAATGAAATTGTGCGTATACCAACCTCTCATATTTAGTGCAAACGGTTTATGGCTGATTAATTGCCTAAATACCACATACAGTAGTAAACTAAATTTCTTAGTGCATCCATGGTTAGGTTAGGTTAGGTTAGAGTGGCTGCCACGCACAAGAGCACGGTGGCACACATAGGCTGTAAGAAGCCCATTGTAATACCATTGGCGTAGGCCATGCATTCCGTCCCTCCCTTTTTCAAAAATTGAACCATCCTTTGCGCTTAACGTAGAGTAGAAAGTTAGAAAACGCGTCTTGGCTAAGCCGGGGCACTGGCAGAGATAGCAGCCATACGTTCCACTATTATTTTAATAGCAGACTATATACATATATATGTATATATAATATGTGACAAATAACACGCATTGTGAACTCTCTAAAGGCTTTGTTTTGCCCTTGAAAGGGAAATTTTTGATGATACAAAATTTGAAAAATAAATGGCTATTAAATTCACTATTTTTTGCAATTACGGTATTTGAATAGCCTTATCCCGGGATATTCGGGAGTTAAAAAAGGTCGGGATCCCGGGATTGACATGCCTAATATGTATTAAAGAAGTAGGTGTATTCGACAAGATGTAGGTGGCGACTTTCGTGCACACCACAGCGCCGACAACAACAAAACTGTGTCACGGCGAGTAAACGAAAAGGCGGCAAAATGGAAAATGTCCGCGACGGCTAAAGTGGCAATGCTCTGTGAACGTTTTCATGTTTTCACGTTGCAATGTTAGTTGTTGTTAGTTGTGCCAGCAGCAGTTGTTGCTTTGCTACTGCACAATCAATGCCAATGCAATGCACAGCAATGCACTGAAGTGTGCGTGTTGATTTGCTGATTTTGCGTTTACATTACAAATATGTTTGTAGGTGTTGGCATTGACAACGTACCTTACCTATCCATCAGCAATACTCGTGCATACATATGTACGAGAATATACACAAAATGCACACAAAATCATACATTCACAAAAATCTCTACAACTCATTTGGCCTTGCTATGCGTCGGGCGGGCGTTACAACATCGTTATATTGGTGGCTGGAATTGTGATTTCATGCGCAGAGATTTCAGGTTTTTTCATTATTATTGTTGTTGTTACATCATATATGTATGCACTACGTGGTTGTATATGTTTGCTCTTTAATTGCAATATTTCAGACGATTCATATGTTTTTCTCTGCCAGCAAAGTATGCCACCTCCCGCGCGCAACGAAGCGTATGATGAACATAAACTACACAGCCATACTTAGAGTAGGTATTCACATTCACATACATTTAGGTCTATTTTTAAGCGGTGTATGCGTTTCTCAGAAGGTCGCATAGAAAAAATTCGCATAAAAAAGTTCTTTACATTCATACAAAAACGGAGAATTCGTTGCAGGACTTTCAAAAACCGTATAAATTTAGATAAGTTTGGCAAAAGGCCCCAAAAAAACGCATACAAATATTCCAATGAAGCACTGTTTAGGAACACGAAACAATTTATTTCTTCAGTTTAACATATCTTATTAAATTTAGAACTAAAAAAACGAGTTTGATCTAAGCATAAGTTAAGTGAACAAAGTTGTATTGGTATTTAATCAAAAACAATTTAGTATTACAATAAATTCATGAACTATGTAATTAAAAGCGAAATGGAATTGGGGAATGAAGGATTAGAAAAAAAAGGTAGTCATGATACTTATAACTCTCTATGTCTCTTTTACACTACAAAAAAGTGTCAACTTTAAAAAACAAATATCGCTACAGCGAAAAAATTTTGTTTTAAAAACCTCATAAATTCAAATCTGCATAAAAGAAGACCTAAGTGTATACTATAAAGTTTATATGTTCATAGAAACGCACATAGTAAGAACATAAAAATTTGTATGTTTCTATTGACATACCAATTGCTACCCAGTTGGTATGCAAAATCGGTGCAAGACCAAAAAGATCGGCGAGAGAAATTCGGTAATTCAGATGTTTATTGAATTTTTTTTTTTAAACCTGCTAAGTTTTTTTTCTGTCTTTTCCGCCGAAATGACTCAAATGTCGTCTAACAGACATCTCATTAGATGGCGCAGGAAGTTTTCGGTTTGTAAATTTCTCACTGAGTTTTTGTAAAAAAAATAAATAAGTTAAGTAAAATATTTAATATAGAATTTAAGCAGCATATTAAAGCCATTGAATTTCAAACTTTTGTATACTTAAAATTTCGATTTAAACAAATGAAGAGCATATATTTGTAATGGTTGCATTAGGTAAATTATTTTTGTCGCATAAACCATGCGAGATAAATTGGTCGCATGCGAGAAAATTGAAAAAAAAGCTCATACCGTGGTGGCGCTGCTGACCTACTTATATGTAAATAGAAGGCGAGCTTCATTTAGAGTCGCACTAATCGGACTGTGAAGCGCTAATTTCCATTACATTAGCGTTATTTTTTTTGGAATCGGCAGCTGTATAAAGGCCCTCGAGGCAACAGTTAGCCTTTTTGCTGTTCTATTCGTCAACATAGTAACTGACTGCGGAAAAGTAAAATTTTTTAATATATGTTTTTTTATTCGGTGCAGAAACGCTGGGATTAATTTATTAAACAGCCAGTTAGCCATATCATGCCAACATTACATTGATCGAAAGGTATATAGTTTATTAGAAAATGAGTTTGCAAAACATTTTGCTTAGGAAATATATTTTTTTTTTAATAGAGCGCCAGCGAAGCCTCAGCCACTCCGGCACGCACCGGACATACATACCACAACCATCACCAGAATTTTTGGACAACATCGTCAAGCCACCATTTGGTGAGGGTATGGAAATACCTTCTTGCCATTGATTGTCGATCCGGAGTTGGGTTAGGATTTGTGTCGACATATGCACGCACTGGGCTTGCGAAGAAGTCCTGCTTACGCAGTTCGAAAACGCTCGACCTACACTGCTCGACTCGACTGCTCGACTTTAGTAATTAATTTATTAGTTACCTACAAAAAAAAAAGCATGAATTTTTACAACTAAAATTACAAGTAAACTCAAAGAAAAAAAAGTGAATAGAATGAAGAAAAAGCATTAAATTAGTATTAAAATATTGAATGGTGAGAAGGGAAAGGTGAAGTGAGGTTGTCTTTAGTATTGAAAAAAAATAAGGGAAAACTTTCCAATAAGGAACCACGTTTTGAAAAAAAAGTCTTATAAGGGGAGGTAGAGAAGGGTCCTCTGATTCTAAATCTGAAAGACCCACCTTCCGGAGACTTATAGTTTTTAAGTTATTTGCGTTTAAAGTTGCGAAAAATATCAATTTTAACCACACTTTCTCCTTTGTACAGCAATGAAATGAAAATTCCGTGCTGCCACACATGATGAAAATATGTCGAAAAAAATTAAAATAATAAAGATTAACCGTATATTATGAGCTATTTAATTACAAAGTTTCAATGTATTATTAGATATTGATTTATTTAAGAAAAGCGACGCAGGCGAGAATTTTTAATAGAAAAGCGGGCGATTTTTAATAAAAATGTTCAATATACTAGGAGATATTGTTTTATTTGAGAAAAGCGCCACAGACGAATATATTTGGAAATATTATAAAATCGCGCGATTTTTTATTCAAAAGTTTCAATATTTTACGAGACATTGTTTTATTCGAGAAAAGCGGCGCGATTTTTTATTAAAGATATGCAATATTTTACGAGATATTGATAAATTCGAGAAAAATGCCGCTGGGGAAAATTTGTATAATATTTTGATTCATTCGACAAAATTTTAAATATTTTACGAGATTTTGATTTTAATGAGAAAAGGGCCGCTGGTGAAAATTGACCGAGATATTGTTTTATTCTATAAAAGCGCAGCAGGCAAAAATTTTTAATAAAAAATCGCGCGATATTTTACAAGACATTGGTTTATTCGGGCGATTATATCGGGCCATTTTTTATTAAAAACTTTCAATATTTTACGTGACGGCAGCACACTTTGGCTCATACTGTCGGCCATTGTTATTTTTGTTTGTTTGCTGAAAGTGGTAAAAATTGGGTACACATTTATAAACGCGTTTATTAAGTTAAATATAAATAAAAAATGTTAACAAAGTACTATATACGCACGTAAATAAACCAAATATTGTGTATTGCATAAAATATAAGCGACAAGTGTTATTTTGACAGCACATTTGCTGGTGGTAGTGCAGAAACTTAAAAAGCAAATTTCTTAAATAAGAATATTAATAAAATAAAAACAGTTATTAAATTAGACAAAGAGGGCCTCCCCCAACATCCCCACCAAGTTTCGTGACCAAACTCCTTCTACATTCTCTGAAATCGGGAATGGTTCCTTATTGGAAAGCCAACCCAAAAATAATAATAAGAAATAGTAAATGAAAGAAGAATTGGTGGAAATATTATTTTTGACCAACCAAAAAATAAAAAATATAATACAAAAAAAATAAAAAATAAAGTGATCGCGAACAAGAACAAATTTAAAGTTTATATGTAAAGCCGCAGAGGGATTCAACTCGTCGTTGGAAGGCCTTTCATCGGTGGAGCGGAATCATTTGTATGTACCACATCTGTATGTAAGTCAATTGCTAATTTGTTATCATTTACTTTGCTCTTTTTCGCGATAAACAAAAGCTAGATCGACTTGACATACTAGACTGTGCGCCAGCATGTGCATATGCACCCGCTATTGTACATTTGTAAGCGCGTTTTTTTTTTCTGACGAAGTATGTACGTATTTATGTCCATCTGGTGATCGCTTACCCTTTTATAATATAAACACAAAAAAAAAAAAAAAAAACTAAGAGAATAACTCCAAACTAGAAGAGGCAACAACCTTACATCCACTTTACCCTTTTTGCTCATTTTTTTATGTATATAAGTAGCTTTTAATGTAACTAGTAAAACTAACGATGGTGACTTATGCCTTTTCTTTCTTTTTAATCACTATCTCCAGAAAGATAAAGGAAAAAAGCCTTGTAGGAAAAATTCCGAATCAGAAAACGAAAAAAATAAGATATGATTATATAAAATCACAAACGAAGAATAAGGTTTACCTGTATTACATTTTTTTTCCAAGCTCTTACACTTTTGCACTAATATGCAGCTTTTACTTGATATGAAGTTCAAACCGTTTTGAATTTTGTAATGAAAAAAATGATGTGTTAATCTTTTTGAATGTTCCTGGGCGACATGATGACGTACATAGGTAGGAGGTGGTAGTGTAAGCAAAAGGGATCTTCATTAAATTTTGATATTGAAGATTATGGAAGGGTAGGGTCAAGACCGCGAGTGTCGAATTTCAGCTTAGACCTCGCTTTTCTTTAAGCCATGTAAGCATGACACAACATACCAATTTTGATTGTTTGCTTTCGTTTACTTTTGGATCCTGTAGCTTTGTTGTTGTATTTGCCGCATTGATTACCTGAAATGGACTTTAGGCAATTCGATGGTACTTGTGAGATAGTGATGGAAAGTAAGATATGGACAAGGATTCCAAGCACGTCCCATTAGCTTTCATCTATCTTTCAAGCCTGTAGAGAGAGAGCGAGTGGAATGATATAGCGAATGATAATACTGTGTAGTCCGCTCTATGGGAAGAGATTTTTAAATTTTTGCTGTGCAATGAGTAACACGTTTGAATGTGCCTGCTACCTGACACATGTATTAACTAGCCTATAAGCCACCTGAGAATTACATGGGTGCATATGTGGAAATGAAGTTGTGCTCAATTCTAAGTGTCGAATGAAATTTGCAAAACTGAAAAACACTTAAATACATTGTTGTCTGCTTATTTAGCATCGATGGATTAGATGGCGAGATCCTCAGATGAGAATTCTGCAGATAAATGACCATTGATCAAGAGCAGCATCTGCTGTTCTCCAAAGTTCCGTATTTGGCGACGATGTGGACATCGCCCTTATCCAGGAGCTCTGGGTGAATAACTCGTGAGTATGTGATCTAGGTGTTGCGGATTATAAGCTGTTTTTGAGTGTAGTAAAAACAAAATTAAAACGTGATTACTGGCAAAGACGGAATTAAATATTTTAATTTTCTCCTATTACAGTGATGCAGACCTGACGACAACCCTGCCGACGATTGGAGGCAAGTCTGTTGAGGCAAGTCGGTTGCGGTGCGAACGCTCGCCTTGTTCAGTGGTAAAGCACAGACGACGTGAGTCTCTTTTCTACTACCTCTGCACCCAAACCAAAAGGGAAACGTAAGCCTCAGTGGTCCCGCTCGCTAGATTCACTGCGGAAGCTAAAAGGGCCTCATGAAGTTATTTTTGTCCTGGCGTTGAAAGCGTTAAAAGCGTTATCGAGACTGACAGACTAAGAAAAATATAGTCGGGCAAAACAAACCCGATTGAGTCTCTACAGAGAGAGGATGTTTCACACACATGGGAAGTGGATTACCTACCTATTTTTTTTCGGTAAAAAAGCGTTCTATTTTTCAACATACATAATCTCATTTTATCTCTA
The DNA here is from genome assembly GCA_963971545.1 of Philophylla caesio. Taxonomy (NCBI): domain Eukaryota; kingdom Metazoa; phylum Arthropoda; class Insecta; order Diptera; family Tephritidae; genus Philophylla; species Philophylla caesio. The sequence continues at coordinate 35,944,055 of OZ020607.1, forward strand.
TAAAATTAGTCCAGAGTTTTTTCAATTTTTTTATTCCTTCCAAATAATAGCTTTTCACAAGACTCTCAAAATAGGTGTTTGTTTCTGTTTCAATTGACCCAAATCCAAATGTTCGCGTAAAATGCGATGTTCCCGTCCGGTTCAAATGGCTCGCGTACTTTCATTCTTCGATCGTCAAAAATATAACACATGGATTTTATCAACGATTTCTGTTGTAACGAAATCTTTTGGAGCGACCTGAACCACTTCTTAACTATTGAAATTTATGGTACTGTGTCCCCATTGTATTTATGAAGCCTTTCCTTGCTTTCGGTGATTGTGTTTTAAGGCAACAAATAAATGAATTTTGGAACAATTTCAACAACAACAAAAAAAAGCAAAATATAATTCCTAATCAGCAAACAAAATTCACATTTTCTTTTCATTTTAGTTAAAAGTCAAGAGGTTATCTGCTTTCAACGGCTGAGCTTGCTTAAAATTTGACAGTAGTCTCTTAATAGATGACAGTTAAAGGCAACAGTGATGAATTTCAAGTCCCTGCGCGGGAAAATCAAAAAGTCACTGACTTATCAAACCGCCCTCGTAATACCACTTTGCTTATACAGTACTTATTGCATATAAGAAAGTTTAAAAATGCACAGAAATCCTTTCTTATAAGCGTTCTTTCTTTTATGCAAACAACGCATAAAAGAAAGATACTTTTATATATCCGACTATAGAAAATCTATACACTTTTGAAAAATCTATTTGTTTTCTATCTTTATTCCACTAAATTAAACCATATTTAAAAGTATTTCACTTCTTTAATAAACTATTTCAAAGTAAAAATAACTATGTATACAAAACAAAGCGTAACAAAAAGTTTTAATTACTTATATTTATAAAAAAGATAATTCAAAGTACAAAACAAAATAATTAAAAATTAATTTTGAACAGGTTCGCTAAGGTAAAATACATTTTTAACGCTCTAAAGTGAAGGTAACAAGTTTGACATTTTATATTTTTAAATACTGCCAAATTTTCTTTTGAACTAATTCTTTATCTCTGGATTCGTATAACATTTTTTCTATATTGCAAATATTTTCATCACCAACTCCCAAGTACTGTTTTAAAATAGAAAGTGCGCTGAGTGCATCTTGCATTCTTGGTTTTTGAGGCACTTCTTCAACTTCATAATCTGAATCCTCGTTGTTTGGCATATCATAAATTAATTCATCTTAATTTTCTTCGCCAAAGCAATCTTTGTATTCTAATAACGTTGGAAGTATATTCTTCTTAAAAGATAGAGCTCTTGAATGATTAGAGGATGCTGATTCGCCATGAATTCGCTTGAAGTTAATATTTTCATTTTTTTTTTATTTCAATTTGCTGAGCTTTTTCCAATAGAATTGGTCCTGTTACTACAGATTCTTTTTCCACCATTTGTGCAAACCATTTCGACATTGCATTGTTAATCGACTCATATTTTGATTTCTTGGCCCGCTTACTATTAAGGTTTTTGCAAGAATATTTTTGCTGCTGTAACTCATTCGAGCTCTTTATAATTTTTGAAAGGGTGCTTTTCGCGATATTATAAATACGGAGCAAGTCCTTCCTCTTAGCACCAGACTTATCAATAATTTAAATTTTTGTCTTCAATTAGACTGTGACTCGCTTTTGTCCGGACATTGTTTGTTTACTTTAGCGAAATGTCAAGACGAACGAATTTAAGCCAAATGAGTAAAAACTAATAGTCGGATCGCATATGCTAGAAAAACTTTCTCCTATCCGTTAACACTCATATGCAATCGCTTAGATTGATACTAAAGAATCCTTTCTTATAAGCGTTTTTCTTATATACAATAATTTTAACATAGCAGTTATATTACGCTGTTCTCGGTGCAGCTAAAACCTTTCTTATATCCATTTCTTTCTTATATCGTACAATAAGTACTGTACTCGTATACCCCTTCTCATAACTAACTAACCGCGCCAGTATGACAAATCTATATTGCGGAAGTTCACTTAAACTAACCAACCTACCCAATATACATAAAACACTCGACTAACTCTATAACTATTTTAGAACAAAATATTTTCAAAGGAAATAAAAAAAAATATACATATGTACATTTATTGCATCTACGAATATACTACCTAAATATTCTCCTCTTATTTGTTTGCAGGTAGTTAAAAAAGTAGCAGACATTTAAACTGGCCATATTTTCAATCAAAAACATATGTATGCATATAAAAACATACATACATTCTCGTTTAACGACCGTGTGTACATATTTCACATTTCACAGTTTATTGTATATTTGTTGTGAAAAAAAGTTGAAAATCTCGTTTTAATACCACTAAAGTACAACTATTTTGGCAATGAAATGCTTTCCTGTTTTGTTTGTGAACTTTGCACCTGCATTCGATACACAAACGTACATCTATGTATGCATATATTAGCACCAAAATATTTTCGAATTTTTGAAAGGTATTTGGGATATGTGACCGCAAGCTAAAAACTAGTAGCTGCACTGGAAAGGTTGGCTGGCTGCTGATGATTGTGGCTGGGATAGCAAAACTTGTGGCAAACGGCTGAGCGAGTATGTAACATTGCGTTAACCACAAATGGTTATTTGCATACATACATTCATATATGTATGTATGTACAAATGTAGTTACATATGTATATCCACTCGCATACATATTCATACATAATTACAAATTATATAGCGTATATGAATGTTAATACACATGTAAGTGCAAATATGGCCGATTATCTGTAACGGCAGGTGACAGAATAGAGGCACATAGGACTAAAATAATTTCGTTGGTAACATAAAACTTAAAATACATACATACGTATTCACGTGCTTACATGCATACTTCCGTAGACGTCAAACTAGTGCTCCCGGATCTTCCTCCTTAAACGAACGAAGCCTATCAACGGGGCTACTCAGAACCTCGTCCGTTCCTTCGGCCTCCTTTAGCACTTGTTCAAATCAGCGGCGAATAAATATTATACTAAATACTTTTAACGAAGTCTGCGGTAAGATAAAATAAAGAACAAAAGAAGGTTAGACCTTTTTTTTGCTTTTCCTTAAACCCTTCATTGTAATTGGCGAATGGCACAATGGTGGGCGTGGACAAAGTACCTGACTAGGGGGGTTTTTTTTTTCAAAATGTACTAACGGTGGATGGTTTCAAGTTGATGCAACTTCTTACGGACTGCATCAGGACAGAACGAAGCCTAGTGCTCAATCCACCTCCCGACGAAATACTTGAGGGTAGTACGGGGAGGTTTAGTGCTGGTTAAAGTCCCACACTGACGGGTATAGGCTTTCGATGCTTACTCCTCGTAAAACAAAAACTTGCATACTTACGTAGGTATATTTAAAAAAAAATTAATATTATTAAACCGAAACAAACATAAATTACATTTGCTTGTTTTGAGTGAAAATGACCTTTATACTTTTATATTATTCCTAGACAATGTTTATATGTTCAGATAAATTTTTTCTAGTCTGACCACATTCAATGAATGACTTTTTGTTCGAAAGTTATGTCTGAGGAGTGCGATCGACATATTCTAAAAAAATCGTATTCGTTGCCGCATTTCACTGAAATATTAAATAAACCATTTTTAATTAAATGTAAAACTTTTGGGGAAAGATCGCTCAGGTTGATATGCGCCTATATTGCCGAAAAAAAACATAAATCATATCTTCACATATACTCATGCGATATTCGTGCGATGTGAGACACTTGACGCATATCTCATATAATATTTCCCAAGAGCATTTTCTTTACAATAAAATTATTTCAATTTTTGCATTTTATTTCGGACGGATATGTTTCAGTAACAACATACATATGTATATGTATATTGCACATTAACCCACACGCACACATACACATGTTCAGCATACTTATCTCACACCGTTTTAATTTCGTTCAGTTATTAAACGAAACTTGCCAACAATTCAAATGAAGTGCGTAAATACTTATATTAAGAAGATGGTTTTCCGACACGCGAACACGTGACGTATAATTGTCCATGCGTGAAACAGGGATCGTTTAACTTGATTCCGAAAACTTGCAACAACTGACCTTGCGATTTATTTATGGCTATCGCAAAGGCCAGACGCACGTGAAAAATTGAATGGTAAATCCGTTGGAATCATCACTATACGCGGGATCAAGACATCCTCTTCTTTGTAATTTCCCTTGATGATCTTGGACCGATGTCGTTATTCATTAGCCTTTTCACTGCCAGTCTCGTTCCATTGCACATTCGAGGATGATTTATGTTAAGTAGCATGATCATAACTGATCCTACTTTTAATTTTAAATTGTGAGGTCGTAATCCAGGCAATTCCAGTGAATTTAAAAAATGGGATAGTTGACTACGTCATCTTGGTTTGTAACTGTGTCAAATGATTTGTAAGAAAACAAATCTCCTGGTAGAATATTTTGAATAAAGGCTCCACGAAGATCGTTTAACGTTCTGTCCAGTGTCTCCAGTGACCTCTTGTGGGCCATCGTGCGTTCATCCCAAACGATATTTAGTGCATGTTTAGTGATAGAATGTGAAGTTCGTCCACCTTCTAATAATGTTGCAGCTATTCCAGACGAGGCCAACGTTACAGCTACATCATTTTGCGATCTGATCTTTACCAATAGCAATGAATTTAGATACTTTTTCCCAGTCCCCCTGGCAGTATCAAGGAAGTAAATTTCAGCAGATCCATGTTTTACAGCTGCTATCAAAGTATCATACGCAATCTTTTGTTGTGCATTCAATTGCGGAACATCTGAACGACCTGTTTCAGTCAATACTTCAGTATCGTACTGTTGTTCTCTTTGTAACTCGTGGTTATATGCATCGCGCATGGGACTATTTGGTGCTGTCATGCCATGACAAAACTTTATTTGCCATCAATAAACACATACCTATCATATATGGGAAAATCAAATTGTTGTTTCTGCAATCTTCTTCACAATTTTTCCATTTTTTCTCACCGTTTATACCGTCCCTGAACTACGACAAACATTTCAAAACAAAAATCCCCTAAATCGGCCCAGCCATTTTCGAGTTTTAGCGAGACAAACGAACAGCAATTGATTTTTATATATATAGAATATATACATATATACATATATGTTTAATATAAACGATTTTGAACACATAAAAGTGTTTGTGATTTTGATGGAGAAAACTCAGACTCTTCAAAGAATGCATAGCTGACTCCTCTAAGGTTAAGAGTGCGGCTACTAAATTTTTTTTCTATGAAATTCTCTATTCTTATTCTCTACCGAAGCCGTAATAAACGAATGTTTCAATAAACATTTATCAAAATTAAATATATTTCAAAGAATTGACATGGAATTGTTCAACTTTTAAGTAAGAATACGAGTACCAATAAAATAATTATGCAGCTTTGTAGCATATTCAGTTTTACTCTAACAAAATGTGAGGTTCTAGTGGCTGAAAAGTGTGATTGTTATTTGAGAAAATTTTTCGTCGACAGTGTTGGTAATTTTTTTGTCATTTCATTAATTTTCTGGCGCAAGACCAAAAAACTCTTAAAAGACAAAAAAAAGTTGCACTTTACTTGACTAAAATTATAAGGGATACAAAATTGCTTGCCAAGAATTTTTCTTTTTTAATTTGTCCTTGTCGGAAACCAGAGCCCAATTGTGACGTGAAAATGTCACTAATATTCATATGAACATCTGAGCTAGCGAACACGTCTTTCGGATATTTATGAGTGCAATGATTAAATCACTCACTTGAGCGAAAGTAAGTTCGATTTGAATAAAATCAAACGTTATGAATTTATTCAGTTTGTTGTGCAGAAGCAGACAATTAACTCCGTAGAAAATGTCGGACGATCTACCGGCACAAAAATCAAAGCGTTCATTTGTGCCTTTTTTGATTTATTCTCCATCAAAAAAATCATGTTGAGTTAAATGAACAAATAAATTGGGCGAACACGAACCGCATGGTTTGATTGAATTAAAATCAACATTGAATATGAGTGTTCGAACAAGTTTGGTCGCTTGAGCGTAAAGGCATACATACATATGTTTAGTGCAATGATTATGTACGAACATTATACAATCACCCGTTGCTGAACTCTGATAAACATACAAAGCAGTAACAGAACGCGATTTTTTAATTCGACTTGACAAAAAAATTGGGTTGGGTACTAAATGCCGTATTATACAATATTCTGTTTACAAAATTCTGTATGCGAAATTCTGTATTTAAAAATTCTGTATTATAAAATTCTGTATCTAAAATTATGTATTTCAAAATTCTGTAAAAAATATTCTGTATTAACGAAATTCTGTATTGACAAAATTCTGTATTTTCGTAATTCTGTAAATAAATGATAAGTGCGCACTTTTTTATAAAATTCTTTGTATTTCTTATCATTTATTTACAGAATTACGAAAATACAGAATAACTAACCGGTTTTGTTTGCATTTCTTTTTATCTCTGTTTTGTTTTTTTACTTCTTTTTAATTGATTTCGTTGAAGTTGTTGTTGTCAACTGAGCAATGCAGTTGAGCAATTCTAAAAATAATTCCAATGCATTGAAGCCCCTAAACTAGTCAGTACACAATGTGAAATCACAAATATCAAGAATAGAAAATTAAAAATATTTTTCCAAAAAAGTTAAGTTCAATTAGATCTAACAAACCAATTAAAAGAATAATAAAAAAAGGGTAATTATTGGAAAAGTTTCTTTTTTGAAAAGAATGGCAAAAAATATTTGTTTTTAATCTAATTATATAATATTTTTTCGTACTTGAAATACTCATTTCTTATTTTTTGCATACATATGTACTTATCGTTTGAATTTTTGACTTAAAATTCTCACTTCTTTTTATTTGTATAAATATCGCTTATGTTAATATTGGAGTTTATACATCTTTTGCTTTTCTTAAGTATTAATTATTTTTATTGATAAGACTTCCGACTATTTAATAGCAACTCGCTTGGCACATGAAATTATCAAATAAAAAACTTTTGTCAATACACAATTTTTTCAATACAGAATTTTGTCAATACAGAATTTTTTTAATACAGAATTTTGTCAGTGCAGAATTTCGCTTTTACAGAACTTTGTAAATACGGAATTTTGGAAATACAGAATTTTGTCACTACAGAATTTCGCGACGTTAGTTTTCAGAATTTTGTACGAAAATAATTTCGATATACAGCTTTTTGTAGGGATCCCAAAAAAAAAAAAAAATTTTTTTTTTTTTTAAAAGGACACCTTATCGTTATTATTTAACTTATTGTAGTAAAATATAATAGTTCAAATTGAACTTTAATATTTTTTTGATCAGTTAAAAATTCACTTTTACTTTGTTGGTCAAGATTAAGATTTAAAATTTAAATTTAAACTTAAAATGTGTGCTTTAATTAAAATATCCAGTTTACTGTTTTGAAAAAATAACTGTTCTTATTGGTCCAAAAAAGTGAAATTTCAACTGATATTTTTATATCCAAATAATACAATTTAATTTAAATACTTATTTATTGATCAAAATCATATTGTTGAAAAAATTACGATTATTTATTAAATGTTCACAAAACAAAAATTCATTACTGTTACAGTGTCTTGAAATTGATTTCCAGATATTATTTGCTGTAAGTTTTAAGTTAAAGTATAAAATATCCTATGATTAAGATACTTCCTTTGATAAACACTAATATGTGCATTGAAATAAACTTGAGACACCTAAATGTACATACATACATACATGCAAAAATGCATACATTCATACATATAGAGTTAGTAAGTCTTTTATGTGTGCAATACACAAAAGCAATGTCATTGCTCGTTTTGTGTTCTTAGTTAGCTTTACTTTAAATCATAAAGTTTCCAAATCTTTTTGAAAGGATTGTGGCTCCTTTTTGTTTTTATATTTTTTTTTTGTAAACTTTTCTGGTTGTTAGATTTATTTTGCTTTACCCAAGCATAACTGGAATTTAGAAGAGCTTTTTTATCAACATGTTACTAAACGTTAGCTGCATCAAGTTGTCTGTTTTTAATAGCCGTTATTTGGTTGTTTATCTACACTTATATTTTATATTTTATATATTCTTTTGAAAATAGTATTGCAGGTAAATACCTAACTACTCACGCTCCAATCGCAAATCTGATGTCCACTGATGCATACAACCCATTGTATAAGTATGTATGTATGTTTATACATACACATGAGCATACACTCAATTGCAGAGCAAAACTTTTACTCGACCGGCTGCAGCAAAATGTAATAAATATTATGCGTTTTCGCACGGCATCCCAACGTCAGCGAGGAATAGTTCAAAATGTGAAAAGTTTTTGTTCGCACGACAGACAATGCGCGCCGCAGACAAATAACAAAAGCTGTTAAAATTCCAGATGCCAACGACTAGCGGTTAGCAGCGGAGCTGTCGATTGTCGTTTAGTACAGCGATATTTTTTTTTCGAGGTTACGGTAGCGGAGTCCCGATGATTGTTGAACTCGCCTCTTGGCTGCTTTAGCGCCTTGTAGTATGCAATGCGCGCTTGCGTGTTTTTTTTTTGGTTCTTTGATGTGACAACAGCAAGCCAAAAATATAAAACTGCAAAAAAAACAAATACACGCCAGCAAAATTCGTTGGTTGGTATGCTTATGTGTTAGTGTGTCAAAACCATTGAGACTCCACTCGATATACATGGGGCTGCACAATACGGATTGCAGCATATTGCAGTTGAATTTGCATACACACGCACACACACGCGCACACACACACATGTACATGTATACTTACGCTTATCCAGTGTAAAATGTTAACGTGACTACACGACGAGTGTATATTTTTTGAAGTAGTGAAAACTGCTGAAACAAAATTTGGCGCAATAAAATACAACTTCCGGTATGGAACATGCCTTAATTTGGCTTAAACCGTACTAGCTCTCGAAAAACAAGTGTAATTGTAAAACATGCTTAAGCCGGCTACATTATGAAAGTACTATTGAGTATGGTCCTTGGTGCTGTTTTTCCCAAAATATTTTCCTCACTTGATTCACACAAAAATGAAATGAATTATCTTCGGCTCCAAGGTCTGTTCGAATATTGCTAATATATTTTTCTTGATAAAATCAACTTTAATGCAAGTTCAGCCAGTGGCGTAGATAGCTTTTTGTGATGGGGGGATATAATTTGACAATTTTTTTTACTTTCAAGTTATTTTTATTGGTTCTTTTTTATAATCATGAGATTCACTTATTAGGTACATTGTATAAAAACAAACAAAAAATAGGGATACATTTTTTACTTGGTGCCCCAATATGCGAAAAAGTATTTCAGTAATTAAAGAATGAAATCAAGTTTTCGGGATTTTTTCGATAATTTATCTATGACTTCGTCAGCTGTAATTCCAATGTCATGATGAATAGCCAGAGCAGCCAATCCATTCAAGCGGTTCTACAATAAAAAATGAGGTAAACATTTATTTTTATTTTTAGAATAAAATGCATAGATCTCAAAGCAAATATAGTTACTTACTTCTTTTGTCATGTTTCTCAGAATCGTCTTTATCCGTTTCAAACTTGAGAAAGTGCGTTTCGCGGTTGATGTCGATACCGGTAAAGTAGCTAATATTCTCAGCAATACGTTGATATTCGGAAAATTTTCTTCTGGACAAAGATCAAGCGCATCCAAGGAGTTTCCAGGTTTGAAATCGCCTCTACGAATCAAATATCTTTTCCACACTTCTAATTCGGTAAGAACAGCAGGTGGCCCAGCAGTGAGAAATTCCTGATAAAATTCGACTATCTTGATGAATTTATCAGCTACTTTCTCAATTTCATTCAAATCATGCTTGAAAAGAGCCGAAAACCCTTCTAGTATATTTTCATGTTTAGTGAATCTTTCTCCAAGATCCATGATGTAAGAATCTAGGTTAGGATTGAACACTGTTACGCGAAAATAATCTTTTGTACTTTGCACTTCAGGATTTGCCCGATGTTTTTGTCTACCCGCTATTCTTTTGTGTTTGATCTCAATGTCAAGATTTTCAGCAATTTTTTTCGAAGCTTCGTAAATTTCAGAAAAAGCGTCTTCTTTTGCACGAATCTTTTTTACTTCCTCGCGCAAATCTTTGGCGAGATCCATGGCTTGAACCAAATCTAAATTAACCTTTTGCAATTCGCGACTCAAAGGCAACGCTAGTTGAAAAATTACGTTGATAATATTCAAACATATTAAAAATTCAAAATCCATGGCGTTTTTCAAACTTTTGGCGTCTTTTTCCGAGGTTCTCATTTCATTTAGAGTTTCGTAAACGAACGGAAGTAACTCATAAAAATCGTTGACGGCCTCATATTTCGAAACCCATCGAGTCAGGTTCAATCTTTTTAAAGATTTCGCTTGGAGTTTCGTCAGATTCTTCAATCGTGTTTTCCAAAATGGCTTTTCTTTTAGGTGTATGCAGGAAATTGTACACATTTTCGATGGTAGCGAGGCAATCTCTGATGGCTGGTACGTTGCTAGTGATGGATATAGCAAGATTCAAAGAATGTGCGGCACAATGAACGTATAAAGCATGAGGTGCATAATTATTACGTATAATTGCCTGGACACCTTTATATTGACCGGACATATTACTTGCCCCATCGAATCCTTGGCCTATCAAGAAAGAAATATCCAATTCAAAATTTCGAAGATTTTCTATCACCAGCTCGGCAAGATGAGCACCTATAAATTTGTACATCATATAATACATACATGATATTAATATAAATACGAGTATATGAGATAATTCAAGGAATTATTTCACTTTTACCTGTAGTGGTATCTGTTGGGATAAACTTCAAAAAATCTTCGCACACAATATGGTGGCCTTCGTTGCTCTCGCTCACATATCGAATGCAGAGTGTAACCTGCTCCATTGTAGTCAAATCTTGTGTTTCATCCGTCAAAATTGAATAAAATTTTGCAGCTTTGATTTTAGATATGGCCTTTTGGGTTAAAATTTCATAGCAAGAGTCGATAATTTCATTCTGTATAGACGGACTTGTAAACTTATTCCGTTTTCCTTGACTTTCTAGGTGGCTACGAAGAATTGGATCTCCCTTAGCTCTATACTTCAATAAAGCTCTGAAATTTCCTTCGTTCGGTCCAGTAAAGTCGTTTTGAATAATAATATTTCCACTGTCACGATGTCCACGCAAAGCCAACTCTTGTCGTCCAAGAACTATGATTGCTTCAATGACAGGAATTATATTTTGTCTATTTTTCAAGATTTGCTGTTTCCGGGACTCATCAATTCGATTTTTAATAGACTCTTCTGGCTTTTGCATAATGCGCAAAAAATTATCACGGTCAGCAATTGCATGATTATGATAAGACATTTTCTGATGTTCTCGAAAAGTCTTTAAAAAATGATTAATGATTGAAAAGACATCATATGTATATTGGGATAAATTAATAAAAAAAAGCAATTGCTTTTTCGAAGCCTTTTCTCAAATTTTGAAAGTTTCTTCATACAAATTGATGTCAAATTTGTGAAAATTTGAGAAAAAACAATTGAGTTTTTTTTATAATTAGGGGTCTTCTCTATAAATTTTTTTCATAAAAAACACAAGAAATTAACACAGTATTGTGAAAATTTTTCCCAGGCACCATCAACAAAAACCAAAAAACACACGTATTTTGATGTTGCATAAAAAAAAATTTGACAATAGTCTAGCAAATTTCTTGTGTTATTTTTGAAAAAAATTTGAGAGAAGACCCCTAATTTATCCCATTGTATAAAAAATGCTCAAAACTTACTTCTTTTGCTTTTTTCCAATTGTCGAACTTCGTTTTTACAAGTTTGCCCAAAGTTTGTGATCCCTTGCCACCACATTTAGCGAATGCCACACATGAAATACAAAATGCACCCTGGTCCACTTCTGAATAGGCAAGCCAGGAAAATTCTTCCAGCCATTTATAGCAAAACTTCAATCCTCGATCTTCACACTTTTGCAGCAACGGAAACGCATAATTTTTAGGAGGCACCCAAACATTTTTTAAAAAATTGAACATTTGGGATTCACTTAAAGGTGTGTTGATAAAATTTCCGATGTCATTCTTATGTGCAACTTCTTGAGGGGGGACTTTTTCAACACTATCTTCACTTTCCTTTTTTTTTTTTTAATTTTCGATATTCTTAGTAACTAAAAATCTTTTCATTGTTAGATAAAAACGTAAAAAACAATCCGAACGTGATTATAAAAAAGGTTTTTCACTGGCCTCTAGGCGTGCTTTTTGAATGATTATTGTTTAACGAACCTAAGTAAACCGAACTTTGAACGCAACCACTCGCATGCAACTTACTTGACAAACTGAATAGAAAATCACCTTTTACTTGACACGCACGGCTTGTATGTGTGCATACATGTTAAAAGGGGAATCCCCTATTTCATTTTTATAACGAGCAACAAAGCTTGCTTGCGATGTTTTTGAATTTTGTCCGTTTATGAGAAATTTTTTCATGGAAATGGCTTGAAATACAGTGTCCGCGTCCGGTTATTAGAGCGTCCGTTTATAAGAATGATATTTGTATGAAAAAATGATTGAAAAACCTGTGTACACAAAATTTGTCCGTTTATTGGAGATGTCCGGACTGTCCGTCTTGGAGAAGTTCACTGTATTTCGTAAGATAAAGGACAATAACTCCAGTATGCTAATAATTTTTTGCCATGGTCGAAACAGCTAGCAAATAGCGAAGTAAAGATATTTGTTTAAACAAAATCAACATTTTACGCTTAAGCTTTTAGTGGATATCGTACTGGGTTAGTTTGCGCCGATTCCGGCTTAAAATAAGGCAGGCCAACAAAGGTCAATAATTGAAATTTACTGTTCATAATTCAGTACAGCCTTTATTTTTCAACCGATTTGAACAACATTTTTTTTAAATGAAAGATTTTGAGATTCGCAAAAGTGTAGTTTAGCCTGGTTTTTGAATTTTAGCATCTTTAAATTTTTTGTTAAGTGTGCAAAGTGTGGGAAATGACAAGTTTTAAAAATGCGATATTATCCTGCTCCAGTTGAAACAGTTTTAACTAAAAAAACTACCTCAAAATATAGTTTGAAGTAATCTTAAAAGAAAAATATTATTATTTGAAAATTTTGAAAAAGTTAAAAAAAAATTCAAAATGGTCCTCTATACGAGGATGTCAACGAAAAAAAAAAATATTTTCAATTTCCCATGGGGGGGGATTGATCCCCCATATCCCCAACCCCCCCCCCCCCCCCCCCCTTACTTACCCCACTGATTTCAGCAAAACATTTAATAGCCAGCATTTCTGTGATTTTCTGAAGATAATTTAAGAAATTTATCTGTTTTAGCTAGAATGAATTGGTTTTTTTTAGGTAATTATCTTTCTGCCATAATTAGCCTAACACATTCTCTTTATCTGTTGAAAGCAAGCACACATCAAGGAGTGCGCAGGAGAACTCTTAAACTATATGCAGTTTATTTTAATTTTTGCTTTTGCTCTTCTTCATTTGTTTAAGATCTTTACAGTTTACTTATGAAACTCAGCTGATTATTGAGTGCCAAAGAGTTGTGCTAATAAATTGAATCCAACGAAGGAGGTCCATATGTCACTTGCGGAGTAAATAAAATCTATAAATTACAATTTGTATATACCACACTAGTGGGGTTTACGCCTTAGCTCTTATTGATTCGTTTTTTGTCACTCATATGTACAATAATAATTACACCCGGACCTATGTAGACGATCTGCCACGAGCTACCTCATCCAACTGTACTTTAGAAAATCACAAATGTATTTCAGAAAAACTTAAATGATGACTCAATTTCGAATATCCGTTTATTTTCCAAACAAACTTCACAGGGCATGATGGAAAACTGTTCCAAAATACAACATATTTCTACCTGGTTGGAGTCTTTAATAACTAAAAAAAAATAACGAGCTCAAAAGTATCTGGTGTGGCATCATATGATTTGCCTTTAGTGGGCACAGACTAGGTATTTCTTCCTAAATCGCAACCTTACACATTTTAGATAAGTACAAGAAAATATTTCATTTTCAGTTTTATTTAAATTTATGTGGAGAAGCAACTTTTTTCTCAACTTTCCGCAGACGCAGACGCTCAGCAAGTTTAAACAGTTTCAGACTAATAGAAAACTCTGCGACACAAAAACAGGCGGAAATCCAAACATTTATTTTAATACAAATTTTTAGTAACTATTGCATTTTGATGATAACAAAATTTACGATGATATCAAATGGAACTGGTTTACTTGTAAGAACTTATATTGTCATCTAAGTTCATTTTGCACGCTTTCTTTTAAAAACATAGCAACGTGTTATAACTAAAAATCTGCACTAGGTGAAAATATCAATACACATTATATTTATTGTTAACTTTTAATTAATGTGTATTTTTTTAGTTAAATTGCATTATTAACAATAGTTTTAAATCAATGAACTACGTCGTAGTTTTGTGCGAACATGGGTGCAAGAACGTTGTACGCCATTTGTGTCAATTTCCTTAAGGCATTTTCAGATAAGCCACATGTCAACTGCTTCACATTTTGGGCCTTCCAGCCACTCATGTAAACATAACTTTTAAGTGCTCCAAAAAAAATCTTCGATTGGTCGGCATTGTGGTAAGTTTGTGGGATTTCTGTGTTTGGACACAGTTTTTGCTGACCAAGTAGTGCAACATAGCTCTTGCATAATGCGAGGAGGTTATGTCCGGCTAAAATACATAATCGTCATCACTATAATATTTATGAATAATTATTATCAGAATTTTGCTCAAACAATCATTTCAATAAATGGTCTAATTGATTGCTAGTCCAGTGGGCTGGTAAAATGGTTCGGAAATTTCTTTTTCAGATACAGCAATATGAAGCATAACCTTCTGCTCAAACTTCTTATTATATTTATGTATATCTGAGGTCAGCAGAGGCTGCAGATATGTCGTTTGTATAAAATATATCATTTCCCGGCATTTGTGGGGCGCTGAGTGTGAAATAGCTCTCGTCATGCAAAACGAACGATTTATCTCGGTAATTTTTGCACATCCACCGACATTGAATTTTTTCACAAATCTGATCCTCTGTGTAGTTTGCGGACCCCTGCTTTTTTCTTACTTTTAATATTAAGTGATTTAAACATTTTGCAAATATATGGCTGGGAACATTTAAGTGCTGCGAGCGGCTTTCGTTTAACTTATGCCATCTTTGTTGCTAAGGGCAGTCTGAAGCATTTTAATGGTATTTTTGGTCATAATAATCGGTTGTCTTCCAGAACCGGGTTGCTTTTCTATTTTTAAGGTACTCAAAATAGAATAAATATTTCTTTTTGTGACGCCTTACGCACTAAAATGGTCACATGTAAATTATTTTCCTCATTCTGCTGATAAAAGCGTACAATACGCTCCCGGAGATGTTGCTGCTTTGAAAGTATTTTCGAGACTACTGTAACGGGTGCGTTGGTAAGACTCATTTCAAAAAAAGATTATGCAATAAGTTATTTAATTACGCAATCTTGGCCTAATATAGCAAGGCGTGCTAAGTTTACAAACAAGTGTTACAGATTTTTAGTTATAACCCGTTAGTTAGCGATACTTCACACTCGAATTTAAAATGATTTGCTTGTGTTTATTGTAATATAAAATTTAAAATCTTTAAATTGCATCGCAAAAGTTACTGGCGATTTTATGATTTTATTCTCATTGGGAGGCTTTAAACAAAAAAAAAAATATAAAAAAAAGTCATAATAGTGCAACGAACACACGTTTTTTCTCGAGAGTGCAAATAGTTATGATGGCACCGTCGAAATACGTGAAATAATAAAAGTGCTGGAAGAACAAAACGTAAAGTGCCAACCACTTTATCATATTTTAACTACATACATATGTTGCTTGTGTTTATGGGCGCGCGCGCGTGTGTGTGCGTGCGTGAGAGTTTGTTGCAGCTATTTTATCTACTTGCTTACACGTACAGTTGATAAAGTGCATGTATGTACATGAATACTTACGTTTGTTCATGTATGTACATATGTATGTGCTTTGCTACTTTGTAGTTGAAAAATTACTCGTACAATAAAAGCGAACACGGCGTATGAGTAATTTTTACGGCATGCAAATTGGCAATGTACGAGTATTTTGGATTTTGCCTAATAAAGTAAAAACTTGTTTAACTATTTATTGGTTTATCTTACTTACATAATAAGATGTTTTTTAAAGCAGCTGCTGATGAAGCTGCAAACGTTTTTCTGTTATTTGGTTTTTTCGATTTCGTGTAGTTTTTTTTTTCACTGAAATCAAGTTGAACGCATCATACAGCTAAATTAATTTAATTTACAATTTCCATATCATTGACATTTCGCTATGCAGAATTTATATATTTTGTAGTTCTTAAACTGCTGACTAACGCAATTTGTTAGTACAAGAAAAAGTGTAGAAAACATTTTAACGCTATTGTTTTTTGAAGGTGGATGCTGATGAAGCTGCCAATCAATGAATAAAAAGAGCTACATAAAAAATAACCTCGACTCACATATACATACACATTTATCAACTGAGTAAAGAGAAAATGCACAAATTCCTACCTTTTCCTTAATAATACCTGCTATGTCTAGGTAGTTATGTATGTATGTATGTATGTATATTGATACAATATTTTTACCTTGCAGGCAATAAAACAAAAGCTAACTAGGGAAAATGGTAAAAATGAAAACAACTTTTGTGTTTCAATATTGGCTACAGTCATGTCAAGTGTGTTCGTGTGCACAATGCAAATACTGGCAACATGTATAGCCGCAAAGCCTAAATTTGGAAAATACGAATATGATAAAAAAGTAAAAAAAAATTAAAAGAAAAAAAAAAATGAAATCCGACAAGAGGCTTAACTAGAGTGCACTCCTTTCTCATATCTACTGGCCCCAAAACTTCGATGTAGCAAAAAATAAATATATAAAAAGAAACCTCTGCAACAATAGTGGCAACCGCAGTGGCAACAGCAATGAAACAATCATCTAACAAAGGATCGAAGATTTTGCGCACAAAAACTACCTCGGCGGTATGAATTTCTAAAGCAAATTGGCAAAACGTCTCAAGGGAGGTGCGTCAAATGCAGGTTTGCCACTGTTTAACGCAGTGCAAAAAAAGGCAATATTTTGCCTTTGTTCATCTGTCCGTATAGTTTGTTGCTATTATCACGTCTATAAGCTAAACTGTAGCACACTTTGTATTTTTCTTTTGCACGTTTTTTTCTTCCATTTGCTGAGATTTTGACATAAATGTCTTATCGTCGGTTTGTGATTTTATGAATAGGTAAAATGTAAAAACAGCAATGCCAAGAATAGAAGATATAACAAACTAAAGTGTGTTCACAGGGCAACGGTTACGAACTTTTTTTTTTACACTTTTTGATTGCTTATCCGTGACAAAGTACTTTTTTAATGTGTGTGTTACCATATATTCCCGATTACACTTACGATTAATTCATTTGTATAGATCTATTAAAAATTATTATCACGAAAATGAAGGTTTTATACCATTTTTGCAACTCTTTACTGACTAATTAGCAAAATACGTTTATTCAACAGAAAATAATTACTTAAATGCTTTTTTTATGAAAATAACATAACATAATAATTTGCTCTAAAGGCCACCTGCAGACTTAAAAGAAACGGATATTGGTATAAAACGGAGTGGGGCGAGGCGGAAACTGCTGGCGGCAGAGATATAGGCACTTCCATCTTTTCAATGCCACAGGATAGTACACCACCGTTTCCCTTGCTGATGAGACTCTATAACGTTGAGTTCCCTGAGGCTGAATGCTGGTTCAATACCAACACTGAGTCCGGTCTTACACGTTGTCGAATCTTTACTGATGGCTCCAAAACTGACTCTGGGTCAGGATCTGGAGTTTTTATAGAAGATAAGGGTGATAAGCTACACTTTTCTCTTGGGTAATATGGCTCGGTCTTGCAGACCAAAGTATTTGCAATTCTCAAGGCCATGGACTACGTGCTGGAAAATAGGTGGAGGGGGAGGAGTATACGTGTCTGCAGTGACAGCCAAGCTGCACTCAAGGCATTGGCCAGCCCACTAACTACTTCCAAACTAGTTCGGCAATGCATGTCCCGACTAAACTATGTTGGTCAACATAATGAACTCGCTTTACTCTGGGTGACTGGTCACTCGGGAGAACCTGGTAATGAGATATCTGACCATTTGGCCAGAATTGCCTCGGATCAAGTGTTCCTCGGCCCGCAACCAGCTATAGCACTTCCACCTTCGGCCATCGATGCCACAATCAGAAACTGGGTGAATACTTGGCTCAGCAATGACTGGGAGGCGTCGAGATGTTGCAGGTGGGCAAAACTCATGTTACCTTCAATCTAAGAAGGACTTTTAAAACACTTGCTCTCGCTTAACAGGCGAGACTGCAGGCAACTTGTTGGACTGTTCACCGGTCACTTCACGTGGTATAGACACCTGACAATGATAGACACCTGTTTTGAAGAGAAATACTGTCTGTGCTTTTGCCCCACCTTTGCAAGAACTAGGTATAAGGCATTTGGTCACGACGTGTTGAGAGACGAACACCTGAGCTTTTTGACACGCCAAAATCTGCTAAGATTTATTCGTAAATCCTGCAGATTTAAAATAAATTAAAAGGAACATGAAAACAGTACAATGTGCGATCGATCAAGTGACCACATGAATTTTCATCAAGCCGACTCCCCGGGATTGCGAAAGCAGCATTTCATTGCCATACTCCCCCTGGTCACGTTTCTGATGAGGGGTTCAGATGTGTTTTCCAATCGTAGAACGTTTTTCTGTGGAATAAAGATAAATAAATTTTAGTTATAAGCAATTCTTGCTCTAGCGTTTTCCTGATTTATTGCCTCTTGCTATGCGGTGGCATTGTTATCTCGCTCTAAGTTCTATATTATTATTTCTTTACTGATAATTTTAACTGCACTCCAAACTTTATTGTTATTTATCATTCGTGAGATCACATTTTCTAGATTAGGGATAGCTCGAATCAAAGCTTTTAAGTTTTTCGCATTGCAAATATGAACGTATGTATATTTGTATGTACTCGTATGAGTGGTTTTTTTAACATTTGAGTACAGTAGTAAACTAGAATATTTTAAACTAAAACAAAAGAATGTGAGTGCAAATGCTCTTTATTTATTTCCTAAGCCTTACATAATCATCTTACTTAATATACGATAAGTTAAGCAATCTAAAATTAATCAAATCACAATTTAATAAATCAATTTTATTTATGAACTACTTTACTTCGCTAGGCTGATTTGAGGTACGATGGGGTTAGTGCATGTGTGGGCAGCTGAAGTTAACATGTGGTGAATTTAGGTGTTTTGGATTTTTGTGTTATCTATTCAGGTAAAAAGAGTTAAATTAAATATGATTGTACATACCAGAAACCAGTAAACATCTAGGTTATAATATTTTCGATTTATATAAAAAAAAAATTATTATTATATATTTTTGGTTTTGGTAGCACCTTTAGTTTTTTCGCTTTTGCAAAAGTAAATAAATATAGCAATTCCATACATTTTTTTTTAGCAAATCCAGCAAATCATTCCAACTAGATAGAAAGCTTTATTTTCCAGTTTCATAATTCTCCTCACCACTCACAGAGTTACTTTATACTCTTTGGTAAAAAAATAGTTGAATTTAGGTACAAATTGAAAGTCGCCTCAGAAGAGTAGTGCTTAGTGGGCACCTAATGACATTTTGACAAACTGCAACTATTAATGGGACACTCACACACACCCTTGCATTCACCATTCGCATTTAAACGCACGCACGCCCCCATAAACATATTTAATATTGCGATGCCGAATGGTACTCGGCCTTTTAGCGTGCCACATTAAGGCTGTGTAAAGAGTTGTTATTTTGGGTGTCAGCTTTGGAAGCAATTGGTCACTTCGTGCTCCTCATGGTACATTTGGCTTTAGCGTTTTAATCACGATCTGTAGACATACAAACAAACAAACGAGCGCGTATGCACGAACCAAGGAATACCAGCACGCACGCCGACCAAATAGCTACAATTTTGCAAGTGTAAATGGATTTTTTTAGAGGTGACTATAGCAGGCGGTAGGTGTGACGGAAGGCACGGTATGTGTGTGTGTGTGTGTTAGGGTTCGATATTAAGTACGAGCTCGTTGGTGCATGACCATTGGCAATGCGCAACTAATGCACACATTTATGGTACACGCGTGATTTTAAAATTAAGGGAATGGTGCGCGTTCGTTTGGCAAACAAATAAGGTCACCTTATAATTGACTCAAAATTGTAAACACAACTGATACACATGTATACTGTATATACGAATTTTGACTATTTAGTTTTCATTTATTCAATATTCATTAAATTTAAATGCAAATACTTAAACAACTTTAAAATCATAAATTTCAAATTTTGTGCAAATATTAAAAATATTCACATTTTTTGCAAACCTTCCAATCAAATTCTTTTCTACAAAATTTGCGTGTATATGTTTTGCTTAAGGTAGAATTACCGTTAATAAATTTCAATCCATTTTTTTACTTTTTTATTTTTATTTGGATTTACTAAATCGTTTTTGTTGAAGATTAATACAAAAATTTAATTAAATACTTTGATTTAAACCAAAATAAAATAAAATTTTTCTGTAATATTATCTACCACCAAAATTTCCATTGTCATTTTTTCAATCAATATTAAAATTACTGAAACAAGCAAATTGTTAAACACACATACGAGTATGTACTCAAAAACACACGAAAAAAATCATTAAAAAAAAGTTGGTTGTATTGAAACAAGCGTTAAAGGATAGAAAATATTTTCGATTTTCATAAGACTGTGGGGTGAGTAAGGCTGTTGTAGGAATCATAATCAACAATACAGCAAAGTATGAAATAAGTGCTCATATTCGCATTTTTAATAATTTCAAAACTGCATATTAAAGTACTCATTTTTATACAGGGCTTGGGAAAAAACTGAGTAGTTTCCTCTTGTTGGTGTGATTTTATATCTCTTTCGTACCTACAACTACTTCATATAAGTGAAAAATATATCTTATTTGCTGTAACAGACAAGACAACTAATCATTTTTATGCTTATAATGTTATTAGCGCTGACAACCAAACTGCTCATTGTTGTCATCACAAACTCATCAGCACTTATAATCAAAATAAACATTTTTGTCGTCATAAAGTCCTCTGCACTAAATAACAAACTCCTCATTGTTGTAATCAATAAATAATCTTATAATTTTTTATGGGTATCTACACTATGGGGAATCGTATTAGGTATACTTAGTAAACAACAGAAAACAAATTTATGTTTAGATATCACGTCCCAAAACATAAATAATGGTAATCTTGCTTTATTTACTTTTCGTTACATTTAGTTGAGGGTTGCTTTAAAACTATATCATTGGTGTATACAAAAGTCATTAAAACATTTAGATTATTTATGAATCTACAATTAATTCTCTAACCTTATTTTGTTACGTTTGTGGTCAACTCCTAAAAGTGAAAAAAAGCCAATTTCGCGTTTGTTTGAAAAATGTTATGAAACTTATTTTAAAATTGCCTTGTCTGGTTTAAAATGTTATAAATATTTGACGGGTAGGTACAAGGGTAATATTAAACAGATGCCTTTTGGTGTACCAATGCAGTGGCGTGAACCCAAAAATTACGTAGACGACTGTTACTTCTGTTTAACAACTGTGAAAGGTTTTTCAAAAAAATCAAAACACTCGGTGAATTATGCTACTCTGTCATCAGTGTTCATGCCACTACCACATTCTCCAGATATTTCAGTACCGGAAAGATTTTGTATTTTGTCAAGTTTATCGAGTCCTATTGAAGAAGAAGACGAAGCAGGCCCTTCTAATAGCGAAGAGGTATTTATAGATGAAAAAAATACAGAACCACATTTGATTAGTCATCCCGAACTAAATGACCTTGGTAGAGATTTAGATTTGACCAAAGAAAAATCTGAAATATCGAGATTAAAACAATGGAATCTATTGCAAACTGGAGTTAAAATTACTGCTTATCGAAAACGTCACATTACCTTAGCTACCTTTTGTTCAAAAGAGTATGGATCAGTGTTCTGCATTAATGTTGATGGATTAATGTCAGCATTAGGTCACAAGCATATATCAAAACATGGGTTCAGTAAGTGATGAACACGGTAAAAGATTTCATCAAGAAATTGCAGAGTACTCGTACGAGAAGCGTTATGAGGTTAGATGGGAGCCAGCCATGCTTGCAGACTATTGTTGGAGTCTCCAGAGGAATACTGCCACTACTGACTACAAGAGGAAAACCTATCGTTAAAAAAAAAAAGGTTTTTAAATGCTGAATAACAATTTATGTCACCGCTTCATATAATTTTAAGTAAAATCAATAAATGCGTTTCACTACTAAACTTGACGTGATAGAACAATTTTATTTCAATATTTCAAATAGTTTAACTTTGTTTCATAGTGCTATTAAATAAAAACAAAAACAACTGTTAAATAAAAACAATAACTTGAACTATTAAATAAAAATAATAATAATCAAATCGTAAAAAAAGTCGTCGTTAACACTAAAGAAGATGGGAAGGCCTGGTTTTCATGACTACGTCCGCCTTTGATCATTCCTACGCAAACTAGATAATTCAATTCGTTATATGTTAAGAATAGCCAGCGCCTTTTATTTGCAGTTTTGACGCTCGAACATCCCCAATGTTCTTTAAAAAAAAATTTTTCATACACAAGCATAATAAAAATTTAAAATAAAACTTTTAATGAAATGCCGATATATTTATAGCCTACTTTGATTAAAAATTGCCTTGAACAGGCAGCAGCATGAGAAAATCCTGTGTATTTTGTTGCACTTGGAACATCTGATTTGTCAACCAAAAAAATTTTAAATTTGCCACTTATAAAAACGGCAGTTTGTTTTATGTACACATAGTAAAAGGCAAGGTAGTTTAGGGATCTCATAAAATAAAAAAAAAGCAAGTCAGCCTGATTTGCTGATACTACCTGTTTAATGTGCCTTGAACAGTTCGAAAAACAAATTTGTAAATGTGTGGGTGAGATGGATAGAAGTTGTGAATGTTTGTGTAAATTTTTTGAATTTCAGGGGAAACTGCTTAGACGTGGCTTGCAGGGATAGCACTGTAAATATATGTAAGTTAATAAGTTTTTACAGTTTTGGTTTGTACGTTTGTGTATATTGAGGGTGCTTCTTATTTTCAATCATCGAAAAGGAGCAGCGTTAACTCGACATTAGCTATTAGCACCTCCATAATAAATGCGTGATTAAAAAAGGTTTTTTTTATTGTTTGGCCATATAACTATTCAATTTTATTTTTTTTGAGTTTAAGGCCGATCGGTTTATGGAAAAATTATCAGGAAAAAACAACAATACTCAAAACGGTAGAAGTTATAGACCTTTGTTTTAAATTGAGTTATAGACACCTCTACTATTAGTCAAAGTTTAAGAAATTATGAGTATGAAAAAATTAAGCATTTTCGGAATACAGAGACATACAATTTTAAAATAAACTGTCACATCTTTTTGCAGTTTGATATCTAAAGATTCTTTGAGACAGCTGAAATAATTATTTTGATTTAAATAAAAGTAAAGCTAAATTTTCCACCACATTTTCCATTATCATTATTTTTTTATTAAATTTAAATTGAAAGAGGCTTAATTTTTTCGGAGGGTTTCAGCGCTACTAAAAATAAAGGGAGTTTTTTTAGACATATGGTTTTTAAGAAGAAATAAAACGCATACAATTTAATGCTATGACCAAGAATTTAGCTTTAATATAAAGATAAAGGGGTTGCTATTTTATTACAAAAATTGCATTTACTTTGCAACTGCCTAATAAAAGTTTTTTTAAATTTATTGTTTAGTTAGTAAAGTTACAGAAAATAATACATTTCTCAAATTTTTTCATTCGAAATTCGAACTTTATTAAAAAGATTAATTAATTTCTCTGTAGTTTTAAAATGAAAAAGTGAACTGGCTCAAATCAACGACTGTCCGTCTGTTTGACCGCAAACTAGTACCTTAGGCTATACCTTCAGCTATTTGGATGAAACTTGGCAGTCAGGTGCCTTTTTATAATTTATTAGACATTTAAAATTAGTTAGAGTAAGAAATCTGACACAAGAAATCAAAATCATACAAATTTTAAGCAAAATGATAATACTCACAGACGTTACAGATAAAAAAATCTTATAAAAAATAAACACAAAAACCAGATACAATCTAAAAAAAATTAGCAAATATAATAAGAAAATCCAAAAATACTCAACACGTACGTAGGCAATCAAGCTGTTGGTGAGCCAACAACTGTAATCTGCAGTTGACGCGACAAATAAGCAAATATATATACACACATACATACATACACGCATACCATAGGCTTACAATAAAATACTAAAATAAACAAAATGTGCAAATGGTCAACAATGAAAAGTCACAAAAAAAAAACCGGAAACCGGAAATGTCACAAAAAAAAAACACAAAAAAACAAAATTCAAAAAACTTGAAAAAAATAAAATAAAAAACCATACAAAACACACACAAGGAATAACAAAAAGGAAAATAAATATGCAAATATAAAATCGTACAATCGCACACACAACCAAACAAATCTCTCGCACACATGTGAAAAATGAATTTGGAAACGAGAGTTCGGCTTATCAAATATGCACATAAATATGTGTGTAAAATAAGACATAAATAAGAAGAAAAAAAAAACAATCTTAAAGGAATAATATGTAAAATCAGTAAGTAACAATAACGACGAGAACAACCGCAATAACTATGTATGTATGTATGTATAAAGGCAAGATACGATTGGTGGTCATTGTGTGCGTAGTCGGAAGCAGTTGGAACAGTAGCAGCGGGCAGCAGAACGAGCGTCAGCAACAGCCACAAAGCAACTGTAAAATGAGATTAAGAAATGCGGCCTTACATACATACATACATATATCTACTGTAGACGAATACATGTGCAATCCCTCGACGACTAGGAGTACAAATGAATGCCAGTTTATATGTAAGTAGATATATTTGTATGTATGTATATGTATACGCTTTTTTTATTTAAAAAAAAATTTTTTTTTTTTGATTTTTTTTGTAAAGGACAGTGACTGAAGCGTAAATATGCTAAATTTGCTAAAGCAGATAAACTATGTAGTTGAGGGCGACATCGCAATAAACTGTTGTACGAGCCAAAACTTAGTCGCAGCTGTGTGCACACATACGCCATATGGCACCAGCACAAGCTAGCAAAAATGTTCGAGTATGTGTGTACTGGGCATGTCAATCATGGAATCCCGGCCTTTTTTAACTCCCGAATATCCCGCGATAAGTCTATTTAAATGCTGGAATTGCAGAAAACAAGGAATTTAATTGGCATTGGTTTTTTAAATTTTGTATTATTCATAAAAATTACATTTTCAAGGGTAAAATTTCCTGAATATCACATGCAATAATAAACGAAATTGCACAGAGCAACTATACGTTTCACTATTATTTTAATACATAGCGGACTATAGAAAAGGCTTTACTTTGCCCTTGGCATTATAAATGAGCTGGAGAATATCCGCCATGAGTAGAAAATGAGCCTTACTATGAAAGCCATGTTAATAGAACTAACGATGAGGTGCTTATCCACCTCAAGGCAGAAAGTCTCAAAGATAAATTGCATCACGTTTTAACGAGCAGATCGCAATTGTCCATTAATCGAAAGGCATAAAATTTATCAGAAGGCTCGGCAAAAGAATTTGATAGTTTTTGTAATGAGGCGATAAAGGCTATGTCCTACAGAGAGCATTTAACTTTTTGTCGACAATGCAACCAGGTCCAGGTTGGAGGAAAACACACCTAAGACTTAAATTTCTTTAAGATTGCATTTTGAATAAGAAATAATTCTGCCTCGCTCAAAATGAAATGGGTGATGTATTTAGTTTTTACTTTTTTTTACTGAATGGTATTTTAGTATTTAATATTGGTCGCAAACAGTGATTAAAACTAATTTTTCCTTTATGTAGCTTCAGTACTAAATATGTACTTAGAGTATAAATTATTTTGTATGCGTGTACAATTGTACGTTTATTTCGTTTTTGCTCTTGAAAATACCAATAAATTCATACATGAATTACAACAAATCGTTCTTCTTTGTCATATTAATGTATAATACAACAATTAAAGATGTGTTATACTTTTTGACAAATTAAAAATTACGAATCAAAATTTCGTGAAATTCGAAATCCCGGGATTTTTTTTTCAAATCTCGAAAATACCGGAATTAATAAAATGCCAAAAATTGACATCACTAGTGTGTACGTATGTATGTATGAATGTTAAAAAAGTTGTTGAATCGTTTAGATTGTTTGTTTGCTTATTTATTTCATTTGGTTTATTTATTTTAGCCAAAAATATTTGCATATATTCTAAAATGAGATGGGTATTTGCACGTGCATACACTTTGAGTTGTTTTTTAATTTGAATATTTTTATTTTGCATTTGACTAAGTTTTTATAGCGATAACTTTTCACCTACTTGTGTTTAGATATCTATGTATGTATGTATATTATGCAAAGCGCGTCAAATGCAGAGTTTTTGTTGATTATGTCTTTAATTTTAAATATCGAATATTGCATTAAGAAAAATTGAAATTCGTAGTTCATATCTAAAAATTATAGACATTTGGTGAGAAACGTACCCAGTCGGATGAGAGTGGTGTATTTTAAGAAAATAAAGCTAGAAAAAATATAAATTTTTGTTATTTCCATCGGCTTTATAAATGTTTAAAAATTCACAATTGAAGTTGTTGATATTTTTTCCAAATAAAATCTTCAATAAACTGGCCTCGAGCTCAATAAAATTGCAAGAAAAAACATTTATTTGCAATATTTAATATTTAACATTTCATAAACATAAGTATGAACATACCTCTGGATACTTTATTTTTCTCCTATCGAGCTCAAAATTTAATGGCTTTATTAAAATGCTCTAACAATTAATTAAATAAATATTTTATTTAAAGCGCCATATTTAAAATATTTAACTTGTTCATAAAAGCTCAAAACTAATGCGTCCAAAGTATTACCTGCTTAAGTCAAATAAGGCGTTTAGTCGAAATTCAACAAATTTGTATACTTGTAAACATAAGTTTCATTTATTAATTAAATATTTAATGTGTCTATATAACGCCTAATATACCAGGACCATTCGTTCAACTAAAAATTCATTATAATGAAATACAAAATTATAACTTTGTAACAAAAATTGTTCTTAAATTTTAAAACTGTCCAACAGTTTTGACGTAATATTTCGTCAAGTGAATGAATAAATCAATAAATAAAAAGAAATTAAATAAATAAATGAATAAATAAAAAAAAATTATCAATTAAAAAAATATTAACAAAGAAAAGTTAATAAATCAACAAAAGATCGTACAATTTTAATTTAATAACGGAATTTCTATGTATCAAAATCTTTTAATACTTCAATACATAGTTCGATAATTAGATTTTTTTGAAAATTTTTAGCTTTTTAAGGAATTCGATAGCCAAAAATGTTGTATGAATTCAGTTCTAAAATATTGTTTTGCCTAGAGATAAAACTATGAATAATTCTTGTTCGAAAAGAAACTCTGTATTCGATGTATAAATGTTGGGTGACTTGTAAGGCCTCTATAATGACTTGGACATAATAAAAAAATTTTCTTTTGTCTAGGATGACGATGATGATTCTGTGAAAAATAGTTCTTCGAATAAAAAGAACTAAATTCGCACCAATAATTGGCGTAAGTTACTAAAGGAAAAAGGGTCTGGGAAAGTTTTTTTTTTTGCTATGACCGACAGACTACTTCCAAGCGGTGTAAAAAAAATAAAAAACAGTGTTTGTAGAATTCCAAAAATTGATTTCTTCTAAACAAAAAAAAAGATTTCTAACTTCATCTGTCACCTACGTTCATTTTGTACTCAAAATATTCTTAAAAATAAAAATAAAGAAAATTTTAATAATTTAAAATAAAATAAAATTTTTTGAACAATTGTACAAGCCAACTATTAAATGCGTTTAAAAGTAATTTTTAAAATTCAACGGCAATAACTTATTGATTTTTGTTTGCATAAAGTCAGCGTAAATGTTGTTATTGGTTATGATAAATTTATTTTTATCAAACGCAGTGGTTGCAAATAAAATTGGAAGGCATAAATAAGCAATTCCATTTAGTACTCGTATCATGGACGTTCTTAATATTTTTTGGGAGTTTTTTTTTCTAGTAAGTTAACAATAGGACTTGTTTTTAAACAAAGGCCTAAAAATCAAAAAGTCGGTACGAAAAAATGCAAAAGGCTTCATATTGAGTAGCAATATTCTTTATAGAAAAACGCTCTAACCCTCATCCGCCTATCAATTGTTTTTCGACCCTTTCAGCATGTCATTCCAGAGAAAGGTTCATCTCCAGTGAACACAGTTACTCTTTTTATATTTTATTAGCAAAATTTTTTTCTTGCAAAAATTTTAAATTATTGAAATAACAAAAAAAAAAAAATGAAAATTCAAATAAGTATCTACTTACTTTGTCATTGAGTATTGAGTGGTTGTCATTTTAACTTTAAGGTGAAACTTATATTGAGGATTGGATGAAGCTTAAGGTTATTGTTTCTGGACCAAACTTCATGTTACTGATACCAACCAAACGACGCACAGTGTATACAATTGCATTTATATAAATTTATTTTTCGTATTTTGTTTTGTGTTCATTTTGCATGCGAACAAGATTTTGTCACACTTAGATCCACAAATACGCCGACAGATGCAGACTTTCGAAAAATATGTATGTCTACAGATTGTGCAAAGAAGCATTACAAGAAGTAAAAAAGAGTGGCAGGATAATGTAAGAAAGGCTACAAAAAAGAAAATTTAAAACATTTTTCAATGTAAACAATAATTTATGTGTCCGGACATATTGGTTCTGCTTCTTATACTCCACACTATATCGGCGCTAGCTGCGCTCTGCTAGTGACTGCTTTTGTTTGGCATTCATACTTACTAAACGCGTATGTGTGCATATGTTTAGACACGTTACGTATACGCCATGGCCTGGCCCCATCGAAATTGCTTACAAATAGAGATGAAAAAATATGCTAACTAACTAACGACAACGTTGCTGGAAAGCTGCTGACAGGCAAACAAGCTATTCTGCGGCGAGAAAAAAATTGTTTAAAGGAATAAAAACCAACATTTAAGAAAACACAGAAACAAGCATAACAACAATTTTTAAGTGTTGGTCTAGAAATGAAAAAAAATATAAATAAAATTAGATTACGTCCGCAAGATTGTAACTATAACAACCAACAAAAACAACAACAATAGTGACGAAGCACTAAAGTCTAAACGTTGAAGCGTTAAAAAAAAAAGAAAATTGTAAAAAAGAGCAGAACAAGTGCGCTAGGAAGCGTGTGACAACAAAAAAAATAAAAAAATAAACAACTCATGCAAACGTACATCGACACATTCTGAAATTGTGAAGAAAGAAGCCACAAAAGAACATGTAAATTGTACTTGCAAATTTGCAGAGAATGACATTGATTTTCTACAAATTGTTGTCAATTTAAATTGAGCGCTCAGTGAGCGTGTGTGTGTGCGTGTGTATGAGCGAGTGTGGGCCTCAACACTAGTTTGCACCATACTGTGAAATGGAATTGCTTGTGTGGCTGGCGGAAAATGTAAATAGAAAATAAATATTTAAAATATTGTTTTGCAGAAGATAATACACATGTTGGGATGAGAAAAATCTCTGTGGGCATGTGGATTACAAAAATTGCACAATTTTCAAAGAATTATTTATATCTTTTGCTCCATTTTAAATATTTCACAATAAAGATATGGTTAATTCTCTAGCAAAAACTGTAAAAATGTTAAATTCAGATTTTTCACAATAGAAGTTTTATAAAAATCAATTTTTATTTTTTAAATATTAGAAATTTTTTGGCACTGCTGATTTTAAACTTATTCAATTTTAATGTGATAACCTGCAGTTTCAAGTGGCAACAAATTACTGTTGATTTTTGACAATTGATTTTTTTTATACAAAATACTGTTTGCGAAACTCCTAAAATCAGTGGTAATTTGTATAAATTAAAATTAAAAGTACTAAGAACTTTCTAATAACGTGAATGCGCTCGTATTTATATAAAAATTATAACAAAACCAAAACATTAAAATATATTTTTTTTATGTAAATCTAAGTTTTACATATTTTAGCTTATTTTTTGGAAAACAGAAAAAACGCCGTTGTCATTATCATTCCATAATACAAAATACAAAGAATTTATCACAACAATCCAATCACAATTACTAATTTTAACAGCTTGCCTACAAGTATCAAAATATTTCTTACAGGAACAAAATGTACTTTCATATGCAATGAAGTGTTATTAACTAAACAACAAAAAATAAATAATTTAAAAGAACACTTGCAAAATGCGACTTTTGTACAAAAAAATTGGCCAAATGTGCCATAGTACTTTGGTGGAATTTCTACAACCAAAACATTTTAATGTGCGCCTATCTTTTGGAATACGCAGTTGGCACACATATCGCTAAAAATAATGTTTAATATTAAAGAGTAGACATACCTAGCCATATGCTTGTGAAGGAATTACTCATCTAATAATTGATTGACTAGCTTGATTTCAATCAACAGTTTTCGTCGATCAGATCTTTGTGACACCCTTTTCAGTAAAGAAAACGGCACTAAGTTACAAAATTGTTCCAAAAATTTAAATCGCAAATGGCCTGTTGATCCATAGCATTCAAGATTTGAAGTTGCTTCCCAAAGTATTCAAATATTTTATGAACGACGATTCCCAACTTACCATTTGTGGTAGATAAAAATATTTACAACAAGCCAGTAACGTGCTCAGTAAGCTGCATGAACGGACAAGTGTTAGCACAATAAGATCTAAACATTAAATCGGGGGAAGAGTTATATTCTAACGAAGCATTTTCTTGAGCTAGATTTCATAAAAATATTAAAAACTGAACTGAGTAGCAAGAGAGATTGGGCAGATTAACCCGGGTATATTTAATATAAAAAATAAAGCTGCAGATACAGGGACAGCTCCCTAATTGAGATAAGTAAAAACTTAATTTGAGCATAGAGTAAAATACCATAGAAAGATGTGCAAACAACAGAAACGAAAAATTGGCGAGGTAGTGCCTTCCACATCCTGAACATCCTTAGTCTGACCAACCCGGGGTTGCGTTGTTTGTGTTCCGGGTCATGGTGGTATGGTTGGTAAGGAGATTAGGGATAGGTTTCACAGATGCATCTACGCCTCTGCGGAATACAAAAAAGGGGCATTGCCTGCCTCGACAAAGCCAGAGGAAGAAGCACTAGGAAATTATAATGGGATAGTCTAACCAGTCCAGAGTATGGCAAAGCGTATTAAAGAATCTTCGGGTGAAAGCTATAAAGAGAAAGCATGTGCTATTTAAAGAAATATTAGAAAAAAATTCTGTGCTTTGTTTTGCAATAACGTCAGTAATTTAAATTTTTAATAATAACAACATCATTATTGAATTAATTTTTTTATTATATTTATACTTTTTTTACTAATAACAATCATAACAATTTCAATAATTACAAAATCAACCAATGCCCCTACCCAGGCTCTGTGCATCTTCTTTGAATGATTGATGTGCAAAAATAGAAATACAAAGCATGCAGACTACAATGATGAAAATAAATATCATAATATATTTTACAAAATAAACACCAGCAAAAACAAATATGTATAATAACATATTAAAAGTAATGTAAGAGCATACATTTTTTGGAAGTACTTACATTTGAATAGAAAAACTGTTGGGCACATTTTATTTAGGAACTCAATTCATGTTCTTCTGCTAACTGACGACTAAAGCAACAAAGTCTAAATAATGGCCCATTGGCCGAACTTTAACGTACACAGAGCGAAAACCAACTCATAAAATACAACTAAAGTTAACAGACGACTCGCTGATTTTTATTCAAGAAGACAGTCTTCACATGTTAAAAACCAAATCTTTATAATAAAGCCAAGAGAATATTATCGATCTTTATATGTCTGTGTTCTTAAAATCATTAAAATTTTTAAAAATATTATCAAATTATTGCTTTTATAAGACAACATACTTAGTATAATTTTTTTTTTTTTTAATTTCAATAGGCTGTGAAGCTATGAAAATAAAAATCTTATTATATTTATTTTATGGTAATTTGCTTAAATTAATAACTTAATAATATTTTCCTTGACTTTATATGCAATACTTATAACTATGCCAGGCATATCTATTTATTCAAACGCTATTTTCAGGTGATATTTACACAGGGACTTTCCTACATTATGAAAAGGCGTGCGTGTTGAGCTTTTTGACAAAAAGTCACTGAAACTTATCTCTTTTAAAAACAAATAGAACAATTTTTTATTGTATAATAAAAAATGTAAGGAGCCATTGAGAGGTCCGCTATTTATGTAAAATATCAAAGCAAAAGTTTTAAACAGAATACAGTAAATACATTTGAAATTTGTTGTGAAATATGTATAAAACAAAAGCCGTCACGAAAAATTTAAAAATATATTTCAATAGTTTTAGGCAGAAGAGATGAGCAAAAAAGTAAAATAAAGTTGTCAACTTCTACAAATTAGATCTTTTTTGCAATAAAACTATAAAGATTTTTGATATAAGAATAGAACAAATTTTTCAGCAACTGTATCGTTTCGTGTTTTGGAATATTCCTTTGTTTGGACACTTTTTGTATGTACCGTCTTTTAAATTTTAATTGTTTTTAGCCAAGACAGCTAGGCGATAAAAGGGAAACTTGGTGTAATGAACGCTTGTAAAAACAACCATAAAATACATTAATTGCGAATTAACAAAATTTGCGAATAAAAATTTGAAATATTTTAACTAAGCAAATTTGTTTCAAGGGAATGGTGAAATGAAATGACTTCACTCAAAAAGCTTATTTTGTCATATTCGGCAAAACGGTGTAGCGTTTTCCTGATCGGCGTTGCCTTTAGTTCGTTGCAACACAACTTAACATAACGTATTATAACAAAACATAGCAAAAGCCAACACAAAAAAATACTATAGCATAACATAACAACCCATAACTTAGCTCAACTTACGATTTTAACAAAAATTATCAATCATTTAGATTGTTCGTTTCATTTACACTAAACGAGCGAATAGAAATTTCACTTAAAAACCCACAATTTTCTCTGTGTATGTAAGCATACAACATTTTAAAATCTACAACTTATAGAATAAATATCCAACTATGAGCGTATGCTAACAGATATGCGCTTATGCTTGTAAGAAAGATACATTTATGATTTTATCTTTGTGTAGGAGCAAAATTATTTGCATTCATACATATGTGCAAATACATGAGAACGTATGCAAATTAACCCTTTTTTTTTGATTATTTTAATTTTGTCAACAACAGAATAAGGCTAGAGCACCAACATACACGCGAATGAATATATTCGCCGACAAAACTTAGATAGAAAACTTAGATAAATACATTTGTATGTAAATATTTGTGATAATATTCCATTACTTACATATATGTATATACTCATATGTATGAGCTGGCAGCAGTTCTGACAGTGTGTATATCTACTCAGAATTTATGCCTCAGCTTCATCGAATTATATGATTCTGATATAGCGCCTAACTAGTTCGTCTTCTGGTATGACACCGAGGCATATACTGATGATTAAAATTTCGTAGAATATTTCATGAAAAAAACATCAATTGTTTAGATGAAAAAAAATTAGCATACAGAAAACGAAGTAGTTAAGCTATAAAAACTAACTGGTAATAAAATAGCTTAGAAGTTTTAGCTTTGTTTTGCCAGCGTGGCGTAGAGCGAGAGAGGAATAATGTATACTCTGGAGAAATCATCGCAAAACGCAGCCGCATTTCATATTCCCAACCTAGGAAATGGACAAATACATACATACATATGTTATATATAAATTCGCAACGCTAATATCCACAACAACTGAAATGTACAGCACAGAGTCAGGAAGGACATCATTTTGCATTGATTCTTTACTAAATCGGCCCCAAAGCGCCACACTAATATGTGTGCAGACCTCGGGCTGACGCAGTGGTTGAGCTGCAATGACTTCATTGCCATAGTAGATTTGTTGTTTTTGTCATGCTTTTTAATATTTTTTTCCACCATTTCTTCTTCTTCCGCCACTTTATTTGTCAAAACTTGAAATTGCTTTGCGGTTTGACGGTCTGCCCGCCATTAGGCTGTTAGACATTCGAGACCTAGGCAGTGTCTGTAATCCCCAAAGAATAAAAATCGACTGTGGTTGGTTCTACAGACGCACAAAAAGTGAACAAAACGTACATACAAATGAACATACTCGTACATACATACATATTTGCTGTGCTATACGGTGGCGAGTGCGGGTGATTAGTTTTGCATTTGTGTTTGTTTCTCTTTTAGATATGGGTCAATAAGTCCGTGACTTTTTGAATGAAACACAAGGTTTTGGATAAACAAATATTTTATTTTTCATCATAGTCTCCCTTGAGTTCTATACACATTGTCTAACGTTTCTCCAATGTTTTTAACCCTTCAAAAAATCAGATTTGTCGACGGCATCAAAATAGGCATTTGTTTGTGCAAACGACATGGAAACGAGACATGTGTGCGTTTGCGTTTGTGGTCGATTGTCAGCAAACGCGCCAACCATCTTGAGAAAAGCTTTCTCATATCCAAGTGATAATTAAAAATTGAAACCACTGAGCCATGTGAGATGCCTAAGGCTTTCACAATCTCTCGCACTTTCAATCTCCGATTGTTTCCAACTGTTTCGGGTGTTGAGACCTCAATCGGGCTTTGGCTTTAGTGAAGGTCTTTTTCCGCAAAAAATAATGCTTAATGAGCACACGAAATTAATTTTTTTCCATTTTCTCCTCAAATCATGCGGTAGTCTGCTATGAATGGCTGTCAAACAAAGACTAAATGCCGCAGTTTGTTCAAATTTTGACAGGAGCGATCTGACAGCTGCCTTTTAATAGTAGCAGTGTTGACATTTCAGTAAATAGGCAAGAAATTCAAAAAGTCACGGACTTATTGACCCGCGCTCGTAGCATATGTAACCATAAACCAACTTGCTTGTTGATTTCATACTCATGTATGAATTTCGCTGTGTAAATAATGCTGGTATAATTCAAATCAAGTTGTCAAATAAATATATCCATACATATGTATGTATGTACGGGTACATATGTACGTACATATATATATAGGCATAGTCATATAATGTACATAATTTGATTCTTTCTATTTCATTTTTTCTTTTAAATGCATGTACAAATTTACATACGAGCATATGCTAGTATGTATATTAGACCGTGCTAAAAGAAAAAATCGCCATACACCCTCTATTGAAAAGTCTTTCTGCGGGGCAATTTCGAAGTAAGAAAAGAATAACTTTTTTGGCCAATCTAGGGGTTGTTTTTTAACATTTTTCTTCAAACTTTATATCTTCATTATTCATATTTTTTGACACATCGATGTGTTTCTCTATAAAATATCAACGTATTCTTTTTTAAGATCCGACTATAAGTTCCTTAAGTTTAAACAAAAAATTATAAAACAAACATTGTCTAAGGTGGACAAATTTTTTTTTTACTGTTTTGCAAAAATACTTAATTGTAAGATAGTGCGGTCTAATATACAGATATGTATGAATGTTGATGCTTTTTTAATTACATGACATGCCGCAATTTTTTTAAGCAATTGGCAGTAAGAATAAAAAGTTAAAATAAAATTTCCGTACAGTTAAAGAACTCAAGAATTAAACACGTTACAGCAGCTAAAGTTCTGGCTGTATACCATTTTTTGTAACTTAATTTATAAACTAATAATTTTATATATTTTACACATAACCCAATGACTGACAAATCGCTTGAAAAGTTAGTAATATGAGTAAATTTGGATCGTTTTTTCCCCATAGAAACGGTTTCTTTAATTAAGAGTAAGAACTTTTTAAAAAATGTAAAACATTTTTCCTTGCTTATAGAAAATTTACCTCATATTTAATAATAAATATTTTAAACAAGAAAGTGTTTTGGGTACATCTTCTTCTGTCGAGGCAGTAAACCATAGTGCTCCTTCCACCACACCTTGGGTCGGGAGTTTGAGTATTGGCACAGGAGCAAAAAGTATTTTTATAAAGATTATTTTTTATTGACATTTTTATATTTTTATTTGTTTTTAATTAAGGCTTTATTGAAAGATAAATATTAACTACAAGGACTTACATTAATTTAACTTGAAAAACCACATCCAAAACCTGACTGATATAGTCAAGATGTAGTCTTCACTCAACGACAGTCATAATTTAAAATTTTTTGTCAACTTATTAGTATAAACAAAGTTTCAAGAGAAATAAAAAAATATATCAAATTGATAACAAGTCTTATGCAAGATAAGTATGAACGCAGAACGCAGTTCAAGGGCCTTTTTTCTGAACTTCGAAATCTTGCTTATTTTTTTTTAATATTCCTGAAGGTCACTTTCTTCAAAATCATTGCTTCAACAATTTTGGAACAAATTTATTACTACGCCAATCACTTCTTGTGACGTAAAGATATTTTTTTCCTCATTTTATTTTATGTTAAATTATAAAAGGCAATTATTCAGTGTAGAAAATTTAAATTTAATTGTATCGCAATGCGAATAAAATTTTAGAGTTATTCAACCACCCTCTTATTATAAGCTTTTTGATTTGTTGAAATACAAATAAATATTCGTGTTAAATGTACATTTAAAGTATTTGTAATCTAGTTTTCCCTCAACCGCTTCGTTGAGTGTAATTTATTTCAATAAAATTCAACAAAGATACCTAAACTTAGCCAAAAACACGAGTTTTCAGATTTTCTCTTATTTGTAATATTCTTTAAAATATTTACAAACTGAATCCATCTTAAACGGCTTTCGTCTGAAACCCATTTGTGATACCTATTACCCTAATTTAAAACAGAATTTTAAACAGTTGGAATTTAATTATTTAATAGGAGGCAACCCTTTACATGTTCTTACCTTATTCTCGCCGAGACAATCAAGCCGCGACAACATAATGTTTATTATTTTAAAATAAGAGAAAAACAACTACACAAAAGCGGTAGAAGTTTTAGTATTACCTCGGAAATCACCGCATTTCCTTATCAGACTTCTTTCTTATTTGTTGAAAAACTTTAGTTAGTAGGAGACTTAACATATTTAAAAAAAAAATTGGAATAATCAAAAAATGCATTATCAGACAAATCCGAACTGAGTTTGACCTTCGAGGCTTGAAGTTTAGTCGCCTGTAGTCCTTCAATAGGCCAAAAACCGATGGAAATTAATGGATATTCGCTATTTTCCCTTTGAAAAAAAAAAGAAATAATGTAAAGTTTTGAAGTCTTTTTCTCTAATACAAAAGTGTCTTTAGCGCTTTTTCAAATATAATATCTTTCTTAAAGAATGTCATAAGAAAGCGAATAATTTTACTAAAAGTTGGTAGATAAATGAAAGAATATAATTTCTACTTCGAATAATTGCAAGAACAATTTTGCACTTAATTCCGAGTCATTATCATTTACAAACAGACAAAATTTAACCGGAATTTTTTAGAACTTATTTTAGTGATTGATTAAATATAATAATATCTAAAATTGAATTTAATCAAAAATTCAAAAAAAAGAAATATCGATTTTTGAAATAGAATTTTCCTATTTTAAATTTACTATTTTTTTATTGTTTCAACTTTTGCGTATTAAACAAGTATACTGAGAGTTTTTAGTAAAGATTCCTCTTGCACATATCTTTCTTCATTGGTAAGAGTAAAAAAGATAATTACATTTTTGATAAAATTTGGGATTGCTCTTAAAATTATAACTCTCCCGATGGCATTCCAAATTTTATTGGAAACAAATTTAAATTGATCCAAAATTTGATTTCAATGAAATGAACCTTGTTAAAAGGCATAGTCCACCAGTCGGCACTTTAAAGTTAATGACAAACATTAGGTAGGTTTCTATTTGAGATCCATTTTCCAAGGAAATAGTTTGAAAACGATCCAGATTTACTTCAAAAATACTTTTTTACAATTAGAGTTTCACAAGGTGTCGTGAAGTGTCGCGCAGTCGTGAAGTCAATTTAAATAATTCCAAGTTGTGTTATTTTACATTCTTTTTCTGTGTAATGCAGCAAAAAAAGAATAGAACAATTTTGGAGTATTATGATTTTGACTTTATAACGTTACAAATTTACGACATTTTACGACACTTTTTGAATCCCTTTAATACGCTTATTTTCACTTTTTTATTCTGATGCAATTTCTGTAAATACGTATGTATGTAAGAATGTACAGTTATGTACAATTTAATAGTAATAGTGTATGGCCCCTAATTTTAGTCATTTATTTTCCTTTTATATACTTTGAATTAAAAAAAAATAGAGTTTTTTCTAACAAAAACCATATAAACCACTGTTTAAAATTTTCGAAAAAAGTTTGTAATAATTTAGCAAATTTTCACGGATATTCCAAACATTATTTTCAGAGACCTTAGATAATTTTCGAATAGGTATTGTTATAATTTAATCTCAAAGAATTTTTGATGGTTTTAGAATTTTTTTTTTCTTGAGGGTGTTTGTTTTCATGTAAAAATAAATTCTGATTAATTGTTATATGGAAGCAAGTGTGGCTAAAAATTTTCAAAAATCATCAAGATCATCATGGATAATTGAAAAGTGACTGTACGAGATAGGAGTGTGGATGATTGACGTAAATTAGACAAAAATATGCTTTCAATTATACTTCGGAAGCAATAGTGAGTGTATTGAAAATTTCAGAACAGCTTTTTTTGAGTTTTGAATTTTTTGAAAAACACTTTCCCAGTATGTCATTGATTTTAGTTCTGCGCAAGTTTTGTATATTAAAATTTAAGTTATTTTTCGACCAAGAGCTTGTTCCTTTTTTTTTTTTAATTTCAAAAGCGTACTTATGCGACAATTTTATAAATTGATATATATAAAATATTTAATAAAGTTTACTCTCTCGAAGAATTAAGTTCGACAGCGTATTCATTACGTTGATGTGCTCTTGATTTTTATATACCAACATTTATTAATCAAAATGCAATAAACTTAACCTTTGTCAACTTTATGCTGCCTTTTTTGTAATTAAGCCTAACTATATGCATATTGTATAATTTATATAAAGTAGTTGATAAAATCATTGCGGTAGGTTTATATGTTGATGTATGTCCTTAGTTTTGACATTCATTTTGTAGCCCTTTGTCAATTAATAAAATAAACATTAAAGATAATGAAGAAGTGAAAATATGTGTTAGCCATTTACATACCTCCTTTTGCAAAGGATAGCTTTCCTAGACAGGTTTATAACGCTTTAATTCCGTCAATATCTATTTGCATAATTTTAAGATGTAAATCTACAAAAGGTCATCATCTTGTATTCATATTAAAGCAGTCATGAATTAAGGTACAATTGCGTAGGCTTATTTAGATGGATGCGTACACATCTTTCACTTAGTTGCTAATCCAATTAAGAATACTTCATAATACGGGTTTGCATGCTTAAGCGATTAAGTGGTGAATCGTTTTAATCAAAATCATAAATTGGTAAAAAGGTTTTGCTGCTGCTCCATTAAGATGCTGTGTAAGCTTAAGTGCGAGCTGAGAAAAAAAAAAACTCCCTTAAGTGCATACATACATGTATATAAATATATAAAGGTTGATTTTCATTAGTTGCGTTTTTGATGGTAAGTTGAATCCTTCAAATGACTGCCATTGACGCAAATGACATCTACACTCATAAAAACGTATGTTTATTTATTTATTTATTTCAGTCTATTGAAAATACAAATTTCTTACAGACTAATTACATGGTTCAACTTAGCTGCTAATATAAATATAACATCTAGAATATTGAATTCAACAATTTTTTGAAATCATTTATTGATAGACAAAAATCAATTGATACATTGTGTGAAATAATATTTAGGTCATTCAAAGTGCGAGCAACAGGTGCGTTACTAGCGCAGTCAGTTTTGTAAGTGTTCCTGTAAAATGTCAAAAAATTTGGCAGATTTAGTTGAGGAATATTAAAATTAACTTTTTCCAAAAGAGCAGGACAATCAACATATCCTTTAATTACATTAAAAGTAAATTTTTTTTTCACAAACAAATCTTCCATAAACTGGCCTTGAGCTCAATAAAATTGTAAAATATTAACATTTACTAGGCTAACAGAAATATGAACATTAAAAGTAAAAGACAAGGAAAGTTCAGATCTTCTAGCTTCTAATGATTTAAGACTTATTAAAAGTAAGCGTGAGCTATATGATGGCAAAGGATCTGAAAAATTTAGTGTACGAAGTGCAAACTTCAAAAAAACCTTTTGAAAACGTTCAATCCTATTGATCAAATTTTTACTAGAAGGTCTCCAAATGATTTCGGCATATTCCAAATTTGAACGAACAAAAGATGTAAATAATAATTAAGGCGTGTAGGGGTGAGCAAATTTTATGCTGTTACGCCTTAAGAAACCCAGCATTGCGTAAGATTTCGCTACTCTTATGTGGGAAATGTGACTGCTAAAAGAAAAATTCGATGAGAAGATAACTCCAAGATCTTTAATTTCCGATACTGACTCTAAAGCGAAATTAGTTATTTTATAATTCATGGACAGAATCTTGTGAATTTTCGCAAACGTTACTTTGAAACATTTTTTAATATTCAGAGCAAGACGATTTTTATTGCACCAAAAATATAGGTTATCTATGTCAGCTTGAAGCCGATACGCATCCCCGGAGCTTCTTATAACAGAAAAGGCTTTCAGATCGTCAGCATAAAACAAATATTTAACAAAAGAAAAACATGTACTTATATCATTGATAAATAAGAAAAAGAGCAAAGGCCCTTATATACTCCCTTGGGGGACGCCAGAAGAAGCAATAAAAGTTCAGAAGATGAACCTTCAATTGTGACAACACAACATCTATTACTTAAATATGATTTTATCCATTGCAAAAAAAAAATGAATGAAACCCCAAATTGGCTAACTTATCTATTAAAATCGAATGGGAAACCTTGTCAAAAGCCTTAGAGAAATCTGTGTAAATGCAGTCCACTTGACACCCATCTAAAAAAGATCCTATGCAATATTCGCTAAACACTGCTAGAATAATAACCGTAGATCGATTTGCAATAAAACCATGTTAATTCGGCTCAATCAAGATTTTGGTTACAAAGTTTACATTTGCAGCTACTATAGTTTTAAAGAGTTTGGAAACCGAAGATAACTTTGATATTGGCCTATAGTTGCAAACATCACTTTCGTTCAAACTTTTGAAAAGAGGGTTAATATAAGTTGCTTTCCAGTCATCTAAGAAAATGCCAGAAGCCAAAGACGTATTGAAAATAATTTTTAAGGGGGTAACTAAGGCAGGACAGTTTTTAAAAAGCACAGCTGAAAATCCATCAAGATCTGTTTTTGCAGACGGTATTAGATTGAAAATACCTCTGCCCATGTCATCAGATGATAGACTTAGAGATCCGAAACAAAAAGATGACTTTGCATCAATGTTAAAATCAGGTGAGGACGTGCAATCATTCCGAGTAAAGTTTGATCCGAAAAATTCTGCAAACAGATTTGCAATATCTGCAGGACAGTGGGCATATTTGTCTTCGAAAAAAAAACGCGGAGGTTATACCGGAACTACTTTTTT
Organism: Philophylla caesio; assembly: GCA_963971545.1. Lineage (NCBI taxonomy): Eukaryota > Metazoa > Arthropoda > Insecta > Diptera > Tephritidae > Philophylla > Philophylla caesio. The sequence goes on from OZ020607.1 coordinate 35,985,928, forward strand.
CGCTTTAATGTAATTCCAAAAAGACTTCGGATTATATTTAATATTTGATTCAACATCAAGAATATAACTTCTGCAAAGAAATTTTTCTAAACAATTAAATTGCATTTGGAAATTTAGATAGTTAGCTAAAAAGATTTGACTTCCAGTTGCCTTAAACTTTTTAAAAAACTTATTCTTCAGATTCTTTATTTTCTTTAATCTAAAATTATACGATGGAAGTTTCTAAGGTTTTTTCTTAATGTAAGGAATGTTATTAATGCGAATCACTAATAACAAAGATTTAAAAATATTTCAATTTTCGAAATTAAACTATTTAATATTGAGAAGTCACAAACCGAATAGTTAAAACCTATAATTTCAGTAGTTGACGAGTTTAAAAAGTTATACAATTTAAATCTTAGAACTAGACGCACATGATGTTTATCGGGGAGAGATAAAGGAAATTGGCATTCCTCAGTGATACAATTAATGTTATCACTTATAAAGACAAGGTCGAGAATTCTATTCAATTTATTAATAAAATTATTAACTTGCAGTAAGTTTAAACTAAGAATGCTATCGAGGAAATACGACTCATGATATGTAGAAGTATTTAATGGAGTAAGATCAAAATTTGAAAAAGACCCTGACCATGACACATTACATAGGTTAAAATCACCCAAAACGCATAAATGATTATCTCATAACTTAAGTATGCCTCTTATTGCTTCTAGTTTTCATAGTATCATCCTCAATACTGCCATATAAATAATTCCAAGCAGTCGTTAGAGAGTATAGCAGCAAAATTAATAATGCCTCTTTCGGTTTTTCTTTATCTACATACAAGCTCTGTTAAACATGAAGACATTTCTTTAAATCTAGTTATGAACATATTAAAAGCTCGCAAAAATTAATTAAAAATAACAAATATATATACTTACATTTGAAGACCCCATAGGACGTTTTTTTTAATTCCAGCTGAACAAATATAAAATTTAATTTCTCAATGCCTACTTTGAAAATATTTCTGTTACTTTTATTGAAATTCTAAAAAAACTGTAAAAATACGATTAACAGCTAAATAATGATAGTTGTTGTAAAATTGTTGAACCGAAATGGGGCGAACATATTACAACAAAATATACGATATATATATATAATAAAGAAAGGCTCCTACTAATTTTCGTAATAATTGGCGCTTATCTATTACAGCTTCTTTGGCCGAGCTTCTCATACCACCAAACTATGATCGATTCGTTAACGAGTTATCACATATTAATCATTGGCCATAAGAGTTGTGAAAAGTATTTAGATCTTTCGCTAATAGGAGCGAAGAGATTTCGCATTTTTATTTGTATTTTTATTTATTCAGACAGTTAAAGTTAGCAAATGTAGGACATTTAATTTTATTTATTTATTTCAATTAATAATAATTAAACTACGTCAGTATATGTATATAAAAACTAAAAACTATATAAATTTATATCTAATTACTTATACGAAATATAATTTCTTTCAGACGTCCTTTTGGTAATGTAATATTCACCACGATATGCATAGTTAGGATTTTATTATATTCTAGGAAAGATCGCGTAATTGGCTCGTTGAAAACAAATTTAGTTCGATGCTTATTAAGAAAATATACATCCTTGTGTTGCAGTTGCCTTACACGAACATATAAGCTTATGTATTCTAGTAAAATAGAACAATTTATTTTACTATGTACTTATAATGTCGGCTATAAAAATGTGAACACAAATCATTTAAATACAGCATGCCACATAAAAGGGCACTAGGCGACAAATAAAATATGCGTGTTAAGTACTCCATATTAGAGAAGCATATTCTAGTTTAGGTATGAAAGAAATTTAAATGCACTGCGAAATGTCATTTATGAAAAATGTAAACAGAAGTGACCTAATAATGCTCCCCTGTGGAACACCTGAAGATGTCACAAATTGATAAGATCTAGCGCCCGTGACAGTTACAATGGAAGATTTTTTCCTAAGATATGATTTAAACCACTGAAGAAAGAAATACACTTTTTCAAATGCTTTTGAAAAATCTGTATATTCGTAGATGGTATATCCACTTAAAGGCTTTGCTCAAATGTATTGATACATGTTGGTGAGGGCTTACTTGAACTTTACAAACAAGAAATTTTAAATTTATCAATGAAATCACCGGTATACAAAGCCTTTGTAAAAATCATTGTAATAGATGAAGCTAGCGATTCTGAGCATGTTTTTTATTAGTAATGTGGATAGATCATCATTATCTAATTTTGTGCACGTTTTACGCAATTTTATACAACTAATAACATCGTCAATGGATACATTTAAATATCCTAAATAATAGAAAAGGGCAATTCAGTGGGCGAATTCGACCTAATACCCTTAAGATACATTGAGTCTGGAATACTAGAGTGTGCCCTTTCTTTGATTCAATGAAATTCCAGATTGATTTTGGATTCTGTTTTATGTTACTTTCATATTGTAAAATAAATTTTTTGCATAAAAACTTATTGAGGCAGTTAAATTCATTCATATATTAATCATTCAAATATTAATATTAAATAATTCCTGTATGTGTAAACAAAACTAGTGGCTTTATAAGTTTTATAAAACTTATTCCTTAACTGGTATATTTTCTTAAAAGATCTTCAATACTTTAGATATTAAGGTTTCGTAAGGTAGAGTTCGTAGAGTTGTCAGAATGTCTGAATAACTCTTCACAACTGATTTCGCATAACAAATCGGTTAAATGAACTATATCGTACAAATTATAATTAAATTTAAGATCGAAGTTACAATATTCCACAGATTTTTATAAAAATAAACCATGCGATCTTAAAATTTTGTACAAACAATGTGCTCAGTAGTTTTACGGGGAACTTTGGAAAAACCCATTTGTTGACCTCCTTTCTCTACGAGAGTAAAGGTTTTTTGCTACTTTTCATAGAATGTCTCAGTTGAATCATTATTTTAAGATATCGGCAAAATTTTGAAAATGTTTAAAAAATATTTTGCAGGTTTTCTACCATCCCACGCTTTTGAGTATAAAAATATTTGTATAATATATCCTTTTGTGAAATGCTTTAGTTTTGGATAAAGCTGCCTTAGCTTAATGCAATACGAAATTGAGAGTGAATATTTATAGTAAGCAGGTGCACTAGTGCGAATGTGTAACCTCATGCTCAACAATTTAGGAGCAAATCAAAATTTTGTAACTTACTGCGAGTGACACAAACAAGATAACCCTTTAGAAAAGGCATTAAAGAACACCCATTTGGTTGGGAGCTAGAATGTTAAAATGTGCCAAAAAAATGTGTTTCGCAAAATTTAACTTAGTCGCGAGAAAAGTATACCCCCAGAAATCTGATAAAATGTGCAAAATTAACTGTAATGCACAAGCTTGACCCCAGTCAAATGGCAAGACTAATTCCTTATACAAATATATTGCGCGACATGCGATCACATATCCGCTTCGAAGTTTTCATTACTTTGGTGCGTGATGTCTGTTTACTTAATGGCCAGAATTTGCAATTTTCTTTTCAAACTAAAGACAACGAATACAAAATGAAAAATTTATTTTTCTAAAAGCAAGAACTTTTCGAATCTGGAATGCCATTTCCACTGAAATTGGAAATAAAATAAACGGAAGCAACTTTTATATAACTCTTTGTCAAAAAACTAAATAATGAATCACCTCTCAATCTAATTTTCAATAACTCAAATTCAATATCTTACCATGCTGTTACAAAAAAAAAATACTTAAGTTTTATTGTGATGTGATAATTACATAAATTAAAGTAGACTGAAAACTACTGAAAAAATCGTATGTCAATGTCGTTTGAGATAAAGAAGCCATAACAGAGAGGAAACAAAAGGCTATTTACAAAGTTTCTGCTTTTAGCTTTTGGCCACATTCTACAATTCTATCTACTGCATAAATGGTTTTAACAACATTCTGGTTTATTTTTTTTATAAAAAATTCTATGAAAACTTTTTTAAATGAAAACATAAACGAAAAAATGTCCTTTTTATGCCTGTCAACAGAATTTAACTTATAAACAAGTAAAGAAGTGGCTAAGTTCGATCGAAGTTTATGTACCCAGTGCACGCTTTCAGCTAAATTTTTAAATTAATAAAGCAGAGACTAAGTTCGGGCAAAAGACTCTTTTTTCAAAATTTTCATACAATCGCATTTCTTTATATAATACAAAACCACATACCAAATTTGAGGAAATTAGCTTCACTAGTTACTGGGTCTGGTCCAATTTTAGTGGCTTTAAAAATACTACTTATTTAGATATAATAAAATATCTGTACTAAATTTGGGCAAAATCGACAAAGAATTTCCAGAGATATATGTACATATGAACTCTAAAGCTTGCGGTACCATGTACCTTTTCCAAAATGTTCATTTAAATGGATTTGTTGACTTAATTATTATTGGAGACGGGCGAAATTTTCGTCCGATTTCAAGCATTTCCATAATCTCACTTAACTAGGTACAGTCTAACATGTGTGCCAAGTTTAGACGAAATCGATAAAGTAGTTCAAAAAATATACATATGATCTCAAAAGTGGGCGGTGACACGCCCCTTTTCAAAATTTTCATATAGTGGGATTTCTGGCTGCAATACAACATCACATACTAAACTCAAGAAATGTCCCTGCAAAATTTATTGAAATGTCCGATTTTTAGTGTTTTCGAAAATTACAGTTATATGGCATGTGGGCGTGGTTATGGTCAGATTTTCATAATTTTCCAAATTTCGCTTAAATGGGTTCAGGAATATACATATGAACTCATAAGTGGGCGGTGCCACGCCCCCTGTACAAAATTTGTATACAACACTACATACCAAATTTGAGCAAATTAGCTTCCATAGCTACTGAAATATAGCAATTTTTGCATTTTCGACAATTGCCGTTATATGAGAGGTAGGCGTGGTTATTGTCCGATTTTGCTTATTTTCAAAACCAATCTGTTCTGGGTCAAGGACAATTCATTGAGAATACTCAAGTTATCGTCTGCACGGACGGAGACGGACGGACGGAAACACAGACATCGCTAAATCGACTTCTCTATTCATTCTCAGCATTTTGGTATATATGTATATGTCTATATCTATCTTGCGAACAAAGTTATAATACCCCTGTGCACAAGTGCGCGGGTATAAAAATAAAGATTTCAAACTTCGTACATGTCTTTTTAAGACAAAAGAGGGCTCTGCCGTAATTCTAGTCGCATTCGTCTTCTTTGCATTCTTAGAAATATAAGGCTTTTCCGAAACGCAGAGAAAAACAACCCTTAACACGGTTCGATAGAATATTGCTTTGCGATTTTTAAATCTTCATTAAACTTTGCACTCAAGCACTTTTAGCTTGTCGATTATGAAGCTGTGGTCAGTTTTTAAAATTCAAAATGGCGAATCGAAGATGGTGGATGGATAAAAAAAAACTGTCTGATTATAACAGAATTTAACATATGTGAACACATCCGACACATTAAGCGATCGATTTTGATTTTCTCAAATGGGTTTACCTTCTATCTACCAGCACTATATAATAAAAGTACTTAAATACATATTTGCATTTTTTACGAAAAGAAAAATTCGTAAAGTATTATGACTGGGTTTCTCCCACAAAGTATGTTATTTTTTCGTTTTAAAGTACATAGTTCTAACTGTTAAAGAGTAAGAAGATAGTGGATTTTTCTTGATAAAAAAATTGTTGTAGACATAAAAATTAATAAAAAAAAAAATTTAATTCATTATATATTAAATGTTTGTCATGTCATGCTTTGGCTCTCAAAGTACTGAACCGATTTTAATAAATCTTTTTTTTTTAATGAAGCATTTTTGAGAAACAACAGAGTTTTAATTCTTAAAATAGAAACACTCTTTATTTGAGGAAAAAAGTACACAAAAAAAAATACAAAGATGTACAAGCATTTGGTCGCCAAATACAGAGCATTACGACGAGCAAATTCTGTACATAAGTGCCGATCAAAGACGAGGTCATTTCGTTTGCGTTAGTGAGCGTTCCGAAAAATGTATGCGAAAGGAGTGTTATTTATGTATGAACTTTTTTGGAATGTTAATTGGAAACTTCCATAAATGCACGTTTTTCTAAAGACTCTTGTAGTGTGAGCGTTCGTTCAAAGAAATTATTGAAAAAATTTAAGTGAACTTTAACATACATACATACATGAATATTTTATAGTCAATCCGTTCACACGTTTTTTTTTCTAATTATGTAAAAAAAGTTGAATAATGATATTATTTAGGTATCTATTCTTATTGTTTCATTTACGAGAAGAGATTATTTTTTCAATTTCAATCACTTGCTCATCAAAATGTTAATTCATATTTCTAAATTTAAAAATTAAAAAATCGCTTATTGTTTTAAAAAGACTCCAATAAACTATTAAAAAAACAATAAATCAGCTCAGAATACTTCAAAAAACCTCCTAGAAACGTTCAAATATGGCTCCAAAAGAGCTATAATTCTCTGAAAATTAGTCATAAAACGCACTGATTTCATCGGACTTGAAGTCTTTTTCGAGTAATTTTTTAGACTCATTTCAGTGAAACCGTTTAGAACAAAAAATTGCTAAATTAGGATTCCAAGAAGGTTTTCTGCTCATAAACTAGTATTTGAGGATGCTTTTGGCACAGTATGTCTGTGGCTTCCCGGCATAACCGAAAAAGCCATTTTCTAGCAAAAGGGAGATATTGCAAAATTTGAAATCAGTGGGTGTTAATCATTCGAAATAATGTAAATAAGTACTATTATGTTCAATATTATGTTCTCGACATTTCCAAACCGAATAAATGCATTTTTTAAACAGCTTCAAAACTTTTAGTAGAAATTATTTTAAATAAAAAAAAGTGTTGAGAGATTTTACTTAACAGTTACAAAAATTAATTGAAAGGTATTATGTTTATTTTGGAAGAAATATATTAAATAGTAATGTGTAGGTGTTATATTAAACCTTACAGAAATGTCAAAAGCAAATAATATTAAGTTTCACGGGCACTTTTAGTACAATTTGAGTTGATATTTGAGTAAAGTAATTTCTCACGGCCAGAACTAAAACATTTATTATTCCTGAGTATGTAAATGAAAGTCGGAATGTTGTATATAAGTATGTACTTACAGAAGTTAACAATAGCATAAAATGTAACTTCCTATCTAACTTTAACTCTGAACTTTTTGTTTGTATTTTTATACCCGAGCGTACTTGTACACAAGGGTATTATAACTTTGTTCGCATAACGGTTGTTTGTAACAGCATAAAATAATCGAGATAGATATAGACAAAAATATACTAAAATGATCAGAATGAAAAGAGAAATCGATTTAGCGATGTCTGTCTGTCCGTCCGGCCGTCCGTCCGTCCATCCGTGCAGACGATAACTTGAGTAAAAATTAAGTTATCTCAATGAATTTTGGTACATATATTGCTCTTTGGACAGGGTAGGTTGGTATTGAAAATGGTCAAGATCGGTCAATAACAACGGCCATCTCCCATATAACGGAATTTTTTGAAAAATGCAAAAACTGCGATTTTTCGGTATTTATTGAAGCAAATTGAGTGAAATTTGGTATTTGGATCGATTTTGAACTAGGAAATTAGTTATTTATAAAATTTTGAAAACACATTTCTGTATCTTAATAACGAAGTAAGGTATCGTCACAAAATTTGGTAAACTAATTTTCCTTAATATCACTGTTATCATCGTTACAAATTTTTGAAATCGGACCATAACCTCGCCCACCTCCCATATAACGGAAATTTTGAAAAATACAAAAATTTCGTTTTTTCTTTATCTATTGGAACATATTAATTAAAATTTGATATTAAGGGAGATAGTTATTTAATAAACTTGATTTTAATGAAATTTTGAAAAATGGGCGTTACCAACGGAAGTTTTTAAAATGCAAAAAACTTCGTTTTTCAGTATTTATTGGAAGAAATTTTGTAAAGTTTAATACTAGCTGCAATTTGAAACAATGAAGCGGGAATTTTATGAAATCATGATCACCGACCTTACAAAAATATATCGCGAGGGTATATAAAAATCGCCTGAATTTAGCTTTTCTTACTTGTTTTTGTTTGGTTTTAATCAAAAGCTAATATAAAGAGTTTTTTTCTGTTTTCGAATTTTATCTTATTACATTTAAAGAGCTTTAATAAATCAATTTTTATTTCGTAGTAGAACCAAAGCCACGTGTAAGTGCTAGTAAATATATTTATAATCGGTAATTTTTAATTTGTTATTTTGACTTTAATCTGAATTCATGTGAAAAAAATAATATATATCTTTTAACGTTATTTGCACAAAAAGCGGTATCAAATATCCCTGTGTGAACTTTGTTTCAAGTATTCCACTGCATGTATGAACTTTCCACCTTTGATTTTCCACCTGTTTATTTTACATCTAAAGCTGAATACTTCAATAAAATTTAAAAATAATGAATATTAATTTATACATCAAATACAAATATTATAACACCTTTGCATGTCAAATAGGCAGGCACGTGTGACATAAATAAGAGATAACTTAATACATTTGTAAACATCAACTTTATGGAGTAACTTTGTATATGAGAAATGTTAGGTATAATATTTCTGGTAAAATTAGTCAATGGATGGATCTCAAGTCCATTTCTTCTAGAGCAAATTAATTTTAATGTACCCTCCCGTGCAACGAGAAACTTTAAACCACTTTTCTTGAAACTATGCAGAACTAACTTTGAGTTGAATGAACCGTTTCGGGGTTTATGCCAAGACTTTAACAATCATTCCAGCACCTTTGATGTATCGGACTCACTTTTTATAATTAAAAGAACTATTCTATCCTCTCTTAATAACAGCTAACGATCCAATTTTCTTACTTTGCATTTCTCTAACTTTGTATTCGGCTGATGAATTCTTATTCTGTAGCTGAGCAGCTTGGGATCTCGACGCTTAACAAACTTTCTTCTGTCACGACTCGGCACCTAAGATTTGTATATTTAAAAAACATCCGTACGTTATGCGGATTGAGCCCCTCGTGCCGGTTGGGCGGGAAAGTGGGTTTCCGTTGGGTTATATATATATATATATATGATGCATAATAATTATTATTATTGCATGTAAAATTGCTGCCCTATTTGAAATTTAATGCACAGCAAACTAGTGATTACTTAAAACACTGTGTAACGGCGAAAAAATCTGTTCAAAATATATATGTATGTCGTTAAAAAATTGCCTGAACTTTAACTACATTTATTCTTTAATGAAAGAGCACATTGAACAAAATTCTAACAGTTTAAAACTAAAACCAGTTTATCCAGCAATCTATTCGCTTTCCGTAACTCTTTACTAGAAAGTGATTTCCTTAAATTGCCTGCTGGTTAAAACAATTTTGAAATGATTCTGCAGTTGCCTACAATCCTACGAAAAGCTATGAATGAAAGTTTAAGTGAAATTCTGCTCTAACATTACAGTTGTGTTACATAGCGTAATTATTAGAAAAGGCGAGAATTTGAAATATGCATACCTACTATTTGGACAGCAAAAAAAATATATCAAAATCAGAGGATTGCATTGGCAAATTAAGACGGATATGCAAAAATATGCAACAACAGCAACAATTATTTCAAATGCAAATAGTTTAGCTAACAAACAAGAAGGCAACAAAACAATAAACTATTTAGGCGAATAAGCAAACAAGCATACAATTATGCGCGCAGCTGAAAGTGCAACACTGTTGACCAACGCACACACCAATAAATGTGTGTGATTGTAAATTATTCATAAGTACATGCACATTCCATTATCAACATGTGTACAAGTGTTAGGATATCATACAGTCAGTATTTTCCAATATATACATACAATAGCGTCAAAATCTCATTTAAAAATTAACAATTGAAATTTTCATTACATTACGAATAACTTAGCCATAACACAAGCCTTTTAAGTAATTATGTATTAATACGTAACTACAAGAAGAGAAGGGAAGAAGTTGATTAATATAATTTAGTTTAATTGTTGACATTAAATTATTTTAATTAAATAAATTTAGAGGTGCATTTTGTTTTTTATTTTTTTAAATTGGGTACAAAGTTGAGAACTTTGATTGACATGGGTTTTATTACAAAGCGAACTATTTTTATTTAATAAAAATTAAACTGAAGTAAAGGAAAACATTTTTAGTGGTATTTCCTTGGGCCAATTTTAGTTTTTGATTGTTTATTTCTTAATTTAGGAGCTTTTCGGCCGTTGAGTTTAAAAGCAAAACTTTGTTTTCTTTCTTCCTCCTACGCGTTTCGACGCATTTTTGCGCCTTCTTCAGGGAGTCTTTTACTGGTATATCTTTAAATTACATAACGACAAAAAATAATGTACACATAACAAATAAAAACTTAATTTTCGCCTCATCGTCCAGCTGCTCGTCCATTGTTATTTTTGAGCTGTAGTTTTAACAAAACAAATACAAATAGGCATTAAAAATGAAACATACAACACTCAAAGCGCTTTTTTCTGTTATTTTTTTCTTTTAATTTTTCCCGCAAAGTAATCAGTTTTAAAGCTTATAAACAATTGATAATTAAATAGTTAAATGGCCAAACAATATCAAAAAAAAAAAAAACAATTTATTTGTGATCAAAAATGATGCAAAGTTTAAAATAATAATATAATAAAATATAATAGCTTTTCACATTGTTGAATATAATGATTACTAAAAAGTATCGATCATTGTATTTACTATTATTTACATTTTGCAGAAATATTTAGTCCAACTACACAATCTGGTATTATACATTTTTAAGAGGAATGGAATTGCACTGAGGTGCAATGGGGTACAGTGGTGCTTCTGGGTATGCGGTTACAGTTGCACGGTTTTACTCAATGCCTACTCTTACGTCCAAGTTCGTGCATCCGTGTAAAGCCTTGGGTAACGGCTAATAGAGAGGGAGCTTTAGTGGAGCCACTCAGACATATTCGTTTTAAGAGTCCACTAAAGCGTCTGTTCACGCGGAGGTGCGGTTGCAAGCGAGCGTCTGTCTTGAAGCAAGCGGCTCTCTTAATAAACGAATTTAAATTTTTTAACCCCAGCAATGGGTTGCGCGCATACCCCCAATGAAAAAAAAACACAAAGCCGCGGATGAGATGACGTCCTTTTTGATGACGTCCACGACAAACGTTTAAAGGCACACGTTTTGCGGGCATGCACCTGGAACGTCCGCACCCTTAATTTTGAAGGCGCCTCTGCCCGGCTGGTTGATATCCTCAGCAGAGCAAAGGCTGACATCCAAGAGATGCGAAAGACGGGGCAAGGGAAAACATCGATAGGCCCTTGCGACATCTACCACAGCTGCCATGTAAAGGAGCGCAAATTCGGTGTCGGATTTGTGGTGCGAGATAGACTGCGCCGTAAAGTACTTTCGTTCACTCCGGTGGACGAACGTCTCGCCACACTCCGCATAAAGGGGAGATTCTTCAACATCTCCCTGATTTGCGCCCATGCCCCGACGGTAGAGAAGGACGATGGGACCAAAGATTGCTTCTACGAACTCCTGGAGCGCACGTTCGAACGCTGCCCCCACCACGATATAAAAATCGTGCTAGGCGATTTTAATGCCAAGGTGGGTAAGGAGGGCATCTTTGGTTCCACAGTTGGAAAATTCAGTCTCCACGAAGAAACGTCCGATAACGGATTGAGACTGATCGACTTCGCTGGGACCCGAAACATGGTAGTCTATAGTACCAGGTTCCAGCATAAGAAGATTCACCAGGCTATGTGGCTGTCGACGTGGTATGACGAGGAATGTCGCTCCGCCACGGAACGTAAAGACGCCACATAGGGCCACATAGCGAGTGGAAAAAGACTTGGCTTATTAAGTAAGTAAGTAAGTTTTAGGTTGAGTGTTGAAGATAAAGCTTCATTTCTGAAATGGAAAAAAATCAGTAGAAACCCTTTGCGCTAACTAATTTTTAATATTGTTTTTCGAGGTTTCCGCCTAGCGCATTTTTCCAGAAGCAGACCACGTATGGAAAGGGGAATCCCAATACCCTTCCTTCCTGGCGTGATATCCTCTGTTGTGCCCTGTCGGCCCAGCTCATCAGCGTAGCAATTTCTTGCGATGTCACTATGTCCTGGGACCCATATCAGCCGGATGTGGAAGTCCTCTGAGGCAGCCGATAATGAGGTCAAGCGTTCGCCAAATAATTTCGACCGCACCTTTAGTAATCCCATGGCTCTGATTGCGGCTTGACTGTCCTTCTGTGCTACAACGCAGGCGGTCCATCGCTTCATTGATGGCAGCTACTTCAGCTTGAAAAATGCTACAAAAATCTGGTAACCTGAATTTACTACTGAGCGATAGTTCCTCGCAGAAGACACCTTGTCCCACTCTACCCTCCTATTTCGATCCATTCGAGAGTATGTTCACTGCGCCTCTGCGCCAGAGGTCATTCCCCTTCTACTCCTCCCTTAATGGGATGTGTGTGGTGCAGGAACCTCTAGGGGCGATCTTCGGCACGCACTGATCTACTTCTTCCGGAATGAATTCGAAATGTCTAAGGATTGATGCTCTGGGGTTAGAGAGAACCCAGCGCTCCGCAGCCTGACGGCAGAGCAAGCGGCGGCAACTTTTCCCGAAAAATCTACAGGCAAGTTGGCAAGCATCACATTTAGAGCCAGTGTTGGGGTGGTACGGAATGCCCCACTAATTCCAATTAGGGCGTTTCTCTGTACCCGTTCCCAGTCATTAGCTAGAGTAGATCTATCTAGGGAGTTCCACCACATGAAAACTCCATAATTCTTTTGATGACTGTTTCATACAGCCAGAGGAATACTTTGGGAGAGAGACGCCATCTCTTCCCGATGGCATCCTAATCAACTAAGACGCTAAGCAGAAATATGGTAAACATTTTTTGGGTGTTATAAACCATAATTAGTTGTATGCATAAGTGTAAATGTTTGAATTTTCCTTAAAGTCACTCATACGCCAGAGGGTACTTTAAAGCAAATAAAAACTTTTGTAGTCTGTATGCTTGCAAATTTTTGATAAATAACAATGGATAACTGAACATGGCAGAATTAATTGATGTGGAAAAAATTTTACTGCCTTTTGCATGTACCTACAGACAAAGCACAATATAACTGCAATGTTTAGAATTTAGTTGTACAAGATATCGTGCAATAGTATACGTGCGCGCATGTGTGCATTTATTTAAAAATGGAATATATACAAACAAAATATACTAGTAAAATCAGCTTAGTTCGGTTGAATGAAAACTTAATTAATCAATGGATTAAGTTGGCAGTGTGACCGTATGTACATAGTAGTTAAGCATATTTATCGCAATGCTATTCGAAATGGTGACTGCACTCAAAATTATTAGTTGGTAGCCGGACTGCATTGTGTAACTGCCTACTAATGAATAGTTTCAATTGAATTTAAATTATAATTGCATAGCAATGTTAAAACTATGCATTGCTCTGAATTTGAATTCCTAAAATATTTTTGTGTACAGACAAGTTTGTATGCTTTCAGTGTTTGTTTGTATGTATGTATGTAAATGAATGCATGCTATGCGCATTTCTAAATATTTGATTATGACTTTGTAAACTACACTAAATACATAAATATTATATATAGCAATACACATATAGATGTGTGTACTAGGCATGTCAATCCTGGGATCTCGGCCTGTTTTAACTCCAAAATATCTCGGGATAAGTCTATTCAAGTCCCGGAATTATAGAAAACATTGACATTAATAGCCATTTCTTGTTTAATTTTTTCATTCTTAAAAATTTGATGTTTTCTTTTTTTACTGAATGGTAATATGCTAATATATAATATTGGTCTAAAAACAGTGACTAAAAATAATTTTACATTATGTAGGTGCATTAGCTTCTATACGAAATATGTATGTATATTTGTACTTGGAGTAGAAATTATTTTTTATGTGTGTCAAATTTTACGTTTATTTCCTTTTTTTCTTGCAAAAACGAAATGACGAAAATTCGTTCCAATACCAATCACCAATAAATACATACATGATTGACAAAAAAAAAAAAAAAAAAAAACTTATTTGAGAACAACTAGGAAAGAAGATCGTCACAATGGGCTAGCTTCTTTCAATATTCATCTCAATCTAGATTATTGAAAGCAGAATAATTTAGTAAATAACGCATCATGTGAATTTCCTTTGAGTTGTGCCGAATTTTATACACAATTAAATACAATATGCCGAATACTCTAAATGAAAATTTTCAAAATCAAACTATTTCTTATTCTCTTAAAACGTCAAAAATCGTTCGATATAAATACCTAACTTTTTTTTAAATGTATGTATGTACTAGGTATGTCAATCCGGAATTGCACGAAACAGTGAATTTAATAGCCATTTATTTTTTAATTTTTGTATCATCAAAAATTTCCCTTTCAAATGCAAAACAAAGCCTTTAGAGAGTTCACAATCAGTGTTATCTGTCGTATTTCTATAGTCTGCTATTAATAGTGGAACGTAAGGATGCACTGTACAATTTCGTTTACTATTGTATGTGGTATTCAGGCAATTAATCAGCAATAAACCGTTTGTAATAAATATGAGAGGTCGGTATACGCACAATTCCATTTCACTTTAATTAACATTTTTTTCACACAAAAATAAACCTCAAATGATTTACAACAGAAAGAGCAGAACGAATAAACATACCTTTCAGAGTTGTATTGAAATAAGAAAATATAACATGAGAAACCAAAACAACAGTTGTAATCGTATTACGATAACACAATACGACAAATAACACGGCTTACGAACTCCCTAGAATTCGTTTTGCCCATGCCATTATAAATTAGCTGGAGAATATCCTCCTCGAGTAGAAAATTAGCCTTACTATAAAAGCTGTTAATAGAACTAACAAGGAGGTCCTTGAACTGAATAAGGCAGAAAGTCTGAAAGACAAATTTCATCAAGTTTTAACAGGCAGCTCGCAATTGTTCATTAATCGAAAGGCATATAATTTATCAGAAGGCTTGGTAAAAGAAATTGGTAGTTTTTGCAAAGAACATAAATGTATAAGAAGGGACAACACGTTACTTTAAGCAACGAGTGAATCTCCAGGGGCATGCTTTCTCTTTTGCTCAAATGAATTTTTTGATTGGCTAGAGTAAGAAAGCATGCCCCTGGAGATTCACTCGTTGCTAATAATAACGTGTTGTCCATTCTTATACATTTATGTTCTTTGGTTTTTGTAATGAGGCTAAAGGCCATGTCCTATAGAAAGCATTTAACTTTTTGTCGACAATCCAACCAACAAGTGTTGAGTCGGAGAGGTGCTTCTCCACTGCATATTTTAAATGCAACTAATTTAGGTCCAGGTTGGAGGATAACACACTTAAGGCTTTTATTTCTTTCAGATTGCATTTCGATCAGAATAAGGAATAATTATGCCTCGCTCAAAATGCTATTGGTGAATTTTTACTAGAAGTATTTCTTTTTTAACTGAATGGTAATAAATTAATATTTAATATTGGTCTCAAACAGTGATTAAAAATAATTTTACTTTATACAGGTGCATTTGCTTTTGTAATATGTAGGTATATTGAATTACAACAAATCGTTCTCTTTGTTATATTAATGTTATTTTGTATACTTCTAAAATACAACGATTACAGACGTGTTAAATTTTTTTGACAAATTACTAAATTACAAATCAAAAGATACCGAAAATCGCGGGATCAACAAAATGCTCAAAATTGACATCTCTAGTGTATATGTATGTATGAACGTATATTTACAAAAAAAAATTTTTCTGTCTGCGTGTGCGTATGTATTTGGCGTGTCTTTAATTTAATATTTGTAATAACATAAACTGACGGCGTATTCATATAAATCTCAATTAAACTTTTGCAAATTTGTTTCAATCACTTTCTACTCGTAGCGTGCTTTTATGAATGGCGTCATAGTCACTAATACATGAGTGTATTTGTACATAAAAAAAAAAGTATATTAGTGACAGCAAAATTTTGGCTGGAAATGATTTTATCAGCTTAAACTACACTGGTACGGTTAATTTGAAGTTAATTATAAGCTACAAAATATTTTGCAATTCAACTAATGAATTTAAATTCATATATATGTATGTAGTAATTATTTTAAACATTTTATTGAGTTCCAATGTAGCGCAAATAAAGATAATTAGAGTTTGTCAGACAAATTAGAAATATATATTTTTTTTATGTATGCCTTTGATTCTTTCAGAGGTTTTAAAATTTAACTGGATGTATAAATGTCCTTTATAAAGCTTGTCCAACATACGAATTTGTATAAAAAATTAAAAATCCGTAATTGAACGACTTTTTAATTAAATTCGTCGAAATTTTCAATTTGAGTTTATATATTTTAATTCGAAATTTTGGAAAGATTTTTCGTGTAGGATATACATTTTTTCGTGAAAAGTTCAGCTGTTTGATTAGAAAAGCGCATCGTCCGTTAAATAAACGTTACATAACATCATATTGTGACATCCCACCACATCGACGCATCACATCACATCACATCACATCTCATCACATCACATAACATTTCATCAGATATTATTAGATTATATTCGTATATCATCACATCACATCCCATCATCGCAGCATACTATGAAAACATCAAATCAAATCGCTTTATATAACTTCACATCACATAACATAAGACAACATGGTATTAACATAACTTAATTGAGAGACAAATTGGGTTATAAAAACGATTTTTCATATATCATTTCAACGAGCGAATAGAAATTTCGATTAAAAATTGCGAATTATCAACAGCAATTTGTATCTGTTTGAAACTTTCAATTAAGTTGTTTTACTAATATTGGATGGGCTATAAAGCGGCGAACTTAAAATTCAAAAAAATTTGAATTTTTTTACATACTACCGAAATTTGTTTAAAAATTAAATGGTTTGTTTCCAAGAAATCCTTTTTTTTTTTATTCTCAACCAAAAAAAAACCTCATTGCAAGTGAGACCAGACTAGATAGCTGCTGTTGAAGAGGTAAATGCTATTTTTACTTTATTTCAAAGAGCTCGCTTCAACAGCTGCAACTGCTCCTCATGGAGATGGAACATTTAAAATGAAGAAGTGAATTTGGACTTCTCCATTTAGGTGTACAGCAAATTCCTGGAAAAAATAATTTCTTTTCACACTTTCACACTCAGATTTTTTATGTTTTTTTTTTAACGTTTTTTTCACTTTATTTTCTTGCGTTGCTTTCCTTTTTCTTTTTGGTTTGACAGAAAATTCAATAAATTTATAATAAAAATCAAGTAAGACATTGTTTTGGTGGTAATTTAAGGGTGAATGCAATTTATTTTACCAACGCATGTAGTAATTCGTTGTACAATTTTTTTTTATTGCGATTTACTTAGTTTGTTCGGTTTGTAACTAGCGAACGAATTACGGATGGAAAGAGTTAATTACCACCGAACAATGAATGTCGTTGCCGTTGAAACTGACACTGACATTGACAAGTTTGAAAGATGAGCATGTCAAAAGCAAAGGAGACTGAAGTTTTTTTTTAAATTAAAATTAGAATGAATAAAAACATATTCTTAGAACCCTATCAATAGGTATATCATTTCTCATCGAGCACGAATGAAGCTAATTAGGCATGCTATGACCGGCGTACGCAGATACGAGTATATGCATAAAAATATAGGTATCTTATCATTTAAAAAAGTGTTAAACTCAATTTATATCAATTGAAAAGTATATTAATTTTTGGTTTGACCCTTTTTTTGCTCTAAAAACTTCATCACATTCACCGTTCTTTCACGCAACATACATACATACATTAGTATGTAACTATGTATATTATATGCATTCAGAGTTATTAACATTCCATCAAAAATTTCGATGGCATTTTTTTTTTCATTTATCGCAAGCACGCACAACGAAAGCAATTAGTGCTGTCCTCAAGCTCATATTAAATGCTAGGCAACAACGAGAGCAAGCAAAAGAAAAATCAGGTATTTAGCCTTGTATTGTTCGTTGCTATACTTTAGTTTGAAATCAAGAAGTCTAGTTGCACAATTATGGCCCAAATTGGCGAGAGTGCTTGTAGTACAACACTTAAGACTGAAATGCTTGAAAATCGTTGCTTGTATTGGTGATGGTGAGCAACAAAGATTACAGATTGTTATGGCTTCCCCTTGTCAATTAAGTTCATATTGCTTGAGGTAAGTAGTCACTCTGCAAAAAATGCGATTAGTCAAGGATGAGTCCGGAAATAGTCGCAAGGGAACTAAGCTTCGAGTGTGTATCGAACCGGCCACACGAGGGTCGCTAAGCGAACGCTCTACTTAAATGCCAATGACGCGCATGATATCAATGCATAGTTTATTATACCCGAAAGAGACGAATACAAGACAAATCTACAATTATAATTATACTCGTTTCAGAATTGTTGCGACTAATTAATGCCGAGTTGTACCCGATAGAGACTAATCCTGGAATGCTCTTTTTAGAGATTAGTCTCACATTTGCATGTAAATATGTATATGTGAGCTCAGGTTAACAGCTCAGGTTAGAAAAAGCTAAGACAAGTTGTGAAAAGCGTACGTAAGTACATACATACGGTGAGAAATCTGTTGTAGGCGTTTGCTTTCATATCAAGCACTAAATACATTGAAAGCACGGCATTGATAAAATGCCTTTTCAAATGCCTTTTGTGTTTGTTTTTTTCCTAATCTTTCTCGTGCCCCTAAATAATATTTATTCTTTTTCAATTATTCGGTCATTTAAGTTTCGCTGATCTTGTAGATAATTACTTCCTGAGCACCTGACCGTTAAAGTTGCAGATGAATTTATTATGCATAAAAATTACAGGGTGTTGCAAAAGCACAGCAATTTCATGAAGACCAATTAAGACCTGAGGCGCCCACAAAAGGTCGTTGTGCATATGTTTATCAAAATTCGAAATTATATTTGTGAGGAAAAGTGTTAGACTGTTGATGATTAGTCTTGTGTGTCAGAGAGTTTAAATATCACTTTGTTGCGAATGAACCGAATGAGAGTAAAAGCAATGCTAGAAAATGAAAATAAAGAAGTTCTGCGAAACAGTGAAGAGAAATTAAAAACAGTTGACACTTGTAAGATTTGAGATAAATATAGAAAATTTCGGTGAGCTGAAGGGAAGAAAATGTTCTGATCGGCATTAGTCGCGGCTTGCAGATGAATTCATTCAAGTGTGCTCAAGGTATCTCCTCGGTAGGGTGCGTGGTAAAGTGCACTCTGGTAAGCAACATGCAGTGTAAATGCCTTGCAGAAATTGAAACTAATGTTATAGTAATTTTAAATTACATTCAAAAACACTAGTGCTGGCAAGTAGCAATTATTTAACGACTTTCGGCGAAATTTTGGTCGAGACTATATTTTCGCTACAACAAAACCAGCTATTAGATAGCATTTAACAAACATATTAACAGTTGTAAATAACTTATTGCTTTAACGCTAGTTGTGTCAAACCGTATATCTCCCATATAAAACCGGAGCCATACATACTAGTTAAACAGAACTCGAATTAGGTGAAGTAAATTTGTTTTATTAAATACATATAGGAGAATAAGAGCTGTAGAAGAAGAGAATAAGCTGACTACGTCCACTTTTACCCTTTTTATACATTTATTAAGATGTATCTGCAAAATCTAGAAATTTCGCGTCCGCGTTCATTTTTATACCTTTCATGGAAATATTATATTAACTTTGGTCCGATGTTTGCAAGTACCAGAACGATTAGAGTTAGATCCATCAAAAAGTATACCGATATGATCAGGGTGACGAGCTGAATCGATTAAGCCATGTCCGCTGTCTGTCTGTCCGTCTGTCCGCCTGTTTAAACGCAAACTAGTCCCTCAGTTTTTGAGCTTTTTAAATGAAACTTGGCAGTCAGGTGCCTTTTATTAATTTACTAAACATTTGTCGGAACCGGCAAGATTGGACTATAACATATTTAGGAGCCGTTTGTTCAGACATTAGATATTGCTTCATAACTCCTTTATTTAAGCAGCAAACGTATTGAAATTTAGCAAGAAGGTCCACTATTCTTATCTCTATAGAAGCAGTGAAAATCATAAAGATCAAAGTGATAAAACATATTGCTTCCATTAAACCGATTGTCCAGATATTGCAGTTAGCACAAAAACCCCTCCATTTAAGCAGCTAAATACTTGAAATTTTGCAAAAAGAATAGCTATTATGAGAACTACTTTGGCAGTGAAATTCATAAGGATCGGATAAATATAAATTATAACTGCTAAATACTTGAAATTTCGCACAAATGATATTTATTATTAGTACTATTAAAGCAGTGAACATCATTAATATCGATTAAATATATCATATGGAACGCATACAATTCTTTTATTTATGAAAGGTATGAAGCCTTCGGCATAGCCGAAGATAGCCTTTTTTTACTTGTCTCCTTTAATTTTTTTTAACAAACTTAGACAGCTGATTTATGTCATTGCCAACTATGAGAACAGAACCCCTTTTTCTGACGAAAACCATAGTAAACCAGGTAAAGGTTACGTTTTGATTCAACTGTTAAGAACGGAATATGAATCAACCTTCGACCTTTAAGACGTCTACTATAGCAATCATATAAGGGAGGGTAAATTCTGGAACAGCTTGCAGTGGTGGAGGGAAAGCAGCAATCGCTGATGGTTTAAAAACTAACCAAGAATTAGTTTCGATTTTATCTATAAAATCTCTTTTACATCCGAAAAAGGCATACAATCAATTCAAATCAATTTTAGTTGTGGTAATTTATGTTTTTCTTTTTCTAACCAAAACACCCTGTTCGCATTCGACCGATCACATCGTGCTTGGCCACTTGTGCCACGGTCCATTATTGGCGAATGGATATGAAATTAAATCAATTTCATTAGCGATTTCTCATCTCGCAAAGTTTCTTCGAACAAAGTTTTCGTTTATCGGCTATTTTCACCGAGAAGAGACAACCAAATCGGAGGGTATTTCGTTTCTTTTCAACAACGAATCGTTTTTTTTCCACTAGTATTTTTATTTATTGAGTATAATCAAATATAGCATTTTTGGTGGAACGTACGGCGAGATGAAGAGTAAATGGAAATGATAGCAGGCATGCGAATGCAAACGACAAGCACAAGCGCGAGGTGGCGCGGCACACAAATGTCATAATGACTTCTTGGTTTACCTGCAGGTGTGAGCGCGTGCGTGAGCGCTCCGTTATAGCTCACATGACAACACACGCATACACTCAAACAACTTCACGTTCTCCCCACACACACACACACACACACACACACACACTCGTGCAAACCCTTGACACCGCAATTTCCTGTCGACTGCAGTCGAAGCGTTAGCCACAACTTGCCTGGCAAGAGGCAGTTGCTTGTCGCCGCCACCTTATCCATCTCACACTTTAGCCATCCCAGTTGTTGCTATTCTTAATAGAAAACGAAGAAAATTGAAATTGATTGCGGCCACGAATGTTGACGAAAGTTTTAATTGTTAATGAAAATATGTGCAAATTATTGGTGCAGACATGTTGACGCAGCGCTTGAGTGCTTCGACGATTCCAGCAGATGGCGGTACGCATCGACCGCTACTATCGCTGCGCTGCGTCAGATACGAAGGAAGCGCATATTTTATGCACACAGCATACGTTACATACGTTACATACATACATATTTCAACTGTGCGGATATTTAAGGATAATTGCTGACGTGCAACTGTATCCGAGCGAGCAAGGAGTGTGTTTGGGTAAGCGTTCACTTGGCAATTGCTACCACTTATGCATGCGTCAAAGATCTTTTGTGTTGTACTTAAGCTTTGGCGCAACAAAGTTTGTTCACACAACGTAAACGTTGTAAAAGATGTCGCATTTCAGCAGGTGGCCGCGGGGGAGGGGTACGAAAACTTTTCCCTTGCAGCCCACAGCTCACAAACAGATAACACGATATGTATGAATGTATGTATGTATGTATGTTTGTACACTCTTGTTCACAAAAATAATAGCGAGTTTAAAAATTATATTTCTAGAAACTTATATTTATTTATTTTTGACAATCTTCATTTAAAATTAAGTGAAATCTATAACCGAAGCCATATAAATAAAAGTTTCAAAGCTTATTCGAAATTCGAAAAAATGTAACAAATTTTTAAAAACTGTCATCAAAATTTTAAACTTCTTATTCAGAGCTTTTAGGAAAATTCTGAGTTTGCAGTTTTTTAAGAGTATATTTAGTAAAACAAAGTGCAAGTTTCAGATGGCTTAATTGTACCGTTAATTTATTAGAATTCTATTTTTCCAAGGGTGTTGAACATTTTCTTCCATATAAAATTGTACTTCGAGAACTGTCCTCAAGCTCAATAAAATAGTGAATTATAATTCATTTAAAGGCCAAAAAAAATCTTAACAAATTTATATGCATGTATGAGGCCGCTGTGGTCGAGTGGTTAGCAGTGCGTGCTATAACTCGATATGCCGCTGAGTTCAAGGTTCGATCCTCAGCCGGGCAAGTAAAATCTCGGCAGTCAATGGCAAACCTCCAAAGGCATTCCTGCCATGAAAAAGCTTCACATAAAAAACATCTGCCATTTGGAGTCGGCACAAAACTCTAGGTCCCTCCATTTTGTGGTAGAATATAAAGACGCACACCACAAATGTTAGGAGAAGCTTGGCCAAACACTGAGCTGTATAGTGTACGCGCCAATATTATTATTATTATTATGAGCACACCTAAATGCATTAAAAATCTTAGTAAAACTTATTAAATATGTAGAATTGCTATAAACACAAACAACAACCACATAAGCAAGTTTAAATAGGGGCAGATCAGTTGCATTTGTTCGTAGTTGGTTTGATTAAGGAAGATGGAATAAACACAACAGCCCACTCGGCTGGCGTAGCATAGCATGTAGCGTGTCGGCCCTGCAACTCCGAACTCCTTGGTTCAAAGCCTGGGAAAGTGGTGATGAAGAATAAATATAATTAAATAAAACGAAGTCTGATGAGGAGATGTGGTGATCTCCGAAGTAGCGGCTATAACTTCTACCACTAAAAAGCTGTTATTGTTTTGTCCAAATAAAATTTTTTCCCCAACTGGCCTCGAGCTCAATAAAATTGTGAATTATGATTCCATGATGGAATAATGAAAGGTGTTGTACGTTGTGACAGCGCCAGTTTGAACGCCCTTAGCTCAATGTTGCATTTTGGAAGTATTAGATAAACGGGAATAAAAGTAGGCCGTTCTTAGAAAAAAGTACAAATGAGTGAAGATATTTACATTAAATTTAACCACAATGATTAGAATATTATGAGTTTTATATGAAAACTGACAAAAAAAAATTAATAACATAATTTGTATTTAAATTGCTGGTCAAACCTGCGCACAGTACGAATTTTTAGTGTTTTTGGATGCCAAAATTAAAAAAGACAAACTTCTTTGATAATGATTATTCTTTAGAAAATAATGTAAAATGTTCAAATATGACGCAAATGCATTTAAGCCGTACCAACAACATAGCAATGTTTGTCCAGCGATTAACTTTTTTTCGGAATAGTTTTCCCACATTAATATAGTTTATTGGTTCATGAAGAAAGTGAAGGTAATCCTCCATGGTTATGAGCAAAAAACACCGAAGACGGGATTTTAAGGAAAGATATACTAATTGATAACTGAAAAAGCATAAATATATAGGTTCATGTAGTTCCTTTAGCCTTTATGGTATAATTATAAGAATACAACATCCATAGGTTAAATTGAATATAAAATTAGCTTATTCCAAAGACGAGAGGAGAAAACGAAAAATTGACGTTGACGAGACGATCGAGTCGGTTGAAGGCGGGAGAGAAATGGCAGTTCTTCTATGACGATGATTTTATGGAGAACTATTTTTGATATTTTATCAAAAAACTGACTTTTTTTTTCTTGCCAATAAAATATTGTATTGGAAATGCCAATAAAATTGTTTATCCAGTCTTCCGAAATGAACCCCAGAGCTTAATTCCACTTAATAATTACAAAAACTTATTCAAATTGTCGCTTTTAGAAAACCAATTATCAAAAAATGAGAAAAGTTACGCAAAATGTCAAAACAATCGATAACACATATTAAAGTTCCACATGCAAAACCTAATTTTCTGCTACAATTCAACATTTTTTTTTTTGTACAAAACTGGTAACCAAATTCTGCAAAGGAACAACACAGTTTCTAAGGGCGTTCTGGCTGATTTAGAGCGAGAAGTTGCCAACGTACAACACCTTTCATTATTGCATCATGTTATGATTCCACTTATGTATGTGTAAATGAAAATTGTCAAAAATAAATAAATAAATATATGTTTCGAGAAATATAATTTTGAAATTCATTAATAATTTTGTGAACAAGGGTGTATGTACTATATGTATGTGCGTAGGTGGGCGGTGATATGATATTAATTTGTATAAGGGAGCGAAATGCGGTGGTTGTTGCACAGCGCCAACAACGTACCCAGCACGTACTATCTCTTGCCACTTTCGTAAAAGTTCGTTGCACAAAATTGCGGGGCACAAAATTAAGCGAAAAGTTTCACGCTAACATAGCACACTCACATGCAAACATACATACCTACATAAATGTCAACGCAATTGCTCACAAATACTACATTGTACATTGCTACTCACAGGGGTGTATTTTCACTGATTTTCGGGGTGAAGGAGCGACCACAAGAGTTTTGTTTGCTTAACGAATTTTAATAATTTGCATGGCGATGATTTTAGGTTAAAGTTTTTGCGTTTTTTCTCATCATTTTTTTAATTTTATTTTCTTTTATTTCTTTGTTAATGCTGTATAAACGAAATCATTTAAAGTTATTGTTGCATGGCAAATATGTAAAGGTGCACCTTAAATAACGGGAAAGAACTTTTGCTTAATATTGAGATAATAAAATAAATGAAAGGAAAAGCCAAAGTAGATATGTATGTGTTTATGCAAAAAAAAAAAATACGGTTTTCACTGACGACCACGACATTTACTTAATATATTTAAGAGAATGATTATTTTTATGATTTCTTCTTAAGTGCTGAAGGTCTGTTACAAAAAACAGACAACTAAGTAGGTAAATATATGAAGAAAATAGTTAAGTTTAATTGAGGTTCTTAAAGTTTTCAGAGTAATAAGAAGAGGGCTTACTTGCATGCCATCTAGCAAGCTTAAATATATGTATGTGACAAGAGGAGGAACGTAATTTTCAAAGAAATTAAATTTCTCTCAAATTATATTTTGCTTGATTTTTTTTTTTTCTTAAATTTCACAAACTCTCCTTTGAAAAAAGAAATGCCACTTTCGTTCAGCAGGCTGCCAATTAATCTTAAATTTAAATTTTAAAGATAAATGTTTTTTTAATTTTTATTGCATAGATATGTATATTTTATTTAAAACGGTTTGTTGAAATTGAAACAAAATAATAATGTGTCACCTACAATATTTTACACTAAAGAAATTCATCATAAGACTAACTTTTTTTATTATTACGCATTTATGCTCTTAAATATCGCAATGAATAAACTCTGCAAAATTACTTCATTACAAATAATTTCTACATAATCAAATAAAAAAATTTGACTATGAAAATATATGAATATACTTTTTAAGACGAAAATTAATGCTTATTAATATGTGAATTGAATATGAATATGGATGTAAATATCATAACCAACATGAATTCGAATAAGAGAACTTAGATCTGTGAAAACGAATAGCAAAGCAATCTTAGGAAAGGCTAAAAGAAATATGAAGGTGAAAACGAAATTGAAAATGGATATGTGGACGAGTGGTAGCAATGCGTGCTATAACTCGATATGCCGCTAAGTTCCAGGTTCGAATTTCAGCCAGCGCAAGCAAAATCTTAATCATAAAAAAGTTTTTTCTAATGTAATTTGTGAACAGACCATATACAGGCCCTTCGAGAATGGTGGGGGGGGGGGATTAGTTCGGTGGTGATTCCCCCCGGGCACGGAGTTTTCGAAGGGGCCCGGATTTTCGTTTTGCCTTAATTTTACATAAATGTTTTTTTTATATTAATTTTGTACGGAAAAAAATAGTCCTCGGGCCCGGATTTTCTCTTGGCGGCTCTGAGTAGATAAATATGAAAATGAAAATGCATATATAAATATGAATACAAAGAAGAATGAATATGAATATGAGTCTTAATGTGAATATGAATACAAAGATGAATAGAAATATCAATATAAACATGAATATTAATATGAATATGAATATAATTACGAGCACAATAACAAATATCAATACGAATACGACTACAAATAGGAACATTAATGTGGATTTGGATAATTTTGTGAGCCTCAAAACAAATGACAATGAATATGAGTAACAATAAAGAGTTGAGTTTTATACATTTTTGAATATGAAAACATGTACGAAATATGATGCACACAATCGCTAACAAATACACTAACGATTATCCATATCGATATTCATATCTTTTGCACTGAAACAGCCAAGTGGTAGACCTTGAAATTTACTAGTATTCCGTGATTGAAAAGGTACTTTGCTGTTGCTGAAAATTTTCTTGAAGAAATAAATATACGAGAATTTTTTTCATGAGAGCTTCAGACTGACTTAAGAAATGTTTTATTTTTCTTTAAACATTTTCTTGAGTGTCATTTTATATGAATTTTTTGATTTTCTTGACAGCTTTGTACTAAGCATTAATAAGGAAAAGTTCTGAAATCACAAAATTCTAGAAGTTTCATAAAATAAAAAACACTTTTCAACCACTTTCTTTTGCTTTTTGATAAGCATATACGAAAATTCGCATACACTGCACACATAAAAAATAATAAAATTCTATTTAAGTATACTTAGTAATTGACTTAATATTTGTGAACAGATCCTTTTACATGTATGTATGTTTATATATGTGTATGTAAATCAACAAATTGCCGCCTTTCACTCGCACCACTAATTAGAGTTTTTAACTTTTGTTCTATATTCCCTTATTTCTATAAATTTAATTCATGTTGATTCTTTCGATCTTTTCGTCAAATTGGCAAAAAAATGGGTGTTTATTGAAGTTTTCTTCTCTTAGTCATTTTCTGCACTCACCCAAAACATTTGAACCCTACACTCGAGTGCTTTTGTAGCTGTTTTGTCTTTGTAGTTCGTAATAACAATAACCTTTCGTGTGCTGCTATCGGCAACTTTTACTGCCCCAATCAATTAACGTTTTAATTACATAAAATTCGTAGAAAAGTGCAACAACAAAAAAGAACAAACCGTAGCAATGAAAAGAAAGTGGTAATGTAGCTGAAAAAGTCGAAAAATTCTTAAATTAGTAGCTTAAGGTGAGCTGAAAAAGTTTATAAATAAGAGAACCAGAATTAATTTTGTTACTAGACGAATTTTGAACTTGTTGAAATGGTTCGTCCGGCTCTGCTAGAGTAAATAAATTTCGGGTTTTCAGCTGTCACTTCTGTTCTGCATTATTTTGTAAAAAAAAATCAGTTTGCTATTGAAATCAATAATTTTTTTTATTGCTAAGAAACAAGTACACACCAAGGCACATTCAATAGGTAGCAGCAGTAGAAAAAAAAAAAAAAATGGGCTCTGTATATTTTGTTTTTGCTGTTAAAAGCTAAAATTTCAAAAATATTTTATTAACTACCTTGAATTGTACTGAAAGCATTCTTATCAGAATTAAATTCAAAATTTGACAATTCAAATTAAAATAAAATATGAAAAAAGTTCAAAAAAAAACTTTGCTGCGGCTACCTATTTGATATGCCTTGGTACACACCCATCTCCACTCAACTCGGATTTTTTAATTAAAAACACAAACAAGAATCGGAAACACGTGTCTGTGGGAAAGGCTTATTGCTTATTAATATGTTACCTACATACATATATTATTTTCAAAGGCGATTTTATTTTAATGCATATGATATTAATCTTTTTGTGAAATGACAACAAACCTAAGTTTTTCATTTGAATTGGTGTCCCTTCAAAATATAGATATGCCGATATATCATTATTCGTTTACACTATCAACATTTGATATTGGAAAATTAATACCTATATCGGATATTGATATTGGTTGGAGGATGATACATCGGTAATTTCAATTATTGTTGGTTTATGATACGTAAAACAAACCCTGCCAATTACAAACGACGCAGTGCGACTGTAGAAATTTTGTCTAACAAAACAATTATTAATAGGGCAAAATTGACAACTCGTCTTATCAGTTATTTAGAAAACTTGACCTAATAGCGAAAAAAGGATCAAGGATTCGTAATTAGCGCTAAAAGTTACCTTAGAAACGATCCTTCACTGCTCATGTCAAAAACTGTGTAAACCTGTGATATTGGTTTTTTATTTTTCGTAAAAAGAATACCGACTATTTAGCTGTAAGAAAATTAAAAACGTGGCTATATAGAACTCTGCTCGTTATTTTGTAGAATTTATTTGGCATAGATGAAGAGCAGAGGAGATCACAAAGTTCAAATATGAATTTCGGAATATTGGTAAAATCTTGAAAACAACTCAACTGTTCACAAAGATTTGTATGTGAGTGAAAAGAATTTTAGTGTCTTTGTTTTGTTTGACACTTCTTATATGTACATATATATTTTTTTCTGTCTGTAGAAAAAGAGCATTTCAAAAACATGTTCCACAAAATTTTGTTTCAAACTGATTTTTTTCTTCTAAAATTTGCCATCTTAAGGTATCGTCTATGTGCCTTAGCAATATAATTTTTCTTGCATTATACGTGTATGTTTAGTATGTCTACATTGAGCGCCATCTTGAACAGTATTTTGGGATTGGACAGTTGAGAGTTTTTTTTAAGGATTTCTGTGCAATAAAAAAACACAAAACAAAAGTATTAAGCTTGGACTCATGTAATATTGTTTCTAAGAATATGTTACTGTAATTTAATTGAAACATAATTAAAATTAAGTAAATTTCTTTTATTTTTGTTGTTGTTTTTAAAAAAGAAATCGTCGAAAATTATGGTGAAAAATCAGTATCCTAAATCCACTAAATATTTAAATTGACCATCAAGTCAGAAACAAATTCATCTTATCATCTC
Source organism: Philophylla caesio (assembly GCA_963971545.1). Taxonomy (NCBI): domain Eukaryota; kingdom Metazoa; phylum Arthropoda; class Insecta; order Diptera; family Tephritidae; genus Philophylla; species Philophylla caesio. Next base: position 36,015,059 of record OZ020607.1, read on the forward strand.
GTCGCGCACTATGTATTTTTTAGTTTGTTTGAAGATAACTCCTTTGATGGTGAAAAGCTCGGCGTGTAATCTATTGCTGTTCGTTATTGCTCTTCGAACTTCATGGCTTTGGATGTCCTAACAAATGCCCTAACCGAGTAAGGACACAATGACTGGAACCGATCGGCAAGTACATGCTCTGCATTACTGTAAAGTACATTGGACATCAATCAGGACGTTGCATTTCTTTAAGAAATTTTTAATTTAAAAAATTTAAAACTGGTTTTCTTAAAATCAAAATTTAATTTAAATTATTTTAAAAAGGAATAAATAAAAAAGGGCAGTAAAGTAAAAGAAAATTTCGTGGTTTTCTAGCGATAATTCGCTAAAGGTTTTTCGCCTTTTCCTTTGGGCTCTTCACTTTGTAAATGTTTGATAAATTCACATTATCGACCACAAAGTTTAAATTGAAATTGAAAACGTCAAAAGAACACTTTCAAGCGAAATAAATAAGTACGAATGAAAGCTAGCTAAATGAGCACAGGTCCCTTGGGCTAAATATGACAGGGGATGGCCTGCGAGCGGTGAGCACTGACGACGGTAAGATGTTTTTGTCGTCGTTGACGAAAGTAGCAACAGGCGGAAATCGATTTTAATTACTTTTCTATCGTCGCAAGTGCAAACAATAAAATCGAAATCAACATGGAATATATGTATGTGTGTGTGTGCATAAAGAAAACAAGCAAGCAAAAATAAAGAAGGAAGAAGATACCTCTTTTTATTTGCTGTGGCTCAACATTGACGCGCGCACTGAGCTGTTAGGTATGTTTTTTTTTGTACTAAATTTTATTTGTTACCTATTATTTAATCCATTTATAAAAAAATTAGTGAATTTCTTTTTACTAAGCCAATATTTAAACCTTTATTTAAATATTTTTGTTAATTAAAAAAAATAAGCAATATATGAACCACCCGCAATATTCATATTTTTCTGTCTTAGAAACTGTCGCAGATGTAAATAAAATGGTAATTAAGTCAAATGCTACAACTCTTCACTGCACTTCTACTGCACGGAGAGTTCAAGCTCGAATTGAGAAAATATTGTCCATACGAGTAAACTACTGATTATAAGGAAATTTGATTTAAAATTTTCACGATAGAAATATTCAACAAGTACTGACAGTGGATTTTAATTAGTATAGTGTATGTACGAGTATCTGCAGAATTTTGCTGTATCAACAATGATAAAATGGTATTGACAATTGGACAAAAGCAAATCCAAATAAAAATGTTTTATGTAGAAAAAATAATTTCATTGAGGGTATATGATAAAATTTAAATTGCAGAAACTTGTATATATCACGTAGGTGTGTTAGTACTCGCGTTCACAGAACATCGAAACGGTACATATGTGGATCGACGGAATTGTACAAATATGACGTTTGTGAGTTTTCGATTACATTATTTTTTTAAATAGTTTTTTTTTCAATATTTAGATGTGTTTGAAATATATTTTGCCATTAGGAATGTTTGTTTTTCATCGTCAATTTAGTGACGCGTCCAATTGTGCTTCTCCTAAGTGAAATTGACGTAGTAATAAAAGCCAGCAAAAAGACCGTGAACGAAATCGAAAACGGAAATACACTCCGATACATTTTCGATGTTTCATCGGAAAGCCGAATCCGATTGTGTGCATGTTTCCAATATTTCCAAGTGAACGTGTGGAAAGTAAATTTACGTATTTTCATGTTTTTTGTAACGATTTTCCGTCATCCCTTGTGAAGTTTCGTTTGGAGACAAACCGATTACGGCGTTGTCTCATCTATGTATTTGATTGTATTACGATTTCAAAAATAACTTTAATTAAATTGAACGCAATTATTTTTTCATAACAACTGCTTTTCGGATTTGATATGAAATTACCGGAAATTGAAAATTTTTGGTTACAGAGTTTTGAAAATAATTTCAAATACATTAATTTAAAAAAATAAATGAATATGTTCTATGTGCTACGTACCTAGGTATGTAAGCCATAATTTTCCTTAGTAGCTGTTCATAGAATTTTGAATAGCATTTTTGAATCGCAATTTTTCAATCGTGACTCATGCTCTGAAGCTTGAAAACTTGTCTTGTTATCAACATAATAATAAATCTGATACTAATAGTTCTAGAGTTAAAAATTATCTTAGACTTCGAGTGTTTAAAATAGATTTGAATAAGCAAAGTTTAATTTATAAATGATTGAAATGATTCAACGAGCAGTGAACTGAAATTAAATGACTTTTGGAAACTAATCCTTTCCATCCATGCTAAGATGCTATTCATTTTAGACCGCAGATACTACATATGATGCAATGAGTATTTTCCATTCCTGCAGTATCTGTAAATGTATGTATGTATATTAAAAGTTGTAAATTATTTAAAAGCTAAGAAGACAATTTTCAAAAAAAAAAAAAAATTGCATTATATATTTAAATTACATATGCATTGTCATAATACTATTAATACATTTCTATAATTCAATGTTATTTATAACACCGTGATAAATAAACAAATTAATAACTAATTTAATTAATAAATATACAAATAAAATAATTTATGAGTAAATAAATAGTAAAATAAATAAAGAAAAATTAAATAAGTAAATAAGAAAGTGTTAATCTATATATAAATAAAAAAATTAATAAATAACTTAATAACTTAATAATTAAATATATAAATTAAAAATCATAAAGTAAATAAATAAATAAATATAAAAGCTGTTTAATAATTGTAAAATTGTGGATATTTTGTTGTGTAAAAATAAACGAAGTAGACCCTAGTTTTTCAACTTTCTCTCTCTCCTCAGTGCAGTCAGCGAATCCGACTTTTTGTGCGAACAGCTCGCGCATTCTCTGTGTTTCTTGTTTTTAGCTCCAAATGCAGCGATACAACAAAATTTGAGCTTTCTAAATTTTGTTTTGCTTGCAATTTATTTAAATTTTATGTTCCCTAGCAATTTTAATTTGCCATTTTGCACAATGCTACCAAATTGTGTGTATGTACAATACAAACGAGCTTAGCGTGCCTTTGCCGAAATAATATACCGTTATAATATAGAGTGATGGACAATGTCAAACAAAAGCATTTTTAACGCATTGCCAAGCGGAATAATAGAAAAAGTTTCATTTAGCATAAAAATAGGTGCTCATAAAAGCTGTTAAAACAATAACAACGAAATCATTTCGCAGTACAAACAGCAAACGTGACGCAGCATACACTTACACAAAGGGCATATCAACGAGAGTGCTTGACAACAACAAGAGGCAATGTCGTTGTGCACAAAACAACCAAGTGTTGCACCCATACTATACAGATATACTATACATACGTAAGTATTTCGTGTAATCGCTGTAAGGTAGATACTTTTGGAAAACTTTTCTAGTACGAGTATTTAACATATTTTTTTTTGTTTTTACCAGAATTTTCCTTTTTTTTTTACTTTCTACTTCTGTGTAATTATTTGGCAATGCTGCCTGTGCCATTACATTTGGCAAAGTTAGAAATCAGTCTGCGAAGGTCTGCTGCGCTGCTTTATTTCATTCTGTTCGCTTCACGCTCAACAATTTTCCATTTCGTGGACTTTTTTCAATTTATTTTATATTTATTGTTGGTTGTTGAAATTTAATTTGATTGCGAATTTGTGTTTGAATAACAAAAATCCTTTTATTCAACAAATAAAATTTTGTATGCCAAGCTCTAAGCTTAACGTCATATAAAGGCGCTGCCTGCTGTGTTACCCTGCATTGCTTTATTTGCACCACCTTATTGTTTGTGTGCATTCAATTTCTGAGCGTATTAATTAAGCATAGATGACTGTGTGTGGGTGTGTGTGTGTGTGTGTATATACTCGTAATGTTGTGCAAACAATTGTGAATGGAAAGCGAACCTGAATTAAGTACTAAGAGTTTTTCGAAAATATTAGTAAAACAGCGCTAGCTGCGTACAAGTGCTCGTCCGCTTCGTAACAGCCTACAGGCCATCAACACCCACACCCTCCCAATACAGGTCCTTTGCTTTAATAGCGCCTTCATTGCTGTATACTGATTTACGAGTGCCATTCCTCTTTTGTGCACCTCGAGTGTCGTCTAACGCCAAAAGCAGCGAACAAATTGCCTTCATAGTAAATATTTTGCCCTCTCAGCTTTTTGCAGCACTTGGTTTATTACACACTTATACATACAAATTAAGCTGCGAGAAATTTCCCCGCCAACCTTGGTGTGATCAGTTTGCGCGTTTTGCTGTCCGATAAATGTTTCCGGTGGTGGCAGGTACATTTGTGTTTACTTTTAAGCTATAAAAGCAATTTTCACACTTTACATACCATACATGCGGCAGTTTACCAACTCGCTAAATAACGGAAGTAACGTGTTGGTGTTGTTGTTGTCAAATGCAATAACAGTTCATCCACTCGAGAGTGAGCTTTCTCGTAAAAGTATAAATCATATTTTAACTGTCACGGCCATACAAATGTGTAAATATAATCACTGCATGCGGTTTTGATGGATTTTTAAATGCAAATATTTAAACATAAAACAAATTCAAAATATAAAGCAATCAAGTTTTGCTAACCCGCTATATTCTCGAGTTATTTTAATTTTGCACTGATTATTGCCATTTGTAAATAAGTACTGGAAGAAGCGATTGAACACTACGAATAACAAGATCTATTGTAGCCCTGCAGCATACCCCTTGCCCTGATTTTATATGCCTTCAGCGGGGTAAACTTGATTGAAAATGGTTGTTAAATGTGATTTTGCTATGCCATCAAAATTTCCGGTGGGCAGTTTCCCTCTTTGAATCCAGGTGAAAGTAATTCTCCGAGGTCTCCTCTTCTAGCCACCAAACTTGCAGTTTGTTTTCTCTTTAATATTTCGTGAATATGGTCCATCTGCCGGCCGTAATCTGTCACTACCCCTCACTAATGAGGTTGAGCAGTCGTTTCAAAGATTTCCCGGGATACGCCATTTGCGATACTTCACATCTTCGAAGAAACTCCGTATCCATTTAAAAAGTTGCAGGCTCTCTCTTGAGGTCACTGATGCCCTTAAAAAAATTGTTTATATAAGTCCAACTTAAAACAAAAGATTTTTAGGTCGTAATTCAACAGGTTATCATAGTGATCGGGAAACAAGATAGAAATTGCAGTCCACTTAATCCCAATGACTGCGTTTACAACAGTGCGGATACAACAGCTCAGAAACGAATGGTATTTCATATTTTGAAAGCGTAGTTGTGGATTTCCGAAATGTTGCGATTTCGTCGCCATTTGTTGCACGATCATATTTTTCTTCTTACTTGGAATAACGCACTTTGTTTACAAAGTTTAACAACTAATACATCAAGTTGTTCAGCCAACAAGCGCGCACAGTACGACGATTCATAAAATTGTTTTCTACAAGACTTTTGAAGAATAAGAAACAATCTGTGCAGCGACAGGCCTTGATTATTTTAGTGCTAGATTAAGCCTTGCTCATCTAACCATTGATCAAGTGGCAAAGCGAACTCTGCTGAACTTCTCTAAAGAAGGATTTGGCAGACACAAGCTGCTGTCATTCAAGGCTGGGGAGACGCTAGCCTCTCAGCTCACGCTGGCGTGCTTTCCCCGTGATGACATACTCAAAGAAATAACCTTCAACAAGAAGTTTAAGTTAGAATTATACAACAAGACCACCTGGAGGGCTTCAATTCTGGATTATCAAATCCGGGGGAGCACTCTGAGGTGGTATACAGATGGCTCAAGGACTCCGGAGGGTATTGAAGCGGACGTCCACAGTCCCAGATCAAACGTCTCGGTTCCACTGGGGGCCTATCCAAGCATCTTCCAAGCGGAGGTATTTGCCATTAGCTTATGCGCAGAGATAAAACTGAGTAGAAACTACAGCAACTAGAAAATCTTAATTTCAAGCTGGCTGAGGGCTGGCTGAGGTGTTGTAATGAGCTTTGAGGGCACAATAGACCTATCGGTCGCAGTGCATACCTCTACTGATATCTATCTATCTAGCCTTGCTCAAGGACGAAATAATACAACGTTGTATTAAAATAATAACATCGTTAATTTTTCATTAATCGTTATATTTCTAGAGTTCAAGTTTTAGTTAAACAACTCCTGTTCTGGTGTCAACTTTAAAGGCGCTTCATTGAGAACTTGCCACGGATCGGTTCGTTGAATGTTCTTGTTAGAGCAAGTTTAAAATGAACTATACACCACTTGAGGTATCAACCTATATTTATACTCAGCCAAGTAACTTTTAAAGCCTTTTTCATTTAAAAAGCATTCAAGCAAACTGCACCCAACAGCCATTATCAGTCGGTCAATTTATTTAATCCGATACTCAAACCAAATGAAAAGAAATTGGCTAGCAGCCAGTATAATCAATATATATTTTTGTAGTACAATTTGTTGTCTCTTCGATATTGTATCGCTGCTAGTATTGTAGTCAAAAACAGTCAAAGATCCAAATTAAATCGAAATAACAAAGGCAAAAAAATTTGTTGCAGTCGTCAACAACTTTTTAATTCATCTAAGCCTGAGAACTATCGAAGTCGTAATTTAAGGAAATGTCAAGCTATTCTTGACTTTGCATTGATATCAACTTTCGCTGAAAGCAACAAAATAATAACTACATACATACATACATACGTATCTGTGCAAAATCATTGAACTAAATGCGCCACAATTGCAACGGAGCGCGCAAATTGACAAGCCGACAAGTTGAGAAACGCACTGACAACCTTACAAATTCAGCCGCCCCCATTCACAATATCAGCAGCAGCAGCAGAAAAAGGAAAGAGGGGAAGAAGAAAGGGCGTGGTGTGGTGCAGCAGGAGCGGGTGATAACACCGTAGCCAAGCCATTTGTGTATAATTGTTGAAAGTGAGTGGAGAAGAAGAAGCACAAGAGACGATGATGCTGGCTGATGGTTGTTGGTATTGCACGGACGACTGGGAAGTCAATTAAATGGACACTTCTGCATTGGTGCATCGCCGCAGCAACAACACAACGCAAGCTAGCAAGCAAGCAACGACCAATAACACAGGACGGAAAGAGATCAGATAGCTGCTTGGCTGTCACACAGGCTGACTGGTTAGTGAAGAGGAGACAAAGGAGTAGTAAAAAATACGAGCGAAACATACACACAAAATGACAAAACGAATAACGAATGTCGTCGGCACCCACCGGAGGCTGCAAATGAAACCAAATTTGCCAGCGAAATTAAATTTCCATCGAAAATCAGTGCGTATATGGGCGCAGTCAGTGTGCTCGTTGGACAGTCATCGAAACCAGCTAGTGGACAGGCGTGTCAGCCAAGTTGCGGTGGAAGTGAGTTGCAGAGAAATTGCTAGTGGGTTAACTGCGCCGCACGGAATTTCATTAGGATTTACTTAACTCGCGTAATTAATTTCGGTCCTCCTCTGGCACAATATCTGCACAAATATACAAACATATTCGCATACACATAACTATGTACCCGTGAAAGCATCACTCGGTATACGAGCACATACATTTCTAAGTTTCCGCACTGGGCTCGCTGGCAGTTAAAAGCTGCCATGATTTGTGCAGCAGTAGCAGCAACATATTAGAAAACAGCTGCTGCCACCTAAATGAAAGTTAAGTGTGTTAAAACTTCTGTGCCAGTTGCTGGTGCTGATGTCGTAAGCAAAGCGTTAAATTCCATTGCATTGAACGCTGGCTCCAACGTTTGACGAATTGGAGTGTGAAAAATTCAATGAAAAATTGAAGCTTCGCCGAAACAAATGACGATATTCATTGAGTGCAGAAGCATGGAGTCAAGGACAGCATTATTTACATTTGAAAAACGACCAACATTGTTATCATCACATTTTCGGGTAAATGCACAAAATGTAGTTAACTGTGCTCTCATACAACAGTAATTTCTTCAGTACGTTTCTTTAAAGTTGTTAAGATGAGAAAGAAAAACGGGTACACTATTACGAAAGGTCATCACTTCTTATCGAGCAGGTAGCTAAAGATCGAATTGGTAAATCCTTTAACGCCTGAAAAGCTGGCAAATGACATGAATGATAGATTTGGAATACAGTTATCATTGCAAAATCAATTTTAGCGACTTGAAACTTACTAAACTGTACTAAAATTTGATAAGCATTAAAACTGCACACTCAAAAAAATACCAATTTTTTTATTTTATATAAAATTTCAAACTTTTTAAAACAAATGTTTAGAATTTTTTCGGGTGTGCAGACATGTAGTTCAATCAATTTTAGTGCAACAAAGTGTATGTTTCTAGTGGCTGCGAATTTTCACTAAATTTTGACGCTGTTTCGCAATTTGCGTCTATTGGGGAAAATGCCTGTAAAAAAAATTTCAAAAATTAGTGATAACTTGTAAACACATGAAACTTGCACTTTAGAAACACAAAATTAAAAGTGCCAAAAAAATGCCTACTCAAAAAAGTTCGAAATTTTTTTTTTAATTCGAAATTTAGGTGAAGTGTTGTTAAATCATTGGACGTAAATATTTAAAAAAATGGATGCTTATGGGCTTTCTTAGAGAATGGAAAATATTTTACTCGCAAAAAAAAAAAAATTTAATTAATTAAAAGGGGTATAGGCGAATAGTTAAGTTTTTGAAATAGAATAAATTTGATAATTATTTTGGTTGTGTTAGAGAGAGAAAACACATCGGTTGGAAAGATTTTTTGCGAAAATTAAATTATTCACTTTTTTCTTCGGTTAGGTTTTACTACTTTCATAAATGAATATTTTCTTTTGGAAAATTAAATTGTCGAAGTTCACATATTTGCAGCTTTTCATAATTATATGACACCGAAAATTTTGACATACGAGTATTTTGATTAATTATTTTTCTTTTATACTATATGTAATTTATAATAAGTAGTTACGACCTTTACATGAAAAATATATTAACTCAACAAAATTCCTTAGAAATTTCGAGTGTAAAATACTTTAGAATCTTTAAGAGTAATAACTTGTATATAAAAAAAGAAAAACTCGAGCATGAGATGCATGCAGATTCTTCGGAAAGAGTGTCAATAAAAAAATAGTGAAATTAAAAAAAAAAATATTAACAACATACTATTTGTATACTCGTATTTTCATTTTTCAGAATAATATAACTTGACTTTATATTTTAATTGTGAATACTGGAAAGTAAAGCTTTTTTGAAACAAATCACATTGAAAATGTCACAACAACGAAATTTCAACGAGCAATAACGAAGTACAAAAACTATGCAAACTTAAATTTTTTTAAATGCCAAAAATATATCAATTTTGTTACTCTACGATGGTTTTTATTTTCTTTTCGATTTGTTTCTTTTTGGAAACCTACACAGAACGGTCTCTTTTTCTCCATACATAAACATTTTGCCATTTTTCGGTCAATTTAAAATACAATCGTTAAAATCAAAGTACCTGCTCGTTTTTGCCAATTATATGATAATTAAGTAAATTTATGGGAAAGGTGTAAAGTATACTAAATAAAAGTAGTTATTTAACTAAAGCTGCGTGAAAATTCGAGCAATTACAGGTTTTGTTTTAAACAAAAATGGCCATGATTCGAATGTTAAAATTTTTTCGTTTTTCGATTTCGTTCCGATATCGAGTGTCGTGAGTTGGGCCCAGCTCTTTACTGTCAATATTTTTGTGATGAGTAACATTTTTCATGCATTGAAGTGACTGAACCCTCGTATCATACAATGGTATTGAATATTCTCCATAGGTCGCTTTGTGTATAAATTGCGCACCATATTTAACTATACTTCTTTTTATTTTTAGAGCAAATTGCAATACACTACAATTACAAAGGAAGCTGTTAAAGCAGCATGTATACTCAAAGTAATAAATTCTTGCACAACTTCATTATTTTCTAGTAGAAGAAGCCATGTACCTGCACGTGTATATGAATTGTGTGTGTGCGAATTTGGCTTAGACAGTTAATAGGCCTTTATATTACAATTAATTTAGAATAAATTAATACTATGAAAGTTCTACGAATTTGTTTGCATTTGCATACTGCATACTTACATAAATGAACAGAGACAAACAAAATAAATAAAATAAAAAATGTTTTTTTTAATATATATTTTTGATACTTTCCCAGATGTTAGAAGACATTTCGGTGAAGATGGGTATTGATTCTACCGTGATATTGCCAACGTGAAAAATCGATTTGATGGACGCTTCGATATTGAAATGCTCGGATGTTAATGCGCGAATCAACATTTGTTTATAGCAGAAAAGGACTAAAAAAGCATTTTTAAGTTTGGTTTTGTTTTTTCTTAGATGGTTTTAAAATAAATATGTCTGTACATAAGTATGTATTTGTTCTAATATAAACCTGCTTTTGTATTTTTCTTGGTTACGCCTTTTGTAAATTTTGTTGTTCATATTTTGTGTCATTGTAGTCGCAAAATTATTGCAGGACATATTTTGGGTTAAATTGATGCCATGCGCAAACGCGATTATCAATAGAAATTCGAAATATATAAGAATTTGTCTAAATATGTATGTATATTATCTATAAGACAAAAAAATATTATTGGTAGTTGTCGTTGGTTTTCTATTTTTTTTCGTTTGTCAAAAAAGGTTTTTTTTTCACGAGTATAGTAAAACTTACTTTAAAAATTTAAGAATTTTATATGTGGGACTTCAAATTAAAGGTATTAGTATCACTTACAGGTTTCATTTTTTTCCCAGTGATATTAATTGCCTGGAGGGATATGTCTCATTTTAAAGCTTTTTTTTATAAAAAGTGTCGTCTTAAAGCTAAGGCAAAATAAATTTTCGACAAAAGTAAATGTCAGCATTTTTGGTGTCTACAACTGGATATTTACAAAAGCTGGTCTAATAATAAATAAATATTTTCCAAAAAAACCTAGGCTGGGGTAAAAGAATACTTTTGAAAAAAGTTGCCGACGAAGGTACTTAGTTTTGTTTGTTGTTATAATCTTTGTCTGCGTGACAAATATGCAAAATATTCTAGTACTCGTATTGTCATTGTCGCTTACAAACAATTACGAAATTTACTATGAAATCGTAAAAATGTTGCCGAGAATACTAACTTTGAGATCTCTCTGAAAAATTTAAAACTATTGCACCTGCCACTGTTTGAAAGAAAAATTGTAGTAAAATTTACTTCTTTCGCTTATATTTTGTTCCAAAAGGGCTGTGGTTATTGTAGTGCTTACTCAAACCCTGTGCGGAGAGACCAATTCATCATTCGTGCTAGTTGAGTGGGGTTTACCAAGCATGCCGGCCAATTGTTAGGTTAGATTTGAGGTCTTTGTTACGGCTCCTTGTTACCTTGTTGCCGATTGCGGTTATTTACCGGGTGGTTATCCATCGGAATGGGGGTACCATCGATGTGTATAACGACGTGCAGCCCAACCACTACCCGTAAATAGGGTAGCAGTGGATTTAGCAGGAGTGAGCGCCTGGTTTCATTCAGGAAAGAAATTTGGACAGTTTGGTGAGATATGAGACCAAAGAAACAACTGCTTGCGAGGAGAAGGGAGCTTCAAGCTGAAGGGATTAAACAGAAACGAAATAAATTAATTGAAAATATCTGCAGTAAATAGTTCTACTAGAAATGTTATTAAATAAAATTAAAATACTTTTAATATTTCAATTGATACAATTTTCATAATTATATTTAATCTCGACAATATCGAACTGCGTGGCTTTAATTCCGGCAAATAGCGACATCTATCGTCAAAAAGAAAATAGCGGCATCTATCGTAAAACTATTTTCCTCAGTTTTACGAAACCTTTTACAAACCTGAAAAGAAAACAAAAATTATTAATAAATTAAATAAAAAAAATGAGAAATGATAATTAAATTAAGAAATAAAGACCCGAACTCATGACCAGTGTTACGTAGAGCAAAATAAAAAAAAAATTGCCCAATTTAATAAAAAGGTGACCAAGAAAAGAGCAAAAGTTTGAGTGGTTACATGATGCATATACATATATTTAGGTGGTATTTGATATAATACACCATTAAAAACAAATGTTCAAAAATATAATCTTTATAAAATACACTTTATACATTTATTTTAGAGTTTTATTTTTCTACGTATTTATATTGAATACAGCCATTAATTCTTTTCAGATTTAAGTTTATAATGCGGTGTTTCGAAGATTGTACAATCGAAAAATTTATTTCCAAATAAAAAGAAAAATAACTGCTGAAACTTAACGTTATTTTGCTATATTGCTATTTAAATACTTTTACATGGTACGCAATTCTCATTGATCGTCATTGAAAACCCTTGTGTAACCAATTCTATAAGTAACTACTTATACAACTTTCATTGACGCGAAAAAGTTGGGTATTTTCGCTAAAGATGATGTGATCAAGTATTTAAAAGAAAGCGAAGAACCACACTGCACTGGTCTTTAGCTAAAACACAGAGTTGTTGGAAATTTTGAAGTGGTCCTGATGGAATTGGTATGAAACTCGTTTATTACTCATACAAATTAGAGGTATTCCATCTTTTAGAACATCGTCAGTTTAGAAATAAACGCCTTTTGTATTTAAAAAAAATATATAAGTTTTTGACTAGTTCAGCTTGCGATTCATACTTATTGTGAGGCAATAAGTTTAGAACTAGTGATTTTGAATGCAGGTTGGTTACTTAGTAACATATGTATGTATATGTATGTGACATACACAAATATGTTGATGAAATTGTCTGCGGTTGCTCACAAGCATTACTTGTTGTTATATATTTTCCACATGAATAAATGTATGAGGACGTTACTCCACGCGAATGACCCACGACTGGGCGGCGGCGCTTAACAATTTTATGTTCGCCATTGTGTGCATTGTACGAGTATGTACGTACATACATAAGTACATAGATATGTTATATTACAAGCGCCTAACGCTTTGTCTCCTTGAAACTTTTCAGTACAGCGGCGGAGGATACAAGAGTGAGTATTCACATTTATAAAAATCTGTAGTCGTGAATGAGCAATTGACGCGCCCTATGTGTATGTACATTTGTTTTTTTTTTCTTTTGTTGCAAGACCCCGCGCATAAGGCAATTAAGGAGTCTTATATAAAAAAACACAACTTGAAAATGTTGAAAATGCAAGCGATTTTTTTAATTTTACATTTTTGTGTCGAACAATTTTGAGGTGTGCGCCATAGTTCTTTTATAATCAAAATCGAATTCAAACTTTTTCCTTTTACCTCGCCTATGTATGTATGTATATATGTTAGTATGTACATACATATGTATGTTTGTGCAAGTAAGAAGGTAGGCGGTGGAAACGTCGACGAACTACATATCCGTAGAATGCTAGTGGTTTGGTCCTTTACACAGTGGCAGTGGCAATAACACACTTTTTTATTAAATTATTTTGATGTCCGCTCAAAGGTGCGGAAATATTTCAGTGAACCATGATGCATCAGGAAAGCGAGTAAGCATGAAACTAAAAAAAAAAAACAAGAAGCAAAAACCAAAAACCATTTTGTGGATGTATGTATGTATGTCTGTGTATTGTATGGTATATGTATATGCTGTTGTCATTGTCTGGCTGCTGAGGCTCCTATAAATTTTTTTTTTTATTATTATTTTTACGCAGTAAATTGAGTGTAGTACGTCGTCAATTTGCGACGAAAAGTGCTGGACTGCTAAACACGAAGTTCAGGAAGCAAAAATTAAAGCCGACGGCGAGGAGTGTTGAAGTTAACTAGTTATGCACGTACATATGTATGTAAAATCCTGAGAGTGAAAGGCAACACGGCGCACGTTGTCGTTAGACGTTTAAGAGGGCAATTTGGGTTGAGATTTTATGACCTGGTTTTAAATAAATTTTATTAAAAAATATACCCAACTATAGTGATTCCCTTAAAAATGAATTATTAGTTTTAACATTTTGAATTTTTAGTTTGAGATATTTTTTTCATATTAAAATCATTAAATTTCTCGTAATGCAAATTTCCAATCTCTTTATGCGCACAAGTCTGATAAGGAAATGAGGTGATTTCCGAAATAGTACTATAACTCATGATACAAATATATTTAGAGGTAGTTTCACTTTTAATTTTTTGACAGAAACAGTGTTCGATGGCAGACGCCCAATATTGCCACTCCCTTGGAATATACATTGGGGATTTTAAATTTAATTTTATTATTTAAAACTTTAAATTTTTTTTATATGTTTATAACATATACTTATTTGTATGGACATATAGGTATATGTTTCATTTATTGGATGTATATTTATCACCAATGCAATGGAATTTTATTTATGAATGTACATAAATGTACAATTTGTGGCCTATTCTTTAAACCGAACAAACGATATGCTCTAATAGAATTGAAAAAATAAAAGAAAAACAGTATAGTGGGGTTAAAATCAAGGCCTATAAGATTTTTTAAGCCTTACAGTTGTATTTACATGAGGAAATTTTTTGACCGGATAAATTACTGTCGTATGTTACATTTGAAGATTTTTAGGAAATCGCAATTGAAGTTTGGAATTCAATTTCTCAAAAAGTCTTGGAGAATATTACTTGTTCAAGAAAATCTTAAATTGTTTTATTTTTATTCTTAATTACTTTTGAATATACAGAAAAATTTTGTCGTATGTTACATTTGTAGGAATGTGTATGACAAACGACAAAATGTGATACAAATTATACTCAATATTTATATGGAAAACTAAATAGGATATCAAAAAGAAATGGCTTTGTAGATGAAGAATAACTGCATTATTAACATTATTTGCCATATTTTGACATACAACATTTAATTATCCGTGCAACAGTACGAAAAAATGTAAAAGATTTTAAGACAAAATTTTACGAGATTTTAAAATTTTGTTCAAGGTAATTTTACAATATTTTTCCAAGTGTTCAAAGCACGGAATTTATATGAAGAATTTTCGTATATAAGAAATGTTTGGGACTTACGACAAAATTGGACGCAATCGCTTCGACCGTGCATTTGCGACAAAATTTTACTCAATATCTCCGACTCTAAAAGAGAAATCCAAAAACGGATAGCGCCATTTGAAGCTCTTAATTAGTTAAGAATAACTTCTTTACTAACAAAATTTGGCCCAATTTTTACATATGATATTTCATTATCCGGACGACGATGTATGTCCTTTGAGGTAACCGATTATTCAATTCAATATACATAAATGAAGCTTTGCACAAATTCAAATTTTGTTTCTGTTATCTTTGTTTTTCTTAATGCAAAAAAAATAGAGGATTTTTTAATAAGGAATTGGTAGCACGAAAATCCGGAACACTGTTTCTGTCAAATGGTTAATATGGCGTCTGAAATGAGAGAGTGAAACTACCTTTAAAAATGATTGTATCATGCTATAACTTCTACCATTAAAAAGCTGTTGTTGTTTTTTCCACACAAAAATATTTCATAAACTGGCCTTGAGCTCAAAAAAATTGTCAATTATTGTAATTCTCTATAATTGAACTGCTTAAGAAATGAACGTAACCCAAGCAGAACAATTATTATTTTAAATTCGCTCCACTGGATCGGCGACATTCAGCATGCGGTTTACCTACTGGCCAGCTGATATAAGGAAAATACCAGATTTAACTGCTTCTTTAATTTTGACTTAAGCTCCGGCCTTACGCCTGTTCTCTTAAAAATATTGGAAGAACTGGTTCTTCTTTTATGGCGCCGGGTCTGGGTTCTTTGCGTGCCTGGTCACGCTGGAAATGTTTGGGAACGAAATCAACTTCGTCTGCCTCTACAAGAAAATAGGAGGAATTCCTCAGGAAATTATACTGGGACAATCTAACAAGCCTGGAACATTCCAAATCTCTTTTGGGTACTTACAACCAAACAAATTAACAGAATGCATAGGCCTATCTAAGAACAATTCTTACAGAACACTGCAGGCTGAATTAACGCCTGAACAAACTAAGAATATATTCGCTCGAACGTTGTGGATTATGCAGAAAAGGCAAAGAAATTGCAAAACACGTCCTGCAGCAGTGCTACGCTTTGATCTGATAAAGGACGGCGGGATAGCTTCCAGAGACTTTGATTCGATACTAAGATTTATCTGGGAAGTTGGACTAAGATAAATTGTTTAATATAAGTAGTGAGCTCAATAGATCTAAACGTCGCAGTGCTATCTCTCCTAACAATTATAATAAAAATGATGATTTTCATAGTATTTATTTCCAGTCTTCTGATTGTTAATGGAATATATAAATATAAAAAAAACTCTGTAATACTGTTTTGCCAATGATAGTTTTTTCAATCGTCGAAATAAAACTTTTATCGGAACCCCGTAAATCTCAACGAATATAAAACTTCGGATTTTCAACGTTGCAATGCTTCTCCTATATTTGTTGGTAGATATTTTAGTAATTTTGTGTTTTTGTCGCAAATATACATAATTCCACACGCTAAAATCTTTTCAATATACTCTACTTGATTGACATTGGTTGCACGTCGGAGGGTAGCTTCGATTTTTTCTTGCCCCATGCGACTCTTGGTAATTTTTGTTTGTACGGAAAAACATAAAACTGCTGTGCAGTTGATTAGTTAGTGGGTTTGTCGGTCGTTTGTCAGACAAACGGATGAGCGGATGTTTGATCGGTCGCTTTGTGCTACAAATTTTGTCGGTCGATTGCGATTGTGATTGCGATGGCGACTTTTGCGCAGCTGGCGGCGCTTAATGTTCTGCCTATCAAAGTCCATTAAACCGCGATAATGTCATAAAAATGTAGAGGCAGCCAGTTAGTGGAGGCAAAACGCAAGAGATGGCTGCAGATGTGGACTTGTAGTTAAAGAAGTGGGCATATGGAGAAGCATTTGAACGCAAATGGCTATCAATGCAACAGAGTTCGTTATCCAAGTGGCGAACGAAGTTGCGAAAGCTAACGTCCCGTCATATGCCACCAAATCAAACGTCACTGCAAAGCAAGTGAAGCAGAAACGAGAAAAACGCAAACGAGCTTTCGCAAAGAGGAAGCACGAAGAGTGGTAAATGGGAGCGCGTGGAATGAAGACGTTGATGTTGAAGCGACAAGCAGACTGAAGGAGAAAAAAAAAATCAACATATAACGAAACAGACAGCCAGACAGCTAGCGGAATACATCTAAATGCGGCTAATGGGTTCAGACTTTCAGTCTGAGTATTATTAGAAGTTGCCACAGGGTAGCAATGGAAGGGCAAATAGAATGCGAAGGCTATGGCAAGTTTGCCTGCAAGTGCCTGCTTTTAGACGCCGCACTGATTTCAAGTGCTGGTGGCCTGTTTATTGGCCGCGCGAAACGGAAACCAAACTGAACGGAAGTGGAAACGCTTGCCTGCTGCTTGGTTGGGTCAGACGATTGCAATAATGTTATTATTGTTGGGCACTGGGGCATATTTACTAAGTGAAATGCTAGTTGAGAATCGTGCGCAGCGCAGACCTACGCTTATTGAAAATGTGTGGCTGGCAATTTGACAAACACACCGAGAACGAATGGGCGTGCGGAAGCTGGGCGGTATGTATTATAAACGAGTATGCAAGTGGATTGGTGTTAATGGTTGGCACAACAGTAGCAAGCAAGTCAATGAATGTGGAGCGACGCAACAGGCTCATTAAAACTCTAGTTAAAGTGCTGGCGCTGCATGCTGGAAGCTCTTAGTATTGCGACAGAAAGGCAAACCGCAAAAACAATGTGTTCTTGCATACCCACATACACGCAAATATATGTATGTGTGTGCGTATATTACGTACATTTGTTGGTATGTAAAACAAGTATTGATAGATAATGTGCGATTGGATTTTCTGCTTTGAAGTGTCGCAATTGTTGTTACGTTGCTTTTTTCCACAGTCTTTTGGATGTGTGGCTTTCAGATTGAAAATCGACGATGCAAATGACATTGATGGTGAAATGATGTGGACACACATTTGTGTGGTAAGCAATTTTCAAAGAAAGTGTTAACAATTACTACGAGGAGTGGCGTATTTTGTGTATAATGAGGTGGGCCACAAACACAAAAATTAATTTTCATCAACACATTGAATTGGTTGGAATGGTTTATGTAGGGTTATGGTTGGAGAGGATCCGCTGGATATCTTTTGAAGATTTTAAATTGAAAAGCTTAAAGGATATTTATATCTACTGAGACCCAGAATTTCTGTTTAGTTATTTGATGGTGGAGCTTTGAGTAAGGCATCTAGTTAAATTTTTGTTAGAACTTTTAAAGTTTTTAATATTTGTTTTTCAAGTCATCGAATACAGTTATTTTGATAAATATTTTATAAAAGTAGAATTGGTATACAAACCATTTGCATCATAAATATTTTTAAGTTAACAGTGACATTGGTATTGACTCTTAGAAGAATATTCGTATTTAGTATGAGTAAGTAAAAATGTATAGGACCTAACAGTCCGAAATAGTTAGGAACAATTTCGACACTAATACAGAACTTTTTGCACTTTCAGCACTTTCTCATAGCTATAGATTGCCTCCGGTTGCCTTAGTGATAATAACAAATTACGGGTTATTAAAATAAATAATTGCGACACTATAAAAGCAAACAGCTCGTAGTGCTTTTTTAATTTCAATTTAATTTCAAAACTATCTTTCACATTTCAATATGATTGTGTTGTATCGCAAATTTAGGGACCTAAACTTATTTATATGCTGACTCCGAATGGCAGATGTATTTTATGAAAAGCTTTTTCATGGCTAAAGTAGTCGTACACTCGGAGGTTGGGCATTACCTGCCAAGAGGCGACCGCTCGTGACTGATGTATTTGATCAAAAATAATCAATATTTAATAAGAAGATTGACCCTGCTAACAAACAAAATAATATAAATTGTGGGAACGACTATAGAGTGGAGTTGAAGTAGCGGCGGAAGCACGTCGTAGAGGAAAAAAAGGAAAGGCCCCATATCCCTATCATCTAAAGTTTTCAACGTCCATACTTCTGAGGTGAATTATGTCCGTCGAGAGAGGACTTTACTGCTCAATTGCCTACTCAGTCTGAAGTAGCACTTGCTGGCTTGGAGAGATCCCCCGTTGGATTTCGAGTTTCTGAAAATTTACTAAATTTTAGGCACGAAATAGACTTAGCGGAGATTCGAGTTTTCGCTATTTCCTATTTTTTTAAATATCCACTTCTGAACGTTAACATTTTATGTGTGAAACAAACTTTAATAACTTTCTCCCCAACTAAATTTGTTCGCCTCATAAAGCGCATTAATTCACAACAATCTACGACACAATCAATTCGAACATCTTCATAGATCAGCCGTGCGTGTAATCAACAGCGACATCATCAACTATTTCCAAATGCAGGCACATAATCGATTCAACTGCAAACAAAATTAAATTCGGCTGCCAACTTACCAACTGACCAACCAACCAACTAACCAACCGAATAGTCGAGCTGACTAACCAAGCAGCTAACCCAGATAGTTTGGTCAGACAGTGCGGCAATTATTGCGGCTTAGCAGGAATCAAATAACAGTAAAGCCAAGCGAAGAATTGCCAAGAAATGACAAGAAAATGAGAAATAACACTTCAAAGTAAAGTTTACTACCAGCTACATTCTAAGTACTAAATAAATATGTTAGCTCTTTGTGTGAGTTTGCAGCAGTGGCGGAGGTGTGGGTGTGTGTGTGTGTGGGTGTACTCATGCGAATGGCGTAGGGAACGTGTCGTCATTATATTTAACTAGTTGCACGAATGCTCGGTTTTATTTTTGTTATTTGTGATGGCATTTGCTAAAAAGGAAACTCATTCAAATAAAACGAATTCATCAATAGAGAAATTCAATGCAACAACAATTTATTAGAGTACGTACATATATCTGTGCGATAACGAAATTGGTAATTCCATCGTCAGTAATTGTGTTGGTCAGTCAGCCGCCATTTAATTCAATTTGATAGAATTGACACGATAATGGGAAAAGAGCGGACAAATGCAGTTATCAATGATTAAGATAGAAGAGGATACACGATCATATGTACATACATACATACATATAAACATACATACATACATACAAACATACTCGTATTTAAGTTTGTGTGTGTATGTATGTATGTACCCTGTCGAAAAAAAGAAGACAGTCTGAAAAATTAACCAATTTTAAAGTAGTTGGAAATTAACTGCTTTGAAACAAATGCAGCGTGCGAGTCTTTAATTCTTCGTACTCGTATTTTTATATGAGCGTAATACAAAATAATTTAAAAACTTTTGTAGTTAGGAGAAACGTATGTGTATAGTATATACATATGTACATACACTGTACTCATAAAAACTCTCATCCGACAGCAGAAGGCTGTTATGGGCGAGCCCATAAAATGGGTGATTCTTAAAATATTTCAGTTTTTTCTTTATCATTTTTAAGATAAATAGATGCCTTTGGTATCGAAAATCGTGACCCCGAGGAAGTTACTCGCAAGGCCAATCAGGCGGTAAAAAACAATGTTTTTACGAAGTGTGTATGCAGAAGAAACTAAATTAAATTTTAGTTAAAACGTGTAAACGTACGTTAAAAATGAACTGAATTCCTTACTTAGTTTGAACAAAAATACATATGTAAATATATTTTATAAAAACAAAACTAAAATGCGTTTTTAAAAAATTAGAAAAGAGTAGGTATAAAATAAAGAAGTTTAAAAACAAATCGAGTTTAAAATAGTTGTAAAAAAAAGCAGTTTTAAAGTAGCTGGAAATATGTAAATACATTTTATTGCAGTTGCAAAAAAAGTAATTTTAATGTTCTTTCTTTCAAATATATTTGAAAGTGGTTGAAATCAAATGCAGAGTCGGATAATTGACTTGCTCCTAGGACATCGCCATGTTAAAAAAGTTAGTTGATGACAAGAAAATAGAATGAATTTAAACCACTTGTGGTTAGAAAAAAAGTACTTTTGAAATTGCTTTTAAAGTACTTTGATTTCTGACAGGGTATGTACCTATGTATGTATGTGAGGATATGAGGGAATAATAACGGGTAAAAAAGTAATAATAAAAGAAATAACATAAGAGGCGTGAAATGGAAAAAGTTTTTGCGGTTAGTGACAAGCATGTAAAGGAGAGTAGTTGAAAATAAAATTTTAGTATTAAGTAGAAAAATAAGAAATTAATAGGCTAACTGCTGCTAAAGTTACGACTGACGGTTTTGTCTTCTTCCAATCGGCTGCGATGGCGCACTTACTTACCCACACGTTACTCCTCTGGCGCATGTTAAAATTAGAATTACGTACATATGTATGTATGTAGTTGAGCTTTGTGTCGAATATCGACATTGTTTTTTGGTTTTTTTCTTTTATTTTTTTAAATAACTTTCACTTTCTCCCCTTTTGGAATTAGTCGCTACATATAACTTTATGCTATCGATCGATATTGTTATCTTTAATAAAATTATGGTAAGCGACGTACTCGTGTATGGTCGTTCTAAGCAACGCACGATTGTCGAATTGTCAACTTTTGAGTTTGCTGAATAGCCACAAGTCACACGGAGCCAAATCAGTCAAATACGTTGGTTGTGGAACGATGTGCGTAACACTCAAATACTATTCTTTGTTGGAAGGAATTCGTAATGCACAACACCACGATACTCGAAGAAAACTGTCAACATGGCCTTGATTTTTTAGCGATTTTGGCGTGATTTTTTCGGTCTCGGCTTTTCTTTGGTACCATATTCGCTCGATTGATCAATTGTTTCTGGATCGTAAGCGTAGACCCAAGTCCCCCATCTCCAGTTATTGTGCGTTCCATCTTGTCCTCATATTCGGAAAGAATCATTTCACAGACTTCCATGCGACGCTGTTTTTCGAAAAAATTTAGTGACACCAATTGCGATTTGACTCTTTTCAGGCACAAAACATTTTTGGCGTAGAATACGTCTTACCTTACGGTATGGGCACCCATGTCAGGTTTTTATTGTTGTAATCTCTATTTCTTTAATTATAAGGAAACGGCACGGTAACTTTTTTAAAAAATTTTTTTGTAGTCAAATGAAGATGTTAGCTTTCGTTTGACATACATTTCATATTGGTTGATATCTTCCTAATATTTAAATTTCTTAAATGAAAATTTTATAAACACATCCAAACAAATATGTGTGTGGTGTTTGGTTGAGTGTGTAGTAGTAGTAGTTTGTAGCGTGAATAGACGTTTATTTTATTGCATAATTTTAGGCGGGAAAATTTAAGTAGAGTAAAGGCAGAGAAAGCGCTGCCAACTACTGCTTATTGATGGTGATTTTAACACAGAAATCACTTCAAATACTAGATTGGCGAAATTTATGAGCGATACGTTTAATTTGGATTATATTCGAAATGATGCTCCCACAACTATTAATAACACAACCATTGACTTAGTTTTTGCGAGAAATTTAAATGTTAATTTAAAAACATATTTATCCTATTTTTCCCATCATAAGCCTATATTCTCAAAAGTAACTTTCAAATAATCAAATAGATTTGGGTATGTTATTTATCATTTATCTTTACTATTGATAACTACCATTGACTTCGTTTTTGCGAGAAATTTAATTGATAATTTAAAAACATTTTTATCCTATTTTCCTATCATAAGCTTATGTATATCATCAAAAGTAACTATCAAATAAAGAAATTTATTTGCTTGTATTATTTATCATTATAATTTATCATTATACATATGTTTTCTGTCTTATCGGATGGCGTATTCTACGTTAAACTTAATGGCCGTGTCTCTGACACAGCCTCCTTCTTTTTAAAATGGTGTTCAGTAACACATTTGAAATTCCAACAATATCAGCAAGCTCTCTATTGGTCGATCGACGATTTTGCAGCACCAATTCTTTGATTTTCTTGACATGTAGATCATCAGTAAATGTCCTTGGTCGTCTTTGATGTGGTTCGCCATCAACGCGTTTGCGACCTTCTTTGAACAATTTGTGTCAATCAAAAACACTCGCTCTTGACATTGACTTCTCACCAAAGGTCTTTTGCAACATTCTGAACGTTTCTTAATCTTTGTTGAATAATTTCAGACATTATAAAAATTTGAAAAAAAAACAACTTTTCTTTGTTCGCAAACACCAGCGTAACTACTACACCAATCAACCAATTGACGTAAAATTACACAGCTGTCAATAACAGTACTACCAACTCTTTACCCGAATCGATATATCCGGGAAGTTAATATTCAAAAAAAATCGATATAAATTAAACAATGCTACGAATACGAATTTTTTTTCCAACTTGCTCTAACTTGGCGTTGTAATACATATTTTTCGCAAAAGCTGCTTTTAATTTTAGAGTCGAATTCATCTTAACTTTCACTACACCTCTCCAAAAACCAAAAAAAAGAAAGAGTTAAATATTAAATGTAACTATTTTCTTGTGAAGTTTATGATTCTGATTACAAATTTTATGAAAAGTTTACTTGAACATTTGATAACTTTCAGTGACTGGCTTATCCTTTTGCATGATTCAATTATAACAGTTTGGATACTTATTGACGTTTAAGTTTTCCGACTGCCTTGTACGGTTGCATTTAGGAAGGTCTGATAAAGGGGAAAATATTATATCCCTTTTCGCGCAAAGGTAGTAGAAAAGTAGGTAACTAGTAGCGAAATGCGCTTTGTACATAGAATGAAACAGATTTGCAGAAATTTGATATTTCAATTTAATATAATATAACCGAATATTCAACAACACATACATGTATGTATGTATGTATATACATAGCACTTTAATACAACAAACTATATAAACAAAAAAACGCATGTGTGATTTAGAGGCAAATACTTTTTACACATTTTATTAACAAAAACAATGTGATTTCAACCTTTTTTAAGTTTTTACATGCAGAAAATAGAACTATCACATTTGGAAAAATTTTGACAATATATTTTTCTTTAATTCAATATCAATTTTAGCAACCAAAATAAGAGGTATCTATTAAAAGACCACCACAAATGGTAGGCGAAGTTCGGCCAAACACTGAGCTATATAGTGTAAGCGCCAAAAGTATTATTATTATTATATTAAAAGCCCAGTAACCAGGATTGTATACATATTTCATTACAATTTCAAACTTTTTTAAAAATATAATTACCATTTTTGTAGATCATAAAATTGTAACTTTCAAGTCACTAAAAATGTAACATTAGTTGTTCGAAAGAAAAAACACCACACAATACCTTCGTAAAAAAATTAACGGAATTTTTATTGATATACATCTGTTAGAAATCAAGTAAAGACGTTAGTCAAAACTGGTCAAAATACTAATAAATGTTCTGCTATTCGATATTTTAACTGTATAATTTTATGGTTGTTAATATTTATATAAATTCTTTTGTTTTAATTTTATGTTATTTTATATAAAATATATACAGTAAAAAATTTAAAAACATAAAAAGCTTTCTTTGAAAAAAAATATCTAACAAAATGATCTGACCTGGCCGGGAATCGAACCAACGACCAATCAATTTCATACATGCAAAGAAAAAAAATGTCTATTCCTGTTCGCTGCTAGATAGGCAAGGCTACTGGAAAACATACGAGAATGCTGTCAATTCGATTATTTAATGTAAGGCGTGCTGAAATAATTGAAAAACTACAAAAAGGCAACAGGCCATTTCACAAGAAAACTACTAATTTGCTCGTGTTTGATAACATTTTTTTTTCTTAAATTAAAAGAGAGCAACACAGGCTACCTTAAGGCAGCATTGAGACAACTGCTTAATTATCAAACCTTGTTGATTGTTGTTAATTGTTGATGTTCATATTTAGTGACTTGAGGCTATAGTAATTGGTAGAGTCTTTAATCATTATTCACTAATTTTGAAGGCTGCTCTAAAATTCTTTCCTTTTATTAAATTTTTTTTAAATTTCAATGCAATTAAAAATTTTGTTTGCAAATTATAAGACCATTACCGTTGCTGGCGACTAAAATTTAATAGTGTGGCGACGCTCAAAATTTGCTTAATTTTTAAATTGTTTAGGTTTTATTGTGCGCTCACTTCAATCCATAGAACTTTTTCAAAGCACCTAGTAAAATTTTCTGGCTTAAATTCCTTTAGAATATATTTTTACCAACTTGATTTCTTTTTTCTCAATTAACTTATGTTATTCATAAATGGTTCAAAAATACCAACTCTGGTAGAAATTAAGAGACTTCCAATAATATTAATCGTATAAATTGATTGCAACTTTAACCCACCGTAAGAAATTCTCATGACTACCAGGTGAACCCATTATTTAAAACATACATACACTCATGTCTTGAGCTGTTCTAGTAATAAATAAAATACCCTTTTTTAATAAAGGAAAACAAGTTTTAAACTAAATTTCGCCACTCAACAAAACGAACGCTCACTATGTAAAACATCTGAGTACGTAAGACAAGTCGAGTGAAAAAAAGCAATTCTTCTTACAAACAAATAATGCGAAATAAAAATTTGAAGCAAACTGCCAAATTTGATTTCATTTAACACCAACAGAAGCAACATAACTGAAATGCCCTTGGGAACCTAAAGGTATTTACAGTTGGTGAATGCCTAAAATTCGAGTGGAAAACAAAAACAAAAAAACTTCTTAAATTTCTGCGTATTGAAAGTGTCAACATTGAATTGCTTACAGCTGCCATTATTGCTATTATTTTATGGTTTTCGCTGTTGCTGCTGATCAATAGCAGGTCTACCATTTACAAAATATTCGCATGGCGTTGGCGGTGACGACGACGACGAAGACGGCAACATTTGTTGTTGTTTTTGGAACGTGCGCACGCCAATCGCCGGCTAAAGTTTCACTGGTAAATGTAAAATAAAAAATAAATGAAATAAATAAATAAAAAAAAAGTATGAAAATAAATAAGAAAATGAAATTTTCCAAACTTTTTTTTTTTTATAAATATCCATTTCTTTTAAAGCGTACGTCTCTGCATCTGAACGTAGACAAAATAAAAAAAAAAAAGGTAGGGGAAACAAGCTTAAAAATAAAATCGCCGGCGACACACATGCTCCAAGTGAAAACAAATACTTATGAGCACACACCATTAATGTATCGAATAATGCGTCGGTGGTGGTGGTGGCCAGTCTGCTAGTGTGTCAGTTAGTGGCTGTGCCAGCGATGATGTTTTGTGGGCGCAGCAGTATGTGGGAAGCGTTGGTTGTTGGCGGCATTTTTCACATTGCACTGTAGTGGCGGGACTAGCAACGGTGAGAATGTTCAATGTTATCTTTTTTTTTTTTATCTTCACATACACATACGTTTTTGTATGCACGAATGTAGGTATGTATGTTGAGCGCATGATATCATAATGATTGCGACGATGGTTTAACGCTTGTTGATTGTAGCAGATGCTGTGCGCGTATTGAGTGCTTTTTTGTTTGTTTATTTGAGCTGCTGTGCGTACATATTTGATTGAATTGGTTTGGTAGGATACGCAGTCAAAGTGGCTGGCAGTTGACTGCTGAATACACGCCGCCCCCATTGCGAATGTTATTAATTTCTAAATTCCGACAGATCCCTTCGGTGTATTTGGATTTAATTTTGCTTTTGCTTGCTGCTGGCATTACGGTTTTCACTGCCTACTGCTTTCTGTTCGTGCAATATTATTTAGCAATCTTTAAGTGCTCGGTAGTGTTGAAACTTGTACTTGAATAGTTTGTTTTTTTATTTATGTATTTGTGCCATAAAAGAGCATCCGATAAAGTAAAGGGTGGTTAAGTTTTAAGGGCCGATGTTGATTTTGAATAAAACACAAATTATTTTGGAAATTATTGTAATTTATTCTTATTATGATAATATGGTGTGGTTCAATTATGTATGGAACAAAATATCGGCCAAATGTCCGCCGCGACCTCGGCGGCACACCTCCATCCGATGGTCCAAATTTTCGATGACCCTGACGCATAATTGAGTTTCTATGCTGTTAATGTGCCGAATTATCTCATCCTTTAGCTCTTGAATTGTTGCTGGCTTATCGACGTACACATTTTCTTTTAAATAACCCCAAAGAAAGTAGTCCAACGGTGTCAAATAACATGATCTTGGTGGCCAATTGACATCGCCAACACGTGAGATAACACGGCCATTGAATTTGTCGCGCAAAAGAGCCATTGATTCGTTGGCTGTGTGGCAAGTGGCACCATCCTGTTGGAACCACGTATCGTCCACATCCATATGTTCTAATTCGGGCCATAAAAAGTTCGTTATCATCTCACGATAGCGAACACCATTCACAGTAACTGCCTGAACGGCCTCATTTTGAAAAAAATACGGCCCGATGATGCCGCCAGCCCATAAACCGCCCATAAACCGCACCAAACAGTCACTCTTTGTGGGTGCATTGGTTTTTCGACAAGCAATCTTGGATTATCATTCGCCCAAATGCAACAATTCTGCTTATTTACGAATCCACTAAGGTGAAAATGTGCCTCATCACTGAAGATGATTTTCTTCGAAAATTGATCATCCACTGTTGCCTTGCCTTGCCAACATTCTGACAATTGACGACGTTTGCATCTTTCCATGTTCAAATTGAGTTAGTCTGAAATTGAGAAATGTCAAATGAAATGCAGAAAAAAACTTGAAGTTTAGGTGTGGTTCACATTCAACATCGGCTCTTAAAATTTAACTACCCTTTACATTTGCCGTTCAGAGGCGGCATAAAACCATATTAGCATATTTCGAGGTATGCTACGGGACTTTCTCTTCCAAAACTATTTTAAAATATATGTGTAAAATATTAGTTTTATTTTTGAAGTAGTTCATATAGAGTAAAAAGTATACGAATTAACAGGGTATTTATATTTACTGTTAAAATTAAGAATTATGGACACTACATACTTTGCACGTCAGCTGCGACACGTTCCACTGCAACATGGATTCCTCCGCCATTTTTAAAAATTTTTGAGTGGTTCAATCATTAAAGAAAACTTTCAGATATGCTCTAAAATATACTCTTTAAACGAATTGTTTACAATGTTTCTTATTCTAAAAACAAAAATTCAAAAAAGCGACTTTTTTCTGACATCTAAAGATCCGACCACCTTAATTCTAGAAAATAAAACAAATATGCTAATGTAATTTAAAAAACAAAATTGGTGTGTATATTTTTATTGTAAGGTCAGTGCCATATACATATTTCCCAAAAATCAAACTTTTTTAAGTAAGAAACTTTTGAAAAAATTGGCTGACTTTTAATCGCAAAAATAAACAGTTCCCAAGGAAAATCACAATTTTTATTTTTCATTATTTCTGTTGCTTGAAAAAGTACTTTGCCGTAGTTGTAAATTTTTTTTGAAGAAATAAATATACGGGCATTTTTTTCTTCAGCATAAGACTGACTTAGAAAGTTTATATAGAAAAGAGTTCCTTTTTCGTTTACTTAGATTAAAGTCAAATACTGCTGCAATCATTTTGCTCTTGATTTGTTTTTTTATAAAAAATTGGAGTAGCGTCCTTTAGTTTGCTACATACTACATTGAAACAATGTTAAAATATGTTCGCAAGTCCATTTACAAGTACTTACTCGTACTCTGATTGTAATATGTCTAAAGATTTTCTCAACTGTGCAAGTTTGGGTGAATTTCGAGTTAAACACAGCTCTCAAGTGAAATTACAGGAATTATTTTCTTTAATTATATTGCTTGCCTTGCTGGAAATTTTTTATGAAGAAAAATCCAAATCGAATCCAAGTTATTAAAATGTGGTTTGTTTGGTTTGAAATTGAAAAAGTGTATTAAAATTAGTTTGTAACTTATGTAACTTATGTATGTGTGTGGATTATTTTTTGAAAATACTGTAAACTCCCGACTCCTAAAAACTTTTTACAGAATATAAGCGGGTGTTTAAAGCAAACTCGGTTTCTACAAAACTTAGCTCTTAAATGATAAGTCCATCTCTGCGAACTTCGCATCTTATTGGTAAAAATTTACTTTAAATTCTCCAATCGTGATTAAAGTCTAAAACTGGCAAACACATTTTTTTAAATTTTTTTTATCTTTGTCCTATGCAAACGTATTTTATTACCAGAAATTAGTTAAAATTTTGCTTATTTTACATGCAATCGTAAGACATGACCTAGGAAGTGGATCCGCGCGATCTTAATATCATGCACAATATCTAACAAACATATGTTCTTTTAAAGCGCTGTAGTATTTTATTTATTTATTTATTCTTAACTTGGTCTTTAGTTCAACAAAACATTACAGACTATAACGATTATAAAGTTTGCTTAGAACTATTAAAAATAATTTATTAACTAAAAAATGGAGTTAAAAAGATTCAAAAAACCGATCTTGGGACTGAAAAGTCAATCGTAACAGCATTACTTATACTATTGAATTGTCGAGTGGCACGCGAAATCGGGGCATTGATGGCATCTAGTGTTCTAGCATTATCACCATAAAATGGTAAAAATGTTCGAAGGGTTCGCTGGGGAACATTTAACGTAATCTTTTCCAGCAAATAAGGGCAATCAACAACACCTTTAATAATATTGTAGGTGAAGGATAGGCTCAGTATACATAGATCTGCGACTTTCTAAAGATTTAAGATTTAATAGCATGAGGCGAGAATGGTATGATGGTATCGGATCAACAAAGTTCATTCGTCGCGAATACGGAAATGTGCAAACTACTTTGAAGAATTTTTCTGTTGAGCACACCAGCCTCATCTAAGTGCTGAATGCTATGTAAAACCTGCGAATTTTTAATTTGTTGACCAATCGATGAACTAAATCTCCATACAGCTATTGTTAGAGAAATTGTGCAAAAAAAAATTATAAAAAAATGGAGAAAAAATCCTGCAGATCTCATTTTCTATGTTGCAGTTCTTCGAAAACGAAAAGCTTTGTTTCAACCAATCCAACTGCGGGTGTAGGTCTCACGTAAATGAACCGTTAAAATGTGTTCCAACAATGCAACATCAGTTGGGCGAACATACATACTCGTACATATGTACAGTTAGAAAGCAGAACAAATTTTTAATTTTTTTATTTTGCCGAGAATTCAGGCTCAGACTTGTTAAAAGAATCATAAATCGTTATTTAACTTTAACTGCCAATAACGAAACAGTAACAGCAATAAGCAACAATTGCCGTTATTATTGTTGGATTTGTAAGGAAGCAACTGCCGCGAATGTGAGGGCAATTGCCGACGACACCAATGAGAGAAAACAACAAAAGCAATTGCAGTAAATATTATGCGAACAAAATAAGGAGCAAAGTGCAGAAATCACTTTGAAGCACAAGAATGTGCAAAGTCGGAACGTCGAATGCGGCTAACTGCCGTTTAACTAAAGTGAAAGTTGCAAATGGAAAGTTGGCAATTGTTGGTGTGAAAATGGTGGGGGAGGAGGTGTGCTTGAAAAGTTTAAATCTTACATTTTTTTTTATTATACATATATGTATGTGTGACGTATGTATGTACTTGTAGACTTGTCGTTCGCAAGTGAACACGCTTGAATGCTTTTCAACTAACTGGTCTCATTTGTATACATACATATGTACATATGTATGTATGTATGTATTTAAAGTAGTATGTACATTACTGTCAATAATAAAAGTAATATTTATAAAAAATCATAAATTGTTGGCGGCATAGGTTTTCGAAAGTTTCGTATTTGTTCTGCGAGAATGACGGGACAATCTGAACTTAGAATCTCGGCGGCTGGTCTGATTTTTATGGAGATTTTGTGTAACTGAAAGTTCGAATTTCACCTGAAGCTTTAGAACGGAGAGAAAGAGAAAAGTTAGCAAAGAATACTTAAGCCATTCGAATGTTCGTCTGTCCCTGCGTTGATTAAAAAAATTTTTTTTTCGAAAACTTATAGCATTACGCCGATAACAAAACTGTTGCCATTGGTGAGCTGCCTAAAGTTAGGCTGGACAAATTTTTATTATATTTATTTTATTATATACATAGAAGTATATCACTTATTCGATAAGATTTTACACATTTATACAATTTTTATTCTTAGCTATAACAATATAATTTATAATTTCTGAAATGAGATTTATATTATTGATGATGTCGCAATTGACGAGATCCCAAGTAGCGCTATGTGTTTAATAGGCGATCTTAAAGGACCGTATTAACCGGGGCGTTGGAAATGACTAGTTTCTAAGTGAACTTTTCAATAGATTCCTTTAAGTCTTTATACTGAAAGCTTTTTACGAAGTTTTTAAAGATTGCTTGCTGTATGAAAAATTTCAATTACGTTCGGAAGTCACTCGTTTCTAGCATCGCAAAGCACTATTTTCCTCTGTTTCACACGAACTGGCACCAATCGGAAACACAAATTGTCGTTTCATTCTACCGATTGGTCTTTCCAACGCAGAAGAGGTCTTTATTTTCATATGTCACCACAAGTCCGTATCGCATCGAAACCCTTCAAGGCTGGAGTGCTTCATCCATTTAGGCGAGATGGCCTACTTAGTTAGCGGAGCCGCTGGTTCTTAATACGCTGCAATAAATATTTCAATGCCCTTGTAATGCTGGAAGAGCTACTCTTTCCATCGTATGCGGTATTCGTCGTCGCAAAGTCGTAAATGTCCACATATCTTTGGAAGAAATTTTCTCTCGAACAACTCAAGAGCCCTCTTATCTAATTTCTTCTGCGGCACACATTAGGACGGGCATAATGAAATTGCAGCTTTTGTCCATCGAGTGACGAGTGCGTTTGGCAGCAGTTGAATGTTCTTATAAAAGATGATGCCTGACCGATTTTATGCAGCAGCTCGAATTATCTTCCTTCCTTACTTCCCAGATGATTTCGCTCACCGCTGATTAATTTATCAGGTCTTGAGTCCCTTTGCTATGCAGTCTTTTCCAGGATATTTTTTCTTGGGGATTGGTCAGATAAGACTTTAGTTCAAATCAACAGACATGCATTTAACAAACCTCTCGTCATCCTTC
This sequence comes from Philophylla caesio, assembly GCA_963971545.1. Lineage (NCBI taxonomy): Eukaryota > Metazoa > Arthropoda > Insecta > Diptera > Tephritidae > Philophylla > Philophylla caesio. The sequence continues at coordinate 36,046,950 of OZ020607.1, forward strand.
TTGAATATCTCAGGCTCAGATGGCTTTGTTATTCTTTAACGATGATATCCTTTTTAAATTTGGTTGCAGTTGGGGGGGGGGGGGGGTTCCCCTCATTTACTGGATATTCGCGTTCCTTGTTTTTTTTTTTTAAAAAGGTAGTCACTTACATATGTATAGTATATGATTTAATGACTAAAACCGAATTTATATTTGAAAACGTTTAACATCTTGGACCTTAAAATATGACATATACAAATACTACTAAAACTGACAATAAAAATGATTATAATGATAAAAAAGCCCAGTTATTACTTTTTTTTCATTTAGATCACCTGTTTCCATTGCAGTATTGTCATTGAAAAAAGTACTGTTTAAATGAGAAAAGTCGCAAAAACAAATGCGTAATTCTCGATATATGTATATTTGCTGCAGATACGTTGCTATTATTTTGAACGCGATTGTATTTCGACAGTAAGAGTGTTAAAGTATGCGGCATCACCATTTTCACACTTCATTGCGTACGATTGGCGCACACGGGGTTAAATAGGCGGCTGAGTTTAATCTACCTACAAAACAGAAAGGCACTTCAAGTCTGCGAATGCAAAAGAAAGGCATTAAGTATGGTAAGATAGATGTGAGAAGTTGTTAAGAATAACTTTAAAGTTGCTCTTTATTTTTTTTACAGTTTTGAAAATTGTGCGTAAGTTGTGTGAAATCTGCATTTGCGGGAGAATGTGTACATACATACATATGTACATATATACAAATATATTGCTATTAGTTGGAGTAAAGTGTTTGTTGGACGCACTTAATTGAAGGCGCATGCCGCTGCTCACAGAAGAGCGACTACTTCACACTTCTGCCTTAAAATATTGATGGCCTTAAAAAGGAACTTTTGCGTGTTCAAGCATTGTCTATTCGTTTAGTTTTTTTTCGAGTCGTTCGCTTGCCGACATGTTTTTTTTTGGTGATGTAAAGTTTTCCAATTTTTAATTTATAATAGGAGTGTAATTGACAGGCGAACTGCAGCGCCAAAATAGAAGAATAACGACAAGTGGACCTTAAGAACTACTTAATAAGAATTGATCATTCGAAAAAGTATGTTATATATACATACATATACATATTAACATGGTACAATGCTGTAATCGGCTGGTATACGAAGCGCAATTTGCCACAAGTGTTTGACTGAATTTCATCTGGCGAATAGTATACTTTATCTTATTCGTTATATGGTATATAATATAGTAACGTATGTATTATTATAATTTGTTAAAATAAGTGGCGTATTTTAATATGTATCCATAATTAAAATATTTTAATATTTTAATAGATTTTATAAATAAAATATAAAACAATTAGAACCATAAAATAAAAACAAATAAATAACCGCGTGTTTAAACGCATGTTAACTATCATGAGCATGGAAACCTAATTGTTTTATACAGGCCTTTCAAAATATTAAAATAAAATATGTGCCACAACCCCTCTCAACACTTCAGGAGCAGTCTTACGAGTATTGGAGAGCCATCGTACTTACACCGTTTGCCAGTCACATATCTGTGATTGCACTCATTATAATTGTTTTAACATTCGTCATTTTTGTATTTCCAAAAATTTTTAATTTAAGTAAATTGTTCCAGCGAAAAGTTGGTAGCAGCTGGGAGCGCTTTTCAATACGTGCATTATTCGATGTTAATGGTAAATAATATATATTTAAATTTACCACAGACTATTTTCCATAGCTATGTTCAAAGAAAAATTTCCTTAAAGTACTTAATCACAACACATATCAAGCTTATGTTTTCAAAATATCAAAAAGCTTGCATTAAACATTTTAGCAATAAAAGTATAGTTTTAAAATTTGTAGGAGCCATCAAGAATATGTCAAATATAGAAACGATTTTCAAAATTTTTTTAGATTTTTTGAGTAACTATTTAGTATTTAAGTCCAATAAATTTTAGTAGTAAAATGAAGGTTACATGAGTCTACAAATTGCTGTTGACCATTGACAATGAAAAAATATTTATACAAATTGGCGTCAATTTGCAGCCGTTTGAAACTGGCATTTTATTTTCTACTGAAATTGAATGAGCGAGAAAATTGCATACATTAAAATTTTTTATTAGTTTTTGGTTTAAAAAAGAAATTAGTTTTTATGAAAGTTTGTTGATATTTATTACAAAGAAAAAAGTATAAAAATCAAAGTAATAATAAAATATATTCTACTGTGCGGCTATAATAATAAGTGGTTTACTTTTATTTTTAAAAAACGTAGCAACATTGCCGATTCGTTAATAATTGTATTTTCTTACAAAAGTTATTTATATATAAAATTTAAATTTATACAAAGATTAAAATAAAAGAAAAATTCATTTAAATTTCGAAATTCAAAAAATTTTGAAGTATTTACAAAATTTTAGAAAATTTTAAGCCAATCAAATTTTACTTGATTAATTGAGCACTTCTTATATATTTTAGAAAATTAAAAGATTAATTCTTATCTCAGAATGTTGCTCAATTTGATGAAAGAAATTTGAAAATTGGCAATTTGAAAACAACTGGTTCCCAATTTTTAAATCAAGAAAAAACCGGGTTAACCGGTTCTTGTTCCAAGTAGGAAAAAGCTATGCAATTTTTATGATAGACATTTTTAAAAATAAAATGTAGTTTAATGCCCGAATTCAGTTAACAGTCTCACTCGCTAATATATACAAATGTAACCATTTTAGACCATTTGTGACCGGGTGATTAGCTGCTCAGGAAAAGTCAAAACAAACGCAAAATAAAATAACCTGAAAGCGAGGAAAGGCAATAATCTCTAACTCTTAGTCTAAAATTTTGCGATTATACCAAATTACAGAATACGGGCATTATTGTCATTATAGTACCTTTGTTGCGTTTTTTCTGCAAATTATCTAATTGATAAGCACTTTGTGGTTGCCGTTTAAATAAAAATATAATGAATGCAAAGTTAGTCGATGTACTGCATTTCTCAAATGCTTACAACTAGGTAAAACAAATTTTGGATATTAAAAAAACCGATTTATTCGATATTCGAAAAATCAAGATTTCAAAAAAACCGGAGAAAACCGGTTTGAAAAACCGAGTCAATCACCCCTAATCGCTGCAAAAATAATAGGACCCGGACTGTATGACAAGTAGTTAAAACTGGTATGTTTCTTAAACAAAATTAAAAACTTTTAAATTAATTTTATTAAAATTTCGAGCTTTTTAAAAAATCAGGCGGCTTATATGAACTTAATTTTGTAAAAAGTTTAAAATTTGGGTTTATAAAACTTTTGTAAGATAGTGAAATGAATGTGATTAGACATACATATGTATGTTTGCATGTTTATATAAGAATTTAAATAAAAGAAATTTTTATAGTCAAAACTGTTCAAAATGTTACGTTTCTACTTTTTACAGATGGTAGAACCAATAAAATTCTTCAAGCTTTCATGAAAATGATTTATATGTACACACGTCATTTTAAGAAGCTTCAAGCTTATTTTATTTTATAAGCGCTTAAGTGATTGTGGAAATCTTACATTAAATAATTCTAAACAAATAAGAAAGTTTTCCAAATCTTTTATAAAATAAAGTAAATGAATGTATAACTAAAATTTGAGTGAGATATTTTGGCTAAATGAGCCGCTTGGCAACCTCGGTTGTCCGTCGACACTTAAGGCCATGCCACATAAGACTTGTTTCGCTTTACGTGACATTTGTAACTTTGTCAGAAAAGCGAAAAATGCAAAAGGTATGCCACAATAAAACTTTGACAATACATACTTTTCGGCTGTTTATTGTGAGTTGTGAAAATCGCACGGAACTTTATAAACATACATATTTGCATACATTCGGCACAATTATGGACATTATGGAAGTTTTGTTAATAGTTCTTTTACTTCACGAAGCCTTATTATGTTTAAAAAACATATCAAGGCGGAAAATGTGGGTAAGCGAGTTATATCTTTGCTGTCACCTCCCGCACGAACCGGTCACGAAGTGACTTCCACCGTGCTCAGCAATGCTCCTCTATTGTAAAAGAAAAAGCCTTTAGTAAATCATCACATATGTATATACATACATATATTTATATACAATAAAATACACGTACCAGAAACTCCCACAAAAGCCGCAACAGCCTGCCATGCCCGATCCTTTAGGTATTTATTGCAGAAGAGGTGGCAGCTTTTGTTATAGACGCTTGGCTGCATTTTCACCGCTTCAATTAACTTTTCCCATTTCTTTTGTTAAATTAAAAAAAACTGTATATTTAAGCATTTATTTCAGTTAAATTTTACATTTACCTTGTTTTTGTGGGACACTTTTCAAATATACGTCGACAGAAATAAACAAAATTGGTAAGAGCGAACTGTCAAAGTCGGCGAAAAGATGAGAGTTGCCCAAGATTTCACTTCGCTTTGGCGACGGTGTTGCCTATGTGGGAAATTTCGTATAATTGCATGTATTCTTCTTTGCTGTGAAAGCTAAACTCTGCCGTAAAGCGAAGCAGAAGTTTTATGTGGCATGTCCTTTATACCTGTATACACAATTATACCAAACACACACATAAATACACACAAATATACATGTAAAAACATCTGACAAAACACAATTTTTGCGTTCATCCGACTGAACGGACGTGTCCCCGCTGAGATCATCTTTAACTTAAAAGTTATTATAATTTTAAATTTGAAACTCGTCGGTGTTTTATTTAAATAAAAGGTTGTGTAAAAGGTGGTAAGTGATTCCAGCCAAGAGAAGTGCAGTGAGTAGCGCAGAGTTGTAAATATTTAAAATTTTTAAATACGATTTTTGTATTTATTATATACATACATACATATGTAATTGTTTTCATGAAAAATTTCGATCTTCTGCTTAACCGCAATTGCTTCGACTTATCTCGACAGCCGTCGCCGACGCATGCCTAAGCTTTTCAGTGAGTTACCCAAGCAAGTTTGTTTCATTTCATCTCAAGCGCTGTCACAATAACTATCTTTACTCAGACATGCATTTTTCACCCGTTGCTTCAAACCATGGCGTTTCCTATAAACTAAATCCAATACATATCAAACGGGTATCAGCAGTAGGGATGCTTTTTTATTATTTGGTTTCTTTCATTTCAAGTGTCAAACAGCTTGAGGAGAGACCATTGTTAGTACCGGAAACTTCGCATAAGACAGTTCCCTGAAAAGTAGCGATCGGTTTAGTCTTAGGGTTTTGTTAAGCAACAATAAGTCATCTGATACATATATAAATATTTACGAGGGCGGCTTAATAAGTCATCACTGCTGCCCTCAACTGCCATCTATCAATAGGCTACTGCCAAATTTTGAGCAAGCTGAGTCATTTAGATTGTGTTTGACAGACATTGAAAGCAGATAAAACCTTTAGAATTTTAACAAAAATTTAAAAAGTGAATTTCGTGTGCTGATTAGGCATTATTTCCTGCGGAAAAAAACCAACACCAAAACGAAGAAAAAGCTTGATAAATACTATGGGACCGTTCTGGTCGCTCCAAAGTGGTTGGTCCATCAGATAAAATATATGGAATGATATTTCATCCATTAGACTACGAACTGATACCCAATCCAGCATATTCACCAGATATTTACTCGCTGCTAATTAGAACGTGTTGTCTCATCTTGTACATTTATGTTTTTTGATGGTACAAACAATTTTATTCTCTTCCCACATTTGTACAATTTGAAATATTTGACGCAATATGTTTTTATTTCTTTTTTCAAATGAATGTTTGCATCTTATTGCGATTATACAGGCATGGCTATTCGAAACAGTCTCTTCATATTGCGATTGTGTGTAAAAGGGCTGAAGTCACATCAAATACGAATTAAAGACCAATTAAGTCAACCTATATTCTAGTTTACGATTCACTGAAATTACTTCTGTTGACAGTTCAACAGCGTGAATGCAGTTCTGCGAAATATATCTTTGAAAATTTGATTGTTGGAAACTATAGCCGAAGTTGTGTAGGTATTTGTATAGAATAAGAAGCGTTTATTTACGCTTGAGTAACTATGCAATTATTGGTGTTTACCTTATCGAAAAGTATGTAGGACAGCGTTTTTTTATAATTAAGGCATTTCTTTGCATTCACGTGTATATAAATGGTTGTAGGAGTATGTAATTTCTTGAATTTTTTCTCGAAAATATTCAATAATTTCGCTAAAACTGGAAATAAATATATATTATTTTTTATTAATTTGGCGCTCACACTATATAGCGCAGCATTTGGTCGAGCTTCTCCTACCATTTCTGGTGTCCGCTTCTTATGTTGTACCACAAATGGAGGAACCCACAGTTTTGTGCCGACTCCGAACGGCTGATGTTTTTGAGTTTGATGTTTGATAAGCTGTTATATTGAAGAAATACCCTCGGAGAGTCGCCATTGCCTGCCGAGGGGTGACCGCTATTAGAAAAAACTTTTTTTATGTTTAATGTTTATGTTTTTATGTTTATGTCGAACTCAGTAGCATATCGAGTTATATTTATTTATTAATGTAGCAAATTTTAGCGCAATAATTACTTTATTATATTTATTGAATCGTGTACGGCAACTACATACATATGTAAACAAATCGTCTTTACCATACAAGTTAAATATTATCATATTGACATCATGTATGTATGTACATATGTCTTCACTGTTATTTTTCGCTCATACGCACCGGTGAACACAACTAAAAGTTCACATTTTGCTGTGCGGGAGTACTTAGAGAAAAAAATCCTTTTGAAAACAAGTAATGACATTTTTAAAAAGGAAATGTTGAATGCTGCCAAAATAATCTACGCACACAAACACATACATATATCGTTAGCAGAAATAGACGCTGTCTGGCAGAGCGATGACGACAGCGTGGACTAAGGAAAATGTTGACAAACCTCGATCCTTGCTGAATAGCTATCAAATGGTTGAATGCTGCTTTTCTCACAGAAATAACTTTTAAAAAATATTGATATATATGCGCATACATTAACTTCGCAATAATTTTCCAGTTGTTATGTTATGTTTTGTTGCTTCTCTTGTGCCCATGTATTTACTATTGGGATGAAAGATTGAGTTTTCGCAAAGCTCTTGATAAGGAGACATTAATTGCCATCTTGGTTCGAACATTGACCTAATCGAAGGGAAACACATCTCTCCCTTCCACTATTACTTGAATATCATTATAGACAAAAGTTAACGATTTTTTTTTTATTATTTTTTTTTTTTTAATTTATTTTTTTTATTTGAAAAAGGTCAAAAAACTACAAAGTTTCTACTAAAAAACGATGACTTACTCATATAGAATTGAGTTTAAAAATTTGGAAAACACAGTTTTCGACAAAGGAAAGTCCAGCGCAACAGAATCCGAGATTTTGTTTAATTCACGAAGAGAACGCACTAAAGGAGCATTCCTTGCGTAATTGGTAGTGAGGTTCTTAATATAAAAGAGAGCTCTAACTGGTATGAGAAATTGAATAGCGTGAAGTAAGGAGGAACAATCAATATCACCCTTGATCACACCGGAGATAAAGGAGAGGGATAGAGTAGTTATTCTGATTTCAAGAGATTTCAGATTAATGAGTAAGAAACGGGAATAATAAGAAAGAATTGGATCAGAAAAATTTAGAGATCTGAGGGCAAACTTGAGGAAAATTTTTTGAATTCGCTCGATCCGCTCTATTGCAAATTTGTGATAAGGTCTCCAGATGAAAGCAGCATATTCAAGCTTAGGGCGAACTATCGTTGTGAAAAGTAACCTTAACGTATAAGGGCCGGTAAAGTTGGTGCTATTTCGTCGTAAAAAACCTAGGGCAGCATACGATTTGGATATTATAAGATCTTTGAGCTCATCAGGAGACTGAAGAGCCTTGTTTTCAATGTAATATTTCGACTTCATCACAGTAACTCGTCTTGACGTTTTTACTGCTGACCGTATTAAAAGTTTCCAAGCAGAATATCAAGTGAATACAATATACACGGATTTTTTCAAGGCATTCGATAGAATCTCGCACACGATTTTAATTCACACACTTTCGCAACTTGGTTTTCATTCGACCTTGCCTCAATGGATAAAGATGGAAGCTTTCATCAATGATAGCGTTTCATCAAAGACTTTTGTGCTCACTTCCGGCGCCCCACAATATAGTATTTTAGGCCCATTGATCTTTTTGTTATTTATTTACGTAATTGCGTCTTGCTTCTTAACATCTAAGTTTCTCTTATACGTATGTAGATGTTTTAAAATTCTACTCCGCCATTAGATGTAATAATGACTCGCTTGTTCTTCCAGCTGATCTTGACATATTCTTTTTGTGATGTGTTAAGAAAAGCTACCTACGTCATACCGTATATCTCATACACGATTGGAGTCACTTAGTGTGGTTAAAGACCTTGGAGTATTTTTCGATTCGAAATTTACTTTTTTTACACATATAAACTATACTGTAGCTAACTTCTTCTCGATGCTTGCTTTTGTGAGACACAATAGCTATGCGTTTTCGAATCCTTGTGCTCACAAAGTCATATACTCTGCTTTTGTTCGGTCAAGATTGGAGTACCTTCCATTTTACCAGGCACACATACATAAATATACTTGAGTCAGTCCCGCGGGCATTTATTCGAACCTATCCCATTCTATTTTTCGCGTTGTCAGTTAATTAATTTAATGTCATTGCATATTCGAAGAATCTTCCTGTCCATTTCTTTCATCTTCAATGTGGTTTCCGGTAACGTAGATTGTACCTTAGCAATAAGCAGAATACTTTTCAATAATCCTAGCATTATTCTACGGCAGGCTGATTCGCTTAGCATTATTCTCTACAGTAAAAATGCTCCCTTAAATAGAACTTTGCAAAAATTCAATACGATTTTCAATTCTCTAGAACTTGATCGCTCTATCCCAAAGAGTATTTTCCGTTACCAGCTTGTTTTTTATTTAAGTAATGTCAGTAAAATTTTATAATAATATTTAATACTTTCTAATATGTGTAGTCTGTAAGAATTTCTGTTCATTGACTTCATAAACAAATATATAAATACATATACATATACAAATAAATATGTTTATACAGAGTCGTTAACAAAAATGGCATTGAAACTCAAAAATATTGCCTTTCAATATATTTATTTAATTTTAATAAATTTCATTTAAAATTTTGTTTGATGTGGTGGAGATAGTCCACCTCGACATTATAAAAATTTTTAACTCATTTTTCTAAATTAAAAAAAAAAATTTAATTTTGCAGTTAACTAAAATTTACCGTTGATGTTTGAGATTTTTTCTTTGCGGATGTTATCGCTTTTAATAATCATACATAAATTAATCATACAAATAAAAATCCGCAAGATGTTCAACAAGGTTTTAATTTAAAAATAAGATTAAAAACGAAAAACTGTTTGGTAAAGCTTCTTCTGCTATTTATGGCGTGCGTCTTTTTGTTTTACTACAAATGGAGGGTTGTACAGTTTTGTGTCGACACCATACATGGATGTTATGGAAAGCATTTCCATGACAGAAATACAATTAAAGATTTAACATTGCCTGAGGAGGGGCGACCGCTTTAAAAAAAAATATTGCCCATGATTTAGATTTTACGTGGCCTGCAAGATTAAGAGAGCCTGAAAATCTTGAAATTGTATAAAATCCAATAAAAATTACATTCTTAACCCTCTAACGTTCAAAATTGATCCAGTGGACCGATTTGGCCCATAATTGGTGTCAACCTTATAATTGGTGAAAGATTCTCAAAACTAAAACAAAAATATAAATTTTTTATCTTACCTGCCTCACAGGTAAATTTCCGTTAAGGCGGCCTTAAGGCACCCTTGTTCGTTTGTGTCAAAAAATAATGTCAGGTAAATAATATTAATTTTTAGTTTATTTTATATAATAGAGATACTAAAGATAACATATTTCATTATTTTTTAGTGTGGTATCCAAGAAGCAGTTTTTGGTACCCGAGCAACATAAGTGCAAGTTACATTTTTGGCACATGCATTGTGTTTGTGATGTTTTGCACAATTTGCATTTCTTTTTCCCTTCAGATCTTTCCATCCACACCGGAAAATGCATGAAACCATCGTAGCGTACGTCATCAACAGGGTGTTTGGTTTTGTGTCCTATTGGAAAAACTGGTTTGGTTGTACTTCGGCTTTTTCTGCCAGGGATACGTCTCTTGTTGTATGTCACCAACCCCGCAGCTATTTCCTCCCGAAAAACTGGCAACTTGAGCAATTTAAAATTTTCTTCATTCGCTGAACTATTTTGCTTCTCAGCCTGCACGTGGCGATATAATATATATGCATTTATTGCGGCCATATACACTAGGTGGTAAAATATGCGCGTCATTGGGTTTCGTGTCTTAGCACGAATTTGGTATCTGCCTATTAGCCCATCCATTGTATCAACACCTCCCATATGAGCATTGTACTCCTTTATTATCTGTGGGCAGTCCAGTTCAATGTACGATTTAATTTTACGATCATATCGTGTGGTCTTTGATGGGTTGTTTGATTGTACTTCTCGCCTAAATGGCACTATGCCAACGTATGTGGATATCAAACGTACTGCTTTGTTGTCCTTCCACAACACTTTTGATATATCAATGCCATAAGCACGACCAGTAAATTCAATAGAATACCCTCTATTTCGCTCTTTTAATTCCTTATCTAATGGCAGCTTACTGTTCGGTATTCGATTGACTCTCATTGTACCTAGACTGTTAATTCCTCTAGCTCGTAGGTATACCATGAGAGGAAGAGTGGTATAAAAATTGTCGAAATATAATATGTGGTTAACAAAATCTGGTATCGATTGTGACAATCGTACCACAACGTTTGCACAGCTTCCCAAGTCTGGTACGCCAGGCAGTACTACATTATCACCTGCGCCGTTGTATACATCAAAACGATATGCAAAACCAAACGAATCACACAGCACAAATAACTTTATACCCCATTTGTGAGGCTTATTCGGAAGATACTGCCGAAGATGGTGCTTAATTTTTGTGCTGCACATCTGCTCGTCAACACATAATCGAGCAGTTTTTGGAATGGAATCGAACCTCTCATTGAGTTTTTTAATAAGCACTCTAATTCGGAATAAAGGATGGTATCCCACATCACCTTTTTTGATGCGTTTACTTTCGTCTTGGAACCGGAGATATCTTTTGTGCGCCTTTTTTTATATTTTAAGGTATAAGAGGTTAAATTTTCCTAAGCTAAGTTGTAACTATTCACTTTGTTTTTGTGTTACAGAGTCTCATGGCGACCTCTTTTACTTTTCAGTGCAAATATTTAACTCAGTCAGAGGAATAAATACCTTGTTTATTTTATTGGCAAATATAATCCTTAATTTTTTTTTAACTGTGTAAATAATACTTAAAATAAGATTAATCACTAATTGATTTTTTTAATTATGTATATGGCCTTAAATTATATATTATAACATTTGACACTTTCGAATTTTTTCTATAATATTAATAATCCAAATGGAAATTTAACAGCTCTGATCTACATGCAGTTTTACTTATCCAATTTAATTGTCTTTACAAAATGTTCAGCAAATGTGAATGTTAAAAGTTCTAAAGGTTATTTCATTATTTTTATAAAATGAATATTCTATGTACTCGTCAATTCTATGTAATTATTGCACTGGTCAGATAATAGTTAGAACTTTCTAAGTCCACAAGGGAGGATATATTTTCAGGTAAATCCTTTTTTTTAACAAATGCAAGCGCGATAGTAAATTTGTGAAATTTTACCGAAGAACGGTTAGTGATAATTTTTGCTTTTTCTAGATGACTTTCATTGCTTTTTATAATTTGACAATCGTTTTGTTTCACGGTGTTTACAAATTTTTTGTATAGAAATACATACAATGCTTTATTTTGCTTTTTTAATAGTCGCCTTTAAGATCTACAAATTTTCCATTCGAAGAAATCAGTTTTATAATTATTTATTCCACTGAAACAGAAACAGGCTTTCTGAGTATCTTATTAGCTCCTTCAGTTGCTCAAAAACGCTTAATTAAAAAAAAAAATTGAGAACCGGAAGAAATCCTTAGTGGATAAATTAATTGGATATGGAAAATGTCCACGGGATTTTGTGCTATGTGAGAACTTCATTGTTTTGCTAAAGGATTTTTTCGATTTTTTTTTATTTGACTCATTTCAAAGCACCCATACAGTGGATGTTTTGTTTCGGGGTCATTTCATATCTTTGCGAGCTCAAAGATCGAATACCAAGCGCAAGTTGATTTACTGCATTTTTTAAATAAATATATTTTATTAAGATTTGCTACATTTTACCTGACTAAACAATGTTTACGCACAAAAACAACATATTGCCAACAACATTTTGTGCGCATGTAGTGCAAAAGGCATGCGAAAAAGTGCCTGTGTATGCGACCTCCGAACATTGCTACGCCCCGGCAAGTGCTTGCCAGTTTTCCACCTGCTGTTAAACTGCCGACATCGGCTTACTCAACTGCCATGCAGCTTAAGCGGTGCAATGTCAAATATGACGTCATTGCCATCGACTGTTGATGACAGCAGCCATACCAGCAATAACAAAAAGTTACGCTAGCAACAACAACATTAAAAAAAGTCCATTTGTCCATTTATATGCTGATAAGATGCAGCTTTGTTGCAACTGCTAATGCTGCTGCTGCTGCTGCTGCACCATTTGAAACCCGACAATATTTCCTATTTGCAATGCCGAATTAGTGGGAATGCGCCACCGACAACAATACCGACCGCAGCAGTTGTTGTTTGAGTGTGCGTTATTTTTTTGTTGTTGTTGTAATTTTTGATTTTCTGCCCGGCTGTAGGTTGGTCCAACCGCAACACAGTATTTAGTGCAACATTTGTGCCGAACGACCTGCAGCAAGCCAGCGCGCAATTGTGCAACCAACTTTTGCAGTTGAGTAGCAGATTTGTGGGTTTATGGGTATCAATGTGCGGGAGCGGTCACAGCGGGTGCAATCGAAGAGTAATTAATATTTACTCTGTAGAAGTAGAAAAAGGCGGAATACTCTTAATGGAATGTTGCTCAATAGAAAAGTCAACTAAATTGTTCTCTTCTCGCCAAACTCGCGCATGCTCTGTGCGCCCGCTCTTTTTAGCTGTCTATTTTATAATTTATTATACCGGCGATGTTATATGCCGCAGCCTACTTTCTACTTTCTACACTTATGCACACGTGGCTACATATTTGTTTCTATATATGTACATATGTACACGCATACATATGTTTCGTGTGATTTGTGTTGTTATTCAATTAAAATTAAGGATTTATGCCTTGCATTAGGGCAAAGTCCTTTCGAAAGCCACGAGCATACTCATTCAGTGCAAGATGTATGGTCTTGTCGAGTGAATGCGAGTACAAGTGCCCCAAGCATAAATTCATTTTTGGTGTTCAAAGTATGTTGTTCTTTCGCAAATATGTATATACTTACACTTTTGTAAATATATATGAAAATAATTGTGTTTACGTGTTTTGCCTCTGACACACCTTGCAAATTTCCCACTGTTTTGCTTTTGACCTTATTTGAGGGGAAATAATTTAGTTGGTCATGTGGAAAAATCCCTGTTGAATGCACAGTTGCGGAGAATGGTGAGCTTGCTAAAGAAAGACGAGTAAATAAATTGCAGCGATCGTATGTACATTTGGAGATTCATAAGAGTACTTTTCAAAAGCTTCAAATCGCATGGCGTACAACTCTCCCTGGTTTGGAAATGCATGCCCAGCTATGAAAATAGTCTGAATATTATTTTACTAAAGGCCAGAAATTAAATCACTCTAAATAAAAATGATCATCGTATGACATATTCAAACTGCACTTTGAGCTCTATAAGATGGAGCGTGCAATGGAATAATTTGTGTAGTTTATGAATTTTAATTTGGTTGGCTTTTTTTTCGTAATAGAAGAGGTTGCTATTTTTTTTTTTGAAGTAAGATAAAATTTTTGAGTGGTTTGGGAAAATAATGAGTATTAACTCGTTGAGTAGTTATTGGTTTTATTTCTAAGAAATATGGCAGGCACTGTGTAATGGAGAATTTTATAGGAATATTCACTATAAATCTCTAAAACGTGTTTTTAAGGTATTTTCGCTGTCGGTCCGAACTGAGTAAGTATAAGAGCTTCTGTGTTTTCACACCTTAGCTTAATAATAAGTTTACAGCCGCGTAATTTCGCCAGCAACAAGCGAATTCAATTTACAAATACCAACACAACTTTTCCAGCTGTTACCAAAACATTAGCATTTTGATATTTCGCTATGTTTACGAATCGTAAAATAGAATCAATTTGTTGTAAAACTCGCTTGGAATTGCGGTAAGTTGCCTTTATTATTTATTATCAGTTTTATTAATTAAAAAATTAATATTTTGGACTTTAGAAGCAACGCCGAAAGGATATTTCAAAGGTATGTATAGAAATTTCGACACGTACATACATATATTTTAACTAATTTTGTTTAAACAAATCTATTCAAGCTTCAAATCATAGATGCAAATGTCCAACTTGCGCAATCTACTTGAAATTTAACAACTTTTGTATGTGCGTGTGCATGTTGGAAAATATAATATAAGACTAGTTTCATTTAACTAAACCTATCGTTATACTTATATTATAAAAAAATATTGAAAATTTGTCATAATGACAATTAACAATCTTTTTTCCAGAACACATGTGCACACTAGCATGGAGCGAAGCTCTGAGGAAATGTCGACATATGAGCGATTTCTTTGTCGTAAATTAAATATAGGTATCTACTTGGATAAATTAAGACACATTTCAAAATGTTTTACTCAAAACTAATTGGCCTTGCTTCCATTATTTCCTTTGTCATCCTGGCATAAAAATTTCAACAGCTAGGAACAGCTGTGATTTTTAAGTTAATAACATTACAAATATTTACTTTACTATTTTTCCGACTGTTTCACTTGCTTTTAAATTAATTCACATGTTTTGTAAAATATTCGCTAGTTAGGTCTTGTGTTTTTTTTTTTTTTCAAAAATAATAGAAAACTGGATTTGTAACTTATAATTAGAGAGTATATTAATTTACTAATGTTCTATTCGTTGTATTATTATTTTAATTTAGAACCATTCTGTGTTAAAACTTGAAAGTTGCTAGCCAAGTCTTATTACAATTATTAAAAATAATGATCAATGATTATCTTCCAACCCACTATATTTTCTTTTAAATAAATTAATATTTTTTATTTAAATCTGCAACTTTTGTGAACTGCCTTTTTGCATGTACGGCGTTTCATAAAGTTTTTAACAAAGTATTGATTTTTCAAAAATTTACAATAATTGATAACTCTGCATAGAATAAGAAAGATTCATGAGTTATCGGCTAATACAATATATTTTCCTTTAATTAAATTAAAATTTTTTGTAAAAATTATCGAATTTTGAGAGCTGCATATTGCATGCCAATATATTTACATAAGTATACGGCGTTTCATATAGTTGTAAGAAAAGTGAAATTTTATTAAAAATATTTAATAAATGCAAAGTTAAATGAGTATTATTAGGAAGAAAAATCAATTATGTTTGTGTCCTTATTATTTGCTTGTAAAAATTAATAATTTTCAACCATTGAAAATTGCCTTATGGCACATGCACATGAACATGCATATATGTATGTATGTATGTAGGGAATTTCACATACTTGTAAGTAAAGTATAAATATTTAAAAACTCTTTAATAATTTAAATTAAAAATGGATGTTATAAGAAAGATCAATGCATTTTATTTCAATGAATAGTTTTCTTTTAAATTTAATAAATATTTTTGTGAAATTTTCAAAGCTTTGAAAATTGCCTTATTGCATATGCAGAGTACATATCCTTAAGTTTTATTAACGGTAAAGTTGAAATTGTTGGTATGCATATTCTCTATTAAATATGTAATGTATTTATGCACATTTATTATTTGTCAAGTTTCACTCGGCACCGCATTCGTGTTACCGTTATTTCTAACGAAGTAAATGACATTTCTTGTATATAATGAGTTATTTGCTTTTTGACCCGTGTAAAGTCAACATAATCGTAGTATTGAATGCGGAGGAAACATTTCCTAAGTAAGTATAGTATATAAGACGATAATATAAGAACAAAAATTTAATAAATTTCTTTTTTTATTTATCAGAAAATGCCACGAGGAACTGAATTAACAGATGAAGTGCGTGTATTGATCAAAGGAATAAGTCAATCTGGTATGAAAGTTAGTGAAATTGCTGCTAATAAAAATAGACACAGAAATACAATCTCAGCCTTTTTAAAAAATAAATTTTGAGGATGACGAGTTCGAATCAGTCATATATAGTGACGAAAAAAAATGTAATTTGGACGGACCAGATGGCCTCCACAAATACTGGAGGGACGTGAGGTGCCCGAGGGAAGAATGCCATAAGCGCTGATGGTTTGGGCTGCATTTTCTTCAAAAGGCAAGTCCAAAATATGCTTTGTGTCTAGCAAAATGAATATAGATTTGCTAAAAAGTAAGCCCTAGATTTTGCTGGTGATTTACATGGCGATACATTTATTTTCCAGCAAGATAATGCACCAATCCACGTAGCGAAGAAAGCGAGTTATTAGAGTGGCTTGCCCTAAGCCCAGAACTCAGTCCCATGGAGAATATATGGGGAACTCTTTCAGACAAAATATATGCACACTCAAAGCAATGTGGCAACCTTAAGCAGTTGAGAAATGTCATGGTCGATAAATTTGGGTCTTTCCTAAAAAAACTGGGGGAATCAGTGCCCCGTCGTATCCAATTGGTGATGATACATATGGGTAACACCATCCCTTACTAACAAATATTAAACTTTAATAACACAATTGAAATAATATGTTTATACATTGAATTGGATGTTTGCACATATAAATATTTTATACGGACATTTGAAGTAAAAATGTTGTTAATTAATTTTAAGTCCTAAAAATCGAAAACTTAAAAGTTTTCTCATTTCTTGTTGTCTATTTATTTTATAATTAAAGTTGAAGTCCTGCACATATAATTATTTGACTGGAGTATACAGAACTACACATAGTTGTATGAAATGTGTAAATTTTTCAAAAATGTTCAATAATTTCAAATAGAAATTTATATTATTAGAAAGATTAATAAATTAACCTGACTGCACTAACTAAAAGAAAAAAAGGTTAACATTGGTTTGCGCTTTGTAATGAAAAGTTCATATACTTTTATTCAAATATTTAAATTAAAAAGCGCTTAAATATTTATTACTTTAAATGATTATCTAAATATAATGAGTACTGCTGCATTCAATTAAAAAACTTCTTACATTTTGTTTACTTACGATTTCAAGTACATACTTATACAAGGAAGCACATAAGAAAGGAATGACAAAAGTGACATAGAGCGCAGATATATATGCGCAGTCGTAAGTTGAGATTCATTTGAGAATTTGCTTGAATTGAGTGAAGTTGCATTTCCTAATTTGTACTTCAAATTCAATTAAATTTCTGCACAACTGCACGAAAAATTCTACTTATAAGATGAAGAAAGGGGCAAATACGCACCTAGTAAAAGAAAGTAGAAATAAAAAAAAACGAATTGTGAGCAGCGGCTTTGAAATGATTAGGTACATACCTACAATGTATGAACATATTTAGTTGGATTTAAGCAGCGATACCAAATCAAATAAAGGTTAACAATTTGCTTTTACAAGTAAGAAAAGCTTAAACTTGTGACCAGGAAAAGGTAGTGTGTTTACATAACCTTTATCTCATGTAATGAAACCCATGGTGAGCTCTGTAAAATAACTAAAAACTTGGTGCTCAGTGAAAGTTAGTTTTTGAATACATCGTGGGAGGCATTTTAAGAGGTGCGGAAAAACTAGTGTGCGGAGTGTTAAATAATAGCTCGGAAATTGCTCTGCTATGGTCTACCATTTCACGAAATCATTTTTCAAACTATTCGTATTTAGCATTTTTTTGTTGTTGTTTATTTAGGACTTAAGTTTATGTGCATGTGTGTATATACATACCTACACACATATGTACATGTACATTAGGGTGCTTCTTAATTTGTATACCTTTCATAGAAATGGTTTATTAAGTTTGATCCGATGTTTGTAAGTACCAGATAAAGAAGTACTTATACATACCTAAAGGATGATGAGCTGAGTAGATCTGTCCGCCTGTTAATATATTAATAGTGAAAATCAAAAGGATCAGAGATATATAACATACAGCTGCTATACAATTCTTCCATTTATTAACACTCTTATGTATATTAGCTGCAACTCTGTTTGTAACCGACTCCTTTGAACTCGATTTTGACCCACTTTAAACGGAAATATTTACTTTAAACTTAGTAGACTTATCAAGAACCAGTTACAATACACAGCCCTATCACTGATTCCAAATGTACTGTCGGCGTGAGAAAATCTCCCGTCACGTATTCGGGAAAAATGCTATCAGCAATTCAGAAGTTTTCTTAGTTTGCTTTGCCAACTGTTACGCTTAGTTCGAATGAGTGTTACCAACTGTTTACACCAAATTCAGCGGTTTTTTGTTTATTTTTTTGACAGCAGTTGAAAGAAAATGCTTATATTTTCACAGGCAAATTTTAAAATAGTTATTCAAATACAAAATATTTAAATAGGTTCCATTATGAAAGCTGTTTTATTAAAAGAGCAAGCGCGAAGCCCGAGATAGATATTTCCAACCCGAAAATCCTTTTTATAGTTTCTTCTAAATTACTGGATGTGTTTATAAACAAAATATCGTTATAATTTTTATAATAATTCAACAAATTAGCAAACATTTTTGCATATTTAATTTTTTTCCAGGTGGTTGCTGTTGGCCTTTATACTTCTATTAAATACGAAACATTCAATTCAAATAAAGAGTACTTCCTTGTGCATAAACGTATGGATTCACTTAGATGACTACGAAAGTCGTATCCTTAACTGGAGGCCTAAGGCTTTTCAGCTGCACGGGGGTTTTTGGAAAACTACTCCTCCATCATATTCCCTAGTCTCATACTAACTCCGGTTAGTGGATGGTCTTGGCCTTTTGAAAAATAGATTTAAATTTATGCACAACAGCCATTAATAAACACTTCTTATATGTATGTTTAATTACTTTGGTGAAAAATATCCACTTAGTTTCTAGTTCACTTGTATTTTTTTGTTTATTTTAATTATTGTTTTCATTTCTCCCGTTCCGAGATCACGTCGTAATTGATGATATCATTGTTACGTCGGGAGCTCCGACGGGCATATGGGTAACCTGATCGGCTACGAAACGAATTAAGCGCTCATCTAACGGCTTTTAGTGTCCCGCATTATTAATTGTGAGAGTTTCAGAATTTGTTAAATAATATAAAATTCGCTACAGGTGTTTGCGTCGAAAACACAGATAATAAATATAGTTAAAAAAACTAAATTCTTGATATAAGTTGAAAATAATATAATGATTTTCCACTTTTTAGTTTGATGTGCTTTAAAAGCGTGTTTTTACTATATTTATTTTTCTTGATATTTTAAGAAAATTATCCTCGCCAACTCGCCATTCGCTTCTTTCACTTAAATAATGAGATAGAGGTTTTTATATTTATCATTTTTCGATTGAGTTTTGGAGTGCTCCGTTAATTGACAAAAATCAATGTTTTCTTTTCAAAGCAATCCAACAAAATGTGTATAGTTTTAAGGATAAATAATAATTTTTGAAGAAACAAGAACTCCTTTGCCTATGACATTTTTTTTGTGGGTGCAGCAGCTTTCAAAATAAACGCATTTTTCTGTAAAATCTAGCAATTTATTGTCAAAACAAAGAAATAGTTAAAAATATTGCCTTTATTTTTAATCGCGACATAACGACTTATACATCATTTTAAAGCTAAATCCCTTTAAAAAAAAATGTATTTCAAAAATTACTAAGAACTTTTTTTCTAAAAACTTATTGCCTTAAATTTCTGAAAAGATAAATATATGACGATTGAATATGTACTTTCGACTCCTAGAACATTGAAACAAGTGCACCGACTTTGTAAGATTTTCAAAGGTTATGCCGTGTTGGTAAAAGCTTGAATATTTGTCTAGTTTAACATGAGTGTACTTGAGACAAAAATACGCTTTATAGGAGAATCTTTAATTTTTTGTTTATTTTTTTTTTTAATTTTTATACACTATTTTTAAACAGTGTTTTTTTTTTTTAAATAATTTTCAGTCCATTCAGACCACTTCTCAATTTTTGTCCATCGTTTGGATAAAAAACTGCGTTAATTGTTCCAATAACTATAACTGAAAATATATAATTTTTTAACTAAAATATTACCATTTCCAAATTTACATTCGCTGGCGGAAAAATATGAAAAAAAAAAATACTTTCTGTTTTTGTGAAATTTTTTGTTTGGTAAAAAATGGAATCCCACCCCTCCTCCCTCCCCCTAATGCGCGCTAGTTGCACATGTGTGCATTGCATTTTTGTGAAGTGTCATCGTGTAGTGCGCTGCCGCTTCAAGATGATTTCCTTTTTTTCTGCGCATTATAGTTTTTGAGTGCCTCAACGCACCACACCTGCAACGCGTGAATAATCTTTTCCTCGACGTCCGTACAACACCTCCATCGCTTTGGCTGGCTTTGTGCGGTCACCGGCTGTGGCATGGCATTGTTGTGTGTGGCTATAAGTGTTGGTGTTGCCTATGCGACTGTTGTCTTACACATCCCTATATACCTACACACGCACACAAACACATATACATACATACCTACTTACAGTTAGCGTCAGTCTCGCTGGTTCTCAACTTATTTGATTGTTTGTGGCTGATGGCCACCTGACGCCAACACTTGACCTGCTTTTGTTGTTTGCTGTTGGTACATTTCTACTTGCGCTCCAACACACATACATACATACTACATGCACACACATTCACCTATCATTATTATTATGACTGATGCTGTTGTTTTAAGTTTATATTCTTATTGCTTTTTTGGCTTCCAACAAAAAAAAAAAAATGAAGTGCCAAGAGGCAGTCAGTCAGCTTTCAAAAATGGTGAGGAAAAAATGGAAAAGTGAAGTAAAATAAACAAATACAAAGCGACAATGAGCAAGTGTTAAGCAACAAAGGAAGTCAAATGTATGTATGTATGGATAAAGCTTAGACTTAAGTCAACTTGGCTCTCCAGAGTTGTACCTCTCAAGTCAACCAGATCGTTTACCTCACGCTGAAGTCTAAATTTCCTTTGGTTCAACGCTAAGTTTTATGCTACAGTCAACCAACTGATGTATAAATATATATACATACATATGTACGTATTTACCTGTCACATCTGATGGACGTGTCACGTATGTGTAGTGAAACAATAGCGTCAGCAAAAACTTGGCCGTATAATGCAGAACTATAGTTGGCTGACCACAAGACAGAGGCATTGCTCAGTACCAGGCGAAAAAAGCTGGAAAATATTAAAAACCGCTTTGGAGACCACACTATAACGTCTGCGCCAACCTTAAAATATCTCGGTGTCGTACTTGATCCTCGACTGACTCTGGCAATACTTAAGCCAAATATGGGTGGCCCGAAACATAAAAGAAGGACGCTGCTTGCGAGCGTTAGTTCATCCATCCTAATGTACGCGGCACCAATCTGGGCAAACCCGACTTCTATAACTACATACATGAGAGCATCAACTTCAATGCACAGTTTATCATCTCTAAGAGTATGCTTTGCGTTCGTGACAGTGTCAGATGAGGCCGCATACGTAGGCGCAGCCCAAACGAACGTAACAAGATAATGCAACAAAGTACCGACGAGTGGCAACAAATGTGGAAAAACTAATTTTCACCTTACGCACGTTGACCACCCCTACTGTCTATATTGCGATGGGAAAATTGAGAATGCAGAACACATACTGATGGACTGCCGCAGATTCGATATAGAACGCAACCACCTCGAACGCTATATGGGAAAAGCAGTGTTGCTGAAAGCTATGCTGTCCGAAGAGGATACTTAGAATAAATTTTCAAAAATAATCACGGCAATAATAAAGCGATTACGAATAGACGAGCGAAACGCAAATCGCGCAGTGTAATAAAGCACGCTGAGTGAAGACGAAAAATAACGTCCAGTGCCTGCCCTACGAAGTAATATCGGAATTGATAGTTCCGCGGTAGTACCATAGACCCAGCGTACGAAGGAGGTGGGATTTAGTGCGCAGGTGCCGGGCGGCAAATCAGGCATGCGGGCAGCACGGGCTGCTCGTATCTATGAAGATTCCTCCCCCCTGGTCGTAACAAAAAAAAAAAAATCTGTCATCGTTTGAAATTTTTAAGATTCGTCAGCAATTTTCTCATCTCGGTAATGGAAATGTTTCAGTCTTTAGAGGAATATGAGATGTCCAAACGCTATGGCGAATTTGGATGGTCGGAACTACAGCTTCTGTATCCAGTTGATAGTTGTGAAGGTTTTTCTCTTTTCTGCTGTTTTTTTGTTTAAAGAAAGTAAATGCATTGTATTGTTATTGTTATTGTTTTTGTTAAGTTTAGTTGATGTCCCAAGAGTTTCCAAGTGCTGGTTTTGGTTTCCAAACATTCAAACAGCCGTTACAACAGTTCCATTGTAAGAATAATGTTAACAATAAAAAGAAATGGCATGCTAACCTTGCGATTCCTCTACGACCCTCCATCAAATTCAGTAGTTTTTCGCTGCTATTCTCTGTGCAATAAGAAAAAGACCCATTAGAACGCAATTGTGCTTTCTTTATAAGTGAAATTGTTATATTGCTTCCGTTTATGTTTCGTTTTTGCTTCGGTATTTTATTTGTATTTTCTTCAAACCGCGCTAGAACCCAAAAAGTGATTTTTTTTTGTTAAGAAAATTAAAACAATTAATTTTTATAATGCTGTGATCTTTAGCATCGACCTTAAAATAGAGTAAATATGTGTATATCGGGCATGTGCGGTGGTAAGCATATAATTTTAAACCAATTTCAAAATGATACTGTTTTTTTTATTTATTTCAGGAATTTCCACAAAAAAAAAGTTCATCCTTTAACAAAAACCACATACTTAAGCCCAAGATCAAAACTTTCTAGAAAGAAAAAAATAATTTAACAAATTTTAATCCAAATTTCAAACTTTGTTGTAGAAGTGTTACAATTTTTTTTTTTAAATTGAGAAGTGCTAGTTTGAAGTGGCTTAAATTTACCTTTGATTTTGGAGAATTTTTTTCTTGGGCGCGTTGCTGTTTAATGCCGGAAAAATGAATTGAAAGCACACATGACTTCTAATAATACCTTAGTATGAAGTAAAATCAACTCATTAGATCTATGCATCACGTGAATCAACATATCATATAAAATCACGTCACCATATCACATCACAAACTATGACGTAACATAACACAATATATCATATCATAGCAAATCATAACATAACATAAAATAACATAATATAACATAACATAACATAATATAATATAACATACCATAACATAACATAGCATATCATTACGTAACATAACGTCACATAAAAAATGGAATAACGTAGTTTTATTTGCACCAAAAATTAACATTGAAGATCAGGCCATCTAAGATCATTTGGTGTCGAATGATTCATAAGCATTTAAAAAAAATTAAAAATCAAATTTTATATTTTCAGTTAAAAAAATCGCACTACTACTACTATTACTGTGAAAATCACCTTAGATCATTGGAATTATATACAGGTGATGTCAGTAAATCAGGGCTGCTCAACAAACGAAACGATACCATTTTGTTTTGTTAACGAGCAAAATTAACTTAACGAAATGAGTTTGTTGCGTTTCGGCGCAATGTTATCAAAACGAAATCAAATCGTTGATGTTGCAACGTTATAAAATTTCCGTTTTCGTTAATTTTAATGTGCCTAAAAGTAATGAAATTTATTACGATAATTGCTTTAACGATAATATTTTGAAATGTTTCAACCGAAACAAGAGAAAACATTTCGGAACGGTTAAATTTAACGTTGAAATGCATCCTTGCAGTAAATCGAATAGCTATACATTTTGACATTGCTCGCTGGCTTATTTCCAGTGGCGCCCACTCTCCTTCCCTCATTTATAACAGCAAACTAAAATAGTATTAGAAATATTTCTTTTTAATGCGTATTTTAGTTTTGCCTCAAGGCGAATTTAGTAACGCTGCGTTTGTAAGCTATATAACTTTACTGATGACTTATTGGTCATCCCCTCGTTTTCGTTACTTTATTCGATTTTTCAAAACGAAGTTCATCAAACATTATCGTTTTTAACTCATCATTAATAAAAAGGTGTATATTTTTAATAAGCCACGATTAAAAGATAAAACCAGCCGAAAAAAACAGTTAATGTATATTGGGAATTAAAAAGTAATTTCTGGACTATACGTTTATGTTAATGTATAAATTGCTTTCTTAATGATAATTTTGCAAATAACTCAGAAATAAAATTAGAACAGCCGATATGCATGTTTTAATTATAACTTTTTCATAATAATTTAAGATTTTTTTAATTGCAACGTTGAAAATAAATTGTAGAAAGTAAGTGTTGAAAATGAGACAACATATTCCTTTGACATTTACAAAATAGGTTTTATATATTTTTCCAAAATCTGCGTCAACCATTTTCAATATTTAATGTCATTTGAGTCAGACCTTCCATTAATACGAGTACCTTGAAAGACAAACACCAAAACTCTTACAAAGCTCGCACCTCGAGCCTGTCAAATACACATGAACAGCCTTTCGGAAAATTAGGAAGAGAAGACTTGCGTTGCTATTGAAACTGTATGTTTCTGTATTTGAATAACAACTATTTTAGTGGAGAATGTTTGATGTCTCCAAAATCGTCTTTTAGAGACTATGTGTTTTTTTTCACTTAGTAAAATATGTACATACATACATAAATATGTTTTTACCATATATATGTATGTACCTACATACATACATATCACCAGAGTATGTGCTAATTCGATTATATTAGCATTAAAAGACATTTTTCATTAACAGATTGTTTTTATAGGAAAATTATTGGTTTCCCCTAGCTAGAATTTTTGATTTTTGATTTTCATACATACATATGTACATATGTATGTATGTATGTATCATAGAATGCGTATACATGTTCATACATATATACAAATGAACAGGTTTTTTTTCAATTTCGATGTATGCATAAAAATGTACATACGAAAATCGAGGCCAAACCATTTACATACATTTTTAATCCTGGACTTCTTTTCGTCCCTTCTTACTACTTTTAAAATGCATGCCACAATTAGGACAGTCCGTTATTTGGTGAATTCAAACTTACATCACCTGTATATAATTTCACCATGAGATCATTCGTAGAGAAGACTTTAGCTGATTAATAGAAATAAGTATTTTTCATTTAAAAAGTACAATTTCATTAACTTGTTTCAATTATTATTTTATATTTCAACGGAAAGTCAATGACTTTTCGCGACAGCTGCAACATTTCAAAATTATTTATTATTTCGCACTAACTTTTGATGAAAAGTATCTTTAATTTATTCGTAACGAATCAATTAATGAATAACAATGAACACCATGGCTATACAGTAGTGTTTACTTACAACAGTCAATGTTAGAAAGAAAATAATGACCAGCAAAACCTTACCAGGCAACAGCAAGCGAAAAATAAAGGAAGGACAAAGGTCTGTCCTGTAACCCAAAATTATGCATTGGCATCTCAACTCAACACAGCTACAGCTAACAAAGTTTATGTTGACGAATGCCCCAAAACACGGGGGAAGGATTGAAACGGATGTAACGACATTCGCTATCACTCCGCATCTCATCTCTTCAGCGCACTTCACTTTTGCGTTATACAATAATGATGGGCAACATCAAACAGATTTCACGTAAGGACATACTTAATATGTATGGTATAAGTACATCCGAGTGCATTTATATGTTTAATATGGCGAAATAATTGCTGCTTGCAGGTCTCGCGAATAATGCGACAAAACGATGAGATTTTTGTAAATTAGTGTAAATATTCGTTTTCGCACGAGCACTTGTCAAAGCACTCGCTTTCGCTTTATTCGTTTGTGTTTTTAAATGGTAGCTGTGGGTGAGCGCACCACACTTGATGTGCCTCCCTGCTTTCTTGGGTAAGCACTTTTTGAATAAAATATGTTAATCATATGACTGTTTGGAGTGTGCATTTAGGCCCATTGTAAGTTGTTAAATGGTTCTCACATTATGCACAACTGAATTGCAAATGAAACACTTATATGCTTCTTATTTTGCAGTTGAAGAATGAGTTACAAAAAAAAAAAGAAGAATGTTTCCGACATCATTTTTAAAAATGTTTGTGTACTTATAGGCAGTATATGTAGGTATTGTAACTGTTGTAGTAGCTTTGTTCTTTATATAAAAAAAATATTTGTTTTATGTTAAGGGATGATTTCATAGTTGAGAGTCAACTCACGTTCGGCAGCTTGCAATCGATGAATATAATACTTTTGTCTAATTTAAGTGTATTTTAAACTAAACATGGTAGATAATTCTTCTGAATTGCTTGCTTTTATATTGATAATGAATTAATGGAACGCTTTAAAATATTTAGAAAACGATTAGTGCAGTGTTGAGATAAGAATGTAAAACTAAACGATTAAAAGATTAGACGAAGATAGAGCTTAAATAGATACTGGAATATGCAAAGACATATATGAGGGTATTTTTGAATGCTTAATAGATCGAATAAAAATAAGAAAGTTAAATAAATGTATGTGAAAGTTAAGGACGGGTTCAAGGTCCTGTTAAAAAAAGCAGATGAAAAAATTTAAAATAATGTTTGAGATAATAATAAAGATATGGAATGAAACGAAATGAAATTCGATATTAGGTAATGTATTGTATTGTAATGTTAAGTAACTATGTATAAAAAAGCTGCAATTCTATATTCCTAAAGTTCCCCTGGAGATCTAATTCTTTTGATATTTATTACTTTATTAACCAAAAAAACAGAAGTTTATCAATTTGTTTGTGTAGTAGAAGTCGGGTCTGTTTTTTGTTAAAAATTACCTCAAACAATATTATTTATATACGGACCCGCTTAGACTTACTACGGCAATATTTCCTTCAAACCATATTTCAGCCAAATGTTTAATTTTTTTTTAAATATTTAATTTGAGCATATCAATAAATAAATTTTCATATGTATGGTGTCCTCAATTCCTTTCCCATTCAGAATTAAAGGTGTAGTGAATTTCGTTGTGAGGTTTAATTTTGTACTAAATTTATTTACTGGCCGAGGTTTTTGTCTAACCCCTATATATTTGATGTTTATAATTAATATTTTTTAATGCAATGATCTTATCCTCTTTTGAAGAATTCTATAATTTGAGTTTAAAGTTTCGGAGCTGCATATGCCTTTGCTTTTGTTTCGAAATGGGATACGCCATGTATAGTTGATCTCTTATGTGATCCATCGATTAAATGTTTTAGGTTTATGAAAAATAACTATTTTTTTTTATAACGAAAGAACTGGCATTTTGAAATGAGGTGCCTTTTAGTTGATTTAGTATCGTTTGCATTAAGTGTATTTATTTTGTTTCGTAGACTTTTTTAAAGAAGTTTAGTAGTAGTTCCAAATTAACTGCAAATCGTCTCTCAGGAGGTAGTTTGAGACTGTAATTACCGGTGTTTCCAGGCACGAAGTCGTTGGTTTCCAGAATCTAATTCTCTATTTATCTATATATCTATATAGCTAAACTAAATTAGTTCCAGCAATAGACACACGGAGTGGGATTTGTCATACACCAATTATTTTGGAGAGGAACTATTACCTATATTTAAACTCGAACGAATGCGCCGATTCTGTCAAACTATCGTTTAGGAGAATTTGTGTGTTTTTAGACCGAATATTGCAGAGCATAATTCGCGAGAGTTCTTTATAAATTCTTAAATCAAAGAACATAAAAGGTGAAACTAACACGTATTAATATAGCAAAAAACACACAATAAAAGGGATTTTCAATAAAAAAAAGAAATTTTCTATTTTTGTAAAAAATACTTTAACAAAAGTTTTTGATGTGGTTACGATTTTTTTTCCTAACTTACTTACTTACTTAATTGGCGCATCAACCGCCTAAGCGATTTTGGCCGAGGTCAACAAAGCACGACAGCTGTCCCTATCTTTTGCTAACTGGCGCCAATTGGAAATCCCAAGTATAGCCAAGTCTTTTTCCACTTGGTCTTTCCAACGCAGAGGAGGTCTTCCTTTTCCTCTGCTACCACCAGCGGGTACCGCGCCAAAAACCTTCAGGGCTGGAGCTATTTCATCCATTCGTACGACGTGGCCTAGCCAGCGGAGCCGCTGGTTCTTAATCCGCTGCACTATATCTACGTCATTGTACAGGTCGTACAGCTCATCGTTCCATCCTACACGGTATTTGCCGTCGCAAAGACGCAAAGGTCCATAAATCTTTCGAAGAATCTTTCTCTCGAACACTCCAAGAGCTCTCTCATCTGATGTTGTCATCGTCCATGCTTCTGCGCCATACAAGAGGACGGGCATGATGAGAGACTTATAGAGTATGGTTTTTGTCCGCCGAGAGAGGACTTTACTGTGCAATTGCCTACTCAGTCCGAAGTACCACTTGTTGGCAAGAGAGATTCTGCGTTGGATTTCAAGGCTGACGCTGTTATTGGTGTTAATGCTGGTTCCTAAGTAAACGAAGTCCTCTACTTTTTCGAAGTTATAACTGTCAACAGTGATGTTTGATCCCAGTCGTGAATGTGCCGACTGTCTATTTGATGACAGGAGATACTTCGTCTTGCCCTCGTTCACCTCCAGACCCATTCGCTTCGCTTCTCTATCCAGTTTGGAGAAGGCAGAACTAACTGCGCGGTTGTTAAGACCGATGATGTCAATGTCATCGGCGTACGCCAGCAATTGCACACTCTTATAAAAGATGGTGCCTGACCGATTAAGTTCTGCGGCTCGAATTATCTTCTCCAGCATCAGGTTAAAGAAATCGCACGACAAAGAGTCACCCTGTCTGAAACCTCGTTTGGTATCAAACTAACTAACTAATGTCTGTAATTATTCCATATGAAAATATAGAAAGCGGTGCAACACCATCAGTAAAACCAGGAGCTTATTATTATAAAATTTATAAAATAAAATTTAAGTATTTGGTATGCTAATTAATATACTATTTTATAAAAAAGTAGTCAAATTGTGATTTCACTGAAAATTTTCGTACTTGCCAGCGTTTACTGAAAAATTACGACAGAGAGTTTGAAACAGAATTTTTTCAAGGGAGATTTTCTTAGCGGCAGTTTATATTTATTAAAGATTTGAGAGGATACCATAGACTGCAAGTCTGGTCTATGGCCATAGAGTCAAAATGGATTTCAGATAATTAGGCAGCTAAAAGCAAAATACAATATGAACGAATCATGACTCCTTCTCGGGAAGTCTTTGAAGGACTGCTTAACTTTAGCAGAGAGAGTCAAAGAACTGTCACAACAGATACCTGACAGGTCAGTGCAGACTGAGGTATCATCCTCATGAAATGCGACTCTATGTGGAGACGAAATGCAGGTTTTGTGTCATAGAAGAAGGAACCACTCTGATCGCTTTTTATGTGAATGCCCGCGTTAAACGAAAACATTTTTCTTATGAAAAACATTTCGCTATTGAAAAAATTTGATGGTAAATTTTTATGTGTAACTATCTACATACCTACATTTATGTTTCTTCATATGTGTATTCATACATAAGTCTATATAAGTAAGTATGAATATCCGTTTGTCTCTGTCAATCAATGTTAATGAAGCATTTTCTTTTGCTTTGAGTTGCAAAGACTTGAGTGAAGCAAAAATGACAGCCGCAATGAAAATCTAATCAACATCAATGCAAAGTTATTGAATTTAATGACGCGTGAGCCGCTAAAAATGTAAATATTTTCGCACAAATATTAAACAAATAAACGCCTAAGCGATGTGCACAGAGAAAGGTGTACAAACAGCGTAATTGCCTCGAAGGCGACAACAAGAGCACACACTTATATAGATATACACACGTAGATATGCGAGCGTAAATTGGCATTTTATATGTATGGCTGAATATCTATATATATTTTTTTTTTCCAAGCCAGCAAAAGACGAACTTTTGCAGACTGTGCGCTTTCCCTTATTTTTTTTTTTTCATTCAAGCTAGTAAGGAAAAAATTTAAAATTTCCCTAAATTTCTTGTATTCAAAAAGCACTTCGTACCTGGGTTTCGGGAAGTCGTCGCTTTAAATAACGTCTGTTGAGGTAGCAAACGAAAATACTAAACTAGTTTCAGTAAATAGAACTTCTGTTTGATGTACTTATGTTTTCGAATTGTGAAAAGGTTCTTGCTAAGTTCGGAACAAAAGCTAATTGAAAGAAATTTTCAAATTAAAATTTTTCGAAATATATGAAAAAATGCATCAAAAAGTGTATAAGAAAAAGTGTTCGAAATCAGATTACCCTTTCGTATGAAACATTGGACTTTTATCAGAATTAATTTCCGCTTTCGTATAAGTTTGCGGACTTTTTGTTAGCTGGGTTGTCTGTAGGCAAGTGCGTAGCAAGCATACCAATGCTAAATAAGTATTTAAAATAAATATTTCAAATTCTGCCTGTCATGTACATAAATGCGTACATATTTTCATGCATACAAATATACATAAAAAACATACGCTGTTAGTGAGTGGGTGCTAATGCGCAATGTAAAATGAAGCAAACAAAAAAATTGTGTGATAATAAAGAAATAAAAGCAGTTTCGCTTTGCTTTCCATTTACATATATACAATATTTAATTTCTGTCACTGAAGAGCGCTTCGTTCGCTTCTTTTGTGTGTGTGTGTTTGTGCGGCGCTTTTTCCTTCATGCGCTGCGTGGCAATAAAAAAATCCTACAACTGTTTTGAGTGCAAAAAATGTCACGAATGTGCAACAAAAACGTTCGTCAGCAAATAAAAGCGAGATGAAATCGACAAAATGCCACGTTTGCAGCGTTTCCATGGAGCTGGAATCAAATCAGAGCGTCGCGACGCGCCCGAGTATTGACAGGCACGTTACAGCGATTTCGATGAGACGGCAATGCAGCCATCCACGTATATACATACATACATACATACATACAAATTTGGAGTAAAAGGATGAGCTAAACCTTACCAAACTTACCTACAAACTACTAAGATGCCAACCAATACTTACACATGCTGCTCGCTTTCTACCGCTGATTTAGATGTACGCGTTACACAATTTTATTTTAAACGAATCAGTTCGGTTCAGAGGCTAGAGCGTGTTAAGGCATCTGCTATTAGGTGGTTTTCCCTTTAAAACGCTAAGCACTTTATGTACATATGCACGAGTATGTACATATGTACACATGTATGTTGGATGATACGTTGTAGCCGACAAGGCTGAAACTCGCCTAGCGAAAAGGAATGCGAAAGTAAACAAGCGAACGAAGTAAAGCGCCAAATCGCAAATCGCAAAGAAGCGCAATGCCACTCAAGCGATGCGTCGTTGTTTTTGTTGTTGGGCGAGTTGTTATAAAAAGAAATGAAACGTGATTGCCTCAAATTGAAAAATAGATTTTTTGATGTCTTCATCTGCCAGAATACCAGCAGAGGCAACAACGGGTGCGCGAATGTGCTGAGTGCCACACGCAAAGCGGCAGAGGCATGATTCTCATCTCAAAGATATTTGCGCTGATTACACAATCTACTATCTGTATACATACAAACACGCGCGCGCACACATACGCACAAACGTAAAAGTGAGCACTTATGGTAGTATTGTAAGTATAATTCATAGGTATGCGTATACATATGTATAACATAACACATATAACATAACATAAATATTATGTATACATATGTATGTATATACGACACGTATGATATTAGATAGTTTTGCTGCGGCCACGTTATATTATCAAAAAAAAAAAAAAAGCAGAAATTAAATAAAATCTAATAGTGTGGCAAAAGTAAATCTGCTCTGCATATACCACAGAAGCGAAAACTAGAATCTGGTAAACCAAGTTCTGGTTTAGAACCAATATGCATATGTGTGTTAGTTTCAGGTGTTAAATTTATAAAACTCGAACTGAAACGATATAGAATTGCTCTGCTTTTATGTGAAGAACGCGGCCAAGTCTACAGACATTGTCTTTAAATCAAAATATAGAAAGTTTTGATTTAATTGTGATCGCCCCTCGGCAAGCTTGCCCACAATTACTTATCTTAGTTTAGAAGGCGTAATAGCATTGAAACTAAAAAAAAAAAAATTATAATTAAAGAGTTGAAAGAAAAACTAAAGCAGTTCGATACACTTTTTGTTGTAAGTTACCATCATCCACTAATCGTTCAAAAACATATCCATCAAATATACATACCTATCAACCCTAGAGTAGCAGTATCATCATCGGCGTAATCTTCGCTGCAACGTGGCCAAATTGTATAAGTAAGGATATTACGTTATGCACGAAATAAACGTGGTGACCAATGATTTAACAACATTATCACATCGTACAATTTTATATGTAATCCCGTCACATCATAAAACACCCCATCACATAACAAAACTTAACAAAATATTACATAACATAACATAACATTACATAACTCAACATAACATAGCATAAAATAACATAAGAATATTATATAATTTACCTTTACATACCATAACTCAACATAACATAGCATAAAATAACATAACTTAACGTAACATAACTTCACTTAAATTAACTTAACTAAACTTAGCTTAACGTGCTATTAATACGAGTTTCATAATAAGTAACTATAACATAAAAATTACCCTTGATCCTTGTCAAGCATCACATAACATAACTTAACATAACTCAACATAACATAGAATAAAATAACGTAACATGTTATAAGAATGTAATATAATTTCACTTATCTTAACGTAACATAAATTTACTTAAACTAACTTAACTAAACTTAGCTTAACGGGCTATTAATACGAGTTTCATAATAAGTAACTATAACATAAAAATTACTCTTGATCATTGTCAAGCATGTCATAAGGATGATAAAGCCTTGCATTTCAATTTTTGAATGGCAATTTTAAAGTTCTTTGTGTGAAATAATCAGAGTTTCACCCGTATAAAAGAAGTGTTACATTACTTATGACACCACTATATTGAATATTGTCTCATGGTACGTACTCGTAAAAGTAACGCCGACTAGATATAGTTCTAAATTCACTAGGACTGATCTGATTTGGTATAAGTTGATTCCACTTCATGGATATGCAACTTACATACATATGTTTGTACAAATACTTCTGTGCGACTATAAAAATGTAAGTCTGTATGCAATCGGGTGTGTTGCGACAGACGCAGATTGCAATCTATTTTCAATTATTTTATTACTGAAAGTGCTTTCGTAATTTGCACTCACGGTTTCTACGCCTCTTCAGTAATCTTATGTTAAATTACAAGAATTACATATTCAAATAAGGGAAAAAATTATTTGGCTTACAATTCAACCTGAAAGTTAAAGTGATGTTTGGATATTCGTTATTTAATCAATATGTTATTTGAGTATCTGAGATATGTATAATTTTTTTAAACAGCTCTATTAGAATGTACCACAAAATCTTAAATTTGATTTAGGTTTTTTGGGTTTAAAATTAGAATCTAATAAAAAAAACTTATTTTGTGTTTTTAACTATTTTGTGCAAGTTTGTTAAATTCAAAATTTGTATCAAATGTTATACATTCCATTGAAATTTATCAATATTTAAATAGTATAATTGAATCACTGTTTATCTATTTTGAAATCAATATTAGTTACATGATTTTAATATTTAGAAAACATATATTTCTCGGTCCATAAAAAATAAACTGAGTGTTATTTAACTGAAGTTTACATTTTTTGTTGTGATGTTGAACAGCAAAAATTTTTCTTATACGAGTATAAACGTTTACGTATAATTGTGAAACTTCTTAATAAAGCGCAATTAATAAAGAATAATAATAATCTAATTTTAAACGAGCTATGCTTGGAAATGGCTTTAATTATTTAAAAAAAAATTTAGTATATTCGAATTTATAAAGTGCTTTCACTGAAAATGTTCGCGTATTGTAACCTCCTATTTTGAGTTATTCAAAAATTGAATTAAATATTATGGCTATGGGTACCAAATGATTATTTTACACAGAGTTTATAAAAATAAAGGTGGGGGGGTGGCCTAAATGGCAACCCAAAATATAAATTGTTCATTAAATAATTATTTTCAGATAATAATAAATATATTGGAAACGACTCTTAACCCATAACAGCCCAAGCAATTCTTTTTGTCAGGTATCATTATAAAATTTGCACATCAAAGTAAAATTGAGGCACTGAATTCGAATTTGAGGTCCAACAATTTTTGAGATGTTTAATTCTCAAGATATTAGGTGTTCGATTAATCGAATGCTGAGCCTCTGTACTTTTTTGGTATATGTCTCGTTGCTGTTGAATAAAAGAAATAAATATAATAATTAATAATAATATTAAAAAAACAAATTATTTTTTTGCTGTTTAAATGATATAACTCAAAACAATGGCTATGTAGTGCACCTCATTCTCAATTACGAGCTAGGCTTATGGCACAGTTTGCTACTCCATCGACACATATAAAGATCTTATTAAGGGTGCCAAATTAAAAATTGTAATAAATTGAAAAGCATAAACGGACGAACCAAATGTTGTTTTTTGGCGCATTAAACTACGCAGAAATTTGGTGTCTGAATTTAAAATAAGGTTAAAAACAAATTATAAAATCTGTAAAAATTCACTGTTCGATTTATCGAACATTGGACCCAGTATAAAATGGGTATAAAATAATGTATATTTCATCGAACTTATATATAAAAGTCTTTTTGAATTGCCACCTATCTTTAATAAATATTTGAACAAATTAATTTTTTTATAGAAATAAAGTGCTATTTTATGAAATATCTAATCAGTGAAATTGGTATATTATACATCAAGTAAAACTGCTGTATATTGAGAGTGTAAATGGCTTAAGTCGAGCCATTGACAACGATAATATGCGTTTATGGTTGCCTACTGTTGTAAATTATTCACTTATCTAGATTTAAATAAGAAGTGCATTTAAAAGTTTTTTAAAAAACTAAGTTACAATATTTAAACGAAAAACAAATGCATATATAATAGTTTTTGCAAATTAAAAAAATGTTTGCAGAAATTTGGCATGCTTCGAAGGCAATTCCGAAGAATGCCGAGTAAAACTCGGTCGCCCAGTTACTTAAATTTTAAAAATGTTGTCGATAAATGAGAAAGTACCATTTCTAATAGAAATCATTGTCAGCGGAATATTGCATTTTGATCAGAATCATAACTTCTAGAAACCTACATTTAAAATGCCGGTAAAATATTGTTTTAGAATTTTTTTAAGTAATTGGACAGAAGTATTTAAAAAATGCAACTATTGCCTTTTATTACGGAACTGCACAATAATTAACAATGAAAATAATATGTATTCAATAGCAATAAGCAATTTTCAATAAAAAAATAAAAAATAAAGAGTTTTACAGTATTTGTACTTGAAGGACGAAGGACTGTCGTACACATGTATGTATCGTCGTACATATGTATTATTATCGTTAATTGCGTGAACTTATCATTTTTAAATACAGATAAGCAATATTACTCATACGCAGCGTTGAATCAAGCACTTATGCGTTGTTGTGCAATTAATACACACGGATGATATCGTGCGCTTATAAAATAAGCAAATCGGCACTGAGTACTTTTGAACCAAGCTCCACTTTACAGCTACCGAAGCGTTGCATAAAAATGAAATGCGATTATTGCGAAGGTTCTCGTCACGCGTTCACCTTTTACGTTGGATGATGCGATGTTGCGGTGATATGGCGCTGCGAGTGAGCATTTTAGCTGGCTACTACTTTTAAGTGTAGCTTGACGTAAGTACCTAATTACGTACACTCGATCTCCTTTTAACGCCATTCTTTTCAACGGGGATTTATATAATGCGGAGTTTTCTACAATCCCCCATTGTCTCTTTTTAACGCGGATTTTTGAACACGTTTTGACCGTTGGTTTTTCTTTAAACGTGGTCTTACTTTTTTAACGCGGTTCGCTATACATCCTAACTTTGTCCTTTTATTTTATCTTTAACGAATTTCGCAAGCGCTAATGATGAACGCTTAGCGAAATTTCGGCGAGATTTTAAAAATGCTTACCGCTTATTATTTTAAGTACTGACGCATGGATTTCTTATTTTACTTAACATAATTTAAGTATAAGTCATCTTAATATGATTTTTTGTCACACTTTAACACACATTTTAATTCGGAATTTTTTTTACGCTGATTTTTCGCAAATTAGGAACGAATAAACAAATTTGAACTGAAATGTGGTTATTTTTACGCAAACAAATCTCTGTCTCAGTAAACCGCGTTAAAAAGAGATCGACTGTACTTAAAAAAAAAAAAAAATCTGCGCTCCTTTTCCTGTCTGTTGTTTGCCTGAGATATGTGTACATCTGCTTATTTTTTTTTAACGCATTAGCAATCCAAGTTCCCGCTTGCTGCCGTAGAGGGCAACTTTGCCCTGTTAGTTAAACACGACAAGCAAATTGTAAATCTGCTCTTTTGTGATAACAACTGCAACTTCGAAGGATTTCATCCTTAGTTGTGTCTGTGTGTGTGTGTGGTCTCACTTTAAATATGCTCTACTCCATGTGGGAGCGTGTGTGTGTGTGTGGCAGTGTGAAGCCGATAAAGCTTTAATAAAGGGTTGGCCAACTTGCCATAATCAACGCACAGCTCAACCCAAGTGATACTATAACGCATAGCTGTTGCTTGATACCACTTTCGAGAGTTTGTTTTGCTTACATTAGTTTGCAGGTCTTTGTTAAGATTTTCCCTCTTTACTTCGTTTACATACAGCAATGAAACCTCTTAAATTTTTTCCTTACGATTTTCTTGTGAAACCCATTTTTTTTTTGCTCTTGTTTATGGTATAGTCGGATTTTTGTTGTTCTCGTTGAGCTGATTATTTTTGTGCAAACAGATTTCGGCTTTTCGCCGGGTTTTAATAAAATTGTATTGTAAATCGAGTCTCGAAAACATAGGCGTACGCTAAAAATGGGTGGGTAATGCGTCGATGTCAGTATTCCGAATAGGCGGTAAATTGCTAGGCTACATGAAAATATTGGCTTAAATTATTTGCCACGCTCTCACAGCTTTGCCATGTGTATGTGTACATGTATGTATGCATGAAGCGAGATGCTGAAGTGATGAAAGCATTTTGTTTCGTATGTCATTGTAAGCGTGTGGATTTTTAAAGTGCCAAGGTGGCACTACGCTTATTTTTTGGGAGTTTCCCTATAAGTGTTGGTGTTATTGCTTTTGCCGTTATTACCAACAGCAACGCAATTGACGAAAGGAATTGATTGCTTGTGCAGCAAGTAGCTGCAGAACGAGTTAAACGAGACGATTATTGACAATTGAGAAAATTTGTTACACGTGCTTACCTACATCCGGGTAAGTTTTCGTGCTTCTTTTATTTTAAATCTTTTACCAAGTTACTTAAGATTAGCAAGTGGATTTTCTATTGATCATTCTTCCACTTTCGGCTTGAAAAGTTTGCCTTAATTTTAATGTTCTTTAAGAATGAAGCAATATTTTATGCCGTTTCATAATCTGGACAAATATTTGTCCATTATAAAAACGAAAATCGTTTAACGCATCGCTGAGTTATAAAATTATTCATTAGTCATACAAAAATCTACTGAAATTGTATTGACAAAAATGGCATTCATGCTTATCAATCCATTCCAAAACACTTTTTAAAACTCAGGATTGCAAACATTCGACATGACAAGCTGCAATTTAAACACAAAATTTCATATTGACAAACTCAGAAATAAGCAAACTTAAATGTATCTTTGACTTTGCGTGTCATAATTTTTAAGCAGAGACAAAACAATAACTCTGTTAGATTACGAGTAAGAGGAACTAAAAATTTAAAATTGAAATTTTGTTAATGGTGTGCAGGGTGCAGTGTAATGGAATGCCAGTAACAATAGAATTGTCCCCTGAAGCCAAACCAAATTCGAACCACTATACCTTTTAAAATTAATGCTGTTAAGTTTTTGTTTAATCTTATGTTGTGTTTGGGGAACATGGCAATCGTGGTGTATTTGCTTCTAGATTAGCTTTTAAAGTTTAGTGGTCAGTATTTTTATATTAGTAAATCGCGATAGAACCGGAAAAAATTCAGAAATTTTTGATGTATCATCTTAAAATAATTACTTATTTCTATCTAAAATATTCCATTTACTAATACTGAAGAATTCCTTAAGCACTATTTGTGCTACGAGGGCGGGTCAATAAGTCCGTGACTTTTTGAATTTCTTGCCTCTTTACTGAAATAGCAAAATTGCTACTTTACCTATCAACAGGCATCTGTCAGTTGACTCCTGTTAAAATTTGAACAAGCTGCGGAATTTAGCCATTGATAGTAGACTACCGCGAACAGTCGGAAAAATTCACGATATGGTGTTG
Source organism: Philophylla caesio (assembly GCA_963971545.1). Classification (NCBI taxonomy): domain Eukaryota; kingdom Metazoa; phylum Arthropoda; class Insecta; order Diptera; family Tephritidae; genus Philophylla; species Philophylla caesio. The sequence continues at coordinate 36,085,535 of OZ020607.1, forward strand.
GCCGATCGGAGAATGAAAGTGCGAGAGATTGTGGAAGCCTTAGGCATCTTACATGGCTCAGTGGTTTTAATTTTTAATTATCACTTGGGTATGAGAAAGCTTTTCTCATCCCCCTATTCTCCGGATTTAGCCCTCAGTGACTATTTCTTATTTCGTTATATAATAAAATTAAGTAACTTTTTTTTTCCAAATTTCGCAACACTGAGTTACTGCGTCGATGCATGCGACATGCTCGATTTTTTAAGTCAATGCAGTAACTTATTGAATTTTATAACTAATTTAGAAAAGAATATATATACGAGTAAAAAAAAATAATGTCTTCATTTCTACAGCAATTGAAAATATGTGTGTATATAGAAAATAAGAAAAAAATAACTATTAGTTATTTGCTTTTGCTAAATCACGCCAGCAGCGTTCCGGCAATATATATTGGTTGCTTATTTCTTTCCAATCGCTTTTGTACTTGCCAAATTACCAATACGACTCGCTTCCTTTGCTTCCCGCAAAAGAAAACTGCCGGAGGAGTTAATGCCGTTAAGTGTTGAGGCAATTGCAAAACGATGAAACGCAACGGAAATGGCGGAAGGGTTTAATAAAAGTGTTGTCGACGTGTTTAAGGCAAACGCTTCTTGAGGCGTCGTCTGTCTCTCAGTGCCTGTGTAGTGATGGCGGTTGTGCCTGTCGTAGCCGTCGGCGCGTTGGCAGGTGTGCAACATACTACCGCTTAATCGAAAATCTTTGCCGACGCGTGCATATGAAATTTTGAGCAGCAGCGATGCACACGCACGTCAAACATTTTTCATTAGTTTTGTTGTTGTTGTTGATTTTGACGGTTTGTTAACAACAACGAAATCAACAACCATTCTCACCGCCCTCCTTCGAAATTCCTAGCAAAGATTTACCGGTTTGCCAAATTGAAAATATCAGATGAAATACTTGTTTTTTTGATCGCAAACAGTTCACGTGTCTGTGGTAATATGTCAGCAAATGAGTTTTAATATGGGCTTGTAGACATGCACGAATGTATGTTTGTATGCCGTTGTATGTTCCATTGCATGGCGCAACTTTCAGCTGATGCCAAAGAATTTGTGTCGTTCGATTTGATACGATTATTGCCAGCATATTAAATTTAATCGTATTGCTTGCATAATATAGTATAATTTATTTAATACGTTCATACATAGTATATACAATATAAAATGAATAGCTTAGATTAGTATGTCTAAAGCGAATACAAAATTTCCAATAACTATGTAGGAGGATATATTTTTCGTGAGGAAACCAAAGAGATATCGAAATGCGTGAGTTACGAAGAGCTTAAGATGCTGGCCTACAGGAAAAGCGGCCAGAGAACGAAGGCGAGCAGAAGGTTTTAAGACCAGAAATTTTCAGTGCGCCAGGTCTTGGAAAATATCTGAAAAAGAGAAATCGAAACACACCATCCTTTTGTTGACTACAAAGCACAAGAAAAAGTTTAATTTATCCCGCAATGTCTGAATTTGGTATCGCCGCAAAACTAATAAGGCTATGTAAAGTAACGTTGCGCAACACAACCGGTTCTGCCAGATTTGAGAAGGACCTCTCCGGACCGCTTGATACCAAACGAGTTTTTAGACAGGGTAAATCTTTGTACTGCGACTTTTTTAACCTGATGTTGGAAAAGATAATTCGAACCGCTGAACCAAATGAGTGAGGCACCATCTTTGAAAAGAGTGTGCAACTGATATCGTACACCGAAGACATTGACATCATCGGCCTTAACAACCGCGCAGTTAAATCTGCCTTATCCAAACTGAATAGAGAGGCGAAGCGAATTGATCTGAAGGTGAACGAGTGTAAGACAAAGTATCTCCTCTCATCAAATAGACAGTAAGAAATTCGAAAAAGTAGAGAACTTTGTGTACCTAGGAACCAGCATTAACAGCTATAAAAACATCAGCCTTGAAATCCAAAGGAGGAAGTTTTTTGCCAACAAGTACTACTTTGAACTGAGTAGGCAATTGAGCAGTAATATCCTCTCTCGACGGACTAAAAACACACTCCATAAGTATCTCATTGTGCCCGCCCTGTTGCATGGCGCAGAAGCATGGAAGATGACATCATCAGATGAGAGGGCTCTTGCAGCGTTCGAGAGAAAGATTCTTCTTTATAAAGACATATATGTACATAGTGCAGCGGATTAAGAACCAGCGGCTCCATTCTTAATTTGGAGAAAATCGAACCATTTATACAACTTTTAGAATAATTCAAGTAATTGGAATACAGCGCCACCTACCGATTGTGTTTTTGTTTGCCAAACGTGCGAGTATAATCAATCATGCGTGTAATACTTGTTTTGAATTTAAATATCTAACAGATTTTTGTTTTGCCTAAGACAATAATAAGCCCATTCGGAACAATCACGAAAATTAGATAAAGAATAGATCTTGTAAAGTGCTGACGTCTTACGCCTTTGCAAAAAATGAAATAAATAAAAAACTACATACATACATACATTTTTCCAATATTCATTTCAAACTGTCTCATACTTATTTTTTGAAAAAATTGTGTGCAAGCATTTGAAGTTCAAAGTGTTTTTTTATTAATATAAAGTTTAATACAACACAACGTTTCACTATTCCCTTGCTGTGACAAATTACACAGGCCAACGATGGTTTGACCCATTAGCTACGAAAAAAAATTTAAATTTAATAACGGCAGGCTAGGTTGGTAATTTTTTGAAATATTTGAATTACATGTTACAAATTCCTTGCATAAAATACAACTTTTCCATAATTTCAACGTTTGTCAATTATTATAATTTAAACTAATAAATTAGAGTCAAAATATTTCGCTCTACTCAAGAGATGTTCATTAAATACCAATGAAATCACACGCTTGTTTCAATACACTCTATATCATAATTATGTTTGCACCATATATGACAATTCTTTTATTAAATTTGTATTATTTTCCAATTATTACCAGTTAATTCTCATTTTAGAACCATAAAACTTAAGTGTTAAACTTTGTAAACACTTGTAAAACTTATCTTTTTTTAAAGACCTTCTAGAACTTATTCAAGTAGACGATTTTTAGACCAAGTAATTTTGTCCACAACTAAAATTATTTACTGATATGATATGTATTAAGTGGCATTGTGTAAGTCAGTTGATGGATTTTTTTTGGTGCAGAAGTATTCTGAACGTTGCTGTTTCAGCACCATTGCGTGTAGGTCGTTTGGCAGGGACAAGTTTTTGGAGTTCTCTAGTCATTATATTTTGTGGTGGACAGGCAGTTTGAAAGCGCTTGTTGAAAAAAAACACAAAAGGCTTTGTAATTTAGAGTTTAATAACAATCAAGGTCTGTTAATCACGGAGCCACACTATTAAGTGAAAGCGGACGATCATTCTAAGATGCCAGGCACAGCTGCCAGCTCCAATTTTGTTGCTCTGTATACGTTTAACATCGCTATTTTGAATTAATCAAACTTTAATCCTAATTTGATTTGCAGGGATTTTATTTTTTTCTAAAGATGAAAAAAGAAATTCGTGCGAAAAATTTCAAACAAATGAAGTGCGGAAGTATGCAGTTTTCGCCTATTTTTATATAGTTCACAATTTTATTTTTGCTTGAGGCCAGTTTGTGAAAGATCTATTTTTGGAAAAAAACAACTTTAGTTTTTTAATGATATAAGTTATAGCTGCTATTTCGGAGATCACCACTCCTCATCAGACTTCTTTCACCACCACTTTCCGAAATAGTACTATAACTTCTACATTTGAAAAACTATTCATTTTAAGGCCAATAAAAAACTAAACAAATTTATTTTAAATATTTTTGAGCTTTAAGGCCGATTGGTTTATTGGAAAATTATTAGGAAATAAACAACAATACTCAAAGCGGTAGAAGTTATAGTACTATTTCGGAAATCACCACATTTCCTCATCAGACTTCTTTCTTCTTGGCTTCTGCGGGAGTCGAACCCGCAACAACATGCGCAATACTTAAGCCGGCAGCTAAACGCATTCAGCTAAGCTTACGCAGTGTGAGCTGTTGTTATTTTTCCTGCTTTCCCTTCACAACATACTTCAATCAAGTGCGGCTGTACTGCCGCTATTTGTACTTAACTGTGTAGTTGTTGTTTGTACAATTTCTATTTTGTTAGAATTTGTTTGTATTCCTTTTTATACATTTTATTTGTTATTGTTTGGCCATTTCATTATTTATTTTAAATATTTTTGAGCTTTAAGGCCGATTGGTTTATTGGAAAATTATTAGGAAAAAACAACAATACTCAAAGCGGTATTTAGTGAAATGGCCAAACAATAACAAATTTATATTTTTTTTTACTTAAGTAAACCATTTTTTGTTTAAAAGTGTACAAAAGCTTCTTGAAAGTTCTGAATAAAACTAGAGTAGCGAGTGAAATTTGTAAATTTTTTTTTCCAGAATTTTAAACGTTTCCTCGTTTCATCAATGCTTATTGTTGCGCCCAAAGATAGCATTTTAATTGCTGCTATACGCAAACCGACAAAGTAAGTAAAAAAGTGCACAGTCATAAAATAACGATAGCATTGAAAATGACAGCTCCAAAAACTAAAAGTTTACAAAGCATTACCAGTTTTTCGTCGAACTCCGTTGTCATGAAAGTGGTGCTCGCGCAGCCGCAGTAATACGAGAAACCTGAAATTGCGTTTGTGGTGGTCGACAGTTAAGCAAACTACCTGGTGAACAGAACAATCGTACAAGTATACAAATACTAAACAACTTTTTGATTTGTAAGAATAACAAAAAAAAAAAATGGAGAGTGCCAGTGCTATTAAAATTTTCACACTGTAAAGAAAAAAAAAGTTCGGTGTGGACCATAACAACACTGCAAATAACAATAAAAGTCTTTTTCAAATAAATAACAATATTGATAGTTAAAAGTTTATGCAACTGCAACAATTGCAGAAAAGAAAAACCGAAAAAATTAAAAAAAAAAATCCAATTTAACACATGCATATCACGAAAGAAGGAGATGGGTGGGGGGGATGAGAGAGAGAGAAAGTTTGCGCATAATAATGGAATATTTTTAATTAACATGATTTTAGGTAAAGTTGCAAACGACAACGCCACCAACAATAAAAAAGCAAAGCCATGATAGTGACAGCAATTCAGCTGCATCAACCCTTGCAAAATACAGTTGCGGCTGAATTCGCAAATTTGTATGCGAGTTGTGGTATTGTGTGGTGGGTGTTGCTGCTTGTTGGCAGCGCGTTACAGCAGCAATTTTTCGACAACAATTAATTTTAATCCGAAAAGTTTGCATGCTTTTCATGGTGACTTCCACTCTGACATTGCAGCGTGCTGCTTTCCTTCAATTGAGCTACACATCGACTGTCTACAAACATATGTACATAGTTATTTGTTAAAATGATTTCCTTCCCTTTTCGCCAAAGAGTTTTTAAAACTCTTTTTTTTTACTAACAACTGTGACGTTTTTTGTTCGTATTGAAATTTGCGTTTCAAGTACCTTACACTCACCATGCAATTCTCGCATTATTGCTGCGTTGCTATGTAAATTGTTGTTGTCACTCTGAGCGGCGATAGCATTGGTAGCTGTAAAAAATTTGAAAAAGTCGTAAATCCAAAAAATCAGCAGTTTTGCATCATTTTTAAAGTTTTAATTTCAAATATATACACTCACAAATATGCCATAATTTTACTGGCAATAGCGATATGATTGCTTTGGAATGCCAGTTGGTTTGATATTAATTTCGCAAAAAAAATAAAAAGAAGTTAGTGTTTGGCCGATCTTCTCCTACCATTTGTGGTGTGCGTTTCTAATGTTGCACCACAAATGGAGGGACAAAAGACTGTTGTCGACTCCGAACAACGACAGGTTTATTTTATGAGAAGCTTTTTCATGGCAGAATTCCCCTTCGGAGGTTTTCCATTGCCTGCCGAGGGATGACCGCTATAAGAAAAAAAAAGAACTTTTTCTATGATTAAGATTTTACTTGCCCTGACTGGGATGTGAACCTCGCACTCAGCGGAATATCGAGTTATAGCACGCACCGCTACCAACTCGCCCACAATGGCCAAAAGTCATCAAATTAGATATTTAAAATAACATTAACCGATGATTTAATCTTGGTCTTATTGTTAGTTGACTCCGCGAAAAGGTTTCGATTCTTTAAACTCAGCCCCGCCTATACTTCCTCTTTCTATTCCCTTCTCTTCTCATCAATTCAATGTAGGTGAGGAATGTTTAACTGAGTAAATTTGACTTTGCCTCAAGCGCCACCTACCGGCTAAAGTAATACCACTATTATGTATGGAGACTGTAGCCGCTAGGCAACTTTAATTTGAGTTTTCATTACGCAAGGTTACCCACTACTGGCTATCGATCTTTATATTTTTTCACTTTTCCTTGAAAATGTAGATACTTGTCAAAAAAGTGAAATCAGCGATTTATTCTGGGCTTTTCTGTATATTGAGATCAATCGCCATACGTAATACGAAGAACGGGTTTAGCATATACTATACACTGGTCTCCATACATAATAGGGGCATACAATTCGTTAGTGAATTTAGTGTTTTTTAAGGTTCATGCATTTAATATGAATATATTAATTGTAAATTTTGGTAAAAAACTGTAACCGCAATATTACGAATATTGTTGAATTTATTGATTTTAATTTAAACAAAAAAAAAATTATGAATATTCTTTGAATGCTGCAGCGACAGCTTTCAAACATTCAATACAAATTTATATGTTAATTACACAATTTTAATTGGTGTTTATAATCCTTCCGAATGCACATTATTTATTCAAACATTTAATTATGCTCTTAATTTCTAAAATATAAAAAGTGTGTTCTAATTATCTAATAAAAAGAAAATTACAATTGCCATAGATATTTGTTCCAATTTTCGCTGCATGCTACGGTTGCAGCGACAACCGGAAGGAAAAATCTAATAAATTGTTCTAACATGTGTATGTACTATGTACGTGTGAATATAAATATGACAATTCATAATTGTAACTGCGCCAAATATAAAATTGTATATTTCATTCAATTCACTTTAAATATATTTGAATTAAATTACTTTGTGGCTGCTGTGGTCGAGTTGGTAGCGGTGCGTGCTATTATTCGATATGCCGCTGGGTTCGAGGTTCGAATCTCAGCCAGTGTAAACAAAATCTATATCATAGAAAAGTTTTTTCTAATAGCGGTCACCCCTCGGCAGGCAATGGCAAATCTACGAGGGTATTTCTGCCATGCAAAAGCTTCTTATTAAATACATCTGCCGTTTGGAGTCGGCACAAAACTGTAAGTCTCTCCATTTGTGTTATATTATAAAGACGCACACCACAAATGGTAGGAGAAGCTCGGCAAAACACTGAGCTATGTAGTGTACGCTCCAAAATTATTATTATTAAATTATTTTGCATGATCCAAAACACGATTTGCACTTCAGCCTCGAGCTTTGTTCACAATGTAAAATTATACATAAAATTGTCAGAAAAAGAACACATTTTGCTCAAGAAATAAAAAAAAAGTTTTGACAATAAAGGGCAAAACTCAAGTGAGTGCGAATTCCCGTCATTATTTGGCCATTTTTATACCTTTCATGGAATTGCTATACTAACTTTGGTCCGATGTTTGAAAATACCAAAACGATGAAAGTTAGACCCAACAAAAAGTATACCGATATGATAATCATGACGAGCTGAATCGATTAAGCCATGTCCGCTGTCTGTCTGTCCGTCTGTCCGTCTGTTTAAACGCAAACTAGTGCCTCAGTTTTTAAGCTATTTGAATGAAACTTGGCAGTCAGGTGACTTTTTATAATTAATTAGACATTTGTCGGAACCGGTCAGATCTGACGACTACAACGCATATGTATATGAGCCGATTGTTTTGTTTCATAACTCCTTCATTTAAGCAGCAAGAAGCTTAGGATTTTGCTAGGAGGTCCACCATTCTAAGCTCTATAGAATCAGTGAAAATCATAAAGATCAAAGAAATATAACATCTAGCTCCCATTAAGCACAAATAATTGCTATTATGAGAAATATTTTAGCAGTGAATATCATTAAGATTGGATAAATATAACATATAGCTGCGATAGTTCAGATATTTCGAGCCAAAACCCCTTCATTTAATCAGCTAAAGATTAACAAATATTAATTATTATTGGGATCTTTATATGTAGCAGTCAAAATCATTGATATCGAATATCCTCATAAAGCAGTATGCGTTGAAATTAATATTTTTCCACAAGAAAACTTTGATTTTTATTAATTAAGAAACAAATAGGTAATACCCAAAAATTCGAAACAAATTAAATTTTTTCAAAAGTAATATTTAACCTAACGAACGGGCAGATCGAAATCTCAACAAACCCTCAGGTGTCGACGCGGATTGGAACCAAGGAGATTAGAGATTCATATTTTTCAGACATACATATGTAGGTGCAGCGAAGGAATCAAGATTCTAGGGCGTCGGGGCGAATTGAAAGCTAGGCCGATCCAGCCGCCAAGCATTCTAAACTAATATGTACGAGGGCGGGTCAATTCTCCAATTTTTTTAACCCTTCAAAAAAATAAAAAGATTTGTCGAGGGCATCAAAATAGGCATTTGTTTGTGAGATGATTTCATCGTTGGAGTCAAATCTCTTTCCGCCGAGCAATTTCTTCAGATTTGGAAATAAGAAATAGTCACTGGGGGCTAAATGCGGAGAACAGGGTGGATGAGGGAGTAATTCGTATCCCAATTCATGGATTTTTACCATAGAAACTACACATGTATGCACCCTTGCATTGTCCTGGTGAAAAAGAACTTTTTTCTTAAAGTCTTCATTAAATCGACCCAACAAGTTAGCAAATTATTCTCCATTGATTGTTTTACCCTTTTGCAGAAAGTCAATGTGGATTATACCGCGTGCATCCCAAAAACGGTCGCCATGACTTTATTGGCTGACAAACCCATCTTGGCCTTCTTTGGAGCCGATTCACCCCGAGAAACCCACTGTTTGGACTGCTGTTTAGTTTCAGGTGTATTGTACTGGATCCATGTTTCGTTCACGGTTACGAAACGGTTGAAAAACGCCAAAAACTCCTGCTAAATTGTCACATGATTGCGTTTGTGGTCGATTGTCAGCAAACGCGACACCCATCTGGCGGAAAGCTTTTTCATACCCAAGTGATAATTAAAAATTGAAACCACTGTGCCATGTAAGATGCCTAAGGCTGCCACAATCTCTCGCACTTTCATTCTCCGATTGGCCAACACCATATCGTGAATTTTTTCAACTGTTTCGAGTGTTGAGACCTCAATTGGACGTCCAGAACGTTCGGCATCTTCCGTGCTTGTACGGCCACAACGAAATTCTTTAAACCAGTTTTTTTTTACTGACGGAATACCTGACGGTGGTACCGGAGGATCGGTACATGACAGTTGCAGGTTTAGTGCCACACTGACGGGGTATAGGCTTTCGATGCTTCCTCTTCTAAAAAAAAACATAAATATAAAATAATTGAGTTTTCCTACGTGCGCCAATATGTTAAATCAAAATTGTACTGACGTCAAAAGCTATATAGTTAGAATTGTAAGGGAATACATATCAATTTCACATGTATGTATGTACATATGCAGTGCATCCTCCATCAAATACTAATACTTATATATATATAGTACGTACATACATACGAGTACATTCATAAGTAAAATGTATGCTTCTGCGGTTTCAAGTGTCTAGCCAATAGTTTTATCCATTGCCATATAAACAAGGTCCACTTTCGATACTTGCCCTGCAATTTATACTCGTATGTATGTACATAGAGATGTGAATTCTACATACTATGCACATACACATTTAGTATTGGAAAGTGATTGGCCTGACCGCTTACACACTCGTTGCTTACTGACCGAACGATGAGGTACTCGCATTGCATGCTCACTGCTCTGACTATTCACAATCGTATGGGATTAATTTTAATGAAATTGAATGAAGGACAAATATAATATTTTATTTATGCTGGGTATTAAGGTCATTCATATACACAATTTCTCGATATATGTATATACGTACTTAAACGTGCACTTTTGTGGCAACTTGTTCACCTAAATATCTATAAACTCTCAACGTAGCCACTCGAAATGAACTTCCCTCTAGAAGAGTCGAACTCAGATTTACCTTTTCTGCTGAACTGAAGGCATACAAACCCTGTCAGAAAAAAGCAGACAGTCTGAAAAGTTAACCAATTTTAAAGTAATTGGAAACCAACTGCTTTGAAACAAATGCAGCTTGCGAGTCTTTAATTCTTCGTACTCGTATATTTATATGAGCGTAATACAAAATAATTTAAAAAGATTTGTAGTTAGGAGAAACGTATGTGTATAGTATATATGTATGTACATACACTGTACTCATAAAAACTCTCATCCGACAGCAGAAGGCTGTTATGTCATTCACGTACAATTTCCAATAAAAACAGATGACGAATTGACAGACCTTGTCGAAAATATTTACGAAGAAAACAAAACAATTTACGTGAGAAGCTAAAATATATTAATAAAATTCTAAATATCTATCTAAAGCTTTTTCCCATATATTCCATAGCTTGATGGAATGAAGTCCCTAATGGAAGGAAATCCTAAAAAGATGCTTTTGGGTCTTTTATCCAAGGACGTTGTAATGAATTACAATCTTGATGAAACTCTCGAAAGATTAAAAGCTTTTGCTAATTTCTATCCGCTTTTGAAAGGTAAGTACTAGGCGAGCCCATAAAATGCGTGATTCTTAAAATATTTCAATTTTCCTAATCATTATTAACATAGATGCCTTTTGTATCGAAAATCGTGATCCAGAGGAAGTTACTCGCAAGGCCATTCAGGCAGTAAAAAAACAATGTTTTACAAAGTATGTATGCAGAAGAAACTAACATAAATTTTATTTAAAACGTGTAAATTAACTGAATTCCTTACTTAGTTTAAACAAAAATACATATGTAAATATATTTTATAAAAACTAAACTAAAATGCGTTTTTAAAAAGTTAGAAAAGAGTAGGTATAAAATAAAGAAGTTTAAAATAGTTGTAAAAAAAGCAGTTTTAAAGTAGCTGGAAATAAATGCATACATTTTATTGCATTTGCAAAAAAAGTAATTTTAATGTTCTTTCTTTCAAATATATTTGAAAGTGGTTGAAATCAAATGCATAGTCGGATAATTGACTTGTTCCTAGGACATCGCCATGTTAAAAAAGTTAGTTGATGACAAGAAAATATAATGAATTTAAACCCCTTGTGGTTAGAAAAAAAGTTTGTTTTAAATTGCTTTTAAAGTACTTTGATTTCCGATAGGGAATATACTTTCCTCACACATATAAAATAAACAAATACAATTATAGATTAACTTATATATGTACATTGTACATAAGTACGAGTATATGCGAGGGAGATGGCGGTTTCACAAGTATATGAAAAAGTGGTTAATATTTTCACACAGCTAGAAAAAAATTAGCTACTTTTTTTACCTGTCTACAAGTGAACGAGACCCACTCGTTAACCAGATTTCTAGCTGGTAGCTTTCATGCTTTCACTCTTGCTTATGGTATTAGCAGTAGTTGATTTGCGAGAAGCTGGTCGATTGTTCGTTGATCCATTTTGTATGCATGTGTGTATGTGCATGTAAGTAGTTGACAGTTGCTGCAATAGCACTACTGCCAAGGCCTATTCATTCCTAACGAATGTCAGGTTTTTGTAGCGTTTCATCTGTTTCCTTCATTCTTGATCTTCAAAGCAGGGTTAAATCAAGCGGGAAACATATTCTAATTTTATATTATTATTAGAGAAAGATTCGTTTATGGTTTAAAGTATTGAAATTGCTAACTTCTTTGAGTTGACATTATTTACATACATACATATGTATATAAGCGGTGTGTTTAAAAAAAGGAAGGCGATTTTTTTTTTAATTTCGAGGGCGATGTCTATTCCATTATCTACATTTTATTGTTGTTGTGTTGGTACACATGTCCCGAACGTATGTTCACAGTTTCAAGTACATATCATACTTAGTTTATTTTTGACAGATAAAAGTGTTTTGTTGTGCTCGGCGATTTTCTATTATTATAAATATTGGAGTTTGCATCGAATTTTGTGTGAAAGATGGAATCAAGGGCTCTTAAAGAAATATGGACAATGACGTACGGTGAGTCTGCTCTAAGTAAAAAGAAAATGTTTACAAGTGGTACCAACTCTTCCAAGATGGCCGAGAAAATGCCGATGACGAACCACGCTCTGGACGCTCCTGCGCGTCAACAACAGAAGATATCGTCGAAGCTGAGAAGAAAATAGTTTTTAAAAAACGTGAATTACCAAAAGAGAAGTTGCTGACGATGTTGACATATTAGTCGGCTCGTGACATGCAATTTTTTCGGGTGTTTTGGACATGAGAGTTTGTTCCGAGACTTCTAGATTTTAATCAGAAGAACCGTCGCATGAGCACCGCTCACGGGCTATGGAATGACGTATGTATGTGATGATCTTGATTTGCTCAAAAGGGTCATAACTAGTGACGAATCATGCGTTTATGGTTATGACTTGGAAATCAAAGCCCAATCGAAGCCCAATGGCAGCAACCAGGAGAGCCAATGTCGAATAAAGCACTGCATCGCTGGAGAAGTGCTTTGAGGATTGCAAAAAGCGTTGACAAAAGTGCATTGTTTCTAAGGGGGATAACTTTTAAGGGGACAAAACAAATATTGAAAGATTTATTTTTTCATAAAAATATAAAGCCATCTTACTCTATGAACACGCCTTGTACGAGTATGTTCTGGAAAACGCCATAGATATGACAGAATGCGCGGAAAAGAAAATATGTACATACATATATATTTTTTTTCCAACATAAAAAATGATAGGCCATTGTTTATATTAGATTTATCAAAAAAATGTTTGAAGTACTTTTGTATTGATAATGCATGATTCAATTATAAAAGGTTAGGTAAATAATAACATTCGAATTTTGACACTCCCTTATAAAGGGTTGTTTTACGAAGTATGGAAAACGGGTAAGATTTTGTTACCCTTTCTTAACAAGTAAATAATAAGTAGTAAAATGTTAGTGATTTTTTAAATTAAAAATTTCGAAGATATTTCATTTAAATTAAGAAATACAATAGCTACGCTTACAAAATTTAAATAATTATGCACTTCTTGGTAGATATTTTTTTTTTAATTTTTACCTAGCCAATAAATTTTCAATATATTCGTCCAAAGAACTAAACGATTTTATGTTATAAGGAAAATATAAGTTATTTATATAGTTTATTCCTTTTATTTATATACCATTGGTATCAGGGTTAATCCTAATATTGTGATGAACCACTGGACGGTGAAAGGACCAAAAATTGTATTCCGATAAAGTGTAAGTGACTTTATGAAGTTAATAGAGTAGTAGAAAAACCACAAAATTTCGAGATTTGAGAAAGAAATCTTTATATATTAAAAGAAAAATAAATCAAACTTCATTACTCAATAATTTCGTTCTTACAATTTCTTGTTTTGGCATTTGGATGATTATTATGTCACATTATTTTCAATTTATTTAAACCCATTCTTTCTAGAAATTACAAAACTTTCCACGCTGTCACATCGATTTTATATGCGCGTGAAAAGCGTTCAATGAAAAAGCACACATTTACATACATGAAATATTTACGAGACGGGGTCAATCTTGTAATCAAAATAAATGCTGCCATTAAAATCCGGACTTAAACTTACCGTTTTCGCGCACAGAAGAAACAAAAAGTGTTGCTTGTTAGTTTTTGGTATTGAAAAGTTTAGAGGTAACTACTATTATTATTTTTAAGAAGCAACACGGTTTTGAGGCTAAGGGAGCCGTTTGACAGAAAGTGAGGGAGCTAGCTGCTTAGTTACCAAACCTTTAATAATTGAATCATGTTGATAATGAATATATTCTCTGGAATTTTATATAATATAATAAGTAAAATTTTTCATACGTTTGTAAATAAAAAAACAAAACAAAATTTGAAAATATATTGTATATATGTATGTATATGACAGAACGTATGTATGTATGTATATCAAAGAATAAACTGAACAATTTTCAAAGTGTGCCTCTTGATAGAGCCAAATATCTGTGTGTAAAAATCGTCAGAAGCAAGGACTTGTTAGAACATTACGGCCGCTCTCTTGTTGGTGAGTTGGAACAATTTTAGGAAAGTTTAAGGATTAATTTTTAGGACCATCTAACTCTTGTTTAGAACTATGTTGTTCAGTTTCATTTGAGAATAGTTTCGGAAACTCTTCACAACTATAAGATAATAATTTTGGGAATATTTTAGCTCTATTTCGGTGCTGTTACAGGACTACTTCGGGACTTTTCAGGATAAATAAATTAAAATTTCGAATTATGATTATAATTTCATTAAACGTTTATTTAATGAGGGGCAACACGTCGGCAGTATGAAATATTTGTATGCTATTTATTTTTAAATCGAAAACTCAGAGCCACATACATATCTTGGGTTTGCAGCACAATTTTATAAAAAAAGAAGTGTCGAGAGCCGGTTGATTTTAAGGGGAAGAAATTATTGACATGGTGTTCCCAACATGGCTGACTATTTCTCTTCAGGAGACTGCAATGAATAATATCCATGGAAAACTTTGAGTGACCACTTAATAATTTTTGATAAGAAATGGAATTTTTGGGATCTGAAAACAAAATGCTTTCTGTAGGTAATAGCCGTGATTGTCCCCATTACAAAAAATGTCTTTCTCAAAGCTTTGTCATAAATTTTATGATTTTCTATTATGGGACACTTGCGAGCTGCTCGTTAAAATTTATCTATGAAACCTATTGCCCTTTCCACATTAACCACCTTGTCGTTAGTGTTTTAAACATTGCTTTCACAGTAAGGCTCATATTCAACATCAAGGCAGATATTGTCTAGGTTTTTTTTTGTAATGGCAGTCAAGTTTGAGGCTTCAGAAAAGTCACATTTAAGATCATACATATTATTTGGATTAACTAAAGAGTTCTCCGTTGCTTGATCCTTGCAACGAGTTTATTTAAAAAGTTATTACTCAAAGTAGATTTCTTTCTTTTTATTTCATCTGGCAAAAATTTCAAAGTGTTGTAACATAAGAATAAGTCCAGCTGTGAGCACATAAGGCTTCAAAAGTAGCATTAACTGAGTGGAGCTGTTTTTGGTTTGATAACCAGTGTTACAAATAATGTTTTGTTTTGCCTTCGAATGGGAGATTTTTATTATTTATAATTTGGCGCTCCCAGTATTTGTACCACAATTGGAGAGACCTATAGTTTTATGCCAACTCCGGGATTTGAATAGACTAATTCTAGGATAATAGCGAATAAAAAAAAAACCGGCTTTTCATACACATACACACATACATATTCGATTATTACTCAACCTCGGGCTTTACACAACATCACAGTGGGTAACTTGTTGTTTTTGTTGCCCGGTGTTGTTCTACGCGTTGTAAATATTTTTAGTGCTGTTGTTGTAATTAAATGTTGCTCGCGCTCAGCGCATATATGCAAAATGCACGCACTCCAAAAAACACTTGTGCTGACATGAAACAATTACAACCTGCAACAACAACTACACCAAAAATGCGATAACATTTCACTAGGCAACAAGCAGTGAAGTTGCCACATGCCACAACACTTGCCATGCTCATAACTTTGCTAGCATCACCGTTATTTACACATACTTAGTTAAGTACGTGTGTATTTATGTTTAAAAACGTTTGAGTGTATGTGTACTTGGGTGGCTGGCCAATAAGCATTTGAGTTTTACTTCTCAAATTTCAAAAGTTTTTCACGACGTGCACAAGGAATATTATAAATAATAATTTGACAATTTGCATTTAATTTATAAGTTTTATTGAGACCTTTCGTGCTTCAATTTTCTAGTCAAAAAGTTCGCTTTCGCAGTCAGCTCTCGACCTTTTCACATTCTAATTTTTTAAAGTTTTTAAAGTTTTTAATTTATGGAAAAACTGCGCAACACAGTACAAAAAAAATTTTAAATGGTAAAAAATCAACTATAATTCGTAGTGATTTGAAATTTTCACTTAATTGCACTTAAAGTATATGGGCTACAAAACTGCATGATTGAAAAAATTCCAAAATTCTTAGGTAATATTTTTTTAAAATTTCATACAAAGTTTGTATCTTAAAATATTTAGTATTTTAAATAATTAGTAATTGAATTCAAATTAAGTATGGTGAAATTTTCTCAATATATGAAAAAAGATTTGTCAATTCTTTTATATTACGGTAGCATAGGAGAAAATTATTATTGAGTCGATTTTGCTAATATATTTTTTTGTAATGTTTGTTGGGTTGACCAGTGTGTGTATGTGCAAGTGCGAGTATTTGGTGAAGGATATATGTTTTAGTATTCGTATTTACGGATATTCAAGTAATTATATGTATATATAAAACACTTGTTCGCATCCAATAATTGGTTGTGATGAGATTTCCTATTTATCAGCCGAGTAACTTAATTTGCCTTCTTTGAAATATTTATATACACCCGTACGAATTGTTTTATTAAAAAATTCGTGCACTAGTTAGCAGTAATTTACAAAAGTAGAAGTTTTAAAATATAACATAAATATTTACAATTTTGTATAGCCCAAATAAAAAAAAATAAGCAATTTGCCATGCTAAGCTAAGCTCATGTCGAGAAAATTTTCTCATACAATATCTTCATTATACAACAAACTTCAATCAACACCAACTGAACCGGCGACATTTCCATATATCTGCCTGTGTTTTTGTTGTTAAAGTTAAGAAAATCAAAATTTTTTTTCAGACGGGTTTATTCACCATAGTGGATAATTACAAATGCGATATCTTCTTTGACAGTTGCTTTTGACAGGATACCTAAGGTGGCGTTGACAGTGTACCTAAGGTGACCGTGAATATGTCGACAGTTACGAACTGCCCGAAGTCGGAAAAAACTGAGCCGAATAAATTCATTCGGGCAAATAGAACGGGGAACGCCAAGCTTGCGAACTTATATTTTGCTGAAAACTGTAAATTGACGTTTTCGAGAACACGAAATAGGGAGCAAAAATGGGTTTCTGTTTGCATTTTGTTCACAAAGTGTTGATGTGCTATCCTTTTTTTTTAAATATTATTTTTAGTTCTCAAATTCCATGTATTCGAATTAACTATAAATTATAAATAAAAATGATTGTTATTTACAATTTCATATTGAGTTTTATAAGGGCATGGAATTTAAATAAAAATGTATCGTTCTTTTATAACTTAATTCTTCTTATTATTAAATTGTTCTCATGTTGGTGCGTATTTATAGTCAAAATAAAGTACACTTAACAATAAGTTAAAACTTGTTTCGTTTTTTGGTTATTAGTATTTGTACATACTTGCACATACATAAATTAATTAAAACATAATTAGATCTTTAGGTAATTCTGATCAGAACTGATTTATACATTAATTACATAATTTCGTTATTTAATCTTTCCGCATAACATTCATGGGAATCAAAACAGCAACGGTTAATTCCTATAATTCAAATTTGATAAGATAATAGAACAATCCAATTAGACTATAGATATCTATGTATATCAGCTCTGATAGAAATTTTTTACAGCTCTGTTTAATTTTTCATTGTTAACAATTGACTTCGGGCCAGTTTTTCAGTGCAGTTTGAACTCTTTTTGTCGTTTAAACTAAGTTTAAGCTTAGCACGTAGTTTTCCAGTCAACTTTAAACCGGGTTTAAATGAAGTTTAATCAGCAGAAATGGCAGGGTTAAATTAAGTTTTACCTATCATTTGTTTGCTGATGCATAAACTATATCTGCCGTTCGGAGTCGGTACAAAATGGTAGGAAAAGCTCGGAAAATTATTATATTTTTATTATATTTATACAAATATATATATATGTATAATAAAATCATCGTAAAATATTTTAAATTTTGGACACTTTTGTCTCTTTAAAGCAGCAATTAGTACTACATTTAAGAAGTTTTTTTCAAGCAACTCGGCTAAAAGGAGTAGCGTTTTTATCGAAATAAGCAAGTTTAAAAAAACAAGTGATCTCAGCTGTCTCAGATTTGGACGTTTATCGAAAAGATATCTTACTTGTTATTGGTACACAATGTTTATTACGCTTCACTGTTACAACTGCCCATTTGCGTTTTTTTTTTGTGATTTTTCGGCCAGAGTGAATAGTTTGTGTTTCTTAGAAAAAGTGAAATTCAGTTATTGAGAAAAAGAACAATTGAAGAATACCAATTATATAAAAAAAGTAAATATGCACATATTTTAAAAATTTGTTAAAGAAAGCAGTCACGTAAAAAATGTTCACAATCAAAAATAAATGTCTATAAATATTTGACGTTTAGTTTCGGGGAAGGCAAAGTGAATAATATTGATTTTGGGCAGCATTTTTTAGTTGAAGATTTCATTTTGAAAATAACGAAACTGGCCTCGAGGTAAAATATTTCTATTGAAGTCATAAATAACAAAAGAGATCCACATTTTCAATCGGCCATCTCCTGCTCACTGCCAATTTTGCTTGTGTTTTGAGTACAAGAAAAAATTTGTCAACAAGTGGAGTAGTTTTTGTAACGTCCAAAATCGAGTGTTTAGTACTCCCTATTGGATAAATTTATAGGATAATTAAAATCTTTTCATCGAAAAATTTAGATTTAAATATACATTACTGCTACCAACTAACTTGGCTATCAAGTTCAGAAGAATGTGACATTTTTATCATATTCGTGTGTACGAGTATTAATAATACTCTCACTCCTTTTGGAGTTACTAATTTTGCAATAATAAAACCGTACAACGATTAATCGAAATATTCACAGGGGTCTTTTCCTTCTAAATTTTCAGATACTTTTAGAATCAGTGGATCTCTCTTTTAAGAAAAAAAAAGTAATCGAAAATCACGTTATCGGAAACACGCGAAGCAACTAAATGTTCCCTACAACGATTTTTGTTAAAGTTGCTGTGTGTAAATTGCACAAAACTGGAACTCTGGAGTAAACTGAATCTGACCCAAACACAATCTATAGTGATTTGATGCATATTTTTAAGTGGCTCTTAACTGTTTACTGGAATTTACGCTGATAATTTTATTCTTTCAGTGCATCT
Organism: Philophylla caesio; assembly: GCA_963971545.1. Lineage (NCBI taxonomy): Eukaryota > Metazoa > Arthropoda > Insecta > Diptera > Tephritidae > Philophylla > Philophylla caesio. Next base: position 36,104,698 of record OZ020607.1, read on the forward strand.
TCTCCTTACGATTTCCCACTTTTATAACCATACTCAACTTCAAGCGAATATTCCCTATATTTCCTCAAACTCTTTTACAAAATTATTCTCTCTTTATAGTGCTCGCTTTGCTCTACTTTGCTCTACTTTTTGACTGATAACATAATTGCGTGACACTTGTAGACTTACACCATTGAAAGATGATGCATCCAGTTCGCCCATCCTTTCAGGCAAGCACAACACAATCCAGCCGAAGTTGGCCCACTTTTGCGGCGCTCAAATGATGCTGCGAGAGGCCATTTTCATTTGCACTCAACGCTTGTGCTCAGCGTACGAGTTGTTCACCGTGAAAAAAGGCGTGTGTGTTTATTTACCGCTCAGCAGAGAAATAAAGGCAGCGGAGCAGCGATACCTTTGCTCAGCTCTCAAACTTCATGTGTAGATGTTAGGCTCGTGCTCGGGCTAAACAAAAAAAAAAAACACAGTAACATGCGCGCATACATATTCGTTTGGTTGTATACACTCTCTACAAGCAATTCAGCCACAGCTGGCTATTGGACACGAATGCTCAGCTACTGTTTTTCATTCAATTTCTTCTTCTTCAACTTTACTCGCTTTCTACTGGGCATTGGCGCCAACGTCGTGTCGCTACTGCCAAATGCGAGTATGTGTCACTGTGTCAATTGTCTGCGCGCAGACCGTCAGTGGCTGCGTCGTCTTGTGGAGTTCAAGAATTCGAACATTCCTAAACAGCGGCAAGCAGCAGGGCCACACACCACTTGTGCTGTGTATGATGTGGATGCACGTTTATTGTTGGGGTTGGTTGTTAAAGCCAAGGCAGGGGGTTGATAAAAGTCATTATGATGTTGTGATGCTTTCAAGAAGCGCTGTTATTTTTTAACTTTTTATGCTCTTTCTGCTCTGTTCTTGGCCGCTTCACGATTTTGATTCTTGATTTAAGGTTAGTGTTACGGTTTGAATTCTAAACGGGCGGAGGGTGGTTCTCGTTAGGCTTGCTTTACTGCTGATAAGATCGCGTTATTTTAAACGAGTTTAAAACAAAACGAGAGGGTTAAAAACTAAGAATAATAAAGGTTCATTAATACTTTTTACTTTGAGTGTTAATTTTGAATGTTTGCAACAAACTAACAAAAACAAATTGCAATTTATTTCTTCTTCAACAAAAGTGAGCAGTAAAGTTGAATGATGAAACACATTGTCACCCTTCTAACTTTTAATTCACTTCCGTATCTTTTGCTAATTCGTTTTGTTTTGATAAGGCAAACGAAATTGAGTCTTGAAAACAGTTCTCAAATGAGTGTGCATGTAATTCAGCGATAACAAAAAATTAAACTTTGTACAAATAGGAAAACAAGTTATTGATTTTTTGATTATGTTATCTTATAAAAATAAAAACATAACTTCTCTACAAGGCACAAACGTTCTGAAACGCTTCTGAGGCAGAAAGAAAAATAAAGTTTTTGTTACTTATTGGTAGAAAAAACTAACATTGAATTTTAATTTTTCGATGGACCACAACTTTGAAAAAAAAAAAATATATACATAAAATTCAAAGCAAAAATAATGTGTATGGAATCGAAGGATTATGTCTACTTGACCTCGCTGCATACGGGAACTACGCGAGAAGAAGAAAGATATCACAATGTGCGAGCGCGAAGAGTTTGAGATGGGAGCAGCACCCGAAATTTTTTCCAGAAGGTGTGAGAGCCTTCATCTTCTATTGTAAGACACAGAAGCATGCATTATTAGGACAACAGGTGAAATGGCTATTGGAGTGTTCGAGAACAATATTATTGGAACAATTATCCGTTTTTACGTCTCTGAGATGAAAATACCACCGACAATGAAACGTTGAGCCGTACGAGTTTTACAAGTACGAATTAAGATACAGCGGCTTCGCTGGCTAGATCATGTTGTGCGAATGGATGATAAATAGCACTGCATGAAGGCCAAATTCTGGCGTTAGAAAGACCAATTGGTAAATGACTTGGGGTGGATAAATTATATTTGCCTGAAATAGTAATATTGTTCTTGGTATTACTACTTACAAAGCAATTAAAGTTAAAAAAAGTCGATCTCGAGTTTACGAAGGTCTTATTTTATAGTTTCTTTGTACTTTCTAATTCATCTACAATAACCTTTAAGTTGTGTTTAAATACATACATATATCAAATTCTTAAGAGTTATTTGTGGTGTCTTTTACAATACCGTTATGTTGTTTTGGATATTTTATGGGAATAATCTGCTGGAGCAATAAACATTTGAAAAAATATAATATTTTTTATCAAAAAAACTTTTGAAATAAATATACTCGTATTCAATCCATTTACAGGAAACGAAGACGCCAGGTTTTCTTGTGCTATACCTGTAGGCCATGGTCTTCACGTTTACTAGCCTGGCAGAACCTTCAGTATAATTCAAATAAAAACATAAATTCAAGCTTCAAACTTGAGTCAAATTCAACAAATTACAGCGTACTCGTACCTCTTAAAACATCGTACAGAAATGATAGTTTGGGCCTCACACCATTTAAATATGGCGAAAGAGGCGTCCATTGATTGCCCAATACATTCGTAGCCAAATATAAGCACAAAATGGACAGGTCATGCCAGGACCATCAGGGAACAAAACTTGTAATACTGACTGCAACTAAGCAACCAAGTGTTTTCTGAAAAGACCTGACAAGCTAGCAGTAAAATTGTTTCATCAACTGAAAAGAAAGGACCCAAGAGCTCTAGCGGGTTGTATTAGGTTAGGTTAGGTTAGGTTAGAGTGGCTGCCACCGCACAAAGAACACGGTGGTACGCAAAGGCTATAAGAAGCCCGTTTTGATACCACTGGCGTAGGCCATGCATTCCGTCCCTCCCTTTTTCAAAAATTAAACCATCCTTTGCGCTTAACGTAGAGTAGAAAGTTAGAAATGCTTGCCGAGTTCAGGTCGGCTAAGCAGTCCAAAAAGTAGCTTTTGAAAACTTTGCTGCACGTCTTGGCCAAGCCGGGGCAGTGGCAGAGATAGTGCAGTTGCCAGGAATGTCCTTATGGCCAGGGACCCATACAACACATACGGTGCATATTTCTGCCAGCTGGTTTAGAGCCGCTCTGCATTCAATCGCTACCTTGGAGGTTGTGCTGTAGGAGTTTAGATATTTGATAGCAGCCTGGCTGTCAGAATAAAAGGTGATGCCTCGTTCTAAAGAGGTGCACGTTATAAGGCCACCAACTGATTCCATTATTGCGTTTAGTTCGGCCTGAAAAACACTGCAGTGGTCCGGTAAACGAAGACTAAGGTTTAGATCGAGTTCACTTGAGTGAATGCCGCTGCCTACTCTTTCGTTTAACTTAGAGCCGTCTGTGTATACAGCCTTCGATCCTGGATCCAGATCCACGTTACCTATCGCTCCTCTCTGGGATTCTTGTGAAGAATTTATTTCCAGAGAAAGGAGGGTGTAAAGTGTAATCCAACCTCCTCGGGTTGTCGGGCAGAGTTTTCATGACCATTGCGTGCCCGTAGTTAAGATTTATCCACGGAAGGATCGCGTCTAGCCTAGCAGCACTGCATGCCGCCAGAAATTTGTCGTAGAGATCCAGCGGTGGGAGATTTAACATTATCTCCAGAGATTTGGTGGGTGTAGAGGGCAGTGCTCCCGTTGTAGCTTGGCTCTGGTAAGAAGTCCTGCTCAGTGCAGGCCACTATACGACGATCCCGTGGAATAGAATGGGACTTATCACAGCTGTGTACATCCAATGTACGATGTGTATCTTTATTCCCCACTTCTTCCCCACGGGTTGTATTAAAAGACATAACTCTTGAGGGAAACACATGCTAGTCGTTGGTATCATCGATAATCCACATCCCATCGTTCTCCGTTTATTTTTTTTTATATTAAACTTATTAAACGTTGTTATTGCTCGAGTTTTTAATTTTTTTTTTTAAGAAAATACTATGTTCTCGCAAAACTTCCGGTTTAACAATATTATCACTCAGCAGTGGTTATAGTGTTTGATTTCATGCTAAAAGTGTACTTGACAGAAATAACATGAAGGGTACTTGGTCTACCCAAAAATATATTGCAAAGCGGGTCACATGCCATCACTGCTGCTGTAGAAGCTGCACAATTGCTTCAGCAGTGGTAGAAGAGTTGCCAAGTCATTGCAAAAGCTGTCACTGAGTGTGAATGAGAGCCAAACAAGTAGGCAAATGTGCGCTAGTGTTGGTGTACGTAGTGTGTTCCCAAAATTTGGGTGCGACGCACTCGACACACAAATACAATGAAACCGAACAAAAGATGTGACTTGGTCAAATGGAAAAGTCGGTTAAATGAGAAAATGAAAGGAACCATTTCAGGTTGACGGCACATGAGCGACAAAAGCCAACGTGAGTGAACAAAAAACTTCTTCTCTTTGTTTGCAGCGACGAAAGCAATTGGATTCTTTTGCTATGTAATATCCTTCTGGCTAAGGATGCTGTGCGCTTTTACGCTCACGCTCTTTCTCGCACACTTTACAACTAGATGACCGGATAATGTGTTTGGAGCTGAGAGCGGTTTTGGAGTCAGCAGCTGCATCTCAGCTGAGCAAGATTGGAGCATTTACAAGTGAAAAACATGCTTGTGGAAGGCTGAACAGCGAAATTTCCCAGCTGCCACGGCAGAAGTGTGTGTCAGACGTACGCGACCGCTTTGCTAACGCTGTTTGTGGCGCGGACAGTGGCGGATACCAATTAAAAGAATCAAGAAAAAAAGTGGAAAATTGAACACAAATGAAATGAAGAGGAAAAGTTATACTTCATAGATTTTTGTGTAAAAATGGTGCGCCAGTAAATATTGAATATTTCGCTAATGCTTAAAATAATGAGAATTATGGAAACTGATGTGAGCAGACAGTGTTAGTGGCGGTGGTATTTGACGAAATGGTGCAAAGGTGTGAAAATGGCGAATGTGTAAATTCAGTGAAAATTGACAGATTAGTTGTTGTTCGGTGTGTCTATTAGAACGCAGAGCGTGTGTGATAAGCGTGTGCAGCAACAACAACACAAACAACGATTGCAACGAAGAACGCGAAGGCGTAAAATATATTTTGAAATTGCAGTGAGTTCATAAACGAAAGCATTGCAAATGCCAAAGCATAAATGCGTTGGAGAAATGTATTGTGGGCAAACTTAAAAAACAGAATTTTTCTTCATTCATTGCATACTTACCTTTGCAGTACCAATGGTTAACACACACATTTTTTCACTGTTAATTTCGTGCGTTTGTGCCTACTTTTTTCCATTCGTGGCGGTCTGCGTCGACGACAAGCGTTGCGGTTGGGGCGGGCGGTAGGTGAAATGGTATAAGTCTCCATCCGAGGAATGAGTAGTCGTCGCCTCTTTTCCACAGCGTAGCAGCAAAGCACACAAGCGCACAATCACGAATGTACACAAACATATAGAGATACTCGTAGAAACATACATACATACATATATACATACATACAAATTTACAAATATATATCTAATGCCACAGCTTACAATTGAAGTTTGAAAATCGTAAATCTACACTGAAATAAAGTTTTTACAGTTTGTTTGCGATTTACTTGTCAAAATCGACTCCCATTCATACACATACATACACTTACACACAGATACACGCACGCACTTTCACTCGCTCACTAATACAGTGACGCACATGCGCAACGCAACAACAATACAATTGTTAAATCTCCATTGTTGCAAAAAGTCTCCACTAAAGGTGTTGAGTATACTGCCGTTGAATAATTGCAGAAGTCGCTGAGCGAAACGGGTGGTAGTTGAAACGGCGTGAGCTTAGAGAGCGCGCTAACTATTTGACAGTACGCAGCAGATTGTGGTATAATGAGAGGGGAGCGGGAGGTTGGTTGGTAGCCAAAACTTGACAGCACTGAATTTTTTGATTCAATGCGTTTGTCACTATCATGCACTTGGCAACCCTGGTATGCGCCAAAATAAGCATTGCTTTAGATAAGAGCGCTCATAAAATTTGTTATATTTTAATTTTTCTTACAATTTATAATGTAAATATACAAAGGCGATGATGCAAAGGCGAGTGCAATTAAAAAAACTAATAAATTATGGAGTAACGTACATACATTGATGAGGTTCAGTTTTCGGCAGGCAGTGGCAGGACTAGGAAAAAGCAAATAAGTAAATTAAAACAAAAAGTATTTTAATAATTTTTCCACAAATCAATGTCTTATAAAACAGTTTTATGGAAACTTAAATAATCGATTTTTGTTTTTAATTTACAGAATTATTTAAAAAGTTTGGATGTTATTTATATGTTCTGTTTTTTCGCAGTATGAATTATACATACATATTTGTAATGGAGATTTGGATGAAATAAATGACGAAAATTAAAAAAACAAAAAGACTTGTTTAAAAAATGCACACATCGTTTGTGACTTATATCTTATCAATGCAGGAGTAGCAGGGGGATGGCATCTGGAGTATAGGCGCCGTAAATATGTTTATGAATATATCCAGGTGCGATCGTACGTAGAGTTCTATACGGTATTTTTTGTGATGAACTCTCGCATGACATTTAATTTAGGCTACCAGCGTCTTTCAAGCCGAAGTGTTGTGCCCGCCAAGCCAAACTCTCAGTTGTGAGGATAGACCTTCTCAAGTGTCTTGTGTTTGAGAAGCACTCTAGAGTGTACACGAACTGCTTGCTAACTTCTTATTGAGCACTCAGCGCTTTGCCTTGCCTACATTCAAGGATAATATAAAAGTGACACCATCCATATTACTCTAAGTTACCCTCTCGTTAGAAGACTTCGACATAACCCAACCTAACCTTAATTATATATGTAGAATCTATCAATGTTTATACATTTTTCAATGTAAATACCTTAATAAAAATGTTTAAATCGCTCTAAAAATTAACAAACTGTTATAAAATCCCTTGAATTTATAATTATACTTTTCCGTCTTTGCCAACTTTCCGATTTCTTTCATAGTTGTCAGTTGCTCTCAAGAATTAAAGATTAAGCTAACAAAACAATTGCAGTCAAATATATTACGACAATTTTAAAAGACTTTAAGAGTTTTAATAAACATATCTCTCATCTGGTCCCCGTCAATTACGCTCAGGCAAGAGTTCCAAAGCATGAAGAAATTACAGTTTCGCTTTACCAGAGCCCGGACTGATGTTTAGGCAGTGATAAATATAAATAAAAGTTTGACCCGGCACAGAGTTTAATTATTTTGGGTCCAAATTATTGTTATTAATAGTGACACGAATTTCGATACGATACGATACCATTTTGATACGTTTTCCATTTCGATACTTTTCTCATGCATATAATTTTTACTCGATAGTTTTGCTATGATATTTTTTGGAATGGAGTTTTTGAAAAGCCTTTTCGCGTTCAATATAATTACGCATATTCAACTTATGTATGTACATTTTGGGTTAATTTCATAACTCAAAAGAGTTACAAATTCGAAATAAGCATGAAAAGGCCTTCCCAAATAAAACTGCGTTTTTGTTTACTGAGATTATTTTGAGTACAAAATTCATTTTTTTAATGAACAATGCAACGTTCTTGCGAATAAATTACTAGTTTGGTCAGGTTATAATTCAGACTACAGTGCCCTGTAAGAATTCATTCTCAAGTTGTTCTTTGATAATTCCATGCATTCTCTGAATCTCGTTTGGTTGTAAGTAATAATAATAATAGTTATTTGGCGCTTACACTAAACAGCTCAGTGTTTGACCGAGCTTCTCCTAGCATTTGTAGTGTGCGTCTTTATATTATATCACAAATGGAAGGACCTACAATTTTGTGTGAGTCCGAACGGCATATGCATTTTTGAGAAGCTTTTTAATGGTAGAAATACCATCGGAGGTTAGCCATTTCCTGCCGAGGGGTGACCGCTATTACAAAAAAACTTCTTTTGTTTAGATTTTACTTGCTCTGACTTAGATTCGAACCTCGAACCCAGCGGCATAACGAGTAATAGCACGCACGCAAGACGGCTTCCTCCTCTTTTCTAGAAGAGAGTTTGGAACCTGTTAACGGAGTTGATGCCCATTTATTTGCGAGTATTTCGTTTCCAACGATTCCGGAGTGACCTGTTTTGAGGTTACCTGGTAAGATTTAAGAGCCTTGGCTGTCCGATTGGATCGCAATGTTTTCTTCCCGGGAGTTACGCCTGATGAGAAACTCCACACATATTTCTATGGCATATATTTCTGCCTGAGTGGCCGCTGTGGTCGAGTTGGTAGCGGTGCGTGCTAAAACTCGATATGCCGGTGAGTTCGAGGTTCGAAACACAGTCAAGGCAAGCAAAATCTGAATTATAGAAAATTTTTTTTCTAATAGCGGTCACCCCTCGGCAGGAAATGGCAAACCTCCGAGGGTATTTCTGCCATGAAAAAGCTTCTCATTAAATACATCTGCCGTTCGGAGTCAGCACAAAACTGTAGATCCCTCCATTTCAGGTATAATATAAAGACGCACACCACAAATGGTAGGAGAAGCTCGGCCAAACACTGAGCTATATAGAGTACGCGCCAAAATTATTGTTATTATATTTCTGCCTGGGTTCCGAGTATTTCAATCTTGACTCAAACACTCCATCTCGGGTACCCCGTTCGGTTAGCGAGTTCTCCGTGTACCATGTAATTATTCATTGGTTTATTTTGAAAGTTTCAGAAGAACTTATTCTATTTCTTCTGCTACTCAATTCAGGTTTGAATCTTTTTGTAAGACTTGACTCGGATTTCACAGTATTTCTCGGTATCGCTATTTTGGGGTATCCTTCTGTTAGGCTGTTCCTCCGACTCAGATATTTTTTAGTGCGGTTGTTGATACAGGTCATCTTCAGGAAGGCCCTCTTCGCATGGGATTGAATATATAAGAGCAGAGGTGGCTTTGAGGTAATATGTTCTCTTCCTCGAAACTTAGTTTTAATTTTAAATTTAACTTTAATTTGTTTAATTAAGTGCAACATCGATACATTCGTTTCGATATCGTGTTCCTAGTTATTAATAGAGCATGTCTTACCAAGCTAGATATAACCCAAGACTAATTAGATGGAATTGTCATACAAAAATTGTTTCAAAACATTCAAGTCAAAGGAATGAACACACTACATATAACCTGTGAAAATCGCACCAGTTTCCACCTTCATATTGTTTTTTACATATTTTATCTAAACTTACTTAATTGAAGAAGAACGATAGGACTTGAAACAAATTTATTCTGCACTAATGTGGTTTTGAATATAAAAAATATGCTGAATCTTGGCGGGATATTGATCTCAAAATGCCAGCAACTTGCCTATAAGATAGAGTATTAATAAAGTCAATTTTAACATCAAAATTGTGTTTGACTATTTTCGTATTTAAATTTACAGAGTTAAGTATGAGCTAATGTAGATGAGTTGTGGTTACTTGTAAAGTGTTTTCTTTATGGTTAAACAAAAGTTAATAAACCAAAAAACTCACGCACACACACTCTCATAATAAGGAAACTACGTATATCGCATACTCTTTATTTCAGCTGCTCTTTCATTTTATATTAAATGCTCATGATTAGAGTAGCCGTTTTTGCACTAATTATCTTGGTTATCAATTCTCTGAAGTTATGCCTAGCTGTATAAAGAGTAAGCAAACAGAGAGAGAGAGAGAGAGAGAGAGAGATAGAGAGAGAAATAGAGAGAGCAGTTCACGTGGAAAATTCTGTTTACAAAAAAGTCGTAAGATATCAACTATGATGTTTAATTCTTATCATACCATAAATTGAACGCATTATGCTTTTTATTAAAATTTGAAAAAAAAATTTCAGTTAAAAATAAGTCTTGATTTGTGTACATGAAATACTTGCAATAAAAAGTGGTTATTTAAATAAAACGAAAAAATTATTTGTATATAATTTCTGATTGTTTTGTTGTGAATTTTGTTTAGTTTTAAACAAAACCATTTTTAAAATGGCTTCGCTTCGTTAATATGTTGATAGAGTGTTTCGTTGCATTAACATTTTTTTGAGAAGAAAGAGCACAGAATATTTTCTGTAAAACGGTATTAGTTGGCTTTTCCGAAAAATATTGGCTTTCTCCGTGAAATATTTTTCCGGATAGCTCTAGGTGGGAGTGCAAGCAACGAAGCTATCGCGAGTTGCTGTTACAAAGATTCTGCCTTACTTCAGAATTTATTAACGAGCAACATAGTTGCGCAACATTTGCACTGAAGTTACTCATACGCCTTGGTGTGCGGCTGAGCAAGAGAGCAAATGGAGTGCGCATAAGGAAAGCGAGAGTCACTATGCATTTAAAGTAATGATACGAAATAAGCGCGTTCTGAGAGTTCTCTAGACATTTTGTAGCGAGTGATAACGCATCAGCGCGCTTACTTCAGCTACTCTGCTGAGTTGCGTACACGTCAGGTTTTGTTGTAACCATTTGCTGTTTATTATTTGCTTCACCGCTTAGCTGCTTTTTCTTTCATGCTCCCCAAAAAAGCACTCACTCAACGGATGCTGTGTGGCGATAGGCACACGATTACTACTGTCGCTGCTAAAGATTATTATTGTAATCGTTTGAGAGCATGCAGCTGTCGGCAGCAACAACAGCAACAATAGCAACAACAATATAATTAACAACAAAATGGACAATAAACGCTAGGATAAAATTTCGGCTGATATTCTCAAATTAAGATTTCGTACACTTCAAGCTGTTCTGTCTGCTGTTTGTCTATTGACTGTGGTTGTGTAAATGGCTTGTGTCTTCGAACATATCCATCGAAGCAGCGGCAAACCAGGCTGATGTATAAAATGAAAAAAAAAAAAACAGAATCCACAGAGCTAACTATTGAGAATTTGTATATGCCAAACTGCTGCAAAGTAGAAACGACGATGCTTGTGCGCGACGCTGTAACGATGTGACGCGATGCTACGAGCCTTGTATCGTTTGTGTCGATGTTAAATATCACTGAATCGCAGCGTAACGACACGAGCAGACATAACCGAAAACAGCGACGACGAGAACGACGTAGGCAACTGTGCTGGCGGCAGCGGCGTTAGCGTTTGGCAAATATGTTGTCCGTTGAGCCGCTGTAAGGCTCCAGATTTGAAAAAATCGAGGTGGTGCGTCTGTCGGTATACGCTCGCTGATGTATTCCGTTATCGTCCGTTTTCTTAGATGATTACATTTTTACGAGCGCGCGCGTGTGTGTGAAACGCGGAATGTTTCAAATGTATTATATGTTGGGCAAATTAATAAATGAAAAAGAAATACAAATTAAATAATATTCACTAATACAAAATTAAAAAATAAAATTAAATGTGCTGTGAAAACGTAGAGAATATAAGTCTTCTCAGGTCGTAAGTTTTTTCGTATTCTGGAAATGAGGACAAGCAGTGCTATTGTGGTGCAGCTTTGAGGCTGCTTTTATAGCAGCGATGGCTGTCAGTTTATGTGGGCCATCCGTCAGCACGGCAGCGAAGCGTGTCGGCGTGTAATTTATGCAAACTAGTTACGTACTTGCAATTTATTTAGGATTGAATTAGTTTTTAGCGCTGGTGCTCGTCTATCGATTTTCCGCGCGGCGTCTGGAAAAAAGTATGGCAGCATAACATTTTGATTTTTGTTATAAAAAATCCATATTCCGGCTTATTTTTTTTACAGCAAAATGTAATGCATGCGAAATAGGAAAACAAAATAAAAAATTCCGTTGTTATGAGAAAACCGCATGCAACACGTATCACTGAAGAATTGAGCGCGCGCCTGAGAACCTATTAATGCTTCGTGCCAAATACCAACGCGAATGTACATAAAATAATACAAAAGAAAGCAAAAAAAAACACGACAACTACAACAAACTACAGCTGTGATAGTGACAGCAAGTAAAATAAAATGCAATAAGATGTGTTAAAAAGTGGAAAAAGTAAAAAGTGCATAGAAAAAACTACGGCATATAAATTCGCCTATTGCATGCCAGCGTCAGTGTGCGTATATAAGTGTGTATGGATATATGTGTGTGTGTGTGTGTGTGCGTGCACGTCTTCTTTGTTGTGCGCGTTTAACTGTTGCAAGTGCATTATCTTTCTTAACGACTGTCCGCCGCTACTACGAGCCACACGAAGCGACCATTAAACTTCAACATACGCGGCATTTCATTAAGATCCCAGGCAGACAAAGACGTCTTAACGTTCCTCAACCGTCACACGCACATTGCAACACTTTGTTGCGCAAATGATGTGGCATAAAACGTGCAACAAATCATCAAAATTGCTGGCATCGAGTGAATTGAGTTGAAAATTGCGAAATGCAAGTTGGTCGTAAATTATAATAAAGAGCAACAGTCATGCGACAGCAATCAGTTAAACAAGCATCAACGTCGGCGACGACAAGTTGGCAGAACTTGAAATGAAATGTGCAAATACATACCAGATGTTTGACGGTTCACACGATCGAAGCCGAAGAACTTAATAAATATATCACAAAAATTCATTTAGCCAGTGTTGTGACTTAGCAAAAAAAAAAATAAAAAAAATCAAATTTATTTATTAATTTTAATAAAACTATTGATAGTGATTTGTCGCAGCAGCAGCAGTTTTTGGAGTCAGTATTGCTATTGTGTTCACTAGACTTAAAATAATTGATTAAGCATTATTTAAAATAAAGAAAAAAAAAAACTTTTAAAAATACACTAGCAAACAAAAGAAATGATAAAGTCACTAAGAAAATATAGTTGATATTTCATCAAGTTAAATAAATGTCTTAAGCAAATCTTAAACAAACCTAAATGGCGTAGAAACAACAAGTAATTATCGTAAAAAATTAAATAATTGAAAAGAAAATGCAAAAACTAGTTTTAAAGGCAAAACACAGGTATTAATGTAAGAAAGACAAAAAACTAGCTAAGCATTCATTCAAATTGTTTAACAATAAAATTTAACGACTAATGCAGTACTACTTAACTACACACATACCTAGTAAATTATAAGTTTGTATACGTGAATCACCTACAACTCGCGCACTTAACCAAAAACATAATTTAATTAAAAAAAAAAACAACTAAATAAAAGACACCTTCAAAGTTATTGTCCTAAAAAGTTTCACTAACAAATGATCCCTTATAAAATAATCCACAAAAAAAAGCACATCGAAAAAAAATTGCATCTGTGAAAATTAATTTGCAAACTCATTCATTCGACTCAATCAATCTCCTACAATTAATAAAAAAAAAAAAAAGAAAATGCAAAAAATGTTGTTCGGATTCTTGTATGCAAATTTATGAAACTTATTGCGCAGTTTACTTAAACCGCAAAAAGAAAATTAAAAAAAAAAAAAACAACAACAACTACTATTAGCCTAAAGAAATTCGACTACTCACTCGCATCTACATACGTGGCTACCTAAAATACATCAAACAACCAAAACCAACACTGAAGTACTGAAGCCATTTTTCAGTGGAAGCATTCAATGTAAGTTCGAATAAGTTTTTGTTTTTATTTGTACCACTTTTCAAAATTACTCGTATTTGCGCGGCTTAAAGTTTTGTTCTAAACTAGAACTATTACGCATACAAGCAAAACTAGGCGCCAGAATTTTTTAAATGACATTTATAAATTAAAGAATGCTGATAAGTAAAAATTTTTTTTTTAAATATTAAATACCATGTAGATTATCAAAGTGTGTATGCAATTACATGACAAAACTCTACACAGTTGAATACATTTAATTTTTCTTAATTTATACATTATATACATTATTGAAAGTTTTTAATAGTTATTTTTGAAAATTAAATTATGTATACTGTGTATGCGGTATTCGAATAAAAAAGTAGTAAATTTGCGTTTACACTTCTTCAGAGACACGTTAGATTTAATTGTGAAAGGGCCTCAAAATTTTCGATAAGCATCCGGATTAAAAACTCATTCCGTTAGTTGCGGTGGTCAAATGCCGTCCATAAATAGATACACTGATAGGAGTTTGCTTGCATTCATCTGAGACTGTGATACTGGGAAGTTATCTTAGAAATTGCAAAAAAATGGTCGAAAATACAAATATATAAAATATTCAGGCAACTCTGCTCTAACTATTACAGGACATTAGACCCGCATATTAGGTCAGAAAAAGAAGATTTAAGAAATGTTGCAAGCGTTAAAGGCCACTGCCATATCGATGTATGTATATTCGGCAAGAAAAGCGCTCTCATAATAGTTATGTATATATATATATATATATGTATATCGACTAGAAGGTGGCTAAGAAAGCGCTCAGCTTTTGCTTTATAACATTCGGGCCGAGTGGCATTTAGAATACATATTTTAACAAAACTAGCAGATTTATGAGAATACATTACAGACAAATTCAGCTGCGAATCAGAAATTAAATTATAAATATAAATTAACTAATTTTCTAATGGAAGAATATATATTTGAATGCCACTTAAGACAGACTGCCAGCCAACTTATATTACGAGAACTTTTTTAAATTTCGCTGATAAACTACACTTGCCTTCCATACTTAAAAAAAGTGTTTACAGAAATGTCTATGTGTTATTGAAAAAAACATCTTCAATTCAATGAAATATATCAAAAGCAATAACCGCTTAAGTGGACTTAGAACGAAATGGGGATTTAAACGCAATGGTATTCTTGCATACAATCTGAAAAGCAATAACTTCTAGGAAATTAGAAACATATTTCCTAAATAAAAAAAAATAATTTCAAACTTATTTTGTTTCATTCGACAGTTGCTGCCGAGTAGTGAAGACTACAAATTGCGATTCTGTAGGTGCTGGTTCGAGTATGCTCTGTGACTTACGGCCGTAACAATTAAATTTAAATATAATTTTAATAGAAATCACAAATGTAAAGAAAAAATATTGTTCATGGCTGATATTACCCTTGGAGGTTTGCAATTGCCTACCGAGGGGCGACCGCTGTTAGTAGACATTTCTATGATTGCAATTTTATTTTCTCTGGTAGCAACTAAGGGCTTACCTAGGGTGATTGCAAACTATTGTAGGGTATAAACATAAATACATAAATACTCATATCCCTTGTAAATATGCCTGTGTGTGTAACTACGCTCGCATTTAAATTTTCCATATATATCAATGTCCTACAAAAATTAATTTTTTTGCAAAAATGCAATTAATTTCACGAATTTTGCCTCGATTCGTTGGCAGCTCATCGTCAATTCAAACCTGGAACTGGTCCAATTTGCGAAAGTTCATCAAAACTGTTGTGCGTGATAAGCAAAAAAAAAACCAAAAAACTGCAACATTTTAAACAAAATAAATAAGAAAAAATATACGCACGTACAAAATAACGATAACAAAAAAAAAAAAATACAACAAACTATAGCAGATCAATCAACTCGAATGCACACGTACACCGACTAGTCAACTTAATCTGGCCATTGTAGCCAAGTTGTTATTGTAAAACACAGTACGTAGACTGAATTTTAATTTGCCGAAAATTGGAAAATGATGATAGAGGAAATGGGTGGAATAAAAATTTAAAAGAACAAAAATGTACAAAAACTTAAAAAAATATGTACAACCTCAACAAAATAAATAAGTAAAATAAAATGAAAAATGAGAGACTGGCAGATTAAACAAAATAAATTAAAAGCGTGCAGGATTTATTTTATGTATACACAATGGTAGTAGTTGCTCGTATTATTATAGCATACGAGATGAGCGAGTATTTTTATTTGCATTTCTCGTAACTATTTAATAGAAATATTTTAATAATATTCTGATATGCAAATCTTTAAAGACTTTTCATTAAATAAAGATAAAATTTCCACGACATTATCGCTTTAATGGCAAACGATCGAATGTAAAAATATTCTTTTTTTTTAAGATTTCTTACACTTTAATTCAAAAATAATAAAAATTAAATTAAAAAAATATATATATTTTTACACACGCCGATATGCAGCGATGCTATGCTTATGTAGACGGTTTACTAGTGCTTCTGCACTGCGTTTAAATTCATATTCTAACAAAAAACTTATAAACCACAGTTTGCAATATTCTACAAAGTTTTTAATGGTTGAAAAAGTTTTGTTTCTCAGAAGCTTTTACACATTTTCGTGTGCCAACAATTTTTAGTTTATTGGAGTTTTATCAGTGAGTTTTCTGAAACATCTAATGATCCAAAGACATGTATGCCGAAGTTGAGGTGGGTTTAAAGCTCTCCTTGACAAAAGTATAAAAAGTTTAAATTGCATTTTATATGGAAATCCTAAACAACATCTTAAAACTATTCTTTCCTTTCACTTTGGTGATTTCGCAAAAAGGCTTCAGAACTTTGTCCGAAAGTACTGTACTTTTAATTCTAAACAAATGCAAAAAATTGTATGATTAGGGGTATTCGGGATCAGTTGTATTCGTGGTAATATTTACTATTTTGACAACGAATTCGGATTTACACAAGTAAATCGCGTGTACACCTTATTGTAATATCTGTCTTCGTGTTATTGTTAAATTTTTCGAGTGGCTGATTTACGAGTACATACATGTATGTATGTATGTGCGACCAACAAATAAACAAAATTGGGTAATATGACGCGAAAAGGCGAAAAAACGAAAATATTAGATTTTATTACTATTAATTGCTAAGATGAACGATAAACTTTAATACACACAAATAAATGTCTATTTATTCGACCAACGTATTGGTAGATGATCGGCTGTGAGAAATTTACAAAAGAAAAACCACATTTACAGCTGGGTCCAACCATTGTATTTGCTTGCACTCTTGTATTTGAAGTGGAACGAATATTTTATTGTTGGATTTTTACTACATTTGCTATAAACACCACAGAAACCATGAATACAATATACAATGGCAAATACAACAGATCCCGAATACTCCTATTCTTTCATAATATTTGAAACGAATATGTTAGATTGCTGAGCGTTGTGTTAGGACAGCTTGGAGAAACACCGCTGAATTTAGAAATTTAGCGATTTTTCAAATTGAACTCGTGTGCCAAAACATTTGTGTATTAAACCAGCGATTTCAATATAACTATCCCGCAAAGTTTCGTGATCTTGTGAATTTTTGAACTAAGTCTTTAACAATTTTTTTTCTTTTTGTAAATAATTTCATTGCCCGCTATCAGAGTGTATGCAATTCTCAAACAATTTATGAAATTATTTCGATTGATGTGTTTTGTTTAATTTTGAAAAATTTACAATGAAAATGAAGGTTGCACAACGCCGAAACAGATTTGTCTTGAAACTAAACTTGCCAAGGAATGACGAAAATTCGTTCCAAAACCAATTATTTCACACCCTGTCGGAAGCAACCACAACAAAAGATGAGAAAAGCTTAATTTTTACTACAATCTGTGGTGTAAATGTAAGCTTTTATACGGCAAATAAAGGACCCATCGCCTAATGTTGACTCTGAAGAGCAGTGGTTTTTGATCAAAATACTATTAAATTTCTTAATTGTCTAACTCTCTCATCTTGGACGCTACACACATGACGCTATTAATTTTAAAAACCCGCTTTGCTGGGTAATTCGGAAGCAGCTACTAAATTTACAAAATATCTACTTTATCTTTCTCTCTCCATTAAATACAAAATTACAACAATCGCTAAATTAGCTACATTTTATATTGATTCCACCGATAAGCATTTGAATTTATGCGGCAAGTTCGTGCTAGAAAGTATAAGAGCAGACACTGCGCTAGAAATTAAAAATGCACTGCATTAAACAAAACATGCTAAAAAAAAAAATACAAGTAAAAAATGAAAAGCACATTTAGCAATTGTATGCCCAACGCAAGTGGAACGATTGACGTGCCGGTCAAAATGATAAGCGCTAAACCAATGTATTCGTGGTTCTGAGGACGTCGAGGTAATTTGTCATAAACCTGTATATGTACGAGTATACATACATATATATTCAGTTATGCGTATATACGAAAATGTGTCTGTACAAAATAATTTTATATACAGCTTGTACGAATGGGTGCTAACATTTCATCCCTGCGTTTGATAGGCCAGTCAGTAAAAAACTTGGGTGCAGTTACATTGTGTTTCGAATTGGCGCCAGTTAGCGGAAGATAGGGACGGCTGGCACGCTATGCTGGGCTCGCCCAAAATCGCCTAGTCAATTCATTTATAATTTACAATTTTTTTTAATTGTTTAAAAGGCAAAGCTTAATTTTCAATATATTGCTTAGTTAAAATTTAATATGTTTGGAAAAAATAAAGCAGCAAAAGTTACAAACGAAAATTTTTTATTTTATATTTTATTTTTAAAATTATTTTTTTCTGTATTAAATTATTTTTTTAGAAAAAATCATTGTCCGTAACTTCAACTGTACTTTAGTAAGATTAAATAAGCAATACGGCTTCATAGAAAACAAATTTCGAGTGATATTTTTTGAATTTTTATACTATGTATGTGTTCGAGTTTGGAAATTTTTGTTCCAGCGAATACATTGACAATTACTATCATGTTTATCTTAACGATCGCTGCTTACATACGAGTACCATTGGTTTTTCAAGAGGCGGCGGAGTTCCTTTGGCAGTTAGAGCTGATTTACGATTGTTAATTGAATTTGTGTAAATGTTAAATTTGCCGACAATAAGTCCATTTTCTTCTTATTGTCCTACATTCCTCCTGGCAGTGATTATATTCTTTACAAGAAGCACTTAGATAATGTAGTATCTACTTAAAATAGTATTAAGCCAAATACTGAAGTTCTCTATTTAGGTGACTTTAATCTATGTAACATAACAACCGGTCTTAAGACACATACATATTTTTTATTCGTAAGTACATTGCTTTCTTATGGACTTAGGCAACCTAATCCATATTCTAATAGTATTAGCAGATTCATGGATCTTATATTTGGCTCTGCCGATTCTCGAATTTCTTGTACAGAATGCTTATCACATATCTTAGTAAATAGCTTTCACCATAACTAGTTAGCGATTTATTTCGTTAATGAACCAGCTATATCTGCGGTTGAATATAATTACTCAAAGGCAAATTTTTTCAGCGATTAATAATTTTTTAGTAAATAGTGACTGGTCGTCCCTCGACTCTTCAAATAAAACGGAGCCATCTTACAATATTTTGCGTCAGCATTTTTTGTCAGCTATTTCTAGTTTTGTTCCCTTGAAGAAAAAAAAAAAATTCGAGCAATGAAGTTGATCGCCATAGCCACCTTATCCATGACAAAAATTTTGATTGCCTTAATAAATTTTTTTTCACAAAATATATTACGATTTTAAGCATATATCAACTAAAAACTAATCCTTCAAGCTGTTGGTATGTAATTAACTCAAAGAGACGTACTAATGATTTTCCAACAACTATGCAATATGATGAGACATCGCATAATACGCAAGACGCTTGTAACTTGTTACTCCAGCACTACAATTCCTAACTTTTATTCAGCTTCCTTACCAGCTATTTAATTTTTTCGAAATCTCGGAAGATAAGTTTCTCATGTCATTCTAAGTTAAAATCTAGTGCAAAACCGGACACTGAAGGATTTCCTTCGATATTTTTCAAAATTTGTTCGCTTAGCATTGCAAAACCTATTTCAAAACTCTTTCAAGAATGCTTGAAGAACGAAAAATTTGTGAACGCATGTAAGCTTTGCTCTGTAGTCCCAATATATAAATGTGATGATCGCGTAGATATCTCAAACTATAGACCAATAGTCAAACAGAGTACTGGAGCTAAGCTAATCGATTATATAGTTCACAAAGTTATTTGATCATATTAATAATGCTATAGTTGATTGTCAACACGGATTATTTCCAGCAAGATCAACAACCTCTAATCTAGCTTTGTTGACTAACCAAATAATGAATGCTTTTGGTAATCACGCACAGCTCAATGTCATTTATACAGACTTCTCAAAAGCATTTGATAAAGTTGATCACACCATTCTCCTACTCAAGTTTAAATCATACGGAATAAATGGTAAACTTTCAGGACTGTTCTCTAGTTTTCTATCAAACAGGAAACTATTTATTTGTGACAATTGGATCCAGTAAGTCATCAATACTTATCGATGCCTTGTCGAGAACTCCTCAAGGAACACATTGTGGACCTTTTCAAATATGCTAAATGTCTTATGTTTGCTGATGAGGTAAAATTCTTTTCACAAATCGACACCATAAATGGTTGCATCAACCTTCAACATGATTTAGACGCCTTTAATAGGTGGTGCAATGACAATTACTACCCTGTCGGAAAAAAGCAGACAGTCTGAAAAATTAACCAATTTTAAAGTAGTTTGAAATCAACTGCTTTGAAACAAATGCAGCGTGCGAGTCTTTAATTCTTTGTACTCGTATATTTATATGAGCGTAATACAAAATAATTTAAAAACTTTTGTAGTGATGAGAAACTAAGAAGTTATTTAATTGAATCCATATAGTATACATATGTGTATAGTATATATGTACATACACTGTACTCCTAAGAACTCTCATCCGACAGCAGAAGGCTGTTATGTCATTCACGTATAATTTCCAATAAAAACAGATGACGAAATGACAGCCGTTTGTTGAAAATATTTACGAAGAAAACAAAACAATTTACGTGAGAAGCTAATATAATCATAAAGTTCTAAATATCTATCTAAAGCTTTTTCCATATATTCTGGAATGAAGTCCCTAATGATAGGAAAACCTAAAAATATGCTTTTGGCTCTTTTGTCCAAGAACGTTGTAATGAATTTCAGCCTCGATGGAACTCACGAAAAAAAAAGATTAAAAGCTTTTTCTAATTTGTTAATTTATATCCGCGTTTGAAAGGTAAGACAGTGGGCGAGCCCATAAAATTCGTGATTCTTAAAATATTTCAATTTTTTTTATCATTTTTAAAATACATAGATGCCTTTTGTATCGGAATCGTGACCCAGAGGAAGTTACTCGCAAGGCCATTCAGGCGGTAAAAAAACTATGTTTTTACGAAGTATGTATGTATGCAGAAGAAACTAAATTAAATTTTATTTAAAACGTGTAAACTTACGTTAAAAATGAACTGCTTAGTTTAAACAAAAATACATATGTTAATATATTTAATAAAAACTTAACTAAAATGCGTTTTTAAAAAGTTAGAAAAGAGTAGGTTTAAAATAAAAAAGTTTAAAAACAAATCGAGTTTAAAATAGTTGTAAAAAAAGCAGTTTTAAAGTAGCTGGAAATAAATACATTTTATTGCAGTTGTAAAAACAGGAATTTTAATGTTCTTTCTTTCAAGTATATTTGAAAGTGGTTGAAATCAAATGCAGAGTCGGATAATTGACTTGCTCCTAGGACATCGCCATGTTAAAAAGTTTGTTGATGACAAGAAAATAGAATAAATTTAAACTACTTGTGGTTAGAAAAAAAGTACTTTTTAAATTGCTTTTAAAGTACTTTGATTTCCGACAGGGTTATTATTGATTACAAATAAATGTTGCTTGGTTGCTTACTCAAGAAAACCTAATATAAGCTTTTTCGATTTTATATTAAACAGTTATTCACTACATCGCTGTAGTGAAATAAAAGATTTGGGAATCATTTTTGATTCTCCACTTTCTTTCTCTAACCATATTGATTACATTTGTGCTAAATCTTTTGCCATAATTGGTTTCATCAGACGTAATACTGAAGATTTTAAAGATCCTATGACTTTGAAGACGATTTTCATTTCATTAGTTAGAAGCCGCCTTGAATACTGTTCAATAATTTGGAATCCGTACTACGATATTTACTTTAAAAAATTGAGAGAGTGCAAAAAGTGTTTACAAAATATGATGGCCTCCCACCAAGCTGCTTGGTCTACAAGCCCTGCACGATAGAGGGATTAGCTTTTTGATCATTTTTGTTTTCAATATAATTAACGGCAAAATAATTTGCCCGCAGTTAATCAATATTGTAATATTCTTAATTTTAACACTAGTTTGTATAGATTTTAATTAGATTTGTTTTGTATTTTTAACTAGTCTGTAAAAAGTAATTACTTTGTAGACTGTATGAGAAAAAATAAATAACATAAAATAAAGTTACGTTTCTATCAGATGTCACACAACTTTTTCTAATAAATGCGTTTTTCTGCATTAATACTGAATTCATTTTAATGTTTCTATACAAAGTTCCACAGCTGTTCGATAAATACTTTTTGACTTATATACATCATGGAAGTTACCCAAATGTATGAAATTTTGAATGAATTTATGTGGACTGTGATACTTGTAAATCGAAATTATTTTTAGTTTAAGACTAGCCTTGAAATGTCTGCAGTAAGCTTAGGATGCAACTCCTTGCATATCTAAATAAAATATTTGATTTTTATAAATATCTTTTTATTAATACATAGTATATGTCGTCCTGGGCCGATTCCTGCATAACCTTTCACAAAAGCGGCTTTAAGAAAATCTATTCCAGGAAAGTTAAGGTTTTTTTGGGGGTTATCAGAGTAAATTTTTATATACTGTTGAAATGAAATGCCTTAATAAATTTACCTATCAAGGGGTAGTTCTTGAATATATTTGTAGATTCTTTTCGATTTTTGGTATGCAATTTTCACAAAAAAAATTATACAAATCATGTTATTAAAAACGCATATTTTGTAGGTCCACTGGACGCAACAGTGGCGTTTCGTTGAACTTCTATTATGGGCTTATTTGCTTGTAGATCAAAGTATCTGCACATTTTGCCTGTTTTTATTTTGCAAGTACGGGAAAAAAATAAATGATGAATAAATTGTCAAAATTTGTCGATATGTGGTGATCACATCATTTTCTCGTGCATTATATACTGGCTTTACAGCGAATAATAAGTTGTTTGAAAGCCGTGCACACATGATTTCTCGCATGATAAGAATGAAATAGAAAATAATAATTAGAAAATCTTCTGCGTCTTAAAATGCTGAAAAAAATTTTGAATTTCTTCATACTTTTTCTGGAGTAAAAACCAGACCATTTACAAAAAAACGTAAAGTATGAAATTTCTTTGTGGTCGCTTGTTGAGTGTTTGTGTATGCTTTTATGCGATCAAATAATACAAATGATTGTCATATCTACTTATGCAAATCCTTTTGTTTAAAAAATTATTTTGACATGACTGGATATTTAGCCGGAGTCGAGTAGCATTTATTTAATATATTAGTAAATAAATGCGTAATAAAAATCTATTTTAACCATTTGCGTATGTTATGCTAGGCCACCTTATTGCTTACACACACACGAATTTATAATATTTTATTTTGCATTATTTTTCGAAGTTCCTCGCTCCTTGCTTTTTAAATGCGTCTAAATTAAATAAAAACGAGACGTTATTAAAAGTTCCAATGGTATGAAGTTAACGGTATGAAGTTAACAAGTGTCAACTTGTAAATAACCTTTTTCTCCGACCTTCCGTCCCAATTGTACTCTTTAATTTTATCATCAGGAAAAATATCTCACATTACGCTCGTGCCATCTTCAGATCTCTCCTAAATTTTGTAGAGAAATGTCGCCTTTTAAAAAAATACCAGATCCCCGCTTAAATTAGTGAACACCATATATAAAAAAGACATTAAGAAATTAGCCTATAAAAAATACATTGAATTCGAAAATGAGCAATGGGCTGAATACGCACATTACTACAAAACAATAAACCTCGCTCGGCGGTCATCAAATCCACCTATAACAATTCATAGAAGACATAACACGGTTAACACTCGTTTCCGCCTTGGACATTCCAGATTAACGTCCAAATACTTACTTGAAAACACTGACCCAGCATGCTGCCAATATTGCAATCAATAACAACGTCCTAACAATACAACACATAATAAAAGACTGCTCTGCACTGGAGAGTACACGCCAAAGTTTAACCAACCCAAACATAATGGATCTTCTTGTAAATATAACTCATACCAACATTAAAGAATTCATAAAATTTCTAAATAAAATAAATGTCTATTTTGAAGTGTGATAACTCTAGCTTATAACTCATGTAATTAATTTAAGAAGCTAATGGCCTCAGTTTGCTAATGCTAATATTTTTAGATTGTTTAGGTATAATTTGTATTATCCTTTAACAATAAACTAATAATAATAATAATAAAAAAATGAAGATAGAAAATTAAATTCCAACAAGGGATGTTCAAGAAAAACGTTTGATATGTTTACCATTGTTTGGACATACTCCGGGCTTCGCAGTGTCTCCTCCACTTTAGTGACTGCAAGCTGAGACTGGAGCGGCAGTGTGCTCGCGATGTCGTTCAGCTTGTTGTCCAGTATCTCACCAGTCATTAGGCATTATGATTCCTTTACTTTTTTTAATACAACTTTGTATTCCATTATTGCCTTGTTTTGTGCCAGCATTTCACTTCTAGCAATCTTTTATAATTTTTTACATTGGACCCAAAGGTGCTTTTTTCGTTTATAAAGACAATTTTGAAAATGTCTTCTATTAATTTTTCACTTAACTTTTTATATGACCCTATGTATTATATATTTAGAAAAATATTTAACTTGAAAAAATGGTTTCACAAATTTCACGGCTTTATGTTTTTTTTTTAAATTAAGGCGTTCCCATTCGAATTGACAAGTAACAAATTTTGAAATAAATGTAAATGTGTTTGTGAAATAAATATTTTATGTATAAGTTTCTATCACTCAATTTATGTGGGGTAAACACCTACACATCTACATACGTATACATCTACCCAATGTTACACGTCATCCATTGGCAGTCAAACAAATTGAAAATGACATAACTGAATAAAGAAAACAAGAAATGAATTAAAAAAAAAAAAAACAATCAGGAAATGGCAGTAAATGAAAATCAGTAGAAAATGGAGCTCCTTTCTTCCTTCAGCACTTCACACTCAGCACTCAGCCGTGTAGCCAAATAGTAATTTAACCGAGAAATCAAGCGATGAGCTAACCGATTGGCTGTCCGAACCAACGACCTTACGAACGGCCGACCGACAAAGCTGTAAACCTAGCAGGCAATTTGCCAACGTGTTGCAAGTGTGTAGGCAGGCACTGTGAGACCTCTTGTGGACATTGGCTTCATTGCTGCTGGTTTAGCCCAATATAACCGCTGCCATCGTCCTCGTCACAACCGCCATCACTGCTGCTGTCACTGCTGCTACTCATCATAAAAATAATGGTTATGAAGATGCTGGCATTTCTTGTTGTTGCTGAAAAATGCCTTATTTTGTGCTCCTTCATTTTAAGTATTTTACTTTTCTCTTGTTAGTCTTCATTCTCTTGGACTACTGTGTGGCTCCTACATAAATATGACAGTGATAATTACACTTTGTTGTATAGGTAAATGTTGGCTGCAGTTGATGACATTATAACGTGTATTGACATACTTAAGGAACAAGCTCTGCCGGACAGCCATCAGTAGTGGCAACAGCAGCAAGATATAACAATAAAAAATAAAGAAAATAAAAGAAAAATGGAAATAAAAAAATCGATTTTACTTGTCCCTTCTTTTGTTGTGCTGACACTCATTCTTGTTATTCTCAAATTTTTTTCATTTTTATTTCCGTCTTCACTGCTGCTGTATCTCGATTGTCTTTTCTCTATCGTAACGGGCTTTCAATAATCCTTGCTATTTTATTGTAAGCTGATGCACGCCTGGCATATCGCTGTAAGTATACATATGTATATGTGTATTTATATAAGTATTTGTGTATGTACTATGTGTGTGTGTGTGTGCGTTTGCTTTGTAACTGCTCAGTTGAATGTCCATTGCCGGCATTAAATGTTGATTGCTATGTTGCAGCGGCTCGTGCTGCTGATGTTGGCCTACTCTACTTTCTCGTTTGTTGGATTAGAGGTTTCTGCTGCTTGTGTTAAATTTTTTGTGCTGTTTGTGGGAGCGTTTTTTTGTTGTTGTTGTCGAATATTAATGAAAGACAAATGCTAAAAGGCGTGTAATGAGTAATTTTAAAGCTTGAAAAATTATGGAATATATTATATGTATATATCTAGTAGTGGGCTCGTTTATAAATTATAGCACAAATATATATTGACATATTTGGACAATTTACTTTTCTTCAAATTTCATAAAATTTCCATTATCTAAACTTTATACAAAATGTACAAAAATTTTACAAAAATTTATTAAAATTTCGAAATTCTTCAACAACGTGTAATGATTAATTTACAGTGTAGTCTGCTCTCTCAAAACTTTTATTTTACATTTCCCAAAATGAGGTGCCGTCTCTTTTTTCCTCAGTCCGCCTTTACCATGGGGCACATTTCTTGAGACTAAAGACTTGCATGTGCTTTAAGCAGAGCTGGGCGCAGTTAGCGTTGAATGCAATCAAATGTGCGCGTTACACTGCGAACAACGAACTGGTCCTTTTTTTAGTCCAGTCGAATCGTACAAAAAATAGGCCTGAGTATAAAATCTGAAAAGGGATCATAAGAGAAGTTTCAATTCAATTTTGCAGGGCTGTGCGAATAGTTTTATTTTGCAAAGTTACGCAAAAAAATGCATAATTACAGTTTTTTATAAAAATCTCGGTAACTGTGTGTCGCACATCAAAAGTTAAAAAATCATTATTTTTGTAATAACATTACCTACATTTTTTGTATTAAAATTTTTTTTGTTTAATAAAAACATAGACAATTATCAGGGTGCAACCTGAAAATTTATTGAAAAATTCTTGACTGCATTTAATTTTTTCGTTAAATGACCTCAGTAAGTTTTTGAAGTACACTAAATTATCTTACATTTGCCCAGCAATCCACGTTTGAACGTGGCCAAGTCGCATTGTTTTATACTTTTGTCTCGCATGAAAAATTATATGCGCATTTTGTTTGTTATACATACAGTTGAGTGGCGAAGCGACAAAGATACTCGTAGTTTGTTACCATTACGTACGTTCAAAAAACATTACATCACAATTTTGACAATAATTTTTGACAGATATCCTGACGATCTTTGCGAAACTGGGACAAAATGCACGAAAGACGGCGTCGAGCTAATGTTCACTCTTTGTCGGTTATACTATTCAACGAGAATTTCGCAGGATACAGATAAAAAGTCGTTTTTTTGGCAAAATATTAATAATAAGAGGCGCTTCATAGGAATTTTAAGAAAATTAAGTTACAGTCACATGGTTTCGGTCTAAAACCAAGCGTGGAAAACGCTGACACGTAAATCGTTCGTAAAGCGATTTATTTACTTACATTTTTGTTTGCACTCAAAACACAGTTCATATACACCAAAGTTTTAAACTTCATTTGGTTGAATTCATCATTCTTTTATCAAAATTTAGAATTGTCTTAAATATGGTAAATGTAAAATCAGATTCCAAACGCAAAAGTTTGTAACTCAGATTTTTTGTCGTTTTTTTTTAAGAAATCAAATTTTATTCAAACTTTAAGTGAGAGAAAAAGCAACAAAAAATCATAAAAAACTAGCAAAAATATTTATTGACTTGAAACGTGCACTCTATGCAACTTTATATTTTATCGGCTATAAAATTACATATACATATATCCAAAAAGATTTTTTATATCGTCATATTATGCATATTAATTGTTTTATACAATAATCAACATCAGCATGCACTCAAAACATGGTCAGTTTGATGATCTGAAACATCCAAACAAATTTTTTCCCATTAATTTAATGTTAATTCTACCTATTTTTATTTAACGAAAATTTAAAAAATTATTAACATTTTTGATAAAAAAAACGATTATTTCGATTTTTTCGTTTTTTACAGATCTGAAAAATTATTTGTTAATACAAGTTCACACCTTCAAACATTAAATGTTTTGTGTGCAATTCGATTTGGAAACGCAGTTTTTTCGCAGTCCTGCACGTTAATTTTGAAAACAGTGTTTCGAGAAAAACGCTTTCAAAGTTGCGGTATAGTGCAAAGCTGCAGCGTGCGCGCTCTTAGTAAATCGAGCATAACATCCACAATATTTTTCAATGAAACTTTAGGAAATGGTTCTTTGATGTAATTGACATCGGTTAATTAAATAATAAAAAAAAAAACGATTTTTTGACGAGACAAAAGCAATTCCCCCCTTAAATTTTGCTTAAATTTCATTGAGTCATTTATTAAAAATTTTAAATTTCAACATGGGCTTACACATAACGGCTTTGCCAGAAAAATATTAGTAATCAAATAAAATAAAAAATATATAAACAAAACTTCTCCGAATGTCGCATTTTCTATTATTTTTGCCGCCAACATCCATCGGTATTACTACAACTTCTTGAATAAGTCTCCCTATTTTAAGAATGAAAAAAAAAAATAATAATAATAAAAGAAATATGAGATAAAAAGAAAATAGTTTGCCCCCAAAAACGCAATGCAAATTGGCTGCCAAACGCCAGAAAAGTCATCGTTGTCGTTAGTACAACTTTTCGCATGATTGGTTGCTGCATTGAATCGCATTATAAAATTGAATACTTTTGAATATATTTATGCATGCCAAGTTATGCCAGCAGCAGTTGCAGGCAGCCAAACTGCATTGCAACTATAACGCCACCGCTAGCGCTTCTCGAACTGCAAGTATGTATGTGTGTTTGTAAAATCTGTGCTTAAGGAAGTTAAGAGAATCGAAGTGGTAGTAACAGTGAGAAGAAAACTAAAGTTATAGCAAAAAAAAAACAAAACACACATCCAAATTCGGAAAAAAGTAACGAAAAGTTATAACAAGCCAAAATCGTACAAAGAAGCAAACGAACATTCTGCAGTGTGAGCTCTACACCTCACCAATTCCTCTAAGCTCCCATGCACATGCATACATAACATACGAAAGTATGTATTTACGTACTATAGTAAATGTTATTGAAACTTTTCTCATATCTCTGCGATCGATTGTTATCTTTTGCTGCAATGTGCCACTGTGGCTTAAGTACAACTATCATAGTGGTACTACTTAGTTTGCGTTTTATTTTTATTTTAGTTTATTTATTTATTTTTTGTTCTTGAGAGCATTTATTTTCTTTCGGTATTGTTTTTCAGCTTAACGCGTTTGAGTGTTTGTGTTTGTGGATGCGTTGATATTTTTTTTTGGTTTTTGCTAGTTATCTATCTTTTGGGATTGTTGCACTCTGGCATGTTGCAAGCAATGTTGCAACTAGCTTTGAATTAAATTGCGATTTTGCTGTGTGTTTGTCTTTGCCATTTTTTGTTACATTTTTCATATAATTTTCCAATATATTGAGGGATTTTGAAGTTTGTTGTAGTCAGCAGAAATATGCGCAATGTTTCCTTGTATTATATTCCATTATTTTTTTTTTATAATATACATAAGGTTATTAGCTTTTCAAAAAATTAAAAACATAAAGTAAAGATATCCTAAGTATAAAAAATTAGTGCAATAAGTAAGCATTGAGTCAAAAGACACAAGAAAACACAAAATATTCTGAAATATTCCAATGCTAATTTATGCTATAATAAAAAAATTTAAAATTAATGGTTTAAAATTTCGGCAAATTTTTAACAAAAAAATATTTAAAAATTTTCTTTGAAATGTTAAAAACAAAATATAAATAGAGTGCAATACGGGTTTACTTTAATCGCGGTAATAATTATCAAGTGCAACTTTTAGAAGAGCGCAATCTGAACTTTTACTTACATAATTCTTGTAATATTTTATTTTAGTTATCATTCCATTTTTCAAGAAAGTTCAATTTTAATTCATGTTTTTAATGGCCGTTTTTAAAATTATTAATAATTGAAATTTTTTTTTCAAATAAAAATCGTTCATAAACTTTCAAGCGCTCATATGATGCAATCATAAGATGTTGTCTTTTGATGGAATCAGATCTTTTTTAATGTCCTCTATAATGACTTCAAAAGTGAAAGAAATCATTTAAAAGACATTGAAGTAAATTGTGAAAATTGGCAAAAATTTGGTCACATCAAACGATTATTTCGTTTTACATAGAATTCAAGATAACACAAGTGCATTCCGCGTCAAACAATAACCAAAATTAAGTTATGAACTTTGTTTGGAAAGCATATTGGTTTCATTGCGGCCGTCGAACCATTATCAAAAGCCCATGAAATATAAAGTTTAGATAATTAACAAAACTCAAATAAAATAAATCTCTAAAGAGGCATTGCCATTCAAATAAAAACTGTTTGTACAGACGCACTGATTTTCCTGCAATACGTATTTATCAACTAGAACCGAATTATCCTTTTTATAAACATACCCGTATTTATGTTCATTTTGTTTTCAAAAATATTTCGCTCGGCTCCCTTTTTTTACTAAAGTAGCAAATTCGTTAATTTAATAAAGATTTTAATATTGACGTAAGAGAACTGTAGTTTGCTGAAGTTAATTTAAGTTTTTATTCACTTGGCGCTTTTTCATTCACTCAACTTTTTACACTTTTTTTTATCACTCACTTTAATGACAATTTCTTACATTTAGTGTCACTTTTGCTGCATTGCTGTGTCACAATTTACTACATTGACGTGGCGTATGAGTAACGTTACAGAGAGAAAATGTAAAAAAATATAGTGTAAACGAGTAACAAATTATTGTCGCAATATAGCGGAGAATTTAATTTGTACTACGATTGAGGGCCAGGAAGAGTGTCAAACGATTGAATAAAGTTGAGTTCCACTACAGGCATACAAACAAATGTTTGAGTACTTCTAATTGGAGAAAAAATATACACTACATGCTGGCTAATATCTGAATTTCTCGTACGCTTCTTAAGTTAAATTGCAGCTGGCACTGGCTATTCAAGCCCATAAAAAAAAAACAAATAAAAATGTTTTTTTTAATTTCATTTAAAAAATCAGTATCGGTTTTTGATGCTCAATCGTATTTAAATTTGCAGAAGCATTTTTCTTCGACCTTATGTTCGTATTCCTTTTCATATTCATTTCGAAATTCATATTCTCATTCATATTCATGTACATATTCATATTCATATTCATATTCATATACATATTTATATTTATATTCATATTTATATTTATATTCAAATTCATATTCATATTCATATTCATATTCATACTCATATTCATACTCATATTTTTATTCAAATTCATATTTATATTAATACTCATATCACTATTAATTTCCTAATTTCAGACTAATATATATCTTTATATTTCTATTTTATTTTCTTATTTTCATTTCTGTTTGTTTATAAATGTTTTACCTGGAACTGATACACTTAAGACTTAATTCTAACTGTTAAATCGGTCGTGTATAATTTTTAAAATAAAGGAACAGAAAAATGGCTTTTATTTGCAAATATGAAGAAAGGACTTTCAAACTGCCTGCACAGCTATTCGAACATGAAGATCAGTTTAAATATTTTTGAATTAAGTAAACATAAAAATCATACAAAAAAACTTAAGGTTTTATTTATTTTAATAAAAATTGTGTCAAACGTTTGATTTTTGTTTTAAAAATTTGAGTTTGAAAATTTTTAGGCCTTTTAAATAAAGATATTCAATAAATGAAATAAATTTCTCTTTAATTTTTTCAAAGAAAAATCCAAAAATAAATCTTCAAACTTAATATTTTAAATAAATTAATTATTCCGATTTGAAAAGTATGTTGCAAAAATACAAATATATAGTTTTTTCGTACCTTATTGCTGCCGTAGTGGTCAAACCGTTTGTGCAGTTTGCGTATTAAGAAAAAAATGGCTCGTACGCCAAATAATTCGGCATACATTTTTTAAGGGAATAAAAATGGCAGAATATTAATTAAAATTTGAACTAATGCCGAGTAAACATTGTAATTTGAGTTATCGTAATATAATTGTCTTACATCAAATTTTTCGCTTTTTTGTTATTTATTGTCCGACTTGCAATCTTTTTAGACATACTTTGTACTTTGCTGATACTTTAATTTTACACAAATTTATTAGAGAAAGTGCCTAGGTAATTTAACGAAATCTCAACTAATGAAAAGTGTAGATGTGAGTGTAAGTTTGTTTTGAAGATTTGCTCAAGCTTTCGCATTATCTTCATATACTCGTAGTATGTAAATATGAGTTAAACAAAATTTGTACCTAAATAAACGTTAATAGTTAAAATACGCAATGGAGAAGGCAGCGCACTGTGCAATATTTCTCACCATCACCCACATGCAATTAGTATCAACATAAATTCCATCTCAATATCCCAAGCTCTAGCAAATGTCCTTAAAGGCCACAACGGCTTTGCAGCGTGCGAACTGCAACCAAACACAACAAAATCCATCGCGCATGCAACTGACACAACTGCTGGCGCTGATGCTGTTGCTGAAGCAATTGTATTGTATGTATACCTCTCAAGGAACGCTTTGTACGGTCTGCAGCATAACGCAAATCTAATTATTTTCAGTGTCGCCTTTGTCGTGGGATGTCGCCTGTCGGTGTGTTGCTTGGCAGCTGTCTGTTGCCAAGCTCATGCGCACCGTTCGCCGATCGCACAGCTAGAGGGTGCTCGTATTAAGCTAGCTTGAAATTAAATTTACGATACTGCTGCTGATGATGCTTCTAC
Source organism: Philophylla caesio (assembly GCA_963971545.1). NCBI lineage: Eukaryota > Metazoa > Arthropoda > Insecta > Diptera > Tephritidae > Philophylla > Philophylla caesio. The sequence continues at coordinate 36,137,149 of OZ020607.1, forward strand.
ATACATACATACATACATACAACTGCAGCTGTAGGCGCTGCCATTCGCTACCGTTCGCCATGTTGCCTATTTGCATTGGCATTGGCACTGGTCGGTGCGGATTGCTGCTGTTGTGTCCGTTGTTCTTGTTATTATTATGGCATTTACATGCACTTTCATTTATTGCAAGTTGCCATTGCACAAGCAAGTGAACAAAGAGGTTGACAAAAAAAAAACACAAATAATAATGTGCACAAGTGGTAATGAAATTGGGTACGACTGCAGAGGAGCATAAATGTGTATAACATACAGACATATGTACTACGCATGTCAATTCCGGGATTCGGAAATCACGGGATCCGGGGAACCCGGCCTTTTTCAACTCCCGAATATCCCGGGATCAGTCGATTAAAGTCGCGGAATTGCAGAAAACAGTGAATTTAATAGCAATTTATTTTAAACATTTTTTATTTACATTTTTTCAAACAAAAATAAACTTCAAATGATTTAAAACAAAAAAGAGCCGATCGAATAAAACAAATAAATAAAAATATTTGACATGAGAAACAAAAACAACAAGTTTACAACTGTTGTATTACGATAACACAATACGACTAATAACACGGCTTATTAACTCTCTAAAGGCATTGTTTTGTCCTTGCCATTTTAAATGAGCTGGAGAATATCCTCCTCGAGTATAAAATGAGCCTTACTATGAAAGCGATGTTAATAGAACTAACGACGAGGTGCTTGTAGTAGATAAGGCAGAAAGTCTTAAAGATAAATTGCATTGAGTTTTAACGACCTGATCGCATACAATTTATCAGGAGCGTTGGTAAAAGAAATTTTCGTAGTGGGGGCGATAAAGGCTAATTCCTACAGAGAGCATTTAACTTTTTGTCGACAATCCAACCAAGAAGTGTTGAACAAGTCGATGCTTTCTTTGCCACTGCAGATTTTAAACGCAAAAATTTAGGTTCAAGTTGGAGGAAAACACACTTTAGCTTTTATTTCTTTAAGATTGTATTTTGATCAAAATAAGAAATAATTCTGCCTCGCTCAAAATCGAATGGGTGATACATTTAATTATTACTTGAAGTATTTCTTTTTTTTCTTGAATGGTAATATATTAATATTTAATATTGGTCTCAAACAGCAATTAAAAAAAAATAATTTTACTTTATCTAGGTGCATTTGCTTCTGTACCAAATTTTTGTATTTGTACTTGAAGTACATATACATACATTATTTGGTATGTGTCAAATTTTACGTTTAATTCTTTTTTATTCTAGAAAATACCAATAAATACATACATCAATTACAACAAGTCGTTCTTTGTTCTATTAATGTGTTATTTTGCATAATTTTATAATACAGCTATTAGAGACGTGTTACATTTTTTAACAAAGTAAAATTTACGAATCAAAACTTCGTGAAATTCGGGATCCCGGGATTGTCACGGTATTTGGTTTTCAGATCTCGAAAATCCCGGGATCAATGAAATGCCCCAAATTGATATACCTTATATGTATAAACATGGCTATGTACATATGTACATATATTTCAGCGACTGAATAAACATAACAAATATTTATGAAAACTTTCATTAATAATTTGATGAAGGAAATGTTCTACAGCGAAGTAAAATATACCAAATTTACAATAATTATTTGTGGTAACTTTCATGCAAAATTAAAAAAAAATAACAGTTATTTTTTATTTTTATTTTATAAATCCAAAATAACAATTATTTTTAATTTTTTATTAAAATAATCTACCAATAAAAGTTATTCTTAATTTTTATTTAATAAATATACATATGTATATGTAAATCAGTCACTGACTATTATTTTTTAAGTCATACTTATAAAAGTCTTTTGTAAAGTCATAGGAATACGACTTATTACAAATAGCAATGTCCGAAATATTGAACTACAATCCCAAGTATGGTATAGTAAACCATATAATGAATTATTAGGAAGAAAAAAATATATCTACACTCTCTCACCTATACCAATTGGATATGGTTGTTCACAGCGTTGCCGCTACTCAAGTTAGTGAAGAGAGTGGGTTTTCGGCACTAAAGCTGACTTCAGATACAAATTTTCCTCGAATAATTTACAACAACTTTTGCTAACAAAATAAATTAGAAAATAAATAGATATTACAAATAAAAACCATATTCATTCATATGTCTGATTTGTTCGATTATTTATTGTTATGAGCCTTCTCTTTTCCAACAACATTTTGATGACTGATATACATAAGTATGACTTCAAAATAAAAGTCAGTGCCTGATTTATATGAAATTAATGGTTTTTATTACATTTATAATTTAAAAATCAAAAATAATTGTTATTTTAAGAGTAATTAAACATAAATATAGTCTCAAAATAATCGTTAAAGAGCGATTTTAATAATAAAAATTGTAACTGTTACGGTCCCTGGTATATATGTATGTATGTAGATACTTATGTATGTAGTTATACAAATGAGTTTTGTCCAGCGCGTGTTCGCTCTTCGGCTGTTTGCTTACCTTGTTGTAGTGCTGCCTTTATTTACACGCGCACACAAAATACACACACACATACACTAAGTTTCCATTTTTCACTCTGCATAAATTACAGAAAATATCAGCGCATTTAAATATATCAATATACATACTTGAAAACACATTATTTTTATACGCATGTGTATGCGCGTGTGGGCTGCAAGTGCGGAAAGTGCATTAAGTGCGACGTTTGTGGGTGTTTGCAAAGCTTGGCTCAGTGGTTCATTTCCATTTACTTATGTACTCTTTCGCGTAATAGCATGTTCTGTTTGTGTACCTAACTTCTTTGGGTTGTTTTTGTTGGCACACGCTGCGGTGCCAGCCGTGTCACCACTTCACAAACAATCCATCGCATAATGGGACTAAAACGCGAAGCTGTGGAATAAATTTAAAATTAAAACCTGACATGTGTTCAGTTTTAATTTGTTTTTATCTAAAAATAATGAACATTTCACATTATGGCCAAAATAGTTTTTGTTCTATATTTACAAGTAATTACAAGTGTGATGTGAAACGCGTCATAAATAATTTAATAAAAGATGAGCATTAAGATCAGTGGTCGGCATGGAACAATTGTTCAAGTGCACTTCACTAATTTTCTTACGCGCTCTATCGTTTAGTTGTTTGCGAGACAGCAACGACAAAGTTAATATGATACGAAACTCTCGTGCTCGTGAGAGTGATTACCAAATGTGCATTTTTTATAGCATTCTCCAACGGTGCCACTCTGAAAAAAAACCATTTGTGGTAATTTTGAAGGCATTATTGGAGATTTCCTAAATTTGATACCACCCTTGAGGTAAGCAAACGGAAATAATACAAATAAAATGAATATCTTAAAAAAAAAAATTAAAATATTTTATATAATAATAATACAATATTTGCATGTAAAAAATTATAAATATATGAGATGAGGATGAACACTTCATAATATACCAGCAATTTTAACTAAACACGTAAGCAAACATATTAAATTCAAACAAAAAGAGTTTATGTTTTTCTCTAAAAAATATTTGTATTAGCATTTTTAATCGCGCTTCTTCTAAATAAAACGATACATTTTTGTTTAAAGTTAAACATTTATGTATACTATGCTTTCGCTAAAATAGTTAATTTAACTCTTTATTTTGAGATTGTAACTCTAAATTTTTTGCAAACAACTAACACTCAATATGTTTTTTTGCATAATTAGAAAAGGCGCATTGTTTTTGTTAATAACTTACACCAGAGATATCTCGCTATTTTACTAGTCAGCTGATAATAAGGAAATCAAAACTTTTGTAAAAATCAAAAATAGTCACACCTCAAAAAAACTCCAAATACTTAGGAGAGGCTGAAAACAGTTTTGGCAAATATATTTGTTCTTTAACAGTAAAATTGAGTCTCAAAATGAAGAACACTTTCTTACAAGATGATTTATATAAAGTTTTTTTTTTTTTAATTTTGTGCTGTAGTTTTAAATTGAAACATTGCATTTTTTAATTTGACTGGTGGGTATTATATCAAAATGTGTCAAAACAATACCTACAGGCGATTATACTCACTTTTTTCAATTGAAAAATAAAATAAAAATAATACGCTGTAGTTAAAGAAGCGAAGAAGATAGCATAAAAACAGGCATAACTAAATATTTTTGGTTAAAGGCGATTGTGATGGCAAATGTTTGTTTTTGCGGTCGCTAGAGATGTGTCCTTTGAAATGGTTTAAGGAAAAAAACGAAACATTTTGTGATGTGACTGTTTTGATTTAAGGTTTGTATGTGCAAAATCAATTTTATAAAGTATACCCCAATTGAAGCCTAATTAGTTACCATTTTTGCTTCAATTAATTTAATTTCTTGCAGGGTTGCTCATGTGTAGCAGTTCGCTGCGATCACCAACACATTCACAGTTTAAATTTTGCTGACCACTGAGTTAGATGGATAAATGATTTATTAGTACTTATATCGATTAAGATTGTCCAAGATAAAACCGGCCTTCGACAGTATTATACAGTATTTCTATATTTTTAAGCAGACATCAAACTCAATTATCTCATGAAATTTTTTTATTCGAAAAAATCTCTATTTGTCTGTGGAATCAGTAGCTAAAAATCAAGAAACAATGAAATCATCAATAAAACCGTTTAGAGTTTGTTAGTTTATTAGACACTTTTGCCCAAAAATTTAAGTTGGATATCATAGACAAGGAATAGTAATCAAGGAAACAATAAAACAAATGTTGTAATGCTTTGTGGCTGTAAAGAATACCGCGAAAATATGATGTGCTGGACTCTGTTATTTCTAAATCATATTCAGTACATTAAAAGCTCTGCAGAAAGAGAAGTCTGGCTGCTAGTTAAAAAACTGTTGTCGGCTTGTTTTGTTTTTGCTTTTGTGCAGCAAAAAATCTGTATATTTACACATAAATGCAACTCAGCATCTCTCAAATATCTTGTGTATCAGCTGCAAGATTAAGTCGTAACTCCAACAAATATCGAGCATTATCATGACATGATTCCAGTTGATTGTTGGTAATTTAATTTTAATTAATTTCATAACATTTTTTAATTAAATAAGTTTATGTTCAAACCAAAATCATAACAAACTCAAACTTTAAAGTTTATACAAAATTTCTAAGATTTTGTCTTAGACTTTTTTTTTTGTAATAAGCAGTTTAGTAAAATAAAATGTAAGTTTACAGTGGCTTGGAAGCATAAGGCATATGAAAAAATTGCGAAAAGTCATTAGTAAAGTAATTGTCAAAATAATCAGCGATAATTTTAATTCTTTCAATTTATTATACTAAAATTAATTGGACTGTAAAAGTGCGGACACAAAAAAAAAAATCTAAAATTTTTATAAATAAATGGGTCCTGCCACTCTACTTGATTTATTGATTGAAATTTTCATTCAGTTCTACAATAGTGATACAAATTCCTTTATTAAGTATTTTCGCTCCACTGTCTATAACTGTAAAACAGTAAATATCTATTTTTATTTTAGTGTTTGGTTTTCTGCGCGTTGTTTTTTTTGTTTTTTTTTTTTTGTTTATAGGTGGTAACGCTCACCGCTAGTCAATTGATCGTTCGTGCGTTTATTTCGTCCTTTTTCATGTAAAAGTCTGTACGACAGGCTGGAGCGATGTCAACATCAATATTGTGCGGTAGATATGTAGTTCCATTGATTTTTGAGTGATAAGTTTAATATTCGCTGAAATAATTGCGTGTCTTGTTTGTTTATTTTGCTCTCATTGTTGGTTTTGTTCCGAAAACATTTTCCTGGTATGCTAATATGCTATTGGGTCGGTCAAAGTATGTACATACTCGGATATACTCGTACATACACACAAGTACGAATATTGTAGAGAGCGAAAAATGTATACACTCTGCAGTGTCCAAGTGGGAAGTGAATACAGAGTGAAAAACTTATAAGCGAAATTGTGTTATGTTCGAATTTTTTCGTGAGTTTGATTATTTGAAAAGGAACAGAAAAGTATAAAGATCTTGGCTCAATTAAAATAATTATAAAATAAACAATTGTTACAAAAATTCCTTCAAAATCAATGATTCGTACTTACATTTTTGTCTATTGAAATTTTCATCCATTTAAGAGTTATTTAATATCAAAAAAACTGTCTCAGTGAATAGCTGCTAATTTTGTGAAAAGCATTATTTAATTTGAAATGTATTATAAGGATTGCTTTTGCTTGCTGTTGTTTAAAATTATAAAAAGGCTTATAAGCTGGTTTGTTGAAAATATTTATATATGTGTGTGCTTTAGAAGTGACTGCTAGATATCAATTATCCTAGTCACAGACAAAACAGTCATACTACAAAACGAAAACAGCTTCGAAGGAAATATAATTATTAAAAAAAAACGAGAAATTGTCGGCCAGCCTCACTTCAAAAACATTTCTTTTATACATGAAACATTTTTGTTTTGGTTTTGTTTATCTTATAAATGGCTGCGGTTTCAAGAGCACCTGGACCAATATGACTATTTTAAATAAGTTTTTAAGAAATGCTTTAAGGGTGACTGAAAAGGAAGTTGCACAATGCCATCACTTGCAGTGAAAGTTGATGCAACACCTGGACGATTAAATCAAACAAATTTTGTATTTAATCATTCAGGATTATAATAATTATTTGATGTTCAATGCTCTAAAATTTGTGGAGGAAATCAGAGAATATCATAGTTTAATATAAATTCAGAAAGTGATTTCAGTTCAGTCAGAGGAGACATAATCTACTCTATAACAGAAAGCAATTTTGTCATATAATACTAATTATTTATATGCTCAGCTGGATAATTATTTATTAGGCTAGATAACTGAAACTTATTCCAAATACATACACGTTTATATTTCAAACTAATTTTCCAAAACGCAACATCTCAAATTTCTCGGTGTGTCACAGTTACCTTCTCGATAACATATAACAAATGCATGTACATATGTTTGAAAGCTATTACCCTGACAGTCATGTGACTTAACGTGATATCACTCTTATGGTGATATCATATGAACAGATCATACGTGCGGATCAAGTAAACTTAAACTTGAGGCAACGTAGAATACTGACCATCGTTATCATATATTTTAAATATTGGTGGCAAATATTTTGGCGATGACGAACCATATCAAAAAACGACTTGGAGGCAAAGTTAAGAACAAAAATTAGGGAATCGTAGCGCTTTCAAACAACAGCAAGATCAGTATTAATATAAATATGAATATAAAAGAGGATGCGACCAAGCATCGTTGAATTAAATCAACTTATTATTTTTTTAAATTATTTATGCTTTATTTGCCAAGTAACGAATCGTGTGCATTCATTTCGTTTAAGTAATCCGTCAACGACCGTCATTGTGCCGCCGCTTATAAGTAATCGTTTTGCGTACACTGACACACTTGACAACGTTCACATATGAATAAATAAGCGGAAAATGGACTGAGGAAATTTTGGTGTAAACACTTTACATTTTACAATAATGGCATTTTGGTATGATATACGAATATTTACGTGGACATTCGTGGACATTTGTTGAATTGCTTATGTGCAGACGTCACGAAATGCCTGCGAGTTTGTGCAAAATGTTGACGCTTGAATGGCGTGTAGTAAAAGGACTGTTGCATGTGCAATGGTCGTAGCGGAAATGGTTGTGAACCTGACCAATTGGCGGCAACACGTGAATTACATTAAATTATATTACATTACACTCTTTCTCGGTTGCTAGTGGAGCACTGATAGGTTCAGTGGAATGTAAACGTGTTTGCGACGAGGCGTTCTTCTGCTCATTTGCATAAACAGCTGACTGCAGTTTCGGCTTAACGAGTAGCCTATGTATTTGTTTATTTTGTACTTTAAGATTTTTGTAGTGGATGATGCATTAAATTTGTATTTTATTGAGTGTTTTTATTTTGATTTTTTAACTCGACCTAGCAACGAGTTGCAACTTTCAAGCTAGTAGTTACAGTTTCAAGTTGAAATAGTAAGCCGATTAAAGCTCATATTTGTATTGATAAATTGCGCGGAAAAAAATGTATCGCTTGTAGTTTAGTATACAGCTCTCAAGGGTCATGATTTTAGATTTTAACGAAACTTTAATATGTTGTTCTTGGGTAAATTTAAGGAGAAACTTTTTTTTTTTGCCCAAACCAATTTTTTTTGTGAATTTTCGCAATTTCATTTTCGCATAAAAATTTAGTTTTCTCGATCGTTTGAGAACGAAAACGACACTGAAGATGGCACAACGCCGAAACCGGTATGTCACAAAACCAAATGTGACAAGGGATGACAGAAAATCTTTCCAATATACATCAAATTTCCACCCTGTCGGAAAATCAGAAGAAAATCAAAATATTATTATTTTTATTATTATTACATTATGAAACTAATAATTTGTTTAGTCCAAATTAAATAGATTATATTACTGCTTATGCCAATAAATTATAAATTTATCTTTTGTAAGAAATTTTGTGATATTTCTATCAGCCTAATAAATGTTTTAATAATTGACAATTTTATTGAGCTCGAGGCCAGTTTAGTTTATGAAAGATTTTATGTAAAAAAACAAAAAAACAATAACAGTTTTTTGAAGGTAGAAGTTATAGTACTATTTCGAAAATCACCACATTTCCTTATCAGACTACTTTTTATTTAATTAACAATATTTTTATTCTTCGTCACCACTTTCCCAAGCTTTGAACCCAGGAGCTCGGAGTTGCAGAGCCAACACGCTACATGCTGTGCTACGCTAGCCGAATGGGCTGTTGTGTTTATTCCATTTTCCTTAAACAAACCAACTACGAAAAGTGCAACTGATCTGCCGCTATTTAAATTTGTTGGTATTTAATGACAAAATCGACTTTATTGCTAAATATATCATAGACACATGGTGGCTAATTGATTTGCAACCAAATTCAAAATGACATAGTTTGCCATTTATATTTATTTATTTATTTTTCAATTAAAATTCAGTTCATTGCCTAACATAAACTACAAAAAATAAATTTTGAAACTTTGTAGAAAACTAAAAAACAATTCAACAAAATTTTAATTAAGTTTTGAATTTTTTTCTTAGAAGTAGATGTGATATTTTTGAGTATACAGTTTTATAGCCCATTTAATTTTAGTACTTTAATGTAAAAGTTTCACTTGGCTAGGAATTACCGTTGATTTTTTGGAATTTTTTTGGTCGCATTTGCTTCGATATAACGAATAACAAAAATTCATTTTTATACTATAAATGACAACCCTGGCAAAAAAATTCTAAAAAATTAACGGTAATTCCTAGATCCGTGAAACTTCCACAATTGAATGGACTATAAAACTGCAAACATAAAAAATTTAACTGAAATTTTGTGTATTGAAAATTCTAACACTTTTGAGAAAAAAGTTCTTAATCTATAGAAAAATTTGTTGAATTGGATTTTACTTTTCTAGAAATTTTCAAACTGGACTTTTTGTAGTTTATGTTAGAGAATGAAGTGAATTTTGATTGAAAATTCTTAAAAATAAATAAATGAACAAATGTAGGTAAGTGACAAACTATGCCACTTTAAATTTGTTTTTAAATCAATTGGTCACCACCGTACTTACATATATGTATATGTACATATGCATGCCAGCATATGTACTTAATTAAATTAATTTACCATTTATGAAGTAAAGAAAAACAATAAAAAACGATGGAAGACATGAGAGGCATTTACTCGTACATATGTGTATATATGTATATGTATGTATGAAAGTGCTATACAGAAATGAGCAAACAAAATTACTAACAACACATATTTGTACGGTAGCTAAAATAACTCATGCGACAGTCTAAGCAATCGGCATTACAAAAAGTTTCTCAATAATTGTGCAAAAGTTTCTTGCCGCCGACGATGCCACGACGTCGAGCCGCCGAATGAGATGCTCTTGCTGTAAGCAGCTAGAATGTACGATTGGTTTACACAACCGCCTCTCCCCAAACTAACTGATTTATCGCTCACACTAAGGCTACCTTAACAGTGAGGCATAATTTTTGCCTGTCGTTTACTTGCACTAAAATTACGCACTTAAATTTGTTTTCTTTATATTTATGTACGAGTATGCGCGCAATTACTTTGTTCGCGTTGTTGCTGCTTGCTGTCAAAACGTCGCTACGAAAGCAATTTCAATCAACAATATAACCACACAACAGCTGCGCCAAGAGGCAACGCTAACGTCAACAGCGAACCGAACACATGCCAAGCTAAGCCGAGTCAAGTCAAGTCGAGTCAAGCCAATTTGCAACAAGCGAGCCAAAGTAAATGAAAACAAATTTTAGCAAAATAATGCGCAACTGTGCAAATAAGCAACGTACGCGTACAATGGCAAAGTCAATACAATTTATTTGCAGCCTGTTTGATATGAGCGAAGTTTATCTCATTTTTGCAATTAATTTACACACACACATACTCAAATACTACTCCCTTGTCACATATCTATGTATGTATATATATACGCCCTTACAACTTATGCATATGTATGTATGTACATATATACCATAAGACTACCTACCAATGAGGAGGCCATTACTCATACGCCAAGTATGCCAATGAAGTTGCGAGCTGATATTCCGTCGTATGAGTGCATGTTGTGTTGCTTCAGCATGAAAGAAAAAGTTTCAAGTGAAAACGTTTTATACAAATGTATGTGTATATTATTGCTTAATAGAAGCATTCCGTACATATAACCTAACCGAAGTTTATTCTTGTTTGCCACAATTGCAACTCGGTCGCTGAAATGCTGGTATTTACATACACATAGTTACATTTTAGTTTAGCGGCTAAAAAAGCAACAAAGTGAGTAAATAATTATCGCAAGTTTTGACAAATTTGAGCGGAAATTACAAACGATGACTAATAGAATTTATGTGGTTTTTATAACTTTATTTTTTCCGTTACATTTCGCGGTTGAAAAAGTTTGTGAATATAAAATTTTCTACTTTTTATTAAATGAGTGGAATTTAAAATATAAGTGTAAACTAGTTTGATGCTGCATAAGTTTTGAAGAGTTAGAAGAATAAATTAAAAACGAGTATGTTTTAATATTATTTAATAGTTCAATAAATTTTTAGCTGATGAAATCATCAAAAAAAAAAAAAAAAACATAGAATCTTTAAAAAAAAAAGAAAACCATGAGAATTCTAAAATGGAACGTTTAAGAGTTCGCGGAATGCGGCGATAGATAACAAAAAATAAAAAGTTTTTACCTCTAACATTTATATTTATGCGTGTTTCACTTCGGCATTGCTTAAAGATATTTTTAAAGAAAGTATTTTTTTTCAACTTTGTGATAATAAATTTTATGTAATTGCTAGAGAGCTGGTTCAACACTCTGCGATCTAGAATATCCAAGTGTACTTTTTACAAAATAACTTACATACGTAAATTCGTTTTTGTAATAGGACGCTCGGACGTTCGGCAGCGTTATCACTCATCTTGCGCTGACCTTAGTTTTGCTAATAAGATCACGCGGATGTAAAAAATATGTTGTTTCGGTAACTCTAATAATTTCTGCGAACTCTTGTTCTTTCATCAAATGTTTGCCAATATTATAATTATTTTCTAATTTTTGAATAATTTCCAGGGCCGTGGGACGTCTTCAAGCTAAATTATGTTTTCTTTTAAGTAACTTAAAGTAAACCACTGTTTTACCTAGGAAAGAGTACACATAAATGAATCTTATATCTTCTTCTACGAATTGAGCCGATTTTTGTTGCTTGGTATGAAACTTAGTGAAAGGAGTAGTTGCGCAAGGAATATCAAGTAGGTAGCAAGAAACTATTTTGTTTAACTTATTTTTTACCTTTTTTTTAATGTTAATTCGAATTGTCAAATATTTCATTTCGTTGTTTTAAGAATGCTTTCAATCCAATTTAAGGTAGTTGATAAACTATTTTTTAAACTTTAGTTTTTAAAAGCAAAAACAATATACACAGAGCTCATACATTTTGTTTTGATTTTTCTGTTGCGCTTATCTATTAATTTTGTTTCTTGTTTTCTTTAAAAAGTTAAGTAAGGCAACCATTTATGGGAGAAAGGTAATTTCAGAATTCTTTGCGATTGGTAACATGAATTTTCAAATAGTCTTAAATTTTTCTATGTACGAAATCCACATGACGCATACGCTTAAAAATTATCTTCACTAATAAAACTTTTGCACTTATATATTTGATAATTTTCCATTGTAGATTTTATGGTTTCAATAATTCAATTGAGTTATAAAGAAATAATAAACACTAAAAATAATCTTTATAATATATAAAGTGCTTGAATTTTCCTTAATTGGAAAATGCTTTTTTTTACACAAGCTAATCTCTTGTTCTGTTAAAAAAATTAAAAGTTAAAAATATTTTTATAAAATTGTGACTATCATCTAATTCGTTCCTGCCCCTCAACACTTTTAGCATATGGGTTTTTTTTTATATACTTCAATGGTATAAGTAACTCTTGAAATAAAGATTCAAACAATTTTTAAACCGAATAAAACTATAGCAATTCTGATATTCCATAACAGAATCCAATAATTCCACTATTAAAATTGTATAGATACACGGTCCCTGGTAGCTAACAGTTACAAATTTTATTATTAAAATCGCTCTTTAACGATTATTTTGAGACTTTTAATTAATTACTCTTTAAATAACAGTTATTTTTGATTTTTATTTTATAAATCCATAATGAAATTATTTTTGATTTTTATTTCAATGATTTATGACACCAGTTGAGGACTTATATTTATAGAAGTCATCAATAAAAGTCAGTCGGTGATTTTTATTTATAAAAGTCGTCAATATAAATCAGTCACTGACTCTTATTTTATAAGTCATACTTATATTAGTCCTCACCATATATAAAACAAAATTCAAAAATAACCTTTATTAGTAGGTTATTTTAATAAAAATCAAATATAATTGTTATTTTAGATTTATAAAATAAAAATCAGAAATGACTGTTTTTTTTTTAATTTTGCATAAAAGTTTATTTATTTATTTATTGCAAAATTTGATCTTGGGTAAAAAAAGAAAACTATTGGTATATTTCACTTCGCTGTAGAACATTTCCTTCATAGTGAAATTTTTAATGAAAGTTTTCATAAATAACTGTTATATTGAGTCACTAATATATACTAAATAAAAAACATAATTAACATTAAGAAAATTGTAATGGGAAGGTTTGTATTTCGACTGAATCATTAATTTCAAAACTAGATGTAATTCGGGTTAAATAAATTTTTTAAAGATTTAAATTTGAATATAATTACTTGGCATTCTTAGTTGGAAGCAAGTGCAAATTTGGTCAGATAATAAAAGCTAAAAGAAAATATTTTTCTTATTGTTTGACCATACAACTATTTTATTTAGTTATTTTTGAGCTTAAGACCGCTCGGTTTTTGGTTACACTTGATTGGAGTAAGTTGTGAAGGAAAACCATGAAGAATAAGTCAGCGTAAGCTTAGCTGAGTGCGTTGAGATGCCGGCTTAAGTACTACGCATGATGCTGTGGGTTCGACTGCCGCAGAAGCCAAGAAGAAAGTAGTCTGATGAGGAAATGTTGTTTTTTTCAAATAATTTTCCCAAAAACCGATCGGCCTTAAGCTTAAAAATATTTTTTGTTTTCCTTGCAGGAAAGTGAGTTGTCAATAAGATGAGCTCATGTATTAGGGCTCACTCTGCGTTTATTTACATATTTATGTAAAAGAGTTTTCGTTTGCAACTTACTAAATAAATTAAATGGTTTATTTCTTTTTTGGGTATGTTATCGACGCTGTGTCGTAACTGTGAAAATAATATATATTTTCTTTAGGTCCACAACCGGTACATAGGTATAATATTGTAAATGTAAAATTTTGACTATAATTAATATAAAATTGTATCAAGAAGAAAATAAAAGATGATTAACACTAAAATGAAAAAGATTACAGTATAGAGGAAAAGTTTGACCTTAAAAAGGGATGTTGAAAGCATATAAGGAAAAAAGAGAAGAAAAGAGAGGTAAAAGTGGACTGAGAAAAGTGGACTGAGAAAAGTGGACTGAGAAAAGTGTGGCGACAAAGAGGAAGACAAAAAAGAAGAAGTAGAGCGAGAGAAAAGTGTGATATTATATAGCATTACGCCGCGTGACGGCACCATAAATTCTCAACAAAAAGCAGAAAAAGCGACGAAATAGACAACGGCAAAATGAAGAAGCAAAGAAGTGGAGAATGAAAAAGTATTGATTTAAGGCGCTTTCACATTGGACCACTCATTTTATTTATAATTTTCAGCGGTTTTTATACTTATATCTTTATAATTGTTTTTGAATACTCTTTGATATTCGAAAAAAGATTCCAAAACATGAATTAAAAAAAAAACAATTGATTTTGTTGAGCTCAGCTTAACCAAATAAATGCTACCACGAACGGTGTAATTAGTTTGCTGCAACGTGACAATATAAAGAAAATGCTTGAGACAAATACCTTTGGCAAGCATTTTATGATCCCTGCATCTGCAGCTGCGCTTATAACCACAATGTACTGCCTTGACAACTAACCTCAAATAATGTGACATTTAGAAACGAGTTGTTTTTGCCTACCAATAAACCGAATGCAACACAAACTCATAAAATATCGCTTTTTAATGCCTCAAATTGTAGTAATAAATTGAAGCGTCCGCAACAAACTAACAAAAGACACAGCACACAGAAATAGAGGTGATAATGGTAACGAGTCGACCAAATCAACACATTCACATATGTATGTACGAGTGTGCATAGTAAGCGCGTGGGCAATATGAAGGCTACACAAGAGAAGATTTAACCGTTTATAAGAACATAAATAACGCATGTAAAATGCGTTTGCCTGTTCGCATAACATTTAAGTTTGCTCGTTGTCATTGGCATCTGCTTTCATAAAAAAACTTACACACACACATACATAAATATGTACATATATACAACTGTAGATACCAAGTCTGTGCGTGTGCGCTCAACATGCCACATTAATCGCCTCTAATCACCGCCGCAAAAAGGCGCGAGTGTACCACGTTTCGTTACGCATAACAAAGCGTGTGACAACGACCGCAAAAGAAAAAAAAAAAAAAATGGCAACACAGCAAAATGTTTATACTAAAAATAGCTAACACTTTTGTGTTAGCTGCATGTTGCATGAACAATCCAACCTAAATATATGTAACTTCTTACAATACCTACACCTAAATGTTATGGTATCTATTTTGATTGTCGCATTTCTTCGTCCCCGATGTGAACATATGTATGTGTGTGTGTGCGTGTGTGCGTGTTGGGTTTTTTTTGTTGATTTTTTTTGTCCGTTCATCCAGTCCACTTGTACGTCTGCTGGTCTCTTGTTTATCTGTCTGCTTCTTCTCACACACACCATGCCATATCTGTCACTGTCACTACTTGTTATTGTCCCCATTTTGTGTGTCACACATTTATTGTCGACATGCAGCATTTCATAAATCACAATAACAATATCCTTTTCATTGTATGCGCATATTGCACGGTCGGTCAGGATGCGCGCGAAGTACACAAAAACACCGACCGATTTATATATCTATGAATACACTGGAGTGAAACACCAAAATAGTCAGAAAAAATATTAGTTTACAACTAGAATTTTCAGATTGAAATCAAGCTAGTCCGAAAAATACCAGAATTTTACTTCTTTAATTTGTTATTTAATAAAGCCAGTGCACTATGTAGACATGGGAACTAGTACTTCTTTGTCTGTTTTGTACTAGTAAGAAACTGGTGTGTTAGTTCTTTAATTGGGCGAATATTTAAAATACCAGTTGCTTGTATGGAAACAAAACACTTGGCTGACTAGTTGGGCTTCTGTTGCATAAAAGCTGTGAAGTAGTTTACAACTAGTTCATTTTACTAAGGGGTAATCATTTAAGTAGTATTTGATATGTGATGTGCGTGTATTTAGCACAGCTGGCGTGTAAATTCCTTATGTGCTGATGTTCGTGACTACTCTACGTAATGCTGCGTGACACTTTATTGTCTACCGCGTCGGTTGACGTTCGTAATTTTTGATGTGACTTGAGTAATGAGCGGGTTGGAACATTGTAGCACAGAAAGCGTCTGCAAAACTGTTCGAGAGTAGGAATGCGGGACTTCAAGTGATTTTCGTTCAACTACGTCTAATTAAAATGGCATTTGTTGAGTTATTTGTGAAGAATTATTGGAATTTTGCAGTTCTAGTAATTCTGCATTCTAAGAAATACTGATTAGAGAATTTTTTAATAATTAATTTATTACTTCATTACACAACTGTAAAAATAGTAACTCTAAAAAAAAAAGATCTAAGAGAGAGCAAAAAAAAAAAACAATGATCTGCCAGTTTGATATACCAGGTGCAGAAAAATTTGCGATTTGAACTGCGACCTCGAGCTCTATTGTGCTTTTTCCCTCTACCCAAATGTTCATTCTGTATCAAATGAAGGAAAATTCAAATAAAGTTTGAATGTAGCAAACGAAATTTTTTTTACAGGCGCTTTTTCACTCTTTCTTCCACCACACCATCAGTAAATAAATGATACAAACTGAACTTCCACATTATTGTACTAAATTTAAACTGCTTGCGAAAAAAAAAATTTAATTTAGTTTTTAGTTTATAAATTTCCTTTAGCCGAAGGCCCTGGTAGCCAATGCTTTAGTTTATAAGGTTTATAAGTGGAATAATTATTTGAAGGCTCTATTCACAACGTTAGTGAGGCCAATACTGGAATATGGATCTGTTGTTTGGCACCCGCGCTATCAAGTTCATTCCGACCGAATAGAGTCAATTCAAAAACAATTTCTGCTTTTTGCTTTAAGAAATTTTCGTTGGGATTCTCAGTACAACCTGCCGCAAAATATAAATCGTTTAAAACTCATTAATCTTCCTACACTTGCTAGTCGTAGAGAAATGCTAGGCGTAGTATTTTTAGTGAAGTTACTGACAGGCTTGATCTATAGCCCATCTCTTCTTGGTGAAATAAAACTAAACGTTCCCTCCCGAATTTCAAGACATTTCCGGCCTCTTTTTCTGAAGCCATGTAAAAGTAATTTTGAGTTAAATGAGCCACTCCGTAGTTTGTGCCAGGATTTTAACACTCATTCCGGTTCTTTTGATACTTCAGACTCACTTTTTTACGTAAAGAAAACTATACTCAAGGCTCTCAATAATTGATACAAACATACTTATATATTACTACTCGATCAGCTGATGAGCATTTGTTCTGTAGCTGAACAGTTTTAGATCTCGACACTTAACAAACTTCTGCCTTTCATGACTCGGCGCAGCATATATGAAAAAACAAAATTTTTTTTTTATATATCCGTGCGTCATACGGATGCGCCCCTCGCGTCGGTCGGGCGGGTATGGAGGGAAAAAAACCGTTGGGATTATTATTAAAAAAAAAAATAGTTGTTTCTCTTTTAAATAAAAAAAAAAAAAAAAAAAAAAAAAAAAAAAATTCCTTTAAGGTTTGAAACTTGGAGAGTATTAACTATATTTTAGTAAAAAGATAATAAAATTGTATGAAACAAAAAGGAGTTGTCAAAGAATGCCGATGTGTGGTGCGGTTATTATTTTGAGGTGAGATGTATAATGTTTTCATGGTCAATGAGTTCAAATTTATGTAATTTAAACTTAAATGTTCGGTAAAAAAAATTTAATAAATTCCTCTTTTGATACTTGTATTTGTTATATACGCTTTCGCTGTTGTTGTTGTTGTTGTGGCTCACCCCATCAAAGAAGGTGGCACCATCAATCGTTATTATCAACTCAACTGGACATCAAGGGCCGTGAATCCCGAAATCTGGACACCTATTCGCTGTGCATGTCGTAAAGGTCCAGGGGCGTCTGATATAGGTATGGCCCTCGGCCGTTAGTTGCGATTGGTGCTCCCTGATGTGTCTGGGTGACGGCTCCAACGCGAGCAAATCCCTTTTTTGATGCCTCGTGCGGTTCGTAGTGGGGCGTATTGAAGTCTCGTTCAATAGGTCCTACTAGTTTCAGGCGACCAGATTAGCATTGCATATTTAAGAACCGACCGCATTGTTTGTTATCAACAACGCTTCTTTGTATTTGACCCAAAAGCTACTGGCCAGTGGCTTGAGGACCTTGGTGCAGCACTGTACTCTGTTGACAATTGTGGCTGTACGTGTTGAGAGCGAGACCAAGCTGTCGAAGTTTACCCCCAATATTGGAATCGGGGTACCATCGATATGGATGTTGAGATTTAGCCCGCCTTCCTTCGTCCAAAATGTAAATAGGTCCACCGTGAACGTAGTAGGTGAAAAAGTCAAATCTCGTCTAGTAAAGGAACGAGCCAGATCTTGCAGATAGCTGTTCACCTTTGAGAACAGGTCATCAAATTCATTGCCGGTAGCTTATATCGTGCAGTCGTCGGCATATGAGACTAGTGTGACTCCCTCGGGTGGAGGAAGGAGCCTCGAGATATAGAAGTTAAACAGTAACGTGTTTGGATGTCGCATCTCTAGAGCATACGGAAGTCTGCTGGCCACCAATATATTTCGCTGTGCCTCGCTTCAAGTTCAGTGCCACCAGGACGGTGCTTTCACAGGGGCGGTCGCTTTTGAGAACTCAAATTAGCTAGGTATTTATGACGTTAAGTGCGGTTGTGGTGCTAGGCATTTTCAGGAAGCCATATTTATGCTTCGCTATGCTAAGGTGGTGGTTGAAATACGGCAGCAGCAGCGTATCAAGTTCTTTGTCACTGGTGAAAGAATGGAGATCAGACGATAAGAGTCAGCTTTATCGACAGGTTTCCCCGGTTTCAACGGCGGGATCACCCTGCCCATCTTCCAGAGTTCTGGGATGACCATCGACAGTTTGAGCACCTTGGTAAGGTATGCCACTCCCGTAGGGTCCAACCGGAAACAATTTAGGTTGACGAACACCATCACTCGTACCCTTTCCTCTCATTTGCATTGCTTTGAAAGTTCGAATGAGATAAGTGAATCAAAGAAACCTTATATTGTTTTTAGGAATCACATCGTTTTGCTTTTAAAGTTAAATATATTATCAATTGAAAATTTCAATGTAAAGATATTTTCTAAGAATTAATCTCTCGGAAGCTTTCAAATCATTTTTTAGCTCTATCTTAATACTATAAATGTGTTATGCAGAAAGCTTTCTATATCCTTTTTTGCTTATAGTTTATAGATACAATAATATCAGCATCTCCGGCACTGCTAGATTATAACTATCTATTCGTTTTTCGTTTCTCTGGAGTGACTTGTGCTGCAAGATTATTACAATTCTGATCTGATGCGCTATTAGCTGTTCTGCTGCAGTATATTGTAATGCATATACATTTTTTAGTTTTTTTTAATATACATTTTTTCAAACTTTTCACAAAATATCTTCAAATCTTTTCACGACCGACATTCTTCAAGTTGGAAAGTTAATTCAAAAATTACCACTGAAATATAGACCAAGCTCAGTATATAAAATTTATTATGCACTATAACCACAAAATTAGGAAATAAACTCAGCGTGCTACATACGTTGAAGGCAATATCTAACGCATTTTACTACCCGAGGTGCGTGCGCATGTGGCAAGTTGGTAGAGCTGCAGGTGAGTTAAAAGAAAATTTCGTACGGCCATGGGGCGAATTCAAGCAATTCTAAAATAAGTGGTGAACACTTAACGTGCGCACAATGCAACAACGCACATCAACTGCAGTAGCCATTGCACTAACTAAAAAACCAACAACAATAACTTCTTTCCGCACATAAACAAAGTCAAATGGAATGTAAAAAAACAAAAAATAAAAACGCTTAAAAAGTGGAAATATTTACCTACTAGCATGAGAAAAGCTACAAACAATTAACAGACGTCGATGGGAGAGGTGAACGGAAGTACGTTGGCATAGCTTTGTGCGCAGCTATTAAAATGCACAAACACACACAAACACACACATATACGCAGCTAACACAATGGCCAAGATCACAACAATGGGCGTCAGCATGGTGAGATGCGCAATAATACGCACATACTTACATACGAATAAACATTTATGCAACAAAAGCTGAAGTGAAGTAAAAATAAATGTTGCAATAGAGCGAGACAAAGTTTACGAGGCAAGCAATGAAGTTGGCCGACACATGCTGCTCTACAACTTGTACATATGTACATATTTACTTCCATAACTAGGCGCTGGAAATTGCAAAAATCCTAGTGATGAGAGTAATTCGTAGTCCTTTATTTTTTCCCCGAAATCCTTTAAGTTTTCCTGGGCTCGCGCTATCAGTCAATATATGATAATGCTGTTTGTCAACAGTGCAAACGCAATTTTTTTTTTATCGAAAAGTGAGAAAAGTTAAACAGAGCAACTTTGGTATCCATAATTTTTATCATAAAATATTTTGGCCCAATGCAATTTTTTTTTTTTTGGATTGTAAGAATAAATAGGGAAAGGCTAGATTTTTTTTTTTTAGTTTTAAAACAGTTTTAAGAGTACTGTTTTACTTGGAAGTCGCAAATATTATTTGTATCGCGCTAGTTGCCCATCGATGAAGCGTAGTGATTCCATGGTCTGATATTTTATGAGGTCTTTTTTATTTTTGTTTTTAATTAAAGTTCAAGCTTGAAGCGGCTAAAAATCGACGTAAAGTTTTCACAACTGTTTTACAGTCATTGTCGCGCAGTGTTTCGTTCTTATTCAGTCAATCTAATAAAAGTCAATAAAGAGTTTGCCAAAAATCTACGGTAATTTGTAGCCATTTAAAAAGTGGACTTTAATCTACTAAAATCAAGTGGACTATAAAGTTGCACATTTAAAAAAACATCTCAAATTTCTTTGAAAAAAAAAAAAATTATATATCCACAATAAAACTAAATTTTTGCTAATTTTGTAACTCACCCAAGTCCATACTGTCCATATTACATCAGAAATGAACACAAGGTGTGGTGGTTGTTCTGGGTCAGGAAATTGATTTTCTTGTAATACTTAGCGTCAGTTTCAGAACGGATATGTTTAACTTAAAGCAGGTCGCTGATAACATAAAATACAATTTTTTTTGTATATTCCTTAAAGTATGTCGGGCTTCCATTGTATGTTATTTGGTTGTTTCTAACTTAAATAATAATTTACTTACGCTAATAATTTTAAATGTTTTACGAAATTTTCAAACCATTTCGCAAGCAAATACGAACGTAAATTAACAATTGGTATGCACTTAAAAAAGAGGATTGCAAAGCACAAACCTTTTTTTCTAATAATTTCTAATAAGTTATATCTTAATATGAAAGCAATATTTTAATTTTTTGCAAAAACCAGCAACTTATCTCGCCAATCCCGAAATTATACTATGAATATTTCTGAAATATATTTCAAAAATACAATTCAAGCACTGCCACATCTGCGCTAACGACGGAGTGGTTTTAGTTCCATTTGTTATTTCTTACGCCCACCGTCAGCGGCCAAGTCTACTACAACAACAGTAACAATAAGGATCGTGGTATACAAAGGCAACAATTGTTTCACATATATATTTACTCGTGCATACATACATATGTACATACGTATGCTTGTTTGTTTGCTTGTATGCTCGCATGCGTGTGCAGCTTCACGCCAAGATGAGTAGTGCAGTAGCAGCAACTAATGCGACGTTCTTTCCGCTTCCGTTGCAACTTGAGTTGTTGGCGCGCAGTTAGGTATTCTTTTACGACAGCCAACTCGCCATCCACTATTGCACGAGTAGTAGCTGCAGCTGCAGCTGCTGTCTATGCATTTGGTTACTTAAGTGCAGGAAATCATGAAAACTCTCGATTGGAGGAGCTGGCTGACGGAGTGCGATGCCTTGCTGCATTGTGCAGCAACGTGCCACATCCGCTATTTCAATGCACTATTATCGTTGTAACCACAGCGCAGAGGAGCCCACTGTTGATGGCAAAGTGTAACTGACCAATTCGCTGCTTGTGACGAAGAAGTACGGAGCGGTACAATGGCACTTGCCATACTCGTACATTGGCAGCTGCAAGTTGCAATATGATAGCGCTGCTGTGGCTGCCTCTTAACTTGCTGTTTTATTTGTTTTTTCGTTTTATTTTTGTTGCCAACTCTGCTTTCCCACACCTTCTTCACACACGCGCATACAAACATACATACACATATACTCGCATATTCATAGACTTTTGTATTCGCATCTAAAAACTTGCCACAAACAACTGTTTACTTTGAAGTGTCTGCAACTGCAACTGCATTTGTTGCCTTTGCTTTTACTGCCGTCGTTCGTTCTCAACGCCTTTGTTCCATCACGCCACAATACTATTGTGCGTCGTTTCTCTTATTGTTGTAAATTGTTTGCTGCAATTGTTGTTGACAACAAGGATGTGCCAAGAAATAGCAAATGCAAAAAAACAACCTAAGCAAATAGATGAAAGTACAAGAAGTAGAAAGCGACGAAGACGACTACGTCGCTACTACAGCAAACAATAAATAAAATGTCAAAGAAGTTTAGAAGCGTAGAAGGAGAGGAAAGCAGCTGGTGAGTTGGGCCGAGATGCCGAAACACTAAGAAAATAAGAAAAAAGACGAAAAATTTTGTAAAAAAAAAAGAAACAATAACAAAAATAATAAAAGCCACGAAATGTGAAAAGAGAAATAAAACAAAGCTAAAACATAAACAGTAGCTATTGCAGAACTAGTTGTAATAGCAGTTGCAATAACAATGAAAAATAGAATGAATGCAGTGACGCAGCCTTACAAGCGTCAGTACACATACACACACAAACACACACACACACACTCACACATATATGTAGATATATGTATACATATGTATACTGGAAATCGACGCTGTTGTCGTTCGAGCATGAAAACCAATGGCAGCCAACTACTCGGTAGTTTCTTTGAAGATTTGCTAAAGTAGCAGTCGTCGTGGGGGTAAATTGAGAAAGTGAAGAATAAACGGAAGTCCATAGAACAATAAGTATGAGTATGAGTATTTGTAGAAAGGTAATAATTTAGTCTGCAATGACTTGTATGTATGTATGTGTGTCATTTTAAAGATTGCAACACTAAATTTTCAATAATTCATAAATAGTAGACAACTCAGTACCTAAATATATTTGGAAAAGAGAGGTCGGTGATCACAAAGCGAGTTTTAATTTGTACGCAATCGCATTAATTGCAAGAGTTATCCCTTTGGTAGCCTCGTAAAATGCCGCAAGGAAGCTGGACTGCCGTATGTAATCGAATGGAATTTAATTTTGAACACAAAATGATCACAGCTCTACTGACCAAAAATAAAAACGCAAAAATAAAAACGCACTAGGGTACAATATGAAAATTTTGGTGTCGTTTACTAGAAAATATTATAGATTTAATGATGGTCTTCAACAGAAAATGAAGTCACTTCATATAGACCAATTAGCTGACTAGCTCTATGCTCAAAAATATTTGAAAGAATATTATTGTCAAAACCTAAAACTAATAATGTATTATTTGAAAATCAATTTGGTTTCCCCCAAAATCATTGTACACTTAAAGAATGCCACCGTGTCGTATACTTCATTTCTGTTACTTTCGAACGAAAATAATATTGCTCAGCTGCTTTTATTTTGGATATACAATAAGCATTCGATAAAATTTGGCATTACAGTCAACTATGTATATAAATTGAAAAAAGTCTTGCCTGCACCATTTAATCTAGGTTAGGTTAGGTTAGGTGAAGACATAGGGGGTCACTTAGATTTAAGTTTATAGTTCATTGCGGTATCACTATACATATGTAAAAGTTTTCTTTCTTGTACAGAAAACGACAACCACCGGTAGACATATATATGTGCTAAAAGAAGCGCCGAGTGCTCGAGAGCTTCTGTGGAGTATTAATTAAAGAAGTGCGAAAGCAGGGCAGCTGAGTAGGTGGTGTTGAGATGATTCCATACACCAATCACATCTCGGGTCAGAGACGATGTCCAGCTTTACAACCGATCAAGGCCGATCAAGCAGAAATTGTGTTTAATAATTCCTCAGACCGCCTACGGTCTGCAACCGATCAAAAGGACTTTGCAACTTTGCAAGTCAGTGTTTTCGCCAAGCGTTTGCTGAGCCGACTGAAAGCCCATTTTTCTAGGAGTAGACCACATGTGGACATGGGAATCCCAATACCCTTTCTCTCGGAAGTGATTTCCACTGTTGTGCCCTGCCGAGCATCAGCGTAACAGTCTTCTGAAATGTCGCTGTGTCCTGTGACCAAAAAACTTTAAAATGTTAATTAACAGAAAGATAATTATTTGTTAAAATATACAACAACATGCAACAAAATTAATTTAAGCTGGAGTTTCGCAGGACAGCGTACTTGATCCTATCCTTTATGCCATTTTTTACATCTGACTTACCTGAAATTGAAAATGTTTTAATTGCTACGTAGGCCGATAGGCAATTCAATCCTCAAATTCAGTAAGCTCGTATATTGAAGCCGATATAGACTTATGCTGTTCAATTCTGGAGAACTGCATCTAATTGAAATATATAAATTTTACACCACGAACAGTTACGAATGCTCCATGGTTCATCACTAACAAAGCTATCCACCGAGAACTCAAAATTCCTTTTATAAAGCAGTGAATAAAAAGATTAAATGTACTTGGTCTCGTGGTCAGTTGTGTGGAAAAGAAAGAATAATTAAAGGCAATGGATTAGTGGAATAATAATTATTTAGTATGTATTTGAATACATTTCTTTTCTATTCGATTTTTTTACAATTTAGGTTTGTACTTACACTAAGTATAGCAGAGCGCTGTCAGTCCCGAGCCTCTTGATGGCAAAAAACAAAATAAATTTAATATTTTAAGCAAAAGTTCGCCAATCGCCCGTTTTATTCACGCTGATTTTAATAATTTATTTTTTGTACAAAATATTGATTATGCGATCGCAATATAGCATTAAATTTCACTTGAATTAACTTTACTTCATCGGAAATATAGCGCGAAAGAGATTCTGTGTAAATGAATTCAATTAAAATCTTTATGTGCAAATTATTTGAATACTAGAATAGTTCAAGTACCGCGCACGTTATTGTTGTTGGTGTGAAAATATATGTATATGTATGCAATTCTCTACTTTGCCGAACGAAATGAAAAAAAGAAAAAAATTGTTCAATGAGAATTTAAATTCCACTTGGTGGTAAATAAAATATTTTTTTGTAAATTAAATTGAAGGAACTTTAAGAAAATTGAAAATTGACGACAACCAACATTCGCGCGGCCCGAATGCACCACTTTTTGCGTTGTCCCGTCTCACGCGATGATCGTTCGGACAGATGTGCCTGTGGAATGGCGGAACTACAAATTTCACTTTGTAAAACACTTTTTGCACTTTGAATTCAAAAAAAAAAAGTTAACGAAAATACATATGTTTTACAAAAATTTACCGGCATTTATTCACATATATATATTTATGTATTCAATTGAATGTATGTATGTATATGTAGATGTACAAAATTCAAAAACTCAAACGACGTATCTTCTGATTTTCTATGATGATTTCGATAATTCTTGTGGAAATTAATGTATTCCTTTTGTTTTGTTGATTTATGAATGTTGTGTTCAGAATTCTATGTTCCCAAATGTGTGTATATATGTACATACATATATGTGGTGTGGCAGATGCTATAAGTTTCCGGATGTCTGTGGTTAAGCTATGTGAGGGTGATGTTAATGATTATGTCGGATATTCCTGCTGGCTTGTTGGAAAATTATATTAATGCTCGTTTTATAATGGCGACGAAGAACCTGAAAAAAAATACATAAATATTTATTTTTTATTTATTTATTTATTTATTTATTTAGACTAAACTTATAATTACAAACTACAAGCTAGTTCAGATTTTGAACGATAGCAACGTAGGCATTACGTTCTTTTAATGTTAATACATACATGTATTTCTATAGTGCATACTTACATATATTCATGTACAGGTTAACAAGAATATTACTTATGTAGTTATATACTTATATTTACATATATCTTTATATATATTAATTTCCTATCTACTTACATGTATTTACATTTGTTTCAGATGAGATAATAAAGCTTCGAACGTTTCAAAAATGATGTTATTTTATTGACGTTTTCATTAACAGTGGCAAGAAGTGATGTGGGTTCAATATTTTTAAAAATTAATGATCTTAGATAACTAAAACGTATACAATGATTTAAAATATGTTCTATGTCTATAAATATGCCAGTGTCACAATAGGGACAGTGAAGTTGAGGAGTTTGGGATATGTAATGTTGGTGCGTTAATTTTGTATGACCCAACCTTAAGCGCTCGAATTTTGTTATGTCTAATCTTGTTTTAGGTGTGATAAACTTCATTGGAAAGGATTTGAGTACGTTAATGGTACCCATATAAGTACTATTTTGGGGTAACAATTAACTAATTGATTTCTGATGGAGGAGGCATAGTAATTATTATTTTTTATATTTTTTATAGCTTCAATTGCAGAAAGGGAATCAGTGCAGATTACGTGTTTACCACGTTGTTTTATTAAGATAGTTATCGCTTGGAATATGGCAATAATTTCTGAAGTAAAAACAGAAGTGTAGTTAGGTAAAAGGAATGTTGAAATATTGGTGTTTAAAGTTGTTACGCTGTAAGATGTTGTGTGGCTACTTTTGGATCCATCTGTGTATGTGAACGAATAACCAGTAAACTTGCCAGTTAAATAGTCTTCGGAAGACATCAGGAGAAGTAGTTTGCTTATTGAATTTCTGCAGGCTAGTATCAATGCACATGTTGTTAAGGAGCCACGGTGGATTTGGGGAATTTATTTTTTTAATAGAAAATATAGGGAGGTCAATTTGCTCACAGGCTTCAGAAGCTCTGCATAATACCGGGACATATTTATGGTATGGTCTTTTGTGTTTCACAAGTTTTTTAATTATTTTGAAAAGTGGAGAGTCGCGGCTGTTTAAAACTAGCTTGGAGGGTTTTAGTATTGCCATATCACGTTGCATCTCCATGGACTTTATGTTGGCTTCAAAAAGTAAGTTGGAAAGAGGAGTAGAGCGTAAAGCGCCAAAGGATAGACGAACCGCAGAATTAAGAATTGTTTTAATTTTATATAGCTGGGCTTTAGGTGCAAAACCATACAGAAATATGGCATAATTAATTTTTGATATAATTAAAGCATGTATTGTTGATAAAAGTGAAGATATATTACAATTGAATTTTACACACGAGAGACATTTTATGACATTTAGTTTGCTTAGTAATGAATTTCGTAAATAGGAAACATGGTCATTCCAGTTATACCTTTGATTAAAAATTACTCCTAGTATTTGCATCTAAAGAAATGATCGATAAATGATTTTTACGAGAGAGGGATTCCGCTATCAGAAAGTCCAGATAAACTAGACAATCTGACACGGATCTACCTTTTCGGAATCCCAGTTGATGGCTATTGATGAGTTTATCCTCAGGTGGTTAGCCTTTGTGCGACAATTTTGTCAAGTATTTTTGCTAAACAAGGATTGAGGGATATTGGTCTGTATGAGGTTTTGAAAATTTAATTTTTTTTTGGTTTTAGAATAGGAATTATGGTACCTGTCCATACCAGGAGTTCTACCTCTCAGACTTCCAACAGCATAATTCAGCTCCATCAACGTAATTGGATTTTTCAAGTGTTTGGCTTTTTTACCTGCAAATACATAAAATTTTTTTGTCCCTGACAACGAAATTGGAAAAAATAAAGAAGAAAGCGTCGTTTTGAGAAAATTTTTACAAAACCTGTCAAAAATTGTTATAACTAATCACTTTTTTTTGAATAACTCGACTCTGGCGCCATCAAGTGGATACATTTTTCACAAAATTATTTCGCAGATAATAACAAAAATATCATCATCATTTCATCTAAATCAAGTCATTAACTTAAAGACTCTGAATATCTACACTTATTATTATATGTATGTGCCCACCTAGCGCATTAAAATATAGTCGAAAATTTTCGACCTCTGACAGACAAAAAAATAGATGGAAATAACTTTGAGTTATGTCTGCCTACTTGGGAAGCAAACATTTGATCATTCGCTGGTTGCGAAATTATGCGCCTATTTGATCTTCAAAGCTGATTTGTATTAATCAAACTACCGCAGATAAATATAATAAATTGCTAGCTATAGTTAAAATACAATCAAAATTTGAAACATAATTTTTTATATACATACATATGTATATCTCGACTTTTCCATTATTCGTATGCAATATGAATTTTGTGTCTGAACTAAATGGGATCAGAAATATTTTGTGTCTCTAGCGCCACCTAGCGATAGTACACAATAACCGTCTCCGTACATTTACAAACAATACCTTTAGGCCGCCGCGTCTAAACAGATCCCACTCGTTCTCAAATGTTGCCAGTAAAATGAAAATGGTGGCAGTATTGTGTATTAAAGATGCATATTGTAGATTTCAATAAATTATATTAAATAAAATTATAAAAGTTGCGTAATTGAAATGTAAGAAAGTTTCACACATTACAGAAACTCTAAAATGTAGAGGGCCAGCGCTTTGCAAAAATTGTAATGTTGAACAATTTCCTGGTTGTGAATTTGCAGCTCCTGTATGCCATATCCCTGAATTTTTTATGCATTTATGAGAGCTCGATTTTTGGTGTTCCTAGAAACACTTAAATTGGAGTTCTAAAATTGTGTTGTGGTTCAAAGGACACAACTCGTATTAATTGCTTGCAAAAAATCGAATTAAATTGTAAAAAAAAATAAAAAATAAAATACAAAACTGAACCTTAATAACTTAGTAACCATCGTTCTAATGTACTTTTTTTTTTAGCATTAAAATCAACTAAAAGAAAACGGATAGAGGAATTAGTGGCGGTCGCAAAACCATTTAATTTAATTTTTTTGGTGTATACCAGCAAATTCAATACATGCATCCAAATATTTTTATTTTTGCAAACCCCAACCGGAAATTTAAAATATATGAAATAATACTTCGATTTAAAATGAGTATGTAAGTGCTTTCGTTGCTTTATAGTTGGTCTTGTTTAATTAAGATGTGTTTAATTTGAATAGTGGAAAATATAAATTTCCATCGACCAACTCGGCTGTTCTTCGATAAATTTTTTTTCTTAATACAATGTTTAGATTCTCCTGAAAATGCCATTACATTTTTCATACGAAAAATAGTAACACTGCTGCAATCATTTTATCTTTTTTTATCTGCTGCTATTTCCTACAAAGAAGGTATATATTTTGAGTTTTCTTTCTACTAATACATGTCCGAGTTCTCTGTGCTATGCTACTAGTGTAAATGGCAAACTGTCAGCGAAACGGTTAACCAGCACCGCAGACATTTACAAATGCAAATTAAATGGAATTTCATTTTTATTTTGCGCGCATGGCAAATGTCTGTGGCCAGTTGCTATCTGCAGATATTCGAATACATATTTACATACCAGCATATGGAGCGCAAAAAAAAGGTTAAAAGGTATTTTCTCTTAAGAAAATCTTATAAAGAGCGGAGGGGAAAATAGTGTAGTTGAAGCGAAATAAAAATAAAAAAAAACACGCAGTACAAACGAGAATAAAAATGAAATTAAAATAAATTGCAAAACACCGAAAAGGGACAATCAACTTGAACGTTTAAAAGATGTGTGGAATTAATTGAATTTTCCACTGGATTATATGTCAATGAAGCGGCTACCATAAAGGGGGGGGAAGGTGGACATAAAATTGTGTAAGGAAAAATAGTGAGAACCGTTTTTTATCTGCAAGAATTGCCATTCCCAATGTACTCTAGAAAGAGTTTTTCAACTCGACAATTTCTACTTCGAAAATGCGGCAAACGAAACCAAAATAAATGGTTTTTACACACACACACATATATACACATTTATACATACTTGCTTTGCTACAATTGAATGCAATGGCTGACTCTGCTTTAGTCGGTGTCTGTTAATGACAAAGCTTTTAAGCTGCAGAAAACCGCAGATTGGCAAGCTTTTTTTTATTTTCTGTTTGAGGGTCGCAAGTTCTGGCTTCTGAAATATAGTTTTATGCTTTTTTGTGCTTTAAATAAAATATTTTTGCTCTAACTGAGCAAATAACTTTTATCTTATAAACTACAGGCTGATGACATGAGAGATTAGGGAGTTGTTATTGAGAGTTTATTAAAAATAATTACATATACATAAGTAACATATAGGAGGCCTCCCACACTATTCCAGCTGGAGGTCCTAAAATGTCTGTAAACACAAATTGCACCTCAAAATTTATTTTTTTTTCCAAAAGTTATCCAACTTTCCCGGCGAAAGCGATTGTTTATAACTTAATAGCTCGCAAAATATTAGTTTTATCAAAAAAAAAATAATTAAGAACTTTTCTATAGACAAAGATTTAGTGATAAATAAACATATTTTCGTTTGTTTTTAAAGTAAATTTTTGTATGCCTTTGTTAATAAAAAAAATCATTTTGCTGAAAAATCATGTTTGCCCGATTTTAAAGTTTTTCAAAAATAAAAAAGTGATAGAACGCATATCAAAAAAGAAACGGACCAATTAAAAAATTTTTAAAATCGTGCAAACATGGTTTTTCAGCAAACATTATTTTTTATAACTTTCATGGAAATGGTATCTATATTAACTTTGGGCCGATGTTTGTAAGTACCAGAACGATAAGGGCAAGACCTATCAAAAAATATACCGATATGATCAGGGTGAACAGCAAGAAGCTTAAAATTGCTATTCTTAGCTCTATAGAAGCAGTAAAAATGATATAGATCAAAAATATATAACATATAGCTCCCAAATTACCGATTGTTCAGATATTGCAATTAGCACGAAAACACCTCCATTTAAGTAAATAAAGTCTTGGAACTTTGCACAAATAATAGCCATTAAGAGAACTATTTAAGCAATAAAAATCATTAAAATCGGATAAATATAACACATAGATATGCAATCGATATCTAGTTTAGATATTGCATTTTGGGCCAAAACTCCACAAATATTAATTATTATTGAGAATATTTTAGCGGTCAAAATCATTAATATCGAATTAATATTACATATGGCTCTCATACAATTCTTCCATTCATGAAAGGTATGAAACCTTTGGCATAGCAGCTTTTTTTTGCTTTTTTTATTAAAAAAGGTATGAAACATTTTACTTAAAAATGTTTTTTTTTTAATTTCTGACGGTTTGTTTTTAAAAAAAATGTGAAGAAAAAAAAACTAATATTTTGCGAGCTATGAAGTGATAAACAATAGCTTACGCCGATAGTCTTTACATTTTGATAGTTGCATAACTTAAAAAAAATTGTTTTTAATTTCCGTGCGTTCTGTCATTACTAATGACATTTCACTGGAATAGCAAAAATGGAGCATTCCGTCATAGATAACAGTATTTTTCGAAAATATGAAAGGACTTTAGACTAACCAAATGCTGCTCGACCCATACCATATACACCGTTTCCTTAACTTTTTTAAATGATATATTCGTATCTTACAAATATTGGCAATTTCTAGCTAAGTTCGGAAATAATTAATTAAAAATTTAGTATTTTGGCATACCAATTTTCTATTGATTTTCGGCTAGTCAGAGATGTTTACATTAAAAAATTCAGAAGCAATAAGTTTCATTCTAAAATTACCTTTCGAAGCGGTCCAACTTTCTGGAACGTATGGTTCATCATTTATGTTGTAGTTGTGTCAAAAAAAATTAGATATATTTGTTCAGTAGTATTCGCTGGTAATAGTGATTATATTAGTAAAAAACTGACATGATTTTTGTTTTTGCTTTTGGTTGGACTATTTGTAAAATACCTATACATATCAAGAATATGAATGAAGCAATGACAATCTTAAATTTAATTCCTATTTTACACGAGGCATAAGCGACCCTAAAAACCGATTCGCAAAAATTCTTGATTTCTTTATTACTGAAAAATTGTGTCGAATGGTGTACTAAATGGTTGTGTAAAATACATATATCCAACTAAACGGGGAAAATAATGAAACTGTTGAAAATGGAGTTTTCATGAAGAAAGTACGAGTACATATCTTTTTAACGCGGTTCACTGTGACAGGAATTTGTTCTCGTAAAAAAAATCCGCGTGAAAATAACCACATTTCAGTTCAAATTTGTTTATTCGTTCCTAATTTGCGAAAAATCAGCGTAAAAAAATGCCGCATTGAAATAACCAAGTTTCCACCCGAAACCCAAGTTTGGGATACAAAAACAAGTTTATTACATATGTTTTGATACATATTAAGAACCCTCTGTTTTGCCGTATTTTAGCAAAAAAAATCATATTGAGATCAACTGTTACTTTAATTATATTAAACGACGAATTAATCCATACTTCAGTTCTTAAAATAATAAGCTCTCCATAGCATTTTAAAAATCTCCACGAAATTTCGCTAAACGTTCATCATTAGCGCTTGCAAAATGCGTTAAAAATAAAAGAAAATGACAAAATCAGAACAAATCGAGAACAACGTTAAAAAGTAAAACCTGGTTAAAAAAGCAACGGGGGATTGCGAAATAATCTGTGATCACAAAATCCGCGCTAAAAAGTAAAACCGTGAAAAAAGAGACAATGGGGGATTGTAAAAAACTCCGTGTTAAAAAAAATCGCATTAAAAAGAACCGCGTTAAAAGAAGATCGACTGTATTTATAATCATACAAATTCTCTAAGATCTTATCGAATTTTGAGGTCAAAATATGTAGTCTGAGTATAAACTAAAAATCAGTGGATACATTCAACTATTTCGTTTATCGGAATCTACTATTAACATTAAGCATGAAATTGTAAAAAGAAAGGTAAAAAAAAAATGAAGATCATATTTCATAAAATCTTGGTATATATTAACAGCCCGATCACTAATTGCGAATGAACTCCCGTCGTCAAAAAATCCCCCGTCACGAATTCGGGAAAAATGCTTTCAGCAATTCCGATGTTCTCGTATTTAGTGCTGCCAACTGTTATGCTAAATTCGAATGAGTGCTACCATATCTTGACACAAAATTGAGCTGTTTTTTGTTTACTTTTTTCACAGCAGTTGAAAGCAAATGCATATATTTTCACAGGCAAAGTTTACAATAATTATTGAAATTCAAAAAAATTGGCTGTTTTTTAATAGAGCAAGCGCGAAGCCCGAAATAGATGTTTTCAAACAGCTGTGGTCGAGTGCATAGCGGTGTGTGCTATAACTCAATATGCCACTGAGTTCGAGGTTAGAATCTCAGCCAGGGAAAATAAAGTCTTAATCATAGAAACAGTTTTTTTTCTAATAGCGGCACAAAACTGTAGATCCGTCCATTTTGTGGTAGAATATAAAGACGCACACCACAAATGGTAGGAGAAGCTCGGCCAAACACTGCGCTATATAGTGTAAGCGCCAAATTGTTATTATTCACCCACAAATCCATATTAACGTTTCCTCTAAATTATTGGATGTGCGTATGTGATTGCTTTCCCCTCCCGTTGGTCTGGACTCAGTTTTGTTTAGATATAGCTTCCGTTGTACATAGCTTTTAGAGACACACCCAACCTGTAAAATAAAGAGAATAACAAAAACAAAATACCATTTTAATTTTTACAATCATTCAACAATTTAACGCAAATTTTTGCCAGGTGGTCGCTGTTGAAGTAAAATGTTATATTATATTTGAAAGTACCTTGGCACTTTTTACTTGTGTTTAAAACGAAACATTCAATTCAAATAAACAGCACTTCCTTGTGTAGATATTTATTTAATAAGTTTACTACAAAAGTCGTGTCTTGAGCAGAAGGACCAAGACTGTTTAGCTGCACGGCAACTTCCTCCCAAAAACTATGCACATTTTCTTTACAGGTTTTTGGAAAATCAGTTTCTCATACTAACACCCATTCGTAGATGGGCTTGACTGTTGAAAAAATACTTATAACATTTTTAAATAATTCAATGTAAAATATCCACTTAGATTCTAATTCACTTGTATGTTTTTGTTCGCTTTAATTATGACTTTCACTTCTCCCGATAAAAGAAAGCGTTGGTAAATATTTTCACGAATAACTGTCTTAATTGCGTGTCACTCGGAATCCATGTTGGCAATCTCCCAAATTTCGAAATTTCGTAAGAATTTTAAAAATTTAACATTTCTTTTAGAAATAAAATTAAATTATATATTTATTCGCACAAGTAACACTTGGCAAGCAATTTTCTCATAACGGCTAAGATTAACTTATAAATATTATTTTATTATTTTATTGAAACAATAAAATATCACATATTCCCGGTTTTTAGATATATTTGTTCTACGATATATCCAAATTGAGTGAGGCGCTTGATATATTCGCAAGTGAAGTAAAATTTGGGTGGTGATTCGTTGTCGACAAATACGTTGTAACGGCATTTCCGAATGTTTATCAGATGCTCGAATCGACGAATGGACGTTCGTTTTACCTTATCGTCGTTTGAAAACGTACTTATAATTGACAATTAATGAAGATCTAATGATTGAAGTAGCTTCTCTAAGTGTTCTTTGAACCAGAAAATAAACAATAAACAATAAAAAAATAAAAGGAATAAATATTTGATTTAATATGGAATCGTTTTTTTTATCAAAACGTGCACTTTCTTCAAGAATTTTTTTCTCACGATGTACAATAGTTATTTAAAAAATTCTTTTTGCATTAGTAAGTTCATATAAAATACAATAATCATGAATTTTTCCAAGAGTTTTTTGAAATTTGCGAAAATTATAAAATTTTTTTACAATAAACACGATTTTGACCCATTTTTTGCTGGTTTTACTATAATTAATAATTTATTTGTACAATTCGTTATTTAATTTGTTGACAATTAATTGAATTTTCGAAAAATTCAACTATCTTAAGTAATTCTCCGGCAATCCTGCACGCCAATTTAAAAAACAACGTTTCAAGAAAAACGCTGATGAAGTTCAAACTCATAGGTACAGGCACGCACTCACAAACTTTTACAATAACTTCCACATTTTTGGTTATTTTAGCATAGGAATTTGGAAATACATTCTTGTAAGTATGGAATAAAAAAAAATCGCGTTTTTTCACCGAAAAAAAAAAACGATTCCCCCCTTAAAGAGAATATTAAAATAAAAACAAAGCAGTTATTAAAAGTTATTCTAAGTATAGAAAATAGTTCGTGCTAAATTCCTGTGCACGGTCCTCGCGTATATTCTGGAAAATCTAAAAATGCGAGTACAATTCATTTCCATTTAAAACTGTAATGTGGTATGTAAGACTGTAGCGATATGTTGAAACTGCAAAAATTGATAGGATATGTCCGATAGAACTGCTAACACTGTGTATAAAATATTGAAAAAAAATATACAAAATTTAAAATTTCCCTACGATATAGTGGCAAAATCAAAAACAAACGGCGAATGTCATAAATTCACAGTTAACTAAGCACTGCGGTTTATTATTTTGTAATATACAAATTGGCAATTTATGCGCATAAATAAAACAAACCATTGCCAAACACCCGTGAATGAAAGCCTGGGTATACATGTATATGTGTGTGTGTGTGTGTGTGTGTGTGCGTTGTGTCCACTAACCCATGCACGCCAGTGTAGATATAAAAACCGCCGGTTAACGAAAATTTACAATGACAGCTCAAAACTAACCAGCCAAGCGAGGCTAACCAGTCAGCAGACTAGGCGGCTGCAAATTCGCACAATTACAATGCAAAAGTTTACCAAAAACATTTCAATACAAAATATTCGCACTTACAAAACATACAAACTAACACACGTACATACATTGTTATATACTATGTAGTACTAATAAATATATAACCATAATCGCATTTATTTATTTAAAAGCCGATGTGTACAGCCAACCTCCAAACCCAATAATACCCAAAAATTCTCTAAATATTCAATTCGGCATTCTAAAACAAAAAAAAAAATTTAAAAAAAATACATTGTGAAAATGTAAAATTTTGCTTCGCCATGCAGTAAATAAATTGTGCAAGTCAGAAATTTTATACGCTTTGGTATTGCGTTAAGTTGTTTGATTAATGACGTTGCAGCAACAACAACAATGGCAATGTTGAACCGCAGCTGGCAAGGGGGGAAGCGCAATGCTTTACGAGGAGTGAATGAAACAATCATTGAGTGAACCAGTGAGTGAGTGAATGAGAAAATGGATGTGTGTGAGAAGTGGAGTATAAATAAAAAAAAATGTATGCAATAATGTGGAATCGATGTGCAAAGCAAAAAATCTGAAGAGGGTGGATGGTTGTTAAGGTAACGGTGAAGGAAGGGAGTAGAAGTAGCAGTGAAAATGACCACAATGAATGGTCGTGACGTGCTGCATTTAAGCGCTTGCTGTCCTTTATTGCATGCGTCGATAGTTATAAACATTTGTGAGTTTGTAAGAAATTATGTATTTTAGTGGCAGCTTTGTGTGTATTAGTTTGTGTGAGTACCGTAAAAGCTCAAATGCGCCACTTGCAGACAAAATTACTGGCGTGAACTCGTTGCACCGCGAAAACTGACGGCTAATGAGGAGTAGAGAGTGTTTAACGACGGCTGGCGCTACACACATTAGGCATGTCTGGAATATATTCAGTGATGTGCGAGCAAAGCGTTGGTGGGAACTAGTTTTTTTAAAAAATTTCTTTTATGTTTTATAAAAACAATGAAGAGTTTCATTAAAAATTTATGTAATTAAATTTTTTAAACACTTTTGGATTGAATTTCTTTCTGTATAATAAAATCTATCTAAACACTTCAATAAATTATAAAAAAGTGATAAAAACCTTTCAAATGCAGGTTTCTGTTTCTGAAATTAAATAATTATATTTTCGCATTTATCTACAAAATTTGAAAAATGTTTTTATTACGATTTCTTAGGGAATTTCTCATATATATTTTACTTGTCTTTTCTGTCGTGTACATGATTGTCTTTATCCTTGCTTTTATTCTTTCCGTCATCTTCATTAAAAATTTTTCGAAAACAATTTTGTTCGAGACGTTTCTTTCGAAAAATATTGATATTTTACATGCGGGCAGTGACCAAAATTTGCTCCTTAAAAAAAAAATATCAAAAAAAGATTTTTTTTATATATTCCTTAGTCAGTGAGGTTTTGATAAGTTAGTATACAAAAAAAAAAATAGACATTAGTCGTCATCGTTTGTAAGCGGCTATGAAAACAACGTCCAACTCGCTTATAATCAACTCTCTTATATTTTGAATACACTTTACAACACTTGTCTGTCGAAATTAATGGTCGCTTGTAAAATTTGCTAGCAAAACAAAACCAAATAAGAAATTCTTATAAGAGGCGATATTTCTAACGTCTGCTCTATCTTGGTTTTTTACTTATTTTAATATTTAACGAAAATTTTCGAATTTCCCTTGGTACTTTCCAATGATTATTCACAATTATTCCAACAGTTTCAATGAGGTCGGCTTTTTTTTAAGCGAGTTTATTTCAACCCGCTTATTTCAACGCAACTCGCTTATTTATGTTGATGCTTTCCACGTTATGCGATAAGCTCTACCTAGTGTTCTTTTGCAAGTCGCTCACAAAAGATGAGGCCTATTGGGAATATATTTTTAATGCAACATGAAAATGTGTTATAAACTAAGTTTTGATAAAAAAAGTTTTTAAATTTGAAAGATTTTTTTATAAATTCAGCACATTTCGTCAAATACTCTAGGAGGAATTGAAAAGTGACATACTCAAATATGTTGAATGCACATCATACTCGTACGATTTTGCTGAAAACTCCTGCCGAAAGAATAACAAAGGACAGTATTCGATGTATGAAAAAATATACTTACATAAGTAAATAATATTTCTTTTAACCATATATGCAAAACTTCTCTTCTAGCTGAAATCAAGTTTTTTACAGGATTGTGCTGCAAACACCTGTACAAGTATTTTTTTGTTATAATACAATTGCATTAAGAATGTAAAATTATTTTGACAAGGGTCACTTGAATTTTTGGGCATTTCTTTAAATTGCTTGTATACCCAAAATCATTATATTTTGCAATGAACCAATGAAAACCAACAGTGCCCATCCTAATACAAATGCCGTCAAATAGAAAAAAGCACTTAAAAATCATTCCAGTGCTCTAATTGTCGTCGTGTGGCATAAATCAATTAATGCACAATGCTCGTGCTTGCTCTCTGCCATAGCAATAAAAGCAATAATATTCAGCTAGGCAGCAAGTCAGGCAGCGCTGTCGCGCCACAACGAACAAATGTCAAACCAGCGCGAACAAAATGCGCTTTGATTTATATTTTTGATTTCATACACGCACATATATTTAGTACAAACACATATGTACAGTAGGGGAAAAACACACACACACACATCTAGTACGTGTATATAAATAAATGGTATTACAGCTAGTACTTATGTATATATGTATGTATGTATGCACAAAGGTATATAGCATTTGTAAATTACTTTCAGTCTATTCAACAACTGTTATCGCGGTCGCGTTGTTGGTGTACTCTTGCCACGCCTAGCGTACATTTTTGTTGTCTGTTTGTTAGAATTGCTTCAACAAAAAATTTTTTTTTTTATTTTGAGTGAATGAAATGCTTTTGGTTTTCACAGATAATTATATTTTTATAAATCGTGCAACAATTCACAATAGCAACCAGACAGGGGCGTATGAGTAATTTTTTGGTTTGCTGGAAATATTTACATGTACGCGTGTGTACAAAGCAGCGCCAAAATTATACCAAATTTAACTAGTAATTCGATTTTATATTTTCGGCAATTTTCAAGTAAATATACGTATATGCATATGTGTACACACATACATATGTACATACATATGGGCGTTCTTTGAAGAATCGTAGAAATAATAAAAAAAATTTAAAAAAAAATTGAAATTGTTTTTTGGCACTTATATTAGGGCTTGAAGAAACAATTTTTTTTTTAGGTAAACCCAATTACGTCTAGTTTTGTGTATATATGATAAAAAGAAATATTAAAAATGGAGACGATTTGTAAAAGAAAAACCTATATAAGACATACATATAAACGGTAGCTTAACACAAAAGCGTCTGATAACATATTTTTAAATTTGGAGTTAAATGAGAACTAAATCTATTTTTACATTCATTTTTATATTTTGAAATATATAGAACTAAAAGTAGCACAGTATCTCGTATAAAAAGAACCCAAGGAACCAAATTCTTCAATCTGCTCGAGCGGAGTTTTCTTCATTATAATTTTTAAATAAATTTTCAATTGTACGTTGGAAATAAAAACTCTACTTTTCTGCTAGAAAAAGTAATAATAAAATATAATTTTAAACATTTTTTAAATCCAGTTGAGTTAGAGCTATTTCCACCAAAATCATGTTAGTTGTTAATTCGTGAAAACATTTTTAAAATATCTCCAGTTTCACTTGTTTCTAATATCGACAATTTTATCTTCAAATATGTCTACTAACATGCTCATTGTCATTCATTGTCAAGAATTTTGTATATAACTCATGCTTTAACTTTAACTTTATTTTGTAAAGTTCAAACACGAGTCC
The DNA here is from genome assembly GCA_963971545.1 of Philophylla caesio. Taxonomy (NCBI): domain Eukaryota; kingdom Metazoa; phylum Arthropoda; class Insecta; order Diptera; family Tephritidae; genus Philophylla; species Philophylla caesio. Next base: position 36,176,719 of record OZ020607.1, read on the forward strand.
ATACAATTGCACGATTATTTGTTGAAAAAACTATTAGTTTTCCGTAATTTCCACTGTGCATTTAAGTAGGCTTTGCGTTTAATTTTTCATTTTGTTCTACTTACAAAATATAGTTTTTGAATAAACGCAATTTTTTTCCAATTTCATTTTAAATATTGCAGGTGTTTTGCCTTGAAAAAACGTTTCTAAAAAAAGAAAAAATTGCCGTATGGAGTCAATTTGCAGTTCTGTCAATTTATACTGTTACAGAGTGTCTCATTTTTGCAAATATCTGGCAACGATAATTAGATAATTGAAAAGTAGCAAGAGAGATAAATTTAAACTTTGACTTAAAAAACTTTCGTGTATTAATCACTGAAATTATAAACCATTTTGTAGCTGCAAACATGAATTATGTATCATTTGGAAAAGCGCACAATAAATACTTGCTTAACTAAAATGTTGACTAAGAAAGCGCACTAGCCCTTTGAAAGATAGAAAAACGTTTTACAAGCTAAATTATCTTTCAACTTAGTTGCGCATTTTCGGAAAAATGTTGAAAAACGGAATGCAAGTATATACTCATTCATACCAGATATATCAATTTGCATTACTTTTCAAATGACCTGACTAAATACATATGTACATACATACATATACGCCGGGCAAGCAACACATTCGTACTCAAATCGAATGCTGACACGCCATCGACCAGACAATGAATACAAAGTGTATACGAGCATAAGTTAGAGCTGAAGCGAAGACTATTTTTTTCTTTTTGAATTCGCTTTTAGTTGCAATTTTAACGGCGCCAAATGCGCGTTGTCATTGTTCTTTCGCAGGGAACCAATTTGTGATGGTTATTATGAATTAAAAGCTATACTTGACTGTTTAATGGTTGCATTCGACGGTTAATAGCTTGTTATTCATTTAACAGTTTTCTAGCCAATATGGCTTTTTAATTTCTTCTTCCAAATCCGAGTTATTCAATTTCCGACTATCTAGGAAATATATTGGGTTTTGTGCCTTAGCTGGCCACGGTAAGCGTCATTTTTATTGCTGTTATCAACAAGTAGATACCTTTTATTAAAGACACAGGGTATGCGCTGAAGAAAAAGTACAAACTCATTTACTCCGAAGCATTGTAAATTTGTGTTTTTATGAGTATGTTGATATATTAAAAATAAAAAAACAACATAACTAAAAAAAATATTACTTAATAGGTTTGCCAACTGTTTCAAAATTAATATTAAGATCACTAAACTGGCATTGACTGAAGGCAGCGCTAATCCGGATTAAGAACGGAACTGATCGGATTAACATTAAAGCTCGACAAACGGCAGCTTTGTATATTCGGTGAACAGTTTCTTTGTAAGTTTGACTATTTAGTGAATATTTCGTGAATTGAATTCATAAAAGTAAAATACTATAAAAAATAATATACACATAAAAAGGCTATCAATTGAAAAATATTTTTTTTTTTAAGTTGTTCTATCAAGATTTGAACTGCCAAGCTCTGGCGTAAAAGAACGCCTCTTTGCTTTCGACTTCGTTGACAGAGTAAACTTTTTAAAATGCGCACAGTTTTTTCTCTTATTATTTAAGTGTTGCTAACGAATGTATAACTCAAAACATAGAACGTTAGGGAAAGAACTTTTTTCAAATCATGAGGTATACGTATGATTAACATATCGAAAAAACTGCCTATTTTTCATTAAATCTTATTTTATATTTCTCCGTACTTTGCTGAAGAAGCAATTCACGCTTTTGCATTCATCTCCTCACACTTGTTCCTCACCCTCGCAAGTACTTTTGTTTTTCAGTTGACATTTCACTTATCTTTTCTATCAATCTTAATGCCAGTGATGTGTCGTGTCGAACATTGCGGATATAAAAGTAAAATTAGAAGGTGGAGGGAGGAAGAGAGACAAAACAATAAAATGAAAACATGCAAAAGGTTGAAAAACGTAGGCAAAAGGGAGAAATAGTTAGAGAAATATTAACTAGAATGTTGAAAAATTGTGGAAGGGTAAGAGCCAGTAAACTTCCATTACGGCTAATTTGCTACGAAGTCATTGCTGACCAATTTTACTGACTGTTTCGTATTGCACATGCTGCACTATTGAGTTTTTTTTTTAACCAACTAATAAAAATGACCGGATATATTGCGTTTATAAAAACTTTTTGAACAGGTGTGACTGCTATTAACCTCATTCTGAACTTGCACTGTCATTCTGCACTAATGTACACTGTCAATCACTTTTATCAAATGAGCAAATCATCAGCTGAAATTTGAGGGAAAATTAGCAAAAAAAAAAAAACAAATTGTTTTGAAAACTAAACTTTAGTAGTGGGCGAAGGTAGTAAAGGGTCTTTCGACAAGTTTGAAATGCAGGCTTGTAATCTTTGAACTAACCAATACAGCTACTGACGGTGATATATCATCTGATATGTAAGAAGTAGCTAATATTTTGGAGTGGATCGAAAATTCTACAGAGATCATAGTTTGTAGAAAGATGCAATCATTTAGGTATAGTAGCTAAACAATAGCAATACTTCTACATTTTACCGTATCTCTTTTATTATTTCAAAACAAGCCTCACGTTGAAAGACTTTTTATCACGGTGAGCGTGGTGCTTTAAAGAACTACCTAACTCTTTAGTGGCAATGTGGAAAAATGAAAATAAATGTTACGAGCAAGGCACATTGAACAGGTAGCATCAGAAGATCAGCTGATTTTTTTTTATTCTATGAGACCACTAAACTGCCGAACTCTGTTTATCTTTTACCCATGGCATATTGATTTAACAAATTGCCAACTTGATATTTCATGGGTTGATACATTAGAGGTCTCTGGCAACAACAAAATACATGTGATTTTCCATGCTGCTACCTGTTCAATATGCCCTGGTTACGGGGAACAAATGCGGACTTCATTCTCGTCATTATTTTTATAAAATATATTTATGCTTATATTACTAAACCAAATACATCTACATTCAGCCAACCTTATCTTAGCGTACCGTAACTCAACACACATAGACTCATTCGCAGGACTTAATTCTCCATATAATTATATATAATCCCACCACACTTCTTCCTTCATCTCACGTCCATTTAGTTCCCCTCATCACATTTCACAATACGTGGCTAAGAGAAGCAAATCATAAATAAAATTGACTTATTAAATTGTGATTTGATCAGTTTAGCATTAGGAAACACGCTGGTTTTTTTTTGTGTATTCCACTCTCTATGGTGTCTTCTCTTTGAAGGGCATTAAATGTTTTCTGTCTACACGCAATGGAGGTGGTTTATTTTCTTCCGATCTTCCCATAATCGTTATAAACGATTAATACTAAATATATGAAGAGTAGCCAGAGGCAAATTGACTAAGGTTCTTGTAAGACTTCTTATAAGTGGCACCACATTGAGGAATGTCAAACGACTAAAAGAAAATATAAAGGCTTTGAGCTCCATGTTGCAGGGTCTTGGAGACGTAATAAATTTACTGAGTAAATACCTAGGTTAGATTATGTTGCAGTAAAATGACACTGCCATAAGCAGAACCGTAATTGAATCCATTGATCACTCGTGCTACTCAAACCAAAGTGTCGAGTCTATAAACCCTAAGCACAGTTTCCCACGGAACTTTCATCCCCTTTTCACAGCACGACCATACAGTATCCCGCTCCTCTAAAGTGAAACCGACATTTCTCACAAGGCATTGTAAGGGACGAAGAAACTTTCTACTTGCCAACCAGGTCCGATTACTATCCTGAGTGGTGTGGCACCTGTGCAATATACCTAACAATTGTGGGATGAATGTCACAACTGTTGTGATCGACGTGAGCATAATGTGTTTTATCCTTAAAGTATAAGGGTCCTTCTCGTAGTATGTGCTAAAAACTTGTTTGGTGCTGTTTTTGTTTTAGATTTTTTTTCATGTAAGCGTTTTGGGATTTTCCCTTAAATTGAATACCAAAAAAGTTTTGGCTTGATTTGAAATTTCTTAACTGCTTTACGTTCTTAACATAAAATGAAGGTTTAGGAATTTTTGAATTTAAATAAAAAAAAATTTGAGCATAATTTATTTTAAAAATATAAACCAAAGCTAACTTTTAACGGATCTAGAAAAATCTTACATTTTAAGATAAACTTATTTGTCGTTTTTAAGATCTGTTAAAAAAAAAACGTTAAAAATTGATAATTATTATTCCATGCTGCTATTTTATAATAATAATTTTATATAAAATCAATTGGTAAATATATAGTTATCTAAATTGTCCACGGTTCATAGGCAATCTAGTTTTCAATATCTCCTCACCATCTGTTTTAATTTATTAAAAGAAAATCGACTTTTTAAAGCAACTTAATTTTAGACTTTACCTTTTGCTAACAATGCCGATTCTTCACAAATCAAACTTAACCTTTTAATCACCTTGCACACTTTCCAACTTTACATTGTGTCATCTCAAACTAAATTTTCAACATTTCAATCGACCGTAAATAACAAGTTCTCTCTTAGACCATAAATACAAGAAAACTTTTGCTAATGCGAAAGTAGAAACCAAATCTAAAATATTTGAAAGTCCTAAAAAAAAATAGTAATATATATGTCTGTATGTATGTATGTATTTATGTGTTAAACATACAAGAGAAAGCGTGAAAAACAAGCGAATAAATTCACTTGAAAGTAATAAATTTCAGAAGCAACTTTCAGTACACATAACGCCTGTCTGCCGAAACTATCCGTACGAATAAACGTTGGCGCTGGCGCAAGACCGACACTAAGCATAGATGCGACACAAGTACACACTTGCAGACTACGAGAACTATTTGGGCAAAAGTTCAGCGGGTGTGACAGGCCGCTGCACAGCCTACTTACTGTACATTGTATGTACATATGTATGTATACGGTAATGTAAAGGGTGTTTTTTTCAGACGTGTGGTTTCAATGAGGCAGTACTTTTTTTTTCAGCTTTTACTTGATTAATACTCAGTTTAGTTTGCCATTTCAAGACGCCTTGGAATAGAATATTCCTCGCGTTATTGCTGACATTGCCGAAGGCTTCCTACCTTTAATGAATGGAAGAAATGTATTAGGGCCATATGTAATATTAATTAGGTAATTGTGATTTTGACTGTTATAGCAATGAATATTTAATATTTGTTAATTAATTAATAATAATTTATATTTGTTAAAAATTGTAAGTCTTTAGCTGATTTAATGACGGAGTTTTAGTGAAAAATGAAATATCTGAACTATCGATTTTATGGCAGCTATATGTTATATTTTTCCGATCTTCATGATTTTCACTGCTATAACAGTTCTCGTAATAACTATTATTCGTGCAAAATTTCAAGACTTTAATGGAGGTGTTTTCGTGGTAAATCAAATATCTGAACAATAAGTTGTATTGGAGCTATATGTTATATATCTTTGATCTTCTTACAAAATTTCAAACCTCTGGCTGCTTAAATGAAGAAGCTATGAAGCAAAATATAATATTTGAACAATCGGCTCCTATAAACGTTATAGGCATCTGATCTGGCCGGTCCCGACAAATGTAGAGTAAATTATAAAAAGGCACCTGACTGCCAAGTTTCATTCAAATAGCTCAAAAAATATGGGACTAGTTTGCGTTCAAACAGACGCACAGACGGACAGAGAGACGGACATAACTAAATCGACTCAGCTCGTCACCCTATTCATATCGATATACTTTCTGATAGGTCTTACTCTTATCGTTCTGGTACTTACAAACATCGGACCAAAGTGTAGGTATAAAACACCCTTTTATGCTAACATACATATATACAAATTTTAAATCGAAAAGCTCTGTGCTGATATATTTATTGGCCGGTAGTTGCAAATGCGCTCAGAGCGCGATTTGGAAAGCCGCTGCTCGGTGAGTAGGCGTTGAATTTGTAGTCTTTTTGGGGGAAGCTTTTGGCGTAAAATTGATTTATGAAAATGCCAAATGGCCGAACACCTGCAGTGAACTCATTGGGAAAGTAGTGGCGTGCATGGCGTTAAGTGCTACGCTGCCACCGATGGCGACGCCGCAGCAAACGACGACGATGCGACAATGAGCGTGGAGGCAAAATGAAGTACGTAAAATATGTTGCAAGGCGACAGCGAATGGTGTCGCATGAGTGTGAAATTACAAATGAAAAATTTGCCATAGCTCAAAGTTTACAAAGTTAAATATTTGATGCAATTGATGTTACAAAATAATAATAATAACATTTGATTACGAGCGAGCCATTCTAGGTCGCTTTCATGAGAGCGGCTGAAAGAGTCTTGCATGCCTTCTCGAAGGCTTTTCTGTTTTTGATTGATAAAAGTGCAACTTTGTAAGAAGATCATTCACATAAGATTATCGTTAAGGGACGAAAACTCAACTTTATGACTCTGCTTCTCCCAAGATAAGCTAATCTTTGCCCACAAAAATTCAAATATATATTTAAATAAAAAAAAAAGTTTAATTTTAACGCATGAATAACACCTTTTTTAAACGCTATTTTTTCGTTTTAATAAATGCACCTTCTTGGCTTTACTAAGGCACTAAATATAAGTAGACAACATATGTATGTCATTTATCTTAGAATTGACCAATGAAAAATAAAAGAATATTTAACTAGATTTATTAAATAACATACATTGATCGGAAAACTGTTTGATGAAGTGCAGCCGGGTAAGGTAGAGGGAGCTGGTGAGCTTAGATGTGGTGAATTTAGCTGCGGCCCGTAAATATGAGATTTCGTAAAGTGTGGTGGGCTTAGGCTTGGTCAATGAAAGTGTAGAGAGCTAACGTGTGGTGAGTTAAGGTATGGTTGAGGGTGGAAGTTTATCTTGTGTAATTTTAAGTTTTGCTGTGTTTATAAGTTAAGCTGTGTTGAGTTTGGTCAGCTTAGTATGCTCAGATATGGTACGAAAAAAAAAGTACTTATATTTACACGATTTCATTCGAAACTATTCTGTCGCATGTGCCATGCAAATTTTTATACCCGAGCGTACTTGTACACAAGGGTATTATAACTTTGTTTACATAACGGTTGCTTGTACCAGCATAACGGAATCAAGATAGATATAGACATATATACCAAAATGCTCAGAATAAAAAGGGAAGTCGATTTAGCGATGTCTGTCTGTCCGTCCGTCAGTTCGTCCGTGCTGAAGTAAAAATTGAGATATCTCAATGGAATTAGGTACATACATAGATTGCTCTTTGGACAGGGTAGGTTGGTATTGAAAATGGTCAAGATCGATCAATAACCACGCCCACCTCTATATAACGGAAATTTTGAAAATGCAAAAACTTCGTTTTTTCTTTATCTATTAGAACATATTAATTAAAATTTGATAATTACCACGCCCACTTATAAAAAAACGTCTGTAGGTATTTCAATAACGATGTAAAGTATTGCCAAAAATTTGGTGAACATATTGTCCTTGATATCGCTATCATCACTGTCAATAATTTGTGAAATCAGACCATAACCTCGCCCACCTCCCATATAATAGAAATTGTGAAGAAAGCAAATAACTTGGGTTTTCAGTATTTCTTGGAACAAATTGAGTCAAGTTTAATACTAGCAGCGATTTTAAACAAAGAAACGGGGTTTTAGGAAATTAGTTCCACCGCCCATACAAAAATACATCGCGAGGGTATATAAAATAATAATAATATAATATAATTTGGAGCGTACACTATATAGACCAGTGTTTGGCCGAGCTTCTTATACCATTTGAGGTGTGAGTCTTTATAATCTACAACAAATGGAGGGACCTACAGTTTTGTGCCGACTCCGAACGGTAGATGTATTCAATGAGAAGCTTTTTCATGACAGAAATACCCTCGGAGGTTTGCCAGGTTTGCACGCACCGCTACCAACTCGACCACAGCGGCCACTAATACTAATTTTATAAAAGCAAAAGGGTATTTATTTATTAAAAGAAATTAAAAAAGGGAAAAGAAAATGTAAATATTTGCAATACTTTAAAGCTATAGCTATAGGTGATTTCAAATCGAGCCACTCTAGCATCGCCAGAAAAGTGCAACCTTCATAAAATTCTTTCCCTGGTCTTGACGCTTATCCACATTCTTTCTCCATTCATTTTACTTGCTCTACTCATATCAGCAAATTATGCTCATACCTCGCAGTTAGTCATCGACAAACGCTCTCTAATTAGGCATACTATTATCGGTATGCATATACATATGTACATATGTATGTGTGTATGTATATATTTACCTTTGCTTTAGCATGTTCAAATACTCGACAACAATGTCAACAATAAATATTGGTTTAATGTTAATCAAAGATTGTGCAAATGCCAGTGTGTGGAGACACTCATCGGTTGGTGTCATACATACATGCCTCGAACATCTTTAGTCGCGCAAAAGAGAAAATGCCAAAGCAATCAAGCGGGCAAATCAATGGTTTGCACAAATGCTAATCGCTTTTGGTTGTATGAGTATGAGATATGTTTGTCGGTGAGTCGAATGCACTAATGCTGCTTATACATATCTACAAATATATTTACACATACATATACCTACATATACATATTTACTCTTACCACTTATTGCTTGAGTTGGCAAATTGACATAGCTTAAAAGCAATTGGCACTCAGTGTCTTACCAGAACCCTGCTATGTGCTCGTACAAGTATGTAACATATGTGCATATGTATGTATGTACATATGTACATGTGAAATTCACCAGCATTAATGGCGGGAACGTGACCGTTAATATCATCCAGCAGTTGCGGTAATTACTTCATTTTATGTTGTTGATGTTTCTCTTGCTGCTGATGTTTGTGGTGAAAGCGGTGGTGCTCTTGATGTTGCATTGTCACAGACAATAAGTTTTTGTTGAGCGAATGGTTGTGCAGGCTGAGCAATACATAGAGCTGATAAGAGCAGTGTTTGGTTGTTAATGAGCAGCTAGAGGTTAATGTCAAATGCAGATTGTTTTTTGTTTGTTTGTAAATGGAAGGCACATAAAATGATTTTGCTATATGAATGATTTATTTAATAAAATATAAAAGGTTAACTGCTAATTTGGCATGGATTTCACACCTACACAATATTATTAATTTTTATAATTTTTTTTTGAATTTGTTAAATGAGCAATTTGACTGCCATTATAAATTATTTCAAAAATTATCGAGATTACTAAAAAATTAAACAGAGTGATTACACTGACGAACAAAATGGTAAATCAGAGCAAAAATGTCTTTAAAAGTTCATTGTTTAAAATGTCATTTTGATAATTTTCCAGATGTTTTAGAACATTTCAGTGACGAAAATGGGAAACGATTCCACTAATTCCATAAATAGTTTGTGGTAAAATTTTATTTAAAAATTGTCACAATAGTAAATGTGGGTACTCAAACTGAATATGTACATTATAATTAAATTTTAGAATTTTTAATGTAAGATGTCAAGTTTTTGAGTTATAAGCCTAAAAGCTCAGCGATGATATGAAAAATCGAACTAACTTTGGCAAGGCAATATGATTTTAGCGATCCAACAACGATACTAGAACGAAAAAGTAATTTCGCTTTAAAGTTGTAAACATCGTGTTCTCTTACTTACTTACTTAATTGGCGCATCGACCGCCTAAGCGGTTTTGGCCGACGTCAACAAAATACGCCAGCTGTCCCTATTTTTTCTAACTGGCGCTAAGTGTAAGTCCAAAGTTTAGCCAAACCTTTTTCCAATAGTTCTTTCCAACGCAGAGAAGGTCTTCCTTTTCCTCTGCTACCACCAGCGGGTACCACGTCAAACACCCTCAGGGCTGGAGCCGCTGATTCTTATTCCACTGTAGTACGTCTACGTCCTTGTACAGCTCGTCCAGCTCATCGTTCCATCGAACGCGGTATTCGCCGTCGCAAAGTCGCAAAGGTCCATAAATCTTTCATGTCATCGTCCATGCTTATAGAGAATGGTTTTTGTCCGTCGAGAGAAGACTTTGCTGTGCAGTTGCCTACTGAGTCCGAAGTAGCGCTTGTTGGCAAGAGAGATTCTGCGTTGGATTTCAAGGCTGACGCTGTTATTGGTGTTAATGCTGGTTCCTAAATAAACGAAGTCCTCTCCTTTTTCGAAGTTATAACTGTCAACAGTGATTTGTGATCCCAGTCGTGAATGCGCCGACTGTCTATTTGATGACAGGAGATACTTCGTCTTACCCTCGTTCCCCTCCAGACCCATTCACTTCGCTTCTCTATCCAGTTTGGAGAAGGCAGAACTAACTGCGCGGATGTTAAGGCCGATGATGTCAATGTCATCGGCGTACGCCATCAATTGCACACTCTTATAAAAGAAAGTGCCTGGCCGATTTAATTCTGCGGCTCGAATTATCCTTCCAGCATCTGGTTAAAGAAATCGCACTTATGGTTAATTGATCACCCTTTTACAATTTTCTTTTAAAACTGGTAATCAAGTCCTTTCTTAATAATCATGAATTAGTGAAAGTGGTTTTCTAATCCATCCTAGGCACTGAAATAACTTTCGCGACAAGCAAACTTCGAACCGTATTTATTGATTTAATTTAAAAGGCTTGTCGTAGTGGTAAGAGATTTTCAAAGTTGATTGACCATCCAAGGTTTTTCTTCTTGCATCTTTTTTTTTTAGATTTTGAGCTGTTAAAAAAGTTAAACTTCATTTTTTATATGCAATAAACAGATACAAACCCTTTGTATACATAAAGAAACAAATAGTTACATACATATATGAAATACTTAGAAAAAATTCAGGTGTAATTATAAATGATTATGACAACCATCATAGAAACCATGTTTATATTGCGAATAAATCAAAATTGCTTTTGCTAATATTGCTTCATTTGTTACATCTTCTTCTCATGCATTTTAAAATAAAAATTTAAATTTTTAAAGTAGGCTTTTTCTTTACCCACATTAAATTCATTATACAACTTTTGAGGTAAGGCGATCAGTTAGCTCTCAGCGATGAGAAGTTTTCTTGAGTTTAGGCTCGAAGGATACTCAAGATGTAACTTTCCTTATGAACTCTGATACAGAAAGGAGTCCTTTCAAGTCTTGCTAAGTGTTTGGCACCTATTTTAGTTAATATAGAAAGAAAAACATTAGCATAAATGATTTTTATTATTACTTTTTATTGCATTATTTTTATATCTTTGATTTTTTTATTATAGGTAATTTAGCTTTTCTGTTTATTGCTTATCTTTAATTTAAGAATATTTGTTGGTTTTTAATTATTATATAAATTTTAAATTTTATCATATTTTTTAATGTTTGTTCTTTCATTTAAGGCTTAACTGCGTTTCAGAAACTCTACAAATTTGTTTTAAAATCTTTAAAAGTGTATATGTTAAGAGTTTGGAAAATTCATATAACAATTTAATAATATTTTTTTAATTATACAAGAACATTAAATAGTTATCGACTATTCCCGATTTATTGTTGTTGTTGTTGTTAAAGTAGTATAAAACGTGCTGAAGTGACAGTCCTTGGCCGGACATAAATCCTGGTCGCTCCGGTATCGTAGAACTGACTGTCGTGGGGACTGACCCGATTAGTCGATATACGCAGTTAAATATTGAGTATACACAGTTATTATTTAACATTTCTAATTTTCTTGCTGACTTTAAGTGATAAAGATGTCTATACTATTTTTTTAATGTTTTTCCCATTGTCGTGTTAATACAAATACTCTGTGTTGATGAAAAAAGAAACTGAAGAATTTTCTAACGCAGGCTAACACAGTGATTGAGTTAGATTACGTTAGAATATAACCTGGGCTTTTTACGTTAATCAGCATAATTAATCCAGATTATGCATGTGCACAAAATACATACAAATATGTATATATCGTACATACAAATATCATTTTTGAATAAGCTCGGTATTGTAATTTTCTGAATTTTTGTATGCATTCCTCGCTCGTTCACATTATATTTTTCGATTTCGTGTCATTTACGTTTGGATAAAAGCTTTTATATAGAAATGTATATATATATGATAATAGAAATTCATACATACAAACGTATATATATGTATATATATACATTAATGTACATACATGTGTTTGGAACAAATAACAATGAGCCACAATAATCATTTGAGTCGACTGCAAAAACCATTCACAGCCAATATTCATGCATAATTCAAAGCAGCCCTTGACCACATTCAAGCGCACATATGTATATGCAGATACATACATATGTACATATACATATGTATGTACAACAGTAAATGGGAGCACGGGCGTAAGGAAAAGAACATGGTTCAAGCGCGCTTCAAAGATAAAACAAAAGGCAGCATACAGTGGATATGCATACATACACACACACATATTAAATATGCTCACTAATCTCGGCATCAATATGTGGAACAACATGTTGCTAGAGGCATGGGTTAGTTGCATACATACATACATACGTGGTATATGTATATACACATATACATACATACATATGTACATACTCGTATGTGAAGATGATGGCGACACGTGTGCGGCACTATTGTAAGCCAAGCAAAGTCAGCAAATTTTTGGCACCAATCTGCCGTCGCAGCAATGCCAGCAATTAATTGACGGGTTTTTTTTTGCTTTTTTTTTTTTTTTGATTTAGAATACTAACGTTAAGAACGTGGGTGTTCGCTGAAGTGCCACATAACGAGGTATGTTTATGAATGAACAAGTGATTTTAGTTTAGCAGTTGTGTGCTACATACATACTCGTACATATATCTACGTACATATAAAGGTTCTTGTATAGCATATCCCTGTAGTCAAATGTAATAGTTGTACACTACTTCACAACTAGTATCCATCGCAAGTTCCAACTAACCGTCAACTGTTAGTTTCCCATACAATCAACTGGTATTTTAAAAATGAGGATGTCCTGCCAGTCTCATACTAGTACAAAGTAGACAAAAAAAAATACTAGTTTAATTATGGACCAAACATACCAGTCTCCTACTAGTTCCAAACAGGCACAACTGTGACAAATTTAACTGTATTTTCTGATGATTATATAGCGGCTTTTAAATCGGGTAATCAGGTTGATACCGTTTATACAGATTTCTCCAAAGCTTTTGATCGAGTTTCCCACGTAATTCTAATAAAAAAATTGGCCAGCATTGGTTTCCACTCAGTTTTTTTGAAATGGATTGCATCTTACTTGCATAAGCGTCGTCGCGTGGTTGTAGTGAATAATGTAAAGTCTACTCCTTTCGTTGCTTGCTCTGGGGTTCCGCAAGGTAGTATTCTGGGACCTATATTTTTTGTTTTGTTTATCAATGACATTTGTTCCTGTTTCTCCTCAGCAAAATTTCTGCTTTACGCGGGTGATCTCAAAATCTATTCTTTGATCAAAAGCCGTCATGACTTTGAATTGATGCAATTGGACTTAGATAAGGTTGGAAACTCGTGCGTCTACAATCAGCTATTCTGGAACATAAAAAAGTTTTTCCAAATTACCTTCATCGATGTCATTGGTACCTCTTACCATATCTCCAACTCGCCTCTGACTCGAGTTAGTGTAATTAAAGACTTGGGAATAATATTTGACTCGAAGTTCACTTTTGTCAGTCATATAAATTTCATAATTACTAAGTCTTATGCTATGCTTGCTTTTGTTAGGCGTCATAGTATGGATTTTACCGACCCGTATACGCTGAAACTTTTGTATACGTCTTTTGTGCGGCCCAAACTTGAGTACGCATCATTCATATTATATGTGCCACATTGCCAGAATTGAACGCATCCAGAAAGTATTTTTACATTTTGCATTGCGTAAATTTTGATTTTCTGATTCAATCCCAACCTATGAATCACGGTGTTTATTGATTATCTTGAAATCATTGGAGAACAGAAGAACAATACTATCTTTGTCTTTCATTTTCGATTTGCTCCGTGGGGCTGTGGACTGTACACCGCTCCTTGAGAGAATTTTCTTTCATATTTCAGCCAAGGCACTTAGAAGCTCGGAAATTTTTAATGTTTGGGTTTTTAAATCACTTTATGCTCCAAAGGCTCCTATTTCTCGAGCTCTGATTGAGTTCAATAGAGTCTCTAAACTTATCAAGATAGATTTTTCATATTCAAAAGATCGCTTTTTGAATTCACTGAATTTATTTTATAAATAGCATATTTATTCTTTTTTTCATAACTGCTTATTAAACTTAATTTATGTCTACTTAGCCTATAAGAACTTAATTGTACTACTTGGCTTAAATAAATAAATAAATAAATAATACTATTCGAATTGTAGACCAAAACTACTAGTTTGGGATTAAAAGAGGAGTCAAATAAAATAATTTTATTTTTTTACAAGTAATTTATTTATACAAGTCAATATTGTCAAATAGCATAAGCATGATCAAATCGTTTTGTATTTAAAAAAAAAAAACAATTTTTTCGGACTACTTCGATTTCAATCAGGAAATTCTAGTTGTAAACTAATACATATTTTTTCTGACTAGTTTGGTGTTTCACTGCAGGAATATTTTGAATTGCATGGGTGTTTCGCTTACTAACTGCTGGTAATTTTTGTCATTGTCACCGTAATTGCTTGACGTCCTTCAACAGCAGCGTATTGAATGTAAAAGCAGGAAAACTAAAAAGAGCAATCAACATACAGTTGTGTGCAAAACAATAAAAACTGATATGTTCATTTTAAACAGCTCAATCACTGATTCCGAAAGAATTACCGTCGTGAAGAAATCTCCCGTCAGGAATTCGGAAAAAAAAGGTTTTGAGCAATTCCGATGTTTAGTTGAAAGAGAATTGCAAAAAAAGGTTTGCAATAATTATTTAAATACAAAAAAGAAAAAAATGATTGGTTCCATGTCGGTTGCAGCTTGATTAATAGTGCAAGTGCGAAGCTCGAAATAGACGTTTCCAACCTGTTAATCCTTATCACCGTTTCCAGTACTGAATATGTGCATGTGGGTGCTTGCCACTCCTGTTACTGTGGACTCAGTTTTGTTTAGAGACAGCTGTACATAACTTTTATAGTCCAACGACAGCTGTAAAATAAAAAGAATAATAAACTTTGTTTATATATGTAAGTATTATCCAATATTAGATAATCTCTATTGATTTCGGTATACGTTTTGAAATTTTTTCATTCAAAATACGGTTCGTTCTCTAGCAAAAATCAGAATACATTCAACGATATTTCAATTTGTTGTTTTAGAGAATTTTTTAAATATTAAGTTATTGTTGTTATTAAATATATTCATTTTGTGTTGAACCGTTTTTCCCATATATAACTTATTTACAAGGCGAATTGATGTAAGGTGGGCGCGATTCTAAAAATGCAACGCTTTGGTGGGTTATTGTCAAACTTTATCGCCTTTGTATTTAACTTTCGCCAAATAATTTTTACACTATTCGAGTCAACGCAAAAACTTATAGTGAACCATATCTTTAAATTTCTGTAGGTTAACGGAACAATTGATTATTACCAACTAAACAATTGATTTTGACAACCAACCACCAATCAGCTGATTGATTTACACCACCTTTTATGAATTCGCCATATAAATATTTGCTAAATGAAAAAATAAAAATGGATGAGGAGCGCTAATCAAAAATTGTCAGAAATTTTTTGATCTCTACAAAATATCATTACTGAAAAAACTAAAAATTAATTATAAAAAAATTATGGAAACATTAATTTTTTCCTTGTAAAAAAGGATTTTTTTTTATATTATACACAAAGTTTGAAGTTTTAATAATTTAAAAAAATAAAATAAACTTTTAAATATGAACCCAATTTTATTAAATTAAGTGTTTATTGAATTAAAAAAAATAATACGTACCAAGAAAATTAATTTCAGAAAAACTCTTATACTAATAGAAGAAAATAATTTCATTACACACACAAAGTGCGGATAACAAGAAACGAAAAATAATATAATAATATATACCGTGACAAAAGCAACTATCCACGTTTTTTTGCCAAGAGGGAAATGTTATTATTGAACGCTTTTCTACTGTTTTTTAAATTTTTTTCAAATATTGGTGCGAAGTTTGAACCACGTGAAACATGAACTCTATTGTTTTAAAATTTCTTGAATGTTTCTGAAGTTTCTGTATAAAAAGTTAAAACCTTTACTAAACTTCTTTGGTTTTTAATACTTTTTGTGTTAGTTTTAAAACTTGAATTTATGAGTTTTTTTTTTGAAATGTAATTAATATTTCTATAAAAAAACTAACCAAAAAAAATTGCTAAGTTTATAATAAACGATATAATTAAAATATAATTAAGATAAGAGAAGCTCGGCCAAATACTGAACTAAATAGTGCAAGCGCCAAATTATTATAATAAAATATATATATAAATAAAAATTACAATAGATAATCGAAATAAAATAGAAATAAAATAATATAAAAAATATAATATAAAATAAATTATAATCAAAAATACAATAAATTAAATGCAATAAAAGAAATGAATTAAAACAAAATAAAATTAAATTAAATGGATGGTATTCAAATCCAATGGAATTAAAGAAATTAATATAAATATAATATAAATATAATAAAATATCACAAAATCAAATTTTATAAAATGATATAATTAAAATAAAAATATAATAAAATAATATTAAATATATTAAACTACAAAAAAAAATTCAAATAAATATTAATAACATAAATTGAAATAAAACAGAACAATTAAATTGAATAAATACATAAATGCGTTGTAATAAAAATAATGTTGAAATACGATAAATTTAAACACAATGAAATAAAATCAAATAGCAGGAAATTAATAAAAATTAAAAAATTTAATAAAATAAAAGAAATTATAATAAGATATGTTAAAATAAAGTATACATAAATAAAAAAATTTAAATACACGTAAAATAAATTAAAATAGAACAAAGTAAATTAAAAAAAAAAAAAATCAAATTAAATTTGAGCAAAGAAAATAACAAAAAATAATTATTGTCACTACGTAATGTTATTAAATTAGCAAAGGAATTGACTTTATCAATAATAAATAATCAAATTTGCTTTATTTTTGCAGAAAAAAACATTGAATTAAGAAATATTTTTTAAGTTTGCCATTTTTTGGTTAAAGTTTCATATACAAGAAAAGAAGGATACCCGGCTGCAAATGTCAACATTTAGAAAGCAAATCTATGTACGAGTATAAATGTATGTATAAGCAACAACGGTAAGAGTAACAATTTATCATGTGTACATACATACATATAAATATATGTAACATACACGAGTGTGATATGTTCAATATACAGAAACAACTTCCAAATCCCACGGCCATTTCATCCGCATCCGCATTTTGAAGACTGCATTTAGCTGTTAATGCATTTATTTAGATTTAATAGTTGTGCACAATTAGCATAATTGATTATGTTGCTGGTGAACCGGCAGCAATTGCAGCAGAGGCAACCAACAATTAAACCATTCAAGAATATAACTGGGATAGTGGAAATGGCAAAATAACGAAAATAATAATTACCAGAGCAGCGGTCAGACGCAAATAAATGAGCGATGCAACAACGTTTGCCGACAGCAGCAAATGTAAGAGCAACTATTGTTGTAGTTGTAGTATAAGTAGTATGTGTAGAAATAATAGTAACTAGTAACATGAAACTCAAAAGCTATCATAACCTTAGACACTCGTTTGCAGAGTATTGTGCAACTATGTACAAACAACAACAACAACAACAACAACAACAACAACAATAATAACATTGTATTGTTGCATTAAAGCACAACTGCGTTCTACGCCACTGATTGCCACTGTCACTGTTGCATTTCAGCAATTTATCATAGCAAAGTGATTTGTTGCTGCTTTGACTGCTGCTGCTGCTGCTGCTGTGATTATTGCTGCTACTGCGGCTACCATCAGCGGCATGGCTTTGTTGCTGCTGCCTCTTACGAGTTTTCTGTTCGTCACTGCCACTGCCTTAAACCTTCGCTGTGTTGCTATTGGATTTTAGCATTCGCTGGTCGACTTTTGTACATACGAGTACATCCAAACGTACGTACTTACATTGGACCAAGCGACCACCTTGCCCCTCAGTGTGCCATGTGGCATGTGGCACGGAAAATTGCTGCTTTTGCCGAGCACTTGTTTTCGTTACAATCGCTTTTCTATTTTTTTTTTATCTGTGTGTATGCATGTCTGTATATATTTTGCACTTATGACGGCAGCAGCCACGCTAACTGACTGCTTAACAAATGCGCTTAGCTATCCCAGTTTAATTTGTGACTTTGTTGATTTATTTGTTTGCTCACTCCTTCGCGTGGTTTGTTCGCGTACGCGTGCGATCATCATTTATTTTGTGATGACAGTGATTTTTTTTTGGTTTACAAGTATTTATTTTACCGCGGAGTATGATATGTGAATAGCTTCGTCGGTTTTTTATGATAAAATTATTGTACATTAAGTAAAGAAACTTAAAAAAAAAAAACGGAAAATAAAAACGAATAAATAAAAATACTTTAGATGCAAAATTATTTGAATTATGTTGGAAGGAATGCTAGTCGTAATTAGGTAGGGATGCTTATCAACTAAGTCAAAGTAAATTCTCGCTGGAGTTCTCGAAAATAATAGAAAGCTTTGACATAAAATATTCAGTAATTTAGCAGACTTTCCAAACGCAAGGCATTAAACGTCGTCTAAACAAGCGTTCTCGTTGTAAACATCAAGTAAGCTAAGATAAAATTAGTAAGACATTTAAAATAAAGGACTTTGAGTATATATACACAATATACAAAAAAAAATAGCCGATAAAAATTATAATTAAAGTTGTTTGAAAAATGCATTTGTTAGCATATTAAAAAGTTTGAAAATTTTTTGCAATTCAAAGGTATTTTATTTTATTATAATTCAGTGTAAATTTAAATTTCCTTTTTGGAATTAAAAAAATTTAATCGTGTCGATCTGCCTTGCTTAACAATTCTGACGACTCTCTTGTAAGAGGGTAGAGCTGACGTTAATTGCGCTGCCTGATCATTCGTATTACTACCCCCTGGTATATCCTCTCCATCAGGATGTACCGGACTTTTTACATTCAAAACGGCTTATTTGGAAGCAGGTCTTTTGTAGATACCACCAGTAGTTTTGATTGTGGCGCTTCTAACCCTTTCGTCTGCACACTTTCGGACTTCGATCACCTTGCTCTCTGGCCAGCAGTTCTCCTCGTAATAGTCGACAAATATTCAGTGACCTAACGTCTTCAGAAGGCGTCAGCAAGTTGCTGTGATGTGCGCCAATGACAGCGCATTAAAACATCCTCAGTAATGGTTCCGCGATCGGCTTAATACCACTCGATCTACCTAACAAGAAATGGTTTGGTGTGAGTGTTTCTTCTCCTTCATGATCGATAGGAATATAAGTTAATGGGCGAGAATTCATCGTCATCTCAACTTCCTTTAAAAAGGCACGAAGAAGCTCGTCATTCGGGCGGTTATTTGTTAAAATTCGTTGGAGTATATCTTTTACCAAGCGAACTAGCTGCTCCCAAGCTCCAAGTAAAGGTTTTCGTCAGCAGATTTTTATCTAAGAGTGAGAATGTTGACTTCAATCCTCTCTCAGCGCCCTTTAGGTTTATACCATTGTCACTCCAAATCTCCAGCGGACTTCCCCTGCGTGCCATATGGCTAAAATACAAGAGGCTGCGGATAGCGAGTATGCACCGGTTGCTAAAAATGTGAAAAACACCCCGTATCTCTTTTCGGTGCCTCTTTTCACAGTAACAAGTAGCTGACCAAAGTAGTTTGCTGTAGTTCGCGTTGAAGGCAAACATGCCATCCTCGGTGGTAGAGGTTGCGCTGTTCTATTTTTACAAACTTGGCAATAAGTTTGTCGAAGTTGATTGGCGACTATATCGAGGCTGCCGTGGAAATCGTTTATAATCAAGTGCGTAATATGGTGCTTGTGTGGCAATAATATTTGATCCGGTCGCCCCACTATATTAACTCTGCTGCATATTCGCAAATAACCGTAGTCATCTAGATAGGGTGATAACTTGAAAATTGTGCTGCATTTGTCAACAAATTCGAAAAATATTGTGAAAATAAATTGTTTGTTCGTTTAATGAATCATTAGGGACAACTTAAAAAAAAATTTTACAAAACTTTTCTAAAAAGTGCAATTGTTTTCAAATTAAAATCGAATATAATGAAAATTAATGAAATCCAAAATTAAATACCACCTTAGGTGCGGTTTATATGTGAGGTAGAGTCCATAAAATGATTTGAGTTGCTTATTTCAATAAATCTTAATTAGAAAATAATAACATTGAAAAGCTTAAGAACGAACTGTACTCTCTTCACTCAACTTAAGTTTCTGTGTAAGTACCACAATCTGATGTCCAGAAAAACGAGGTCGTCGAAAAAATTTGGGATTCCTTAAGTATCTATCATATCTGTATTACTTTAGTATAGAGTGCTTGCAAATTACCGTTGATTTATTAGATATTTTTTTTTACTGATAGTGTTAGCATGCCTTGCTTCGAAGAAATAACAAAAGAGCGTCATTAAAAAATATTATGAAAAATAAACAATTATAATTTTTTATTGTAGCTTGGAACCAGTTTACCAGTAAAACTTTTATTTTTTTTTTCAAACAAAAATATTTCATTAAACTAGCCTCGGGCTTTATAAAACGAAAAATTCAACGCTTATTTGTGGCCGCTTCAAACTTAGTCTTTAATTTATTACATTGAATGGGCTACCAAATTGTAGGCAGTGGAAAAATGTCGTTTGATAAGACATTTTACTATGTCATTTTTCCTACTGATTTTTAAAAATTGTCAAAATAGGTTGAAGAAATAATAAATATATTTCAATAAATTTGAAAGACCATAAATGGTTATGTGAACGACCATTGTTGGCTGCTTAGAACATTGATTTATTTAATTATATTAACAGTGTCATTCTCAATGGAATAAATGGATATTAAGTACCATAAAAAAAAAATATTCTGATAGTGTAATTAAATATAAGGATGTTCTCAATTAGCCAGTTGAATTCCTAAATTGTTGCACTTTTTATTTTACTTCGTAACAATGTGGCCGATGTGGTCGAGTGGGTAGCGGTGCGTACTATAACTCGATATGCTGCTGAGTTAGAGGTTGGAATCTCAGCCAGGGCAAGAAATATCATAATCATAGAAAAAAGATGTTTCCTAAAAGCGGTCATCCCTCGGCGGGCAATGGAAAACCTCCGAGTGCATTTCTGCCATGAAAAAGCTTATCACAAAGAACATCTGGCACTCGTCTTTCAGTAAAATAATTGTTGAATAATATGTATAATCTTAATTACAATTATAACTGGAATATGTAAAGGACAGAATGTACTCCTGTCTCGAATTGCTTTGTTACTCGTACCAACAAATTTGCCATCTCATTTCAAGCGATGACGATTACCTAAGCTCTTGAGCTTCAGTCTGTTTAAGTGTGTGAATTAAACTTAGAAAATCAATGCTCGGGACGGGAAAAGAAAGAATATTGTTTATTCGAGAGCTTTACTATAAGTTCTATAGAGTTTTCTTTTCTCGAAATAATGTTGCCCCGTTTGTTTTTCTCAGCGCTTTCAATGCGTTAGTTGTTAATAAAAACTAAAAAATTGCGGCCAACACATATTTTTTAAATGAAAAATTTGTATTGTTTTTTTGACCTGTTTAATTTCATTATTTTATTTTTGAAATGAGCTAAAGTCCAATTTTTGTTGGAGAAAATTAAAATAAAAAAATTTTTATTTGGCGTCGTTAAGCGAAAAGTAGAAGCAGGAGCTGAAATTTGGCGCCAATATTTGTTTTTTGTGACGGAAAACGAAGTTATTAGATTTAAATGAAAAAAATAATCGTTCTTTTTTGTCACAGTCTCACATAAAAGCGTGCGTATTATATATACGCAATAAATTTTAAATATATGCACTGCTCTGTTTTCAATTACATAAATTCAATGTAAAATAGTTAATTAATAAAATCACTGAAATTCTCGGAAATATTAACTAATTGGTATGTTACAATGTGGCAAATGTTCAACAAATATATTTTTAAAAGCCGAAAAAATTAGAAACAAAAAAAAATGAAAGCATAGCTATTAATTATTCGTAGTACATTTATACATTTCATAAAGTGTCAAGCATTAATTAGGATAATTGTTAATTAAAAAAGTAGTAAATGTAAAAAAGTATTTACATAATTGATGATTATTTTAGTGCTACGGTTTTTTTTTGCTCATATTTAATTTATGACTTTTGCTAGTGTTTTCTATTTTCATTTGTAGGCCTTTATTATGGTTTTTCAGCACATTTATCATTTGTTTAACTAATTGAATTAAATGCAACTGCTAGTTCAGTGCTGCAAGAAATCAAATGTGTTGATAGCAAACCAAAAGTAACATACCAACAATGTACTTTTGGCTCACAGAATCCACCGAAGACCCTGAAGTGACCTCAATTGTAAAATTTAAATTGGAAATTTTAATTGTTGAAGTATCCAAAATTGCACTCTGCTTGAGAAAATAAAAAAAAAACCAACTTGCTGGTGAAGTGAGGTATGCAGACAACTGCCGTGCACCCAGAACGGAAAGACAGTTCGGCAGTACAGTGTCGTGTCAGATTCTTGAAATGTCAAACATTAAATGCCAATTCTGAAACGTGCAAAACTTTTTCAAAACTATTCTATGCAGCAGCGAGCGATTGTTATGGATGGCAAATGCATATAGAATTGAGCCGCAACGCAGACAAATGCCAATGCCAAACAGCAGTGCAATGTCGATTGAATTGCACGAAAGTCACTGGAAGAACGCTATGAATGCACTCCAGTGAGACAGGAAGCACATCAGGCAACGTAGCAACGAAATTTCCAACAAGCAACCGGTCGGGCGGTCGGTGATCATCGCTCCTTCGTTGAGCGTAATAAAGAAGCTTGGCAGTTGCATTGCAACCATATTTACGAGTAAGTGCTTTTGTGTTGTTGCCAACAGATGAGCTGACAGCGGTTGAATATATTGTTGTTGTTGTTGTTGTTGTTGTTGTTGTTGCTTGGTGAGCCAAATTGTTAGGCAGCGCCAGCATTTGTTCATTCATTTCGACATGAATTGAAAGGAAGTGCATTTTCGCTACAATTTAGCAAGCTTTTATTTTTTTATGCTTTTTCGGATTCCACATTTTGATTTTCATTCATTCTCGGCATTTGTTATTCCATGGGCTAGAATGTGAATATATGTATGTATGTATGCAAATGAATAGCTCATTTGACTTTTTGGCCCTAAATTATTTCGCCTTTAATGTGAAATATCTGCCAGAAGCAATGCTAAAGCAAATATTTAAAATGAAGTGGACTTTATGGAGAGATGCAATTATTATTATTAATGTTGAATTATCGAAGGTTTTGGATTTAATTATCAACATCATACTAGATTTTGCTGATTTTCTTACAAAAACCATAAAAGTCACGTTTCAAACTTTGTTCAAAATATTTAAAAAAGAAATTTTAGATTTTTTTTGAGTATGCAATTTTGCAGCCCATTAAATTCTTATATAGCAAATTGTTCGTTTCGGTTGGCTGACTTTTGTCAGATATTTTTTACGGGTGTTCTTTCGCAATTTCTCCGAAATAACGAATGCTTTAAGTTTTAGTGATAGAAGTGTCAAGCGAAGAATATATTTGTTTTACAATATTAATTAATATTACATTTCCTAAAATATATTTAAAATGCAACCCTTGAAGTGCATGCAACATGATGAGAAGATATATGTAATAAGAAGTAGAGTCAGAGAGTAATAGTCCGTACCACGAACCGTTCTGACATGTGGTTCCATATTAAATTTCAATAAAATAAGTTTATAAATAAAACTATAACTAATTGTTAAAATTATTTAAATGTCACCCCGTGTGACATAAGTTATAGCAGCTATTTAGGAGATCACACCATCTCCTCATCAGACATCTTTTTCATTTTAATTTTATTCATTCTTCATCACCGCTCCGCAGCTTTAAACCAAGGAACCTCGGATTGCAGAGCCAACATGCTAAATGCTGTGCTAGATTTTTAATGTTTAAAAATTTTTTTGGTTGTTTTTGCTTACAGCTTGAACTCAAGCTATATAAGGTATATCATTTTTAATTTACCAGGAACTTTTAAAATTATTTGAGGAAAACAAATAACGAGTTCAGTGTAGAGTCAAAAAGTTTCTTATCCAGATTAGATTCGTAGGCACTTTAGCTCAATTTTTGGTTTCAATTGTAACTGGATATAAAAAAAAAATGGTACCTGATATGAACTTTTGTGAAAAAGGAATCCATTGAACAGCTACGCTCAATTTAACGCGACCAAAAATACAGCAGTGAGTAAATTAAAAAAAAAAAACAAGTGAAATAAAGATGTCTTCGGTTTCATACCTTTCACAAATGGAAGAATTTTAGAGAAGCTGTAGATATGTTACATTTACTTGGTCTTTTTGATTTTCACTATTTCACTGCTTGAGACACCAGTTGAAGATTAGTCAGCTCATTATTTTATTTGCATACGTGCAATCACATATATTTTTTATAAATTTTAAAAACGTGCAAACATGATTTTCAGGTGGTGTTTTATTAAAAAACGTTAAAAAAATTTTACTATTTTTGTATACAAAATTTTTCTAAAAGTTCTTACTCTTTGTCAATAAAAAAATACAAAATAACGTTTTTAATAAAACTAATATTTGGCGAGCTATAAATGGCCTACAACGAGACACTTAACATATTTTTTTCTCATTTCCGGACTTTCTGTCATAACTAATGAGTTTTTTTTTACAACATTCTCAACTTATATGAAAATCTAAAAATAAACTCGTTTTTCATTGAAATACCATTGAATGCCTTATATAAGTTTTATTTATCCGATTTGACCGATTCCGACAAATGTCTAATAAATCATAAAACTAGTTTGCGTTCAAACACTTTTTGGTGGGTCTAACTGGTATCCATCTGGTACTTACAAATATCGGACTAAAATTAATATACCAAATGTATAAAAATTGTGGTTCCTATCACTTGGATTGGTCTGGAAACGACAGAAATTTCCTATTTCAGAGGAGAACAGAAAATTAGAATTTACATCAATATTTATTTGAAGAATTTTTCTGAATGCATTTTATTGTAATGTTTTAAAACACATTTTTATCAGTAGTTTCTTAACTATCGCATTTTGATCGTTAAAGGAGTATAAATACTTTGCACGAACTTGCGCCAGAAGGCAATTTTAGATTAGAACGTTCAATAAACCCTGGGTAAACTGCTAGGACATGCCAGCTTTGCGTTATGTGAATAAATCGGTTAAGAATGATGTGAAGTTAATTTTTTTCTGACATGTCTCAGAATGAGAGTAAATTTCTATCAATCGGACATGTGAAAGAGCCTAGCGAAGTGTGCAAATCTAAATGAAAGTGAAATGCAGAACATGCCCGAATGTCTTGGATCAAATATGTCCGACATATCGCATGGAGGAGCGAATCTCTTCGTGCAATATATTAAGGAGGAGGACAGATTTTGACCATCTTTTAGATTTCAGTTTTTTTTCTGGTTAAAGCTATAATGCAAAAATTCCATGTACTTTTCAACTTCACCGTATTGTTTACGCCTTGGCTAAAGCTACGCATATCACTTTTTATTTTATTTTCATAAGGAATTGCTATTGACTTAGAGGCCAGTCTTTTATTAGAGTGTTTACTAATTTTTTTTTGATACCAGCCATAAAAACGATAAATCCTTTTTAGAAGTTTTATGTTTTATTCACATAACAATTTGGTTATCATTTTTGATAGTACTAAACTTTTTTTTTTGAACATTTAATGATTATTTTCGTTCACCCTATAATTGGAGTTAAAGTGAAGTTCGAAAACTGCAGTAATTTTCAACGGCACAAGTTCATCTAAGCTTGTAGTGTGCTGGACAAGCTTTGTAGAGCTTTCGAGTTCAAAATTTAGCAGGTATAATAAAAAAAAAGTTTAAAAATGGGCACAAAAGATGTACTAACATGCGCAACATAATCACTTACAGTAGAGGTGAGTAACTCAACTTAGAGTTGAGTTATTGAGTTGATTCCCGTCAGTGAATCGGTAACTCAGACTCCCATCTCCAAAAAAATGTAACTCATTAACGCTGTTATGTCCCACCGCACTCATGATTCAATTGAATAGCGGTGGCTCATTTTTCTTCATATAACTCTCTTATACTAGCTGCTTCAATGCAACATCGTAACTCAATGTAACTCAATTTGCATAGACATTTTATGTCGTGTCACCCCTCGATAGTTTTAAATACGATAATGTAAATCATTGTTACTGTCGAAGAAATATATATGTATGTTTTTTAAATTTCTGTGGTTTAATTAAATTAATAAAAATAATTTTTAGATAAAATTTTATTCAACGAACAGAAAATCCAAGATGTCTTGTATATTAAATTTAAAAAATATATAACTATGATGATAATTATTTATTACCTATTCGTTTTTTTTACAATTCATATACTTATTTTTCTCGTTCTCCTCCAAAAAAAAAAAATTATTAAACAGTTTCCTTTAATTTTCGACACAAATTACAACCCTGTCATTAAGTTTCAAAATATGAGTCGCATTCAAACAGTGTATATTTCTCGAATGAGTGTAGCATACAAAGAGTCAAATTAGTTGAATGAGCTGACTCCTTAAATTGAGTTGGAGTCATTGAGTCAATTCCTGTAAATTTGTTGAGTTACCCATCCCTAACTTACAGATATGTATGTATGTATAAACCTTCAATAAAAAGAAGCCACAAACAACATAAACAAAGTTGTTGTCATTCCTTGGCTAATAAAATGCAACATTATTGAGGAATGTAATACATACGTACATTAAAGTGGGTAAAGAAAAGCTTATTCTCTAAAGCATTATCTAAATAAAACAATTAGAAATAAGAAATTTTGACTTTATAATATTTTGTTCGAATTACAATATTTTCTTCTTGATTTTTCAATTAATAATTAAATATTTTTTCCTTACTTTCATAGATATCCTGCCAATAAAACAACATTCTATAGCTATCCAAAACTAAAAAAGGAATTGCGAGCAGTTGTCTACAAAACCTTGATACTACTTACTAAACATATGTATGTACATATACTAATCACAATTAAGAAAGACTCTCTTCCTATCCAAAAAGACAACGACTAACCAAACTAGCAGCAAGGCAGAAGAAAGAAAACAAAAACGAACCATAACACTAATACATAATACATTTTTCTTTGTATGAATGCCAATTACCTTCATACAAACATTTAGCACCCATACTCTCGCATTATCTCAACAAACGCTCCCAAACTCATTCTTCGCCGGCATGCAACTTATGAATGCAACTGTTAAGATGTGTTAACTGCAAATAATTGGATATGTGAAAAAAATATGTGCTTTTGTGTAGGCAACGTATATAGATGTTGCAACAAAAGCAACAAAGACACGAGCGAACGGAACAACAAACAGAATAATAACAACAACACAAATGCAAACGTAATAAAAATCAAAGAATTTCAGAGCAATAAACTACTACAGCTGGCAAAATTACAGCAACAACAAAAAGAACAACAACTACTTATGACACAAACAACGGCGAAACATAAAATAAATTTGTGTCGGTGAAGTAGAAGCAGAAGCAGTAGCAGAAATAATAGAAGAAACACAGTTGGGTAAAGCTAATATTGCAACTGAATAGTAAACAAGCAGAGCAGAGCGTAGGAGAGAATAAAAAGAAAGAATCGTAGCGGAAGAGTGCAAAAGTGTTGGCGAAACCTCATCAAAAAAAAAAAAAAAACGACAACAACAACAAAAAAGCAATTAACAGCGTTGGTGAGGACACCAATTGATCCACAAGGAGTGAAATAAAAGCAGTAACCGAATTATTACACAATTTGTTGTTCTTCGTGGCTGTGTGTTCACACGGCAGCAATAACAACACAAACAAAAATAACAAGAGCAGCAGCCGTAGCAGCAACAGCAATAAGCAGCCGTTGTCATGAGGATCATCGCGCCATTCCGGGCTCTGGTGCTGGCCCATTTATTTTATTGCGTAGCGCCAGCTGGTGGTAAGTGGCTAATGTAAATTTAAAATATCAAACATTCAAACTTATGTACATACTCGTATGTACACTGGCGACAGCGGATATTGAAATATCGTTTTGACTATTCTCTTTTCTTTTATCTACTTAATTACTAATATTTTTCTATAAACATAACCTTCGTACTCACACAAAAGCTATGTATGTATGTATATAAACCCTCAGAGAAAAATTTGCAAATTTTATATGTTCATAACTAATAAATATGACCTGAGAATTCAAAAAACGTTGGAGGCTTTACTCAGTTGGAACCATTTCGCACCCAAATTTTAAAATTTTAAATTTATTTGACATTTGCTAGAAAAATAACTGAATTTTAATAGAAAAATATAAGAATATAGATTAAAACAAAAGAGAAATTTAAAAATATATACAAGGAAACAGGTATCATATAAAATTTCGAACTTTGTGGAATGAAAAAAAAAAATAAGCTTTAAATGTCAGACATTGTTTAGAGTGCCACGGCAAGTTAAATCAATCAAATTAAAGTTCATTCTCATACGGAGACCGTATATGGTAAAACCTAGTTGGAATTCAATTATTCTTGCTTTCCACATGTCAAAGGAAGGACAGCTTTGGACGAAAATATTCTGAATTTTCTTTCAAAATTTATTATACAAAATTTTGGAAGTCTCTTTCAAACGAATAATTTTGAAAGGAAGCATCAGTTCTTACTAGAGTGTTAAATTGCGTCTTAGAGTTTAACTGGAAAGCAAATAAACATTTTATAATGTTATTCATACGACACGTACTAAGTTGAATATTTTTCAAATATTCGAAGGCTATTTCCCTTTTTTTTGAACTTCTATTTTGTACATAATTATATGAAAATCCGAGTGGTAATACATTTTAACTGGAAGTGTGAATTTGTTTGCAAAAAATTAAAACATATGCGGTCACAGTGAACACATTAACAGCGCTGTGAATAAATTGAAAAAAAAATGTCCTTAATGCATTAAGCTTAAGTTAGTATAAAAAAGTTAAAATGTATTGTTTACATATGGTTCTTTATACAAACATATCACATGTATAAGTTCCAGAAAATAAAAAATAAAAAAATAATGAAAAAATGAAAAAATGCATGAAATCAAGCTTGCATGTGAATGCACTTAATAAAGTGATTATAATAATAATTACATTACGAATTTAATTGAAATATTGAATGATTTTAGCGACAGAGATTTCACAAATGTGGCACAGAGACAAAGATATGTCGTACAGTAAATAGTTTACCATCGATTTCCAAAGCGTAACGCACTTTTACCACACTTTTAGCTATAAACAAATGTTGAAAGCAATTTTTCATTAGTTTTTGCCGAACGTTTCTGGTAAACCAATTGTAGCAGGCACCGCAACAAAAAAGTCAACACCAATTGCACCACAAACTCGTTTCTAATAATATTTTAATCAATGCATTATACAATCAATAATCACAAATGTACACACCTATATGTACATCACTTGTATACTAATTAATGTGATTATACGAGCGTAATTAATAGTGAGTGGCTGGTGACGCATCGACGTTTAACGGGTGGTAATAGAAAGTGTGTGCGAGTAGTGATTTAAAAGCATGACACACATACATACATACATAGCATACATAGTACATTTGTATGTATAGATATTGCAAAGCTGCTTGCTTTTGCCATACTCGTTAACTTGTAAATTTTAAAATGTGGTAAAAGTTGTAAAATTAAATTAAAACCAACTCTACCAGATATCCTCTCTTCCGAGCCTGCGAGCGTTTGACTAAGTGACCAGCGGAACCAATTACCAAGTGCTAGCGATTTATATACTGAAAACGAATTGCTGCAAAATCAGCCAACTTACACCAATGGACGGCAACTTGCAATCATAGTTGCCACAAACAACTACAACCCCTATTCTCCACAACACTATTACTCAATTGCTTCGTCTTTACATACATACATATATGGTACATATAAAATAAGTCAAAGCCTGAAGAGCAATTGAATTTTTTCGTTTCATGATAGCAACAACAATCGACGGACAATTGAATAGATGCGAGTAGACAAGTAGTAACACATAGTGACAGTTCTGTATTGGATGGGACAGTTAAGTTCCCTCTGCCACAGTTAGACATTAGCAAGTCAAGATATTGCAATTTTGTGGTTTGTATTGCATGTGACAGTGTTGAAATATTTATTATTTTTTTGCATGGTGGGAAGTAGAGAACTGCAACGAGTGCAGAAATTGTGTGTATACTCGCGCATGTAGCCGTATCTTGCATGCTTTGTTGTTTTCGTGTACAAACCGTCACTTGTCTGTTTGCTCATAGATCAATATGAGCATTACGAAGCATATGTACATGCTCGCTACATTATCCGTCGGACAAATTTGCGTCAGCATACAAAGTTGCATGTATGTAACGCTCGCAACACTCGAGTGTTGTTTGCGAGCCACTCGGGTTACCCGTAACAATATTTTTCTTTGCAAGCAGTAGTTGATTAGCGATCTTAAGTGTGTTTTCTATCATATTTTTTGTATTGTTTTTTTTTTACGTGAGATGGCAGATACTGCAGATATTGTTTCGGAACAAATCCTTAGTGGGAATTACACTTTGTCCAGAAAAGGTGAAGGGAAAAGTTTTGTATGGAGTGTGATTTCGGAAATCTTAAAGCCAGACGAGACTGTTGTGGCTGGATTTGTTTACTGCCGCATTTGTTGTCAAGTTCTAAAGTATACCCATAGCCAGACATCCAATTTGAATCGCCATAAATGCTGCAAAAACATTAAGGAATCACAAGTTTTCAAACCAGTCACAGAATTGGATAAAAAAGAGGCCACTGAGAAATGTACGTTATGGGTAATAGAAGATAGCCAGCCGTTTTCGTCGGTAAATGGTGTTGGATTTTTGAAATTGGCAAAGTTTTTAATTAAGATCGGCGCAAGGTATGGCGAAAATGTCAACGTGGAGGATTTATTGCCAGATGCAACAACGATTTTTGTTCCTATAACTTTAATTTTCTATCTAGCAGATTAAGAACTTTGAAATTAAATTAAGTCTTATGAAATGTTTATTTTAATTTTAAATTTAACTCCTACTATTTAACATTTTTTTAAATACTAACCCTACATGTTGGATCTCATGAAATGTTTTTGTTAAATAAATGTATACAATACATATTAATTAAAATTAACTAAGTCGTTTCTTTTATCTGTAAATAATAGGATAAATACTTATGTCGTTTTCTTTTCTACAGAAAATGTTGCCTTAACATTGCCCTCTGCGCACGTACACACAAGAGCGGGGCAATGAAAAGCAACATTTTTTGTAGAAAAGAAATCGCCATTAGTAGATGCCCGAGTGCACTCAAGTGTGTACATGCGCAAGTTTGCGCCTTCACATGCACGGCCAATCATGTGAACTACCACACTCGAAAATGTAATGATATATCCCGCACATGTCGACCTTATGTTTATGAGTGAGCATGAACGAGCGCACAGCGGCAGACGGCTGTGCTTGCTTGTATCAAATTTTAGGGATGATGAATATGCACACTCGAGCGCACTCAATGCCGTTCTCTGGTGGGAAGATTTAAAAGCAAATGCTATAGTGGTTGGTCGTTACCGGATATATTTAGTCTTCGAGAAAACTGAAACTTCGTGGAAAGTTCACAAGATCCGAAGATTACTTTTCTAAATACATTCTATTTGGCAAGGTTTTAATTGAAGGACAAATCTAAACCATCCAAATTTCTTTTTAAACATAGAATGTGAAGTTAACCTCCTACGGTCCATGCCAAAGTACCAATTTTATGGAGTAATTGGAGCAATTGTTGTTGAAATTTGAGTTTTGTGAAAGAAAAATTTCGAAACATTTATCGCATTCAGGGATGATATGTCTGTTGGAGAAATTTCTATAGCTTAATTAAACTAAATTGTTAAGATGGGCATTAAACTTAAAAGATTTAAATACAACTTAAAGGGCTGTTTGAAAAATTTTCTTTAATTTAATTTATTAGGTTAATGAAAAAATGCAATACCATCGCTTTAAAAAATTGAGTTCAATAAAATTCAGAAAATCCATGAGATATTGTATTAATTTGTAACATAGAGAGTTTTGTTTGAAAATTTTAAATCTATACATCCATGCATCGTCCTTTAAGATCTGAATGCAAATAACGACAATATGACGAAAATGTTATGATCTCTTGGATGGCCCTAAAAATATATATTTTTTTAAATCGCTTTGAAAAACTTATTGGAAAGAGGAGTGTGTGACAGAGAATATTTTTGGTTGCGACCTATTACACATTGAAAGTATGCGCAGCAAACCTTACGTCAATACAATTTAGCTCTTTTAACTATATTGGCATTGTTAAAGTGCAATATTGAAAAGATATCTCAGTATATACATACATATATATTTACAAATATACTTGCACAAACAATTTTTTAAATTGCACATTTACTATGAAAATATTTTAATATATTCGCCCATAGAGAAATTATTTTACTCACAATTGCAATACAAACGTTATTAATGTTCATTATTGCGTAGCAAAACGGATTTTCAATCACGATTATTGCGTGTAAATCACTGACTCATTTGCATTCAATGCACGAATAGCTTTTAATTATAAAATACTGCAATATTTCTTGTAAATATACGCTGTTGTCGTATAAATATACAAATAATTCTTTGCAAAGCTTTCTGTACGATTTAATTGAAATCAGTTATTAAATTTTTATTTGTTTCTTTTACTATTTTTTGCTCTGCTAACTTAATTTTTAATAATAATATTTGTATGAATTTACATATATGTGTATACGAGTATATATAATAAAGTGTGGCTTGATTCGTGTTTGCTTAACAAATAATTAATTGCAGCTGTTGACAAGCGTATTAAAAGTGGATTTTTAGTGTGTATTTAAAATTTAATTATGTGCATATATATTTATGTAATTAAATAGGAGTTCAAACAGTCAATGGAATTGCTTTTGCAAATTTAATTTTTATTGTCTTGTTTCAACAAAAGCAAGACACAGTAATAATAAACCTGTTGAAGAGGTGCAGTATAAGTGGAGTCCTCTATATGCATATTGTTAGTCTCAATAAAGTTATATAATAACAATTTTTTCCTATAACTTGTAAGGTTCAACTTTATGTTGTAACACAAATTGAGCGGGCTACAGAAATTCTCCGCCAATAAACGGCAGATCATTTTTATAAGCGAGCGTACTTGTACGCAAGGGTATTATAACTTTGTTCGCATAACGGTTGTTTGTAACATATATACTAAAATTATCAGAATGAAAAGAGTAATCGATTTAGCCCTGAGTGTCTGTCCGTCCGTCCGTCCGTCCGTCTGTCCGTGGTTACAATAACTTGAGTAATATCTTAATGAAATTTGGTACATAGATTGCTCTTTAGACATGGTAGGTTGGTATTGAAAATGGGTAACATCGGTTAATAACCACGCCCACCTCCCACGATTTTGAACTAAGAAATTAGATGTTTATGTAATTTTGAAAAAATGGGCGTTGAAACGCTCACTTAGGAAAAAAGTCTGTATCTCAATAACGGTGTAAGGTATCGTCACACAATTTGGTAAACATATTTTTCTTGATATCGCTATTATTGTCGTAGAAAATTTTTGAAATCGGATCATAACCACGCCCACCTCCCATATAACGGAAATTTTGGAAATTGCAAAAATTTTGTTTTTTCTTTATCTATTGAAACATATTAATTAAAATTTGATATTTAGAGAGATAGTTAATTAAGAAACTTGATGTTTATGAAATTTTGAAAAATGGGCTTTACCACGCCCACTTATAAAAAAGCGTCTGTAGGTATCTCAATAACGGTGTAAGGTACCGTTACAAAACTTGGTGAACATATTGCCCTTGATACCATTAGCATTACCGTCAATAAATTTTGAAAACGGACAATAACCACGCCCAACTTCCAAATAACGGAAATTTTGAAAAATGCAAAAAACTTCGTTTTTCAGTATTTATTGGAACAAATTGAGTAAAGTTTAATACTAGCAGCGATTTGAAACAAAACTACATCGCGAGGGTATATAAAAATCGGTTTCGCCCGAATTCAGCTTTCCTTACTGGTTAGAATTTATATAAGTATACAAAAGCATTTTTTTTAAGTTGAAACATGGAATTCTGCATATCTGTGTTGTTTCACACGTCGCGACCAAATGCCTCATACCTAGTTCTTGCAAAGGCGGGGCAGAAGCACAGAAAGTGTTCCGCCGTCTCTTCCTCTTCAAAACAGGATGGGCATATGGCGTTGTCATGTAGGCCTATCATTGTCAGGTGTCTATGCCACGTGAAGTGACCGGTCAGCAGTCCAACAAATTGCCTGCAGTCTCGCCTATTACCAGTCACCCAGAGTAAAGCAAGTTCATTATGTTTTCCAACATAGTCGAGACTTGCATTGTCGAACTAATTTGAAGGCAATGCCTTAAGTGCAGCTTGGCTGTCACTGCAGACACGCATACTCCTCCCCTTCCACCTACTTTCGACCACTATAAAAACTACAGATCCTGACCCAGAGTCAGTTTTGGAGCCATCAGTAAGCATTCCACAACGTGTAAGTATCAGTGTTGGTATTGAATCAGCATTCAGCCTTAGGGAACTCAACGTTATAGAGTCTCATCAGCAAAGGAAACGGTGGCGTTCTATCCTGTGGCATTGAAAAGACGCAAGTGTCCATATCTCTGCTTCCAGCAATTTCCGCCTTGCCCCACTCCGCTTTATACCAACATTCGTTTCTTTTAACATTGCATAGCATATCATAATATAATACGCCATAACTTAAATAAAATTTACTTAATTTCAATTATCTAAGATAGAAATCGGCCTATAAACAAAAGTTTTACAATAAATGACATTCAAGTTTTTCGTTTAATTTGAACTCAATGACCGCCTTAAAGTTTCACTTTTTAACTAATTAAAAACATACACATGGAATTTTCGGGAGGATTTCAAAAAAAAACAATGGATGGGGATTTATTTTAGTGAACAAGATAAAACATTACTTTATACATGTAAGTAGATATACATATTTGTTATTTATTCTATTGAATATGGTAATCCATTATTATAAATTAACCACATGGTAGAGGTGTCTTGCTCTTGCTATGAAGTAATTTTGGTTGAAATCTTAACTTTTTGCTTTAAAAAATTGATTAGATAACGACTAAACCGCGATCAGAAAAATTATATAATAAATTTGGTATCTTCTCAGCAGCACTTCATTGATTACATACGAGTTTGTATGTGAATGGTTATCGATATTAGGCCGGAAAAAGTATTCCTGTATATTGGATAATTTATATTTTATTCGCAGCAATGGTTTTAATCATAATCCTAGCTCATCGAGTTCACTTATTATAAGAAAATAGAAAAATTTAAATTACTAAACAAAATTGAAATATATTATATAAGAATGAAGACGAACTCTCAATGAGACACATTAAGTTGTAGGTGCACTAAAGCTTAACGAATTGCATACATAGAATTTTGAATGAATTTGAAAATCTGAGGATATGTACTAGCTAGGGATGTAAATTTTAGGCATTTTATTGATCCCGGGATTTTCGTGATCTGTAAATCCCGGGACAATCCCGACATCCCGAATTTCACGAATATTTGAATCGTAATTTTTAATTTATCAAAAAATGTCACACGTCTGTAATCGTTGTATTATAGATGTATACAAAATAACTTTAATATTTATGGGTATTTTCAAGAAAAAAAAAAAAAAATGTAAAATTTGACACACATTAATTTATACTTCAAGTACAAATATACATATTTGGTACAGAGGAAGCACTGCTGCGCCTCGACACTTGGTGATTGGATTGTTGACAAAAAGTTAAATGCTCTCTATAGGGCAAAGCCTTTATCGCCTCATTACAAAAACTATTAATTTCTTTTACAAAGCCTTCTGATAAATTGTATGCCTTTCAATAAATGGACAATTGCCATCTGATTGTTAAAACTTGATGCAATTTATCTTAAAGACTTTATGACTTATCCAGTTCAAGTACCTCTATTAACATCGCTTTCATAGTAAGGCTCCTATTCTTCTCTAAGAGGATATTCTTCAGCTCATTTATAATGGCATGTGCAAAACGAATTCTTATCGTATTGGTTATCGTAATACAACAGTTGTAAACTTGTTGTGTTTATTTCTCATATTAAAGTTTCTATATACATATTTGTTTGTTTTTATTGTCAACGTCGTAAATTGTATTTTTTTATATTTGTGAATAGGCGAAATTTTGATAAAGCATGAAAAGAGAGCAACTAAGTAAGTCATTAGCGAAGGCTTTCTTTTGGACCCGATAGCGAAAACGGCCTTTTGGCGTATTGTTGGGTTGGGAAATTGTTACGCAACCGGACATAACGCTATGAAACTATTCTGAAGCCAAACAAAATATTGCACAATTTGCCACAATAGTTCCGAAGTACGAGTATGTACATATATTGGCAAAGAAAGTCTGATCTGTATGCCAAAAAAAGAAGTAAAAGTTCTTAAAATTGTACGACCACGTTTTTTCTTCTTTAATTTATTTTTTATTTTTTCTCAATTAAAGAATTAGCACATAAAACAATTTTTAAAATTTGATAGGAAAAAAAATTGACACCACTTGCACCGAAATTTTCATATAATTTTAATCGTCTTTAAATTTCAAAAATCAACACAATTTGGAGACACCTAATTTTTGTCAAATTTGGTGGACTAAAAAACTGCGTTCATTAAAGAATTTTCAAAATTTTTGTAAAAACTTTTGATAAAAATTTGTTTGATATTTTGCATATCTATATAAAAAAAACGGTCGCTGTGGTCTAGTTGGTAGCGGTATGTGTCAATATGCCACTGAGTTCGAGGTTAGAATATCAGCCAGGGCAAGTAAAGTCTTACTTATAGAAAAGTGTTTTTCTAACAGCGGTCACCCCTCGGCAGGCAATGACAAACCTCCGAGGGTATTTCTGATAGAATATAAAGACGCACACCACAAATGTTAGGATAAGCTCGGCCAAACACTGAGCTATATAGTGTAAGCGCCAAAATTATTATTATATATATAAAACAGGATGTGTGTATGTACATACATATGTAACGTATGGACTCCAAAACGGCCTTGCCGATTTTGATGAAATTTTCAGGGAATCTCCAGAATATTCAGGCGGGTGACACTGTGAAGTCTGATTTTCGGTCTGCGGGCTGACGGGCGTGGCAAATCCAATTTTCATTTTGCACCACCAATGACATATACAATATTTTTATTTTTTTAAATTTAATTTTATTTTATTTGTCATGTTTTTCAAAACGAGATATCGAACTCTTAAATCGGTTATGTAGTTCCGAAGATATTTACAAAAAACCTATGTTAATAATGATCCAATATCAAAATTGTAAAACTTTCGAAATGTTGCATTCAAAAATCCGAGTATTCGGTTTATTTACAAAATATTTACATCATTCAAAAACACAAGATATTCCGCGCTTACTAAGGTGCAACATTGTACAATAACTTAAAAATAATATAGAATCGGCTGTTGCTTGCTACGTACGCTCTGATCACTTGTATGATGCCAAAGCATCTGAAAAACTAACATACATATGTACATACATATCTAACAGTGTGTATCAAAGTTATCATTTCGCCTTGCATCTGTTTATCAACGAAGTCAACATCACATCTCTCTAAGTATAGCCGAACGAAGTAGAAACGAAGAGTAGTGGATTTACTACTCACACATTTACACATCTTCCCGCTGCGACACTAATTTTACATTCGGTTGTAGCAATGTTGTACTTTGTGTAAAAAATTTTAAAACTTTGCACTTAAATATTTCAGAAATGAATGAGGCTCAACCTCATTATTGATTTATGCTGTTTTTTGAACTATTTATTTATTTTATTATTTGTTTTAAATGAGCTAGAGGCCAATTTTTATTTTTATTTTTTAATTTTATGAATTATGATTTTCTTATTATAGATTTTTTATAATCGTTTTTATTAATGGTAAACATCGATTTTTAAATAATAGGGTGCTCTCTTCAAATATTCCAAAATTTTTGAAATAATTAATTTAACTTTTAAAGTAATTTGAATTTAATTATTTGAATGTTGACAACCCTTAAAAAGTAAGTTAAAGCTTATTGCACATCTACAAGCACTTAAATTTGAAGCTAAACTTTTCGAAATCAAGTTAAGAAAGCCAGTAAAGAACCTTCCTGCACGCCAAGTTTTTTTATTTGATACCTTCATACTTTATGGGAATTTTTCAAGCGAACAATGGAAACGAATAACATTTTTAAAAAGGTGACAATCCTTTCTAAATAAATAAATATTCACCTTATTGTATTTTGGCATACCAAGCTCTTTCATTTCAAGCTGGCGGCTCAAATCTGATACTCTGTACAATAAATGCCTTCGCGTATTATACATACATTCCGCGAAAGATCATTTCAATGGGTAAACATATCGTTGATTCATGCATCAGCTATGATATTTATTACAAAAAAGCAATGCTTAGCATTATTTAAGCTCTCAGAAATATTTTGTTTCTGAATGAAAACCAAAGGAGTTTTTGCGCTACTATAATTTTTTTTAATCAAAATTTGTGGACTCGTAGTTATGCAGTTGACAGCAGTTTCCATGCACAAAGTAATTTATGAAATTTCGGTGTGCTTAAAATAATTAAATTGCTTTAATGGGAAGAATTGCATATGAGATTAACCAATATATTCAGAATTGTGATTTAATGTAAGGGAAAATTTTTGCTTAGGTTAATATAAAGTAAAAGTACATTGATTTACGAAATTTGAGTAAATAATATTTTATGAGTAGTAAATTTATTGCACTGTGTTAATCAGAGATGTCGGCGAAATACAATTGCAATAATCAAATGTTGCACAATTTAATTGGTTAAATTTTTTAGCATTTGCATAACTTCGACTACACTTCGCTGTGATTCGCGTCGTAACTATCCCCGAGTTGAATGCCACAAATCTACGCGTGTATGTAGCTCACAGACTTGCCAAACTTCGCACGTATACGAGGGTGTAACTCATACATTTTAGCAGTCATTCTGTTGAGCCGTAGCAGCTGAAATATCAACAACAATTCATACTTAGCTAAAGCTTGGCTACACATTTTTTTTTGAATAATTTCTAGTATTTCTCTGCACGTCATTTTTGTTGAATTATGCAAAGAGAATTAAATTCCGCGGCTAATTAATGACGTATGCAGCTCTACGTCAAAGTTATAGCAGAGATGAATTCTAGTTGCTGCAGGATACGTGTAGCGAGGTATTTGCGTACGTATATATGTATATATTAGTTGCATAGTGATGCCAGAGGGGATTTTGAGCAACGCGCACGTCACAGACAGCAAAACGTTATGGACGATTGTACAGCGTATCGTTGTAGAAAGGATGGCGAGTGCCTTTGCTGTCATTTTGGCTGCTATTTCATGCATTCGCTGGCGGCTAGCTTTCCTCGCCTCTCACCGGTTGCCTGTCAAAATTTGTCTGCCCGTGTCATATCTGTCAAACATACATACTTACATATGCATGTATGTATGTATGTCTGTATGTTTAGCTCGTTGCATGTACTCGTATTTCGAAAGCAATTGCATGTAATTTTGCATTAGGCACATTTTCTATGAATTTGCCGTCGTTTTGCAGGTGTTTGGGTGGGTTTACTACAATCAAACCAAAGCTGGCGAATCGCCTACTACAACAATTTGAAAAAAAGCAAAGATATTACAATCCATAGCTAAGTGCTAATTTGCACAACGATATTCGGTGTTCCTCGGTTCTTCTGCGAACGAACGTCACACGGCAAACAGTTTTTTTACGTTAACTACTCGTAGTGGCACTAAAAAGCTCTTGGGTTGACGGCATATTCTTTGTTTTTTTTCGAATTAATCAGGGAAGGGCTCCATATTCTGGTATTGCTGTTAAGAGTGACGTCGCCTAGCAACGAAAATCCATAAGCTTTCTTGAGCAGCTAATGGGAATGTCTACATATGCAAGTAAATCCAATGTATTTAATAAAAAACTTTTTAGTTTGATTTTCTTCTGATTTTCCGACGGGGTGGAAGTTTGATGTATGTTGGAACGATTGGTACAACGCCGAAACCGGTATGTCACAAAACCAAATTTGACAAGAGATGATGGAAAATCGTTCCAACATAATAAATTGGTACAATTCTGGTCCATAAAATAAAGTCAAAACACAGCCTTGGCAATGCTTACGTTCACATACTTACTTAAACATTTACGTAGAACAAAGTAAGTAATACTGTAATTGTTATGCTCTCACCCGCTGGGATTGTTCTTAAACAATTAAGTTTGTTTACCGACAACGGAGATGATGCGATGGCAATTGTGTTGCGGTTATGGTGTAACACACCGAAACTTATCACACATGAACCAATATTAAGTTATGTGATGTTACATTATGTTGGGTTACGTTTTTCTACATTTGATATGCAATGTTATGTTATATTAAGCTATGTATTCTAACACCGGTAGCAAATTGTTTTAATGTATCAACGCAGCGGTCGAGCGCAACACGAGCCTTGCGGTAACGGTATCGTGAGTTGAAGAAGAAAGCGACTTGAAGAGCTTGAGATGCTTACCGACAGTAAAAGCGTTTGAAAATTCTTTCAGAAAGTGCGACGACTTACAGCAGGTTTCAAGGCCAATGCGCTACTTAGTGGTGGTAGCTGTGGACATTTTGGAGAAGATGATGAACCCGTAACCCCAATCAATGACGATTAAATTGACGTTGCGTTACCCGACTGTGAGCAAAATCGTAAAGTAATAGAGTTATTCGGAACGACCAATGACACTAAAGTTGGCACAACGCCTAAACTTGACCAGGGATGACGAAAATTCATCATTTCACATCCTGTCGGAAGCAACAACAACAAAAGATCAGAATAATATTCAAATATAGTCGCAAAGAGTTGTGCTACTTCGGACTAAGTACCACCGGGGACAGCAGAGGAAAAGGGTGGTCTCCACTGCGTTGGAGAGACCAAGCGATAAATGACTTGGATATCATTGGTATATCCAGCTTGCGAGTGTATCATATCTACGCTGGAAAAATTATTAAATCCTTTTATATAACCAAAGCTTCAGAAATTTATAAAAAAAAATTTTTTTTAAAGCAAAATTTAAAAAATTTTTTTTTTAAGAAATGTGAGTTTGCTGGAAAATCATGTTTGCTCGATTTTAAATTTTAAAAAATATTATATCGAACCATAACCGCCAAAAGGACATAAGCAACAAATACATTTTTTTTTTATCAGAAGGTGCTTTTTAGCTAATTTTCTTCGCAGTTAAGCTTCACATTTGAATGCCGCTTTATATATAAAATTTACGTTGTTTTTTCTACAAAACGCGACTTTATTTATTAAAATTTGCTTTGCTTCTGCGGAGAAATTTAAAAGAATCGGACATCTTCTCTAAAATTATTCATTTCTCGGTTACGTCATTTTGGGGGTTATTGCTCGATATGTGATAGAACGTATATAAAATAATTAACTGACCAATTTTTAAAGGGTCTCTTCTTATAGGGCCTGAGCTATTAATTTTTTCTTGAAGCAATGTTTAATAAAATCAAGCGTTGCATGTATTAATCAAGGTTGCTCATTGCTTGTTACAATTTATGGCTTAATACAAACAAAATTTTTATAAACAAAAGTATGACAAATTTAACTTTAAGAAATATCACACATGTTTTTATAAATCTCTTTGTCTTTATTTTTTTTTTTTGAGGAAAATAATATTTAGCAAGCTATGAAGTGAAAAACAATGGCTAACGTGGTGTCTCGACTCCACTTTTGAAAATTCTTTTTTTTTAATTTCCGGTCGTTTCGTCATATCGTATGAGCTTTTCTCAAGGCAGATTTTTAGGTACCTTCAGTAGATTTAATAATTTGAATTTTTTCATATGTCTTTATTGCCAAACTTTGTTTTCATTCGATAAAAACAAAAAAAATTATTTACATCTGATACAGGCTTTGTTGTGGAAAAATATATTTTGCATTTTGCTCATGAAATGCATGAACAGTTTTTATATTTGCATTGTTTAGTTTGTGCCCAACAGAGTTGGGAAAGTGGAGGTGGAGTTTTTATTATAAAAAGAGCCGCAAGAGCCACCCCGAAGAATTGTTAGGCAGAGAGCTTGTGGCATCTAGTTCACGGAAACAATGTGGTGTCCATTGATCATTTCGTGAAAATATTAAAAAAAAATAGATTTTTAATTGAATGTCTCTTAAAACTTATTTGGCGCTTATGCGCGTTTGTGTTTGGTTTTGTGTTTCGCCTACTTTTGTTGTTGCAACTACACACATTAATCTCCGTTGCCTCTTTGTGTAAGTTATATTTGGATGAGTTGCTGCTGACAAAACTCTCATTGGTGTTGGTGTTATATTTGTACCAACGCTATTGTTGCACGTTAGCGTAGGATGTGAAACGAAATTGCATTTTGCCACGGGTAATAAAAAACTAGAGCGTCTGTATACTCATCAATTTTCTTACGCGCGTTGTTATGCCCATTTGTTAGTTTCGGTGTGTGATTGGTTGCAAGCAACGCTGGGTGTAGCAGCGACAATTGGGTGTATTTCACTGCATAACTTTAAAAATACCAATGCCGCTGTTGGTGCTGCCAAATTTATTTGCATGTACTGAATGTGTGTATACTCTTGTTTAAGTTCTTCTTCTTCCCTAGCTTTAAAACTCCTTGTAGGTCTTGCAACATATTAAGTAACTGCACTTGTTGCCTCTCACCTTTACGAGTTTTCTGATAATTCCTCTCAAATCTAATCGAAACATTTGTAAGGAGGTTAAGGTTAATTTTGTTTAGCAGATTTTCTTGTTTTCAAAATATAACCGCTTTTATGCTCGAACGGACTAATAAACATTTTGGAAGTAGGACTATCGAATGCGCAGAGAATTTTTTGAACTCACGAAAAGCAGTAAAGCGTTAACACAAACAATAACTTCTAAATGCAAAGACCCTACTTTCTTCAAGTTACAACTCGTTCGGA
The DNA here is from genome assembly GCA_963971545.1 of Philophylla caesio. Lineage (NCBI taxonomy): Eukaryota > Metazoa > Arthropoda > Insecta > Diptera > Tephritidae > Philophylla > Philophylla caesio. Next base: position 36,219,894 of record OZ020607.1, read on the forward strand.
TAGGTACGAGGTAGCTTCTTATGCTAACCAAGACGATACCATTAGTAGTAAGAGGTTGATGTTTTTTATGGACTAGGTCACCCATTGTGAATTCATGCACCTGCAAGAATTATATTACTTCTATCAACCTCTTTACGAGTTACTTAATCTGTTGCTATCATAGTTTCTCAAACTTCGTAGTGCTAAAGGTATTTTTCCTTTTCTGTGTAGATGGAATTTTTACTTGAAAAACCAAAAGTAGCCGTAAAAAAATACGCCTTAAAATACTAACTAAAAATTTACTCCAAACTTTTTGTTCTGCGCTAAGTCAAGGAAGTACACATTTTCACGAAAACTTATTTCTAAAAATCTTGTGTGATGATTATTTAAAAGCATTTGAAATCTTTTAATAAAATACGCGATTTGTGGATATATTTGCAACGTGATTCACCAAACTAATAAACCACTATTGAGTCAAAATATTGTGGTAAAAGTCATAGAAAAACTAAATCAAATTTTATGATTTGCATCGAAAAACTTGAGCTTCTATTTTTTAGTAAGACACTTAAAAAAAAAACATACTTTTACACAGATAAATTTGCAATTCCACATTTTGCTTGTTATTTCACAAATTGAGTTTGTTGTTGTAAATTTGCTTTCTTTTCCATTCATTTGTTGCCTTCGCACGTTCACAGTTTGCATATTTGCTTATCGTCTCCCTCTCCCTCTCACTCTCATTCGCCTCAAACACTCACTTACCCGGTTGACTGTTCGCCTAACCGCCTGCGTGTTGAATATGAATATCATGTAATATTTTCACTGCAACTATATCTACATAAATATATATATTTATATACAGTTAGATGAAGAAAGACCAGAACGGTGAGAAGGACGATGTAGGAGTAAAGAAATAGAAGTGAATAAAAAGAGCAGTACTCTATAAGTATGTTACTATTCCTGTTAGTGGCGGCAACGACATTCGTTCTACTTTGTCGAATACAATTTGTGAGAGCAAATTTTGGCGTAAACCACGAACCACGAACCACCAACACAGACAAGTGACTAGCAGATTGCCAGATATACATATATGTAAATATTCACCTAAATAAATATACATTTGCACACACACACACAGGAAACATAATTTTGTGAAAGAAATTTGAAATTTGTCAGCATAAGTCTGCTCCATTTGTTGTAGATAGATAAGAGTGGAGTATGAAAATTTTGCCGGCAGGCTCATTAAATTTCAACCAAAAATGGAGTGCCTTGCGGAAGATGTTGTTACTCATGCAATGCAACGAGATGAACAGCAAACTGAGTACTAAGTGTGTTGTTGTAAATTGTCAAGTATCATTTGCCTTGCCTTGCCTTACCTTCGGTGCTGACTATAAGTACATATGCATACGGGACGTTTCAAAACTATAACACATCCACATATTGACGACGACTTAGAACTTATTTTTATTTTCTTTTATTGAATATTTATTACATTTCAAGTTAAATACATTTCATATTCCCTAACGAAATCCATGTTAGCTCAGGTGTCAAACTTTGTGCCCACTTTCTTATATTTTAATAAACTTTCATCAGAAAAAAATTAAATTATTTTTAAGCATACAGTTTTTAATCCCATTCAAATATACAAATCTGCGTGTGTAAATTGGCTAAAAATTGCCATTGATTTTTCCAGATAGTTCTTCTTCCATACACAATAAATATGCTTCCATATGAAAATGCGGCGATTTTTTTTAATCAATAGTAATTGGTACGTGCTTTTTATCATTTATGAACTGCATACTCGAAAAATTATAATTTTTTTTAATGTTTGAAATTTAGATTTAGCTCGTTGTGTTTCAAGTTTAAAATTTAAGTTTCTACATATTTCGTTAGAGAATGAACTGAAAAGTTGTAGAGAATTCATTTTGGAAAACTTGTAAGGGAAAAGCTCTGAACTATTGAACTATAAGTTTCTTCATTTTCTAATAGCATATTAACATATCATAGATTAAAAAATACATTTGTTTATTTTTTTTTTCTTTGCCACGCTTACACCACCGCCCCGCCGAACTTGACTTTTAAAATAATTAGAAAAATTCATAGCAAATTCATTTTTTTATTAGTATCATTTATTCTGTAAATTTTTACGTTCTTAAACAATTAGCATTAGATAGGAATATTTGAAATTAATTAAATAATTTTTTTTATTTCATAATACATCTTTTAGGACGGGTGATTGGCTCCAAAAAGTACTTACTTAGTTACATATAAATGATAGAACCGATTTGTGGCAAATTTATTGATGATAATTTAAATAATTTAAAAACTTCGTTGAAAACTATATGTTTTAATTTTGTTTTTCAATTTGATGATTTTGAAAGATGTTTAGGTGTGCTTTTGTTTTATTACTTTGTACTAAATTGGTTTGATTTATGAGGTTATTGCCAATTTTTTGCATTTTGCATTGTTAACTGCGGCGTCTGTCCGATTGTTATTGATACAAAATATCAAGCAGTTCTTGATTTCTGAACACATATCGCTCTGTAAAAAATGTTTTTTGCTTTAGAAATAGTGAAGGTGGGCAAACAAAATGAGTTCTATACTATTCTGGACGTTTTAGTTAGTAAAAATCTTGTTTACATCTGTTAGCCTAAGAAGTTCTATTATATGAAACAAAGCTTTATTTTCTTAAATTAATCTCAAGAATAAAACACGATACACAAAAACAAAAATACTTAAAATGGACAAAAAAGTTACTAAGCTATAATTTTACATATCTGAACTATGACTTTCGATCATTTAAAGTTCATTTTTTTTTTGTTTTAGTTGGATACATTTCAACTAATTGAAAGAAAATAAAAATAAAATGACTTTGAAGGTGTACCGTTCAATCATTGCGATAGTAAAAAATTGTACTGTCTGATTTTTTATATAACTAGGGTCTGGTAATAATAATAATGAAGTTTATTTTAAAATACACATAAAAAAGTACGAAAATTCTCTAATGAACTTACAAAATCATATATTTATGTATAATATAAGTTTAAACATCGTTTTTTTTAAATGGATTGATTAGTTCGTTTTTATTAAAAAGTGTTTATTTTATCGCAAATGCAAGAAATTGAAAACGTAAAACTTTGCGTTTTATTTTCTTATTAAAAAAAATAAAACTGATAGAAATTAAAAATAAGAAAAAAAATTTAAAAAATACCAAAATTCGTCCAAATGTGAGTGTGCTATAGTTGGGACACGCCGTGTATATGTATGCATATTACTAAGTTCTTACCGCTCGCTGGTTGCGTAAAAATATGTCGTTGCAGAGGATGTGCTGACATTTGCATTCGCAGCTGCATATTTTAAAGTTAATATTTGTTATGTTGCTCAATTTTTTATTTTACTTTTTATTTGAAGAAGGTAGCACAAAAGTGGTCGAAAGACAATATTTGGTTCAGCTTCTTGATTGTGTTTAGTTCATAAAATTAACTCTGATTCTCCGAGCTTCGCATTTCAGCGGCATTGTCGACTTCCAGAGTCGTTAATTCCAGAGAAGCTTTCCTAAAGCGATAAATAGCGCAATCTTGGCCGTCAGTTAAAATCGTCGAAATAAGAGAAAAGGAGATGAAAAGCTGCAGCCTTCAAGTTACTTCATATTCCTTGTCTTAGATGGGAGTATGCCTTGTTTGTCTGGGTCAATTTGGCAATCTACGCCTAAATTAATGTCGTTCCAACAAAATTGAGTCTTTGACGACGGTTGTGGTTTATGGCATGTACCCCTCATTTGCAGAAATCATAGGGTTTTTTGATAGAGTTGTGGCTTTGGCGACACCTTGTCCTGAAAAAAGAAGTAATGAAAGGAATTGAATGTTTGAAAGATGTATTTTGGATATTTCAAAAAAACTAAATCGAAGTGTAAAATGCTCGTAGTAGGTACACTGATTTTATAGAAGTTGAGACGTAATCTGATTTTGTATTTTACTCCTTTAAAGAGAAAGAACAAAGTTATCGGCGTGAAGTTAGTGTATTCGATTTTCCTCTAAGTGTTAATTTGATTCTTAATTATATTCTCTTATAAATTGGTAAGTGTTTTTAAATCAAATGAGCTGATTATAGCTATAAAAAATAAATATTAAACTATTTTTGTTATATAAAAATATAGTATATTAAACTCCATTGATTCCTTATACAATTGGAATCAACATTTTAACTCTTAGATTTAGTTGAAATGTATTTTATCAAATGCTCAAAAAAGAATATCAAATATTTTGTATGTTTAACAATGCCCATCTTATATCGCTTGAACTAAAGAAATGAGCTTCCAAATTATGTTCTTATCATTAATTAAAAAGGATTCCTATTTTTAGACCGTTAAACAAATAACTTATTTATAGAAAAAAAGAAAATGTATTTTCATTTTCTTATGAATCATTAATTGACGCCCATGCAAATCAAATATCTTTTCGCTCAAATTATACACACACAATTTTTTAAATAATTATGAAATACTAATAAACATTTGTCTCTTCTCATTTTTATGTCATTAAAGCAATTTGGTATTTTGGCAAAACTGGCATTTTGCACAGATAGAAAAAATATCGGTCATATCAATCACCAAAACCCCTATCTAGAAGCCATTTTTCTTTAATTTTTACTATAGAAAATTTAAGAATATATTTTGTACTTTTTCATATACAAAATCGTGAGCGAACAAAACTTATTACCACCTTCCTGCTATAAGACTAACAATGAATTTAAGCGGTTGAAATGTGGCTATACAAAACATTTTTGCTGAATAAATAAAAATATTTTGCAATTTTCGGTTATTTCACCAACAGAAATTTAGATCACTTGATGAACTATCTTTAGAAAAATTAACAGAATTTAAATTTAATTAAATAAAGAGTTTTTTAAGTTCAGCTTTGGGGGCATTTTCATTTCTATCGATAGCGTATAATCGATCTACCTGATGTACTTTATATAGAAGGAAGAACAGATAATCAAATTGGATTTACTGCTTTAGTTTAAGAATATAAGCAAAAACCAATGAACATGAGTATATATTTTTCTGCTGGCTCTTTTATAAAATATAAACGTTAATTAAAACTAGTGCTTGCATAGCTGGCGGAAAAATTAGTAATTTTTCACATAATCTTATTTATGGTCACACCTACTATACCGCCACTCATTTATACACTGTTGCTTTCATTTCATACCATGCGCTAAAACTGGCAATATAGTAAAGTAGGGCATACCAATTAGTTGTACGATACTAGTAAAACTAACAAGCAGCAAAAGTGCCGCAAGTAACAAAAATGATAATCACAATCAACGACGAACAATGAGATAAACATAAAAACTGTATAGCAAAAGTAATGATATTACAAAACTACAACAATAACAACAACGACAACAAAGTGCTGGCAGAAGATAATACCGCCAAATAAGAAAAAAAAATATTATTCAAGGACAAAAGATTATCTTAATCGTGGATATAAACTATCAGATTTAGTATTTTCCATTTGCCTTATGGCCAGTAAGCAAAATGTGCTATTCAAACAAAACCTACTTACACATACACCAATAATAAGACAATGCCATAATCAGAGCGAGCGGTGGGTGAAGTGGCTAATGGAACAAACACGCCAAGCGAACGACTTAAAATTCGACAGAGAGCTAAAAGAAGCCAAGCATAAAGCATAACTTCAGGCACAAACATATTCACAAACACACACACACACGCACATACATGAGGAACCAGGGACATCAATGTGCAGACGTGTGTGTTGGCGAAAATCGTGCTGTCTTCAAAAATAAACAAAATGAACAATAACAAAATGGCACCAAAAATAAAACAAAAAATTATGGTTACTGAGCATGAAAAAATTAAACAAAAACATAAAGAAGATGTGGTGTAACATTTATGTAAGTAAATATGTATGTGGATACTTTGTATAAACATAAATGAGTATTTGTGTGAGCGATATACTTGTATGTATGTATGTGCATTAGAGTCGTCTGTGTGCGCTCGAAGTGCGGAAATATGTGAAAAACACGTTCGTAGAAACACCAAATAAATATAAGATACGCTTAAAAAAATATAGAAAGTTTGCGCAAGAACACGCTAAAAATATATATGCCGATAGGAGGGAAATGCTGAAGCGAGTGGTAGATGAAGATTACACGCATACATTCGTTATTGTGTATTACATTGGCTATTATGTGTGTGTGTAGGAAATATTTAAGGCTGGCTTAACTGTATTATTGCATAGTGTTAAGACAAGTCACGAACAACCGAAATGCTGTAATTGCGATTGTTTTTTTTTTTTTTTCAAGTAATATCTGCTAATGAGAAGAGAAATTTAAGAGATTTTAAAAGAAAAGCTTAACCCACATTTCTTTGGTAAATAAATACACTTTTTAGTTGCTTACAAAATTATGATATAAAACTTTCGAAACTTTTATATTCGTAACTCCAATTAATTTCCCTTGACCGTTGCCGTTTGTTATTCTTAAATTTTATATTCACAGCCAACTGGAATTGAATAGTTCACAGTATTTTGGTTGATATTCATTAAAATATAACCTTCTTGTCAGCTCAGAAAGTTACGACCATTCCTAATTGTGGAACGGTGCAGCTAATAAACGAACTTTTTAAGCACCGGTAGGCATTCTTTCTTCTGCGAATTTGCTTTGAATACACCCTTGATTCTCCATACTATTATTATTATTATTATTATTTGGCCATAGTAGCGTTGCGACCTTACAAGATCTATTGTGCTAACACTTAAAGTTTGTCACTCCATCCTTAGGTTACTTAAGAAGTTGAGCACTTTGAAGGGTGTAGTTGCTCCCCAAGGTGTTTAAGTCCGCTGAGTCCGCTTATTCTTGGGCATTTACAAAGTATATGTTTAGAAATCTCCACAGTCCTATTTTGCAGTGACCTAGCAAATACCCGGTGAGTGTTCTAAGACCCTCTCTGTTGAGATTGAAAAGTTTTTCAGATGCTTCACTGGATGGACTTATAAACCTCTTAGCTTGTCTGTTCCCTTTTGCCGAGTGCCATTGGGCTGCGATTCTTGAGTCAACCCACCTTCTCAGAATTTGTGCTGTGTATCCCTTAGAAGGACCGCAGAACGGTTTTCCATAGTAATACCAACAATTTTGCTACCATGCATCGCGTATGAGATAACTGTGCATCTATTATTTCTAATATATCAACTATTTCGCTTTCAGATAACCCTTTTTTGCACGAGCTCATATTAAATAGAAAATTTTTTTTTTATTTTTAAAGTCAACAAATGAAGATATTTTCACAATTTCAATGCGTAAACCAATTTTCTACATATCATTGTGTACACAAATTATTTCTATGGAAAAAATATTTGTAACATACACGTATGTGCTTCCCAAAATTTCAAATTACGAACTTGCTTGCATTTGTACATTATATTGCACACTTTTTTGCGAGCATAAATTATTTATTAAGTGCACATTTTTTTAATCGTAATGCTTTGTTATTGAAGAGTGAAATGTTGACTTTTATTTTTATCACACATTTATAGAAAAATGGTTTGTGTATTTATTTAAAATATTGAATTTTGGTCGTGCCCTTGTAGAAATTTATAATTTCGTCTTTGAACATTTTTGCAAATTTTTAAAATATCCTGAATACTAATACCTTATTCATGAGCTATCATAATATTAAAAGAAGAAAGTGTAAGCTTTCAAAACCTCAACGTTTTTGTCAAAAGCTATGATAATTCAAAATTTTCAAGCAGACTTTTTTGTTTGTACAATATATTGACCAAATGCAGGGAAAGGTGTAAGAGATTTTCTGTCTCACTTTCTGTTTCGGAGGAAATTTTCTCATTTTGAATAATTGACAAAATATTGTTTTCGTTTGCAATTGATGACGACGTTCCCATTGCCAAACTTTAATTTTGCAATGAACGTTCCGATAGCAAAGCCATTATCACCAGCCTAATCCCGCTTTTCACTTTTTTACTACTGCGCATCCGGGAGTTATAGATATGTATATATTATAAACAATATATTTATGTATCCTTTTTTGAAAATAGTTCTATTAGTTTTCCACTTTTTTTGGACACTTTTTATTTTATAGCTATGATAAGTTAACGCTGCCAGATCTGCCAGATCTGCAAGAACTGTAAAAATAAGTGAATTCAAATTAAATGCAATCCTTTGGAAACGTTTCTTGATCTCAATTGGAGCAAAATGTGAGATATCCACTTGAGAAACAAATAACACAGTGCTACAAAAAAGAATGAAGTCGAAATACCTGGGAAGTGATGTTATTTTTCTTGTAGGTCTTATCGAATAGAACGAGAATCCAATTTTAAAATTTGTCAAACACCCCCAAAATCTCGATTTTTCGTGCTTTTGCGCACATCTTAGCCCATATCTTAGCTAATAGATTTTAAGAACGGTTTAAGAAAGAAGAAACTCAGACCTCAGAAGTCTTAATAAAGCTGAAGAAATTAACTTGTTTTTGCACAACAAACTTAAATTTTGCTACCCTTTTTCTTCTTTTTTTGACTTTGGCGATATTTTCACACACTATTTTATAAAAACACAAAATGAGTTTTGATTAGATTCAAAGAGTACGTTTAATACCGAGTTCACCGAATGTTTCGTTTAAAAGATCGGCCGAAAAGTGACTGAATTATTTTACTTTTTATAAGAACGAAATTTTTGCAAATATTTGCATCATCAGGCATATCATAAACAAGACGATTGCTATTTTCGCAAAACAAACGTTTCAGGTCACAATTTTAAATCGCGGAAAAACGTAAAGTATGCGAATGTTGTTACGGTTACAAAACCAAAATACTTAAATGCCGAAGTGCCTACAAAGTGAGTCAATTGATGCCGGTAAAACATATTTAGTAGAGGAAGAATTCCTTCCTTGTAAATCAAAATCAACAGAAAGGTATTTGGTTTCAAATTCTGATTTCGCCGATCTCGTGCGTGATTTGCATTTATCGAAACGAGAATCTGAAGTTCTCGGTTCACGACTAAAGCAGTGGAATTTAGTGGAAAAATATTTTCAAATAACATCGGGTAGAAAAAGCGACCGCACTTTGATACTTAGAGAAAGTTTTAAAACTGATGGCAACGACTGTGATCTAGTACATTGTGTAAATGTACCCAAATTATTTTCGGCTTTAAATTATAATTATATTGCAGATGTGAAACAATTTGTAAAGAAATTGGATGTTAATAGCGAAGCTTTTCTTCATCTTAAAACTGTCTTCCCAAAATTAAGTGAAGCTGAAATAAAAGCCGGTATTTATTAATTTGTTTTCATACCTACTTGTTTTTTTTGGTGAAATGGGTTGCAATCTGTCGATAAAAATTCATTTCTTGCATTCGCATTTGGACTTCTTTCCACATAATCTGGGCCAGTTCAGTGATGAACCAGGCGAACACTTCCACCAAGAAATGGCTACGATTGAAAAACGTTTCGAAGGAAAAAAGAAAATAAATATGATGGCAGAATATTGCTGGTCAGTACAACGCGAAACTCACGATGCTGACCTAAGGAAAAAACGGTCAAAAAAGGACTTTTGAACTATATATTTTCATTTAACAATATTTATTTGTAAATTAAGTTCGTTGTAAATTTTTGAAAAAATTTCGTTCTTATAAAAAGTAAAATAACTCAGTCACTCTTTGGCCGATTTTTTAAAAGAAACATTCGTTGAACTCGGTATTAAACGTACTCTTTGAATCTAATCAAAACTCATTTTATGTTTTTATAAAATAGTGTATGAAAATATCGCCAAAGTCAAAAAAAGAAGAAAAAGGGTAGCAAAATTTAAGTTTGTTGTGTAAAAACAAGTAAATTTCTTCAGCTTTATTAAGACGTTTATATATCTTTCAAAAGGTCTGAGTTTCTTCTTTCTTAAACCGTTCTTAAAATCTATTAGCTAAGATATGGGCTAAGAAGTGCGCAAAAGCATGAAAAATCGGTTTTTTAAGGTTAAGTCGAGATTTTGGGGGTGTTTGACAAATTCCAAAATTGGATTCTCGTTCTACTCGATAAGACCTACAAGAAAACTAACAGCAACTTCCCAGGTATTTTTAAGGGTCACACTGTGTAATTTCTCCAAGATTACGCCCGGTAATCCAACAAAAATGTTTTACATAAATAATATTTATGTTCGCTTGAAATGAAATTTGTATGTATATACACATATACATACTTGCTATAACCAAATTAGCGTATGACATAAACTTTAAAAACAAAAAAACTAAAAAAAAAAAACGACAAATTGAAAATTAGTTCTGTAACAAATTTCAATTTTATCAGGAAGCACAAATAAAATGAAAAACAACAAGTAGGCAGACACATCGTACGCCCGTTGAATGCAATTTAAGCAATTAGTTTGAACTTTTCGTTGTTTTTTTGTTGTTGTTCATTTTTGTTGATATGTTTTTTTTTTGTTTATTCTGTTTTGCCGCACGTTGGTTTTATGCAAATTTATGCAATTTAAGTGAGATGAATTAAAACAGAATATACGCAATGAGCTTAATTGCCAATGTCCAATATATTAACCTCAGCTTTTAAGCGAAAAAGGTTCATGATGCGGCATATTGATGGCTTAGCTTTTCTGGGCAGCAGCGTGTCAAACATTGGGGGTGTACGACTATTTTGTTAGTGTATATACATAAATGTGATGCATTTTGGTGTTTTTTTTTTTGTTGGTTGTATATGCGCTGCGCGTCATATCGCACATTAATGCAGTGGCTGTCAACTCAATTAAATTCATGTTTTTATTACACATCGCCTGCTGACGCTGCTTGGTGTTTTTGTTTGTCGCTGTGGCAGCTTAATTTCTTTTCAGCTTGGGCTTTTTTCGCGTTTATGTTTTATTTTTGTTTGTAGTTGTTGTTGTTGTTGTATTTCCTATGCAAATTTTAGCCATTCCCGCCATGTCATTTCGTAATTAGATTGAGCCAAATGAATTTTATGCTAACTAACTGCCATTAACTATTATTCTCCCGCCGCCGGCGTTGCCACTGCCCATAAGTGTCACAATGTAGGCACATTACATACATATTTTAATTATCCTGCTAGCTGAAGCAAAATAGTCCATGCCGCTTCTGCTGATGCTGCTGCTGACATTGTTTTAACTACAAAAATCTATTGAAATTTAATTTTTCATTTTATTGTATTTTGTGGCCATTTGGTACTTATATTAATATCCGCTTGGCTGACAGCTTTTTGTTCGTCCTACTCCCAAAAGATTTTTAATTTTTATTACCATTAATGTGTTTAATTGCGTGGCAACCAATCTCACACAACTCAACACACAAACAATAGATAGATTATGTACATACATACATGTTTATAAAGATGTATGAATTTAAACTTGCGCATGCGTATGCTTATTTAAATACATATACATATATACATAAAATACATACCTATATACCCACATTCTATTCCCATTTGTATACATATCACGACTAATACCTTTATTGAGTTCCACTTCGCATTTAAATTCGATTTAGAGGTTATTTATTTATTTTTAAAGCAGCACGCTTACAACATAAAGTCAATTTGTTAACTTGTTAGGTTCGTTTTGCGTTTTAATGCTCCAACAGGTAAATATAAATTGGCCCTTTTTTTGCTGTCACTAGCATTGGCACTCAATTTTAAAAATATTTTAAACAAAAATTCGCTAACTGTAGCACAACCACATATTAACAGATTTGATCACTTTATTTTTGGCCTAATTTTTTAAACTATTTACAAAATGTACAATGATTTAGCAAAGTTAAAATATCGGACTTGTTAAAGATTGCTTTCAGAATTATTTTATGTATGCAGTTTTTTTGGCTCACTTTTCTGAGAAATTTTAAGCTTTAAGCATCTACAAGTAAATACTGATTTTTGACAATTTTTTTATTGATAGTTTCCTCCATACAACGCAAAAGTGCGCTTAAATTTTACGTGGAAGAAATTGCGAAAGCGCTTCAGTAAAAAATTTTTCAAAAATTAGTGATAACTTGTAGATACTTGAAACTTGCACTTTGTTATACTGAGTATGCTACATATCTGCATACCCGAAAAGTTCAGAAACAAAATTTTAATAAGTTCAAAATTTTTATGTTTCGTTTTCTATTTTTTAATAATGCTTGTGTATTTTGATAAACGGCCTTTGTATTTTATATTTTGAAATTTTATTTTGACAAGTTCGAGGTCCAATATTAAATAAAATTTAAATATTCGTTATTAATATATTTATTTGTCGATATTTCGACCTCAATTAATGATTATTGTCAGGAATTCTCGTTTTAGCCTGGTCAACTGGTCCTTTTCAAAATGATTTAATAATTACAAAAAATGTTTTTAATGACGTTTGCTAAAGTATTAACGATGTTTTAATTGAAAAATAATTTTCAATAATTGGAAGATAAATAAATTGTCCAAGAGTATCCATTTGTTTGTGTGCTATAATTTGTGAGCCGAATGCATATGTTTTAAATTCAAGGCTAAATTGTACTATGTTTATGTTTTTGGCATACGATCCATTTGTTTTGTTTTGCATTTTAAAACTTAACTTTATTTACAAATTGATATATTTAAAATACTAAAAAATTTATGCAAATTTAATTGTGTTTTTGAAAGAAATAGCTTCCTATCAGTTAAAATACATTTATTTTTATTATATTTCATAAAAAGATAGAAGGTGCGATTTATTTATCGACATGACAAAGCTAAGTCTCAGAGAACACTGAAGTCTTTTGAATTCAATTGCTAGATATGTAACAACCAATGGGATTATTGCCAGAAAATGTACACGTTTATTTTTTGTAATATAAATACAATTATTTTATGTTATTTTAAATTAATATTTAATGAAAACTGTTTTGTTTTCTATATTTATAAAAAATCACTGCCGAGCGCCCACAGCGATAGTACATAACGGTAAACAGTAGCTTGACTTTTTATGCGGCGTACACGTAAAATTTAAATACATACATACATACATACATACAATAATTAAAGGTGAAATTGTTTACTATTTCAGAAATCCAAATTCACTTTTAAAAAAACGAAAAACTTTTAAAATATTAAATTCTAACTAACTATTTTTTACTTTAATGTTTTACGCACTAAAAAATGTGCAGATTTTGTATTTTGTTTTCCCCGTTTCTTACTTTTTGATACTCGAAGTAAAGCATTTTTTTTTTTAATTTTAATACTTAAGAAAAATTAAAATGGAGGCGTTTATTCGATCAATATTAGCTATAATAAAAATGTATAGTAGTATCTTTTTGTATCTGTGGCTTTGTCTGTCTGTATATTTGTACGTGCATTATGCAAAATAAATATTTCAACGAAGTATTGCCAGAGGTATGCCATGACGCATATGCACCATTTTACAGCAGACAATTATTTTACTTTGCTTGATCAGTGGCACTGTATTCGAGCTATTTAGAAAATACGAATTCGAGCTATTTACAAAACTAAAAATTATTTTACTTGCAGTATGAGAAATAAGTCATGTTATTGAGAAATAATCGTATCGATTTGGTACAAAGTGAAAACTTATTAAGACATTAATAAAAGTTAAAAATATAATTCAGTCACATTTAAATTAGAAATGGTAGTTCAATATTAATTGCTACATAGCAACTAACTGTGGTATAAAGTAGAAGGAATGATACCTAATTTTTTATTTTATTGGCTTTAAATTTCCCTTAAAATTGTTAGTGGCGATTTTGTAATTGGAAACGATTGAGAAAGCTGTGATTAATTTATTTAAATTTGATTACCACCTTCGTAGATGTATGTACATCAGCAAGCTTTAGAGCAAGTTGATGTACGATAGATAGTATTTTTTTCTAAACAAATTTTAATTGATGTGGACTTTACGAAGACATAGCACATGTTGTTTAAATTTTAAGTTTCATTTATGTCAAGAATCGTTTCAATTGGCTACAAAACAAGGAAAAAACATGATTTACTCATATGTAAAACAAATTATCTCAAGCTGAAGTTAAATTTGTGCAGACTATGCCACGCTTTTACTATAACCACAAATTAACAGCATTCAAGCCTGAATACAAATATTGAAAATCAAAAAAGTTTTAAGTCGATTTTTTTTAGTTAAATGCAAAATCACCAAAAAGTTAGTAAACCAAGCTCGTCTTCATGATGGTACAAATAAAGTTACAAATATAATTGAGAGCCGTCTACTCATTCTCCTAAATTTTGTATCTCCTCAACTTAAATAACATAAACTACGATGCCATTTTTGATACCGCCGAGGACAAAATTGACTCATTGCTGCTTCGCGCTTGTTTTAATATCAATACTTGTTTTTTTATATTTCAATGGTTATTCCATCATAAATGAGTAAATAAGTAGGCAAATTTTCATTAAACTTTATCGTTTCATTGATTAGCCGGAGAAATACTCGTGGAAGTTTGGCTTTAATTATTTTGCATGGCGGCTATACAACATAAGTATATTCGTTGTTCATAGTTGAATTTTGTGTGAGATTCTTTTTCTTAATTATAAAAAACAAGCGTTGAGTATTGAGCCTTCTACCGACTTGAATAATAGTTTGCTTAGCGATCTCGTTTATAGATCATTGGTAGCACAATGGAATGTTTGTTTAAATCAAAACAGAGCACACACATTTAAATGCTGTTTGAATGACACTTAAAATAGCTAAGTGCTCTTGGCATTTGAACGCGGCTTAAAATTTATCTATATCTTACGTAATAGCTACCTGAAGGGTACTACAAGAACAGAAATGTTTTTGAAAATTCAAACAAGCATTCATACAATAAATTTATTCGCCATTTTGAATGCAAAAAAATTGACCATTTCTTATTTTTAAAATTTTATAAAGATAAAAATCACAGGAAAAATCGCAAATTACTTTATTTACAAAATTTGGAAAAATTTAAGTACTTTCTTTTCTTTCGACTACTTCATTTCTGAAGTAGTCACAACAATCTTTTTTGTTCTATTCAGTTGCATTTATTTAGATTTAGTTGTAAATCATTACAAGGGAAGGTAAAAGAATTTACACGGCTCAAATGTAGTCTTGTAGGTAGCGCGCAATTTTTGCATTACGGAATAACTTGGGTTCAGTGTCGCGTAAGACTGAAAGAAATATATCTAGTGGTGAGATGTGGCGATAACTAGTTAATCAGATTAAACTGCTGCCAACAAAATCTATCACTAACTCAAAATCAATTGGTCATATAATGCAGAAAAGATGTAACAAAATGCATAAATCTTTATTAATAATTATCAACCGTTTAAGCAGAGCTCCCAAATAACAGTTAACCAGAAAAAATCATTTCGATTTATCACTTGGCATTGCATTTGCGCTACGGTGAAAAGTTTTCTCACTGTACGATATGCATATGTGTTTGCCTTTACGGTCTGCAACTGAGAGTTATGTTTGTGGTCAAATAATATCTCACGTTTAGTGAGATTAACAAACGTGATTTATTTTTGATGGTTGCTTTTCAACTGTTATTTGTTGAGAAAACCGAATTGTGGTTATTCTAAAAGGTCAATTGATAGTATGTTTAATAATGAATATAAAAACTCATTATTAATGTACAAAAAAATTTATTATTTTATAAAAATTAATATTTCTTCATATTAAATTAACATATGTACATAATATTCATATATACATAACAACAAAAAATTAAGTATTTAACTTAACTAAAAGTAAATTTTCTACCGTTTTAGCATTTAAACTATATCTTCTTTCGCTTAATATAAAATTAAGTGCCGAAAAAGCCCTTTCTACGGATACTTGTGTCGCCGGTACGCCAAACACAACTAACGCTATGTTAAAAAGGTCTGGAGATTGATATTGAACCTTTTCTTCAAAATAGGATAAAATGTTTGTGCTTAGTGGCAAACGCTTATGCAATAATTCAAAGTTTTCAATTTGATTGTATATACATACTAATTTATCTGGCGTATTACTTGTACAATCTAATTGGTCATTTACATTTTCACTAGCAATTTGATTTAGCAAGGCGTCAAGATATGAATCTTCTTCATTGTCGGTTATTTCGGTTGTTTCGTTTGAAATTATAACCGGAAGTGTTTCTTGGTCCAGCGAAGTACCTCGTTGATCCTACAAGTGAAATGGAAATATAAATATATAGCAAAATTTACTTGACATGGCCATAGGAACACAGATAAAAATACGTAAACATATGTACATACCTGAACAGAAGTAAATATTCATCTAGCAATTTTTTTCAAATTTTCTTTGGAGGAAAATTTTTGAGTACTGCTTAGAAGTAAATTTAAGCGAGGATCCAAGTATACTGCACTCAAAATGGTGACATTTTCAAGTAACGCATCCTGCCTTTTTGTAAGTGCTCTAAGAATTGATTGACTAATTTCTGTTGTATCAGCTTCATATTTTAATTTAAGTTACATCCATAACTTAAATAGTTCACTCGAAATAAACTGCTCTTGCTGAAGTTTTACTGTTGCCGCCCATATCGGTTCTAGCACTTTTAAGTACTTTTCTATCCATTCCCAATCAATTTGAAGTGATATCATTTCTTGTGTTAAAATAAACTCTTTCAGTTTAAGTAATTTAGTGAGCATAATAAAAGTGGAGTTCCACCTTGTGGGAACGTCAAGCGATGGTACAATTGCATTATTTTGATGCAAAATACGCCTATAAAATTTATAAATTAAAAATTACCGTCCAAAAACTATAAATTGGAAGAAAAGTGCTCATAGCAATATATCGTCACCTTAATTCACAAAGGCCCTAACCAACAAATTTTAAATTTTACAGGAGAAGCAAAAAACATTATGAAAAGAACATCAAATACATCAGATATGGCGTTTAAAAAATGGCATAACTTCCTTGCTTTCGATCCTACCGTTTTAAAATTTTTAGTGAAGGTGTATATTAATATATCCTGCCGAAATCTGTGAAAAACGCAATTTAGAAAAAAGTGTTGGTTAGGGCCTTTGTGAATTAAGGTGACGATATGTATGTATCTGCCGAAATTATATATGTATGTAGGTACATACATACATAAGTTATTTTTTTAAAGGCCCATATATTAAAATGCAGTGCATTCGATCATTTCACTCATTCATCAGCTTGATCATGACAAATTAATTTAAAAAAAGATTCTCACCTATTTTTATTAGTACGTAATAGTTTGACCAATTTTCTTGCATTTTCAATCTTTAAATCTGTATTAATTTCTTTGTGCATACTAGTTACACATAGTTGCACGTTATGTGCAGCACAGCGGACTGAATGTATGTTGGGGAATGAGATGGAGTCTAGAATTTCTACCTGGTGTCTTTTTAAATTTGTAGAATGATTTCCGGTTAATTTCTTTTTGCATATTTTGCACTCTGATTTTAAACTGTTGCGGTCAAAAACATAGTGTTTTCTGATTTCTTCATTAAATTTTCTACCCATACTGACACATTTTTTTCGACCGATCACTAATTAGAGACTAGATATCAAAGTACACCTTTCTATTACGTAAGCATCAGATATACTGCGGACGAAAAAAAGTTGCGCTGCGTAAGTTTCTCGCTGATACTTCCAAAATTGAGGGTCAGTTATATAGCGGTAAAGAGAGAGTCTCCCAAGCCTTGCACTAACCTTCTGCATAGTAAGAGGAAAAGGTATCCATATACATATAGTGTCGGACAAATTAATAGAGTCCCGACATTTTGATTTTAATGTTTATAAATTTTTTATAAATGCAAAGCTCATTCTTTAAAAAAACCATACAAATCCAGATTCCAAAATTGTGCAAAAATCATAAAAATTCTGCAAAGTTTCTCTAAAGTTTCAAACTTTTTATTCAGAATATTTACAAAAAATTCGGCATGCCGTTTTGTAGCCCATTAAATTTTAGTACAACAAAGGGCAAGTTTCAAGTTGGTGAAAAATGCCATTGATTTTTGACAATTTTTTTTTTGCTGGCAGTGTCACGCATTTTCTTCCATATAGAAAAAATTTTCGAACCTACTTACTTTGTATACATTTATAAACAATTAATAGAGATTAGGCAAACAAAAGAAAAATAGGCGAAATTTGTCAAAATGTCGCGTTCCTATTAATTTGCCCGACACAGTATGTAGTAGACAGTGTTGTCAATAATATAGTGGAAAAATTACTACTAATCGCTAATACTCAAATACTTTCTCTTTTATTTAAGTAGGTACTAATACTAAATTTTTTCCTTATTTAAACCTTTTTAATATATATAATTCAATATAGTTACAAACATTAATGCTGAGAAAATATAATAAAAATCTATGGACACAGTAAAAATCGTAGTTTAATATTTTGTCACCTAAAACTGTTCTAGCACAATAAAATCAATACATTTAATCGTGCCTAAATACATACCAACATACATATTTGCAAAAAGACTTTTATATTTTCCAGTCAATGATATCTCTCATTAGCTGAGAACAACATTTATTTTGCGTACATAAAGATTTCTCACTGAGCGAAAGCAAAGCAACGCAGGCAAGACAGTGACTATCAATAAATGAGAGCAGTCGTTTTTCTCCATAATTGTGTGTTATTTTGCAAACGCTTCAAAAGGTTAACTGTTATTTGGGAGCTCTGCGTTTAAGCGTTTGTACTAAGTTTTCGACCATAACGAAAATTAAATAACCTCAGAAACATTATCGTTATATGATTTTCTAACTATACGACTGCGATACTCAAGTGTATTCAATTATGTTGTTCAATTTCTGAATACACTTACAAATCTACTGCACTTTGCCATTAGATACTAATAACATATTGAATGTAACCCAAGCCAAGTGGCTCCATCAAAGTTGTAGGTACAAATAACTAATGATTTTAGATATATTGTATAGCTGTTAATAGGTTGTTTATGCAAGTGTGAGTGTGTGTGTATGTGTATATAAACTTTGCTCGAATTTCGCTAATAATGACTTTAGGATATACAGTCATCCTCACTTGTCTCGAGGCATTACAAAGGCTCTCTCTGTCCATTAGTCTACTGAGTATTTTTTATTTTTTTTCAATTTGCTATGGACGATGTGCACTCATTGTTTACAATAAATGTTGCTAAGCAGCCGCTTGGAATTATATTACCGGATAAGCGCGTCACATCGACACATTAGAGGGTCACTAAATTAAATAGACAGCGGACAGTGTTCTTGAATTCAAGTATCTAAATATGTTTGTACAAAGTAATTGGAGTTCATAATATTTGCTGTTGATGGAGGCAAAATGGTGTCATTTGCGCAAAATGTTAAATGCGAATAGGCTCAAATTCGGTGTAATGTCAGAAAAGTTTCGCTGGGGCACATTTAATTAAAAAATGCACTGTGAAGAAAAAAATATGTTACAAAAAAAATTTAAGTTTTTAGCCCCTAGGCCATATTTTTGGGAAGTTAAAAGTACATTTCATTACGACTCCTGATTGCGAGTTCTGGGAATACCAACTTCTGTCTGAGTTTTCGATTGATAAACATTTTTCTTATTTGGCTAGATATCTGATATTCCAGTGTGAATTATGTAAACTATTAATTCAAAGACAAATAGAGAGATTGAGAGAATTCCTTTGAAATGTATCTCTATATCAAAAAAAAAAAAATTATATACGAGTAAATGAACAATTAAAGTTTTTTAAAACTTTTCTTAAAATTCATCAAATTATCACCAAAATTTTGACTTTTACCAAAAATATTTATAAACTTTTTGAATATGCATTTTTTTCGACCACACAATTTTTGTATGTGCATTAACAAGTGCAATGACGGTGTTAGGCATACTCTTCCATACAAAACACGCTCGACTTCTGTCTTTATCTTTGAATAATAATTTGTGGCAAAAAATGCTCAATTTCGTAGACACTAAAAATTGCAGTAATTAGCTAAAATGGAATAGTCCACAAACATTGACAGTAAAAAAAATTTAAATACATTTACGATTTTTTTTGGAAATTTTGCAGACAGCTTTGCAAAATCGTTAAGATTAAGACCGGACTAGTTGTCATGTATGAGCGCTGGATTAAAGTCTCTAAATTCTTAGTAATTGGTTAAAAGATCAAAAAAAAATATATAAGAATTAATGAAGAAAAAAAAATTGTTAACGAAAAAAAATCATAAGCTCCGAAATATTATCTTTAATTTTCAGACTCGAGAATATACAAAAATACAGAGTCGTGGCAATAGTTTTTCTTTGTTTTTGTGTTTGTTATCATTAACTGAGTATTACAAGAAAAAGCGGTTTCGGTATTGTGCCATCTTTAAAGGAATATATTATGTAATAATTACTTTTAATATTATAAGTAATTAAATAAAACTTAAGAGATATCAATCACAAGTTATATTTTTGTTTCAAACTGAAAGCAGCAGTTGAATACCAAATCAGATCTAAGCAGAGTTTATATTAAATTAGTTAATTATTTACTAGTTATTTATGTCTTTCTATAACTGGTAACTCTAAGGATACCCAAGTCCTTTAACGTTTATACTTTCCAATTCAGATGAGGCGTCCTATTTGCTCTGCTACGCCCAGCAGTTACTACCTCAAATACTTTCACGGTATTCGCCTATGCCGTTGTTACAGGAATTTGCTCCGGTCTTGAAATCTTCTGTTAGCAATCGTACTTTCTGAAATAACTTTCGGACACTAACGCATTTCGCTCTTCTTCTCAGGAAAAATGCGTCTCGCCTCCTTCTTTAATTCACGATATTGCTCTAACACACTTCGCGTTGCTTCGATGTTAGCTTTTCGGATCATGCGCATATCAAGGACACTGGAATCATGTCACGGAGCCTGATGAATTGTTGAATGCTAAAACGTGGTACCTCAGTCTCAATCACCGTTATCGGCTGCCTCGTCGTGGATACTCAATTTTCTGAATGTGGAGTCAAAGTTGCGCTCTTTGCTCACCTTGCCATTAAAATGGCGGGTTCAGCCTTCGAACGTGAGATTTTTAGTCACATCGTCCTTCTCTTACGTCAGGTCGTAGGCATAACTCAGCGAGATGTTAAAGAATCTCACTTTGCTGTGAATTGTGACGAGATGTTCGTCCACCAGAGTGAACGACAGTACTTGATGGCGAAGTCTCTCTCACACCACAAATCCGACAACGAATTTGCGCTCCTTTACATGGCAGCTGTAGTAGTTGTTGCAAGGGCCGATCACTTTCTTTCCTTGCCTCATCCCAGGCACTTCTTGGATGGCGGTGATGCCAGCCTTTGCTCTGCTGAGGACATCAACCAGCCGGGCAGTGGCTTAAAAACGTTTGCCGTGGTCGTAATCTAAGAAAAAGCGGTTCTATCTGAGGCTTTGTTCTTTGCTCTTTAGGTGGCGGGTTCTATCTGAGGCTTTACTTTGCTCCTTAATGGAACTTGTATTTTATGTGGCGGGTCCCAAACCCTCTGCACAATTCTAGGGGTACTAATGACTTAGACTATTATAAAACGCTTAAGAAAAACTATAGAAATAATAATTTGAATTTGAAGTAAATCTTGTAAAAATAGCATCATTTTTTACAGTGTTACGGAACTCAATGAAGTGAGCGTCAAGATTCTGAGAAAATGTTTTTCTGGTAATAAGATATTTTGAGTATGGCAAAATCCCCAGCACAATGACCAGCACTAATGCTATGTGAAATGGCGACAAGAAAGCACAAAAGCAGATACTCACCCTGCAAGACTGAGGAAAATCGTATAATAATAAATTGAATATAATATTATGTAAGTGCATTTGTAATACAATTCTAAAGCGGTGGTGGTGGTGGTGGTTGTAATACTGGTGGCTTTCGTGACAATACCAGCGCTGATGACGTGTGACAATGTGACACTTTTATGATTTTCAGACATGTTTATCAACGGAGGAACACTTTTTTCATTTAAACGTAATAGGAGTGTAGAGTTTGTTCTTGAACGAAAAAAGAAAAAAAAATACAACAAAATGCGTCTTACATGCGCATTTATGTATGTATGTGTGAGCGTTTATAAATGAAAAAACACAAAACACGCGCACAGACACCTTAATGAAGCACCAGAAATTGTTTCTTTTGTTAACGCCATAACTACTAAGGTTCTCTGAAATCTTGCCATGTTGGATGCACAAACATATTTACTGCCTTAAAAGTAGGCCAGGAATTTGCGGTTAATAAACCGAAGAGCGCTAGAGTATAATAGCAAATGGCTACCTAGACAATAGGCAGGTGTTGAATGTCGCAGACGGTAGTGGAATTGAGCTGACCGCCGGACATAACAGAGAAATAAACTGCTGATGATAAGTATTCATAACGAAAATAGAAAGAAAAATAATAATGAACAAAAGATGAGTTTTGTAGCTACATTAACTTCCACGAAAAAAAAAATTTCTTAATACCAAAAGCAGTCTGATACTGTTCAGCGTGCGCCAGTGCGTATACGTAATCTGCTATTTTCCACAATTATGTAGGCACACTGGATCATTGTACTATAATTAGAACAACAGCCGTCGCATCTGTAAAGCTTTCACTATTTCATGACAAATATTCTTTCCGGTTGGTAAGAAAAAGCAACGAAGGCTGTTTACGGGTTTGTATCATCTTAGAAAAAAAGGTTGTTGTTTCTATTAAAACTTGCACTTTTTCTGCCTTCCTCTTTCTTATAACTTGTTGTTCTTTTTTTTTTGTTTGTTTTTTTTAAATTCATTTGGTTTTTGACCTGCTTTATCAGCGGCTTAATCTGGTAACTTGCGTGTCGTTTTCTATTTCTGCCAACATTTTGTTTTATATAAATGGAGGCTCTTAAGAGGCATTTGCTGTCACAATTTTAGCACTTCAGCTTTCTTGCCTACCCTCCAAAACGCTCTTGTGCTTTTGTCTGTCTGTTATACATATTTGTGGCATTCTTCAAGGCCGAAGTGTCATGGTAAACGACAGACAAAAGAAAAATTGATGACTAACAAATTCATTTTGATGTCAGTCGCCGGAGTAGTCTTTGTTACGCCCGCTCAATTTTATCTTTAAGTGGAGAAAAGTTAAGGAAACAAGTACGGGTTTTGATACTAAAATGAAAAAAGGGAAAATATTTATTATTTAATATAAAAGTTACCAGAACTTTCGCTAGTCTTATGAATATTAGCACTGTTGTGTGTAGCTGACTTTGTTTTGTTACTACGATGCGTATTAGCTACGAATGGAGATCTTCAATAAAGAGTCATCCGACTTAAATGGAAACATTCGCTATAGTGCTATTATTTTAGATATGATTTTATATAAGAATGATTCTAGCTTTAGACTTAAAATGACTTCTTTTCTATTTTCTCATGCAAATAAATAAATTAAATGAGCTAAGTAAGATTTTTGATTTCTCAGTAAATTTGAGTGTGTAAGCAATATCTCTATATGAATTGACACAATTTTAATGTAAAATACCAACAACAATCAGTTTAAAATTTTTTTTTTAGTAGAAAGTTATAAAATTATATCCAGAGTTAATTTTGCTTCCGTACTTTAATATATTGTTTGGGCTGTGATTATTTATATATTTGAAGCAGGACTGACAGCAAATATTTACGAACACCTTCGGGCAGGCATTGAGCAAAATCATCTAAATTTTTGAGCGCATTTTTTAACTCTCCTAAAACTATGGTCATACTTTCATATAACATGGAAAACAATAAGAAAATGTTATACGAATATTACTTTCAACTGTCCACCGCTACATTTTTGTTAATGCCCATTACAAATAGAGTGCAGAACTAGCAGACGCGTATTACAGTGAATATTTCAATTACTTTGAATTCATTACAAATCCCCTGTGAGTGTTGCGGAGGGTGCTGCTTTTGCACATGCAAGTACTCTCACATCCAGCCATTGCAGTGTGTGCCACAGATGAGATGGTGCAAGTTCATTCTTGCAATATGCACGAAATTGATGTGAAAGAGAAATTGTTATACACGTTGAAACACCAACACCAATAGAATACTTGCAATTCATGCTGATTGTAGAAATGCATGCAATGAAAATAATTTGAAATGCCACAGCGAAACTGTTAACACGCCAAAAGAAAAGACAACAACACATAGTACATACAATTATGAGATCTAAAATTAAATTTTTGAAATTGTACTTAAATAAAAGCTTTGCTCGATCTGGCTGACTTGCACATTTATAATGATATATTTAATTTAAGAATTTTAAACTAAATGCGAGCGAAGTATATAAAAATTTATTGAAACTGAATATGCGAATAAGTTGAACAGTTTTAGAATTGTTGTTCGTTAAATGGAAAGGAAAATTTTTAGAAACAATTTATTATTGTTGCGTTTTTAATTGGCTCATAAATTAAAAAAGTATTGGTCATTGTTCCTGAAACTGACTGAAAACTGTAATAAAAATGTTGATTTATAAAACAAATTTAAAACTAAGAAATTGTGTCGTAATATCATATCGCCTTGAGTTTGGAAATTTTGTCAATATGATTTATAAAAAATTAGATTTTGAAAGTTTAAAAAGTTTAAAAAGTTTCTAAGCATTAAGCCGAGCCTCCTGAAATATACTAAAATTGCTCTTTTAATTATATAAAAAGTTAACCAACACATGGTTTGACAAACTGTCTTGAAACAATTTTTAATTCTTTGAACTTTGCTCAATACAGTTGTTAATTCGATTAATTGCATTTTTTTTAAATGCCTCACATCAAAATTCTGCTAATGCTAACAAGTAAGCATACCTGATTTAGGGCAAAATCGGCAATAAAGTGGTCGCATTTTTTATAATAAAAAGTATAGTTTCCACACAACGGAATCAGTATACAATAGTTTCAAATTAAGCCTCAATAAAAAGGTCATTGTGGCGCAGTTGAAATTAATTTTGCGAAGTTTTTTTGTTTTACAGATACTTAGTGGTTACGTTCATAGCAATGGCAGCTCTTCTTTGGAATTATAGTTATCCGTTCGGTAAATTCTGCTTTTCTTCAGAGATTCTAGTACATTACTTATTGAAAATTCTTGCTAAGATTTCGAAAAACTAAGAAATATTGGATTAAATAATTTTCTTTAGTCCAATATACCGCCGTATATTATCAGATATTCGCCTAGGCACTAGTTGGAGCCCATATATTCCTAGCTTAGTTAGATGATAATTTAGCCTACAGTGTAAATACATAGTAAATGTAAATTTCTCAACCATTTCAAATTCCTTTGCTACAGCTGCAAGCGCTTTTATAACCAGCTGACTGGATGAGTCAAAGTAGCAAATACTTTTGTAATCTAAAGCGCTGCGCAGTAATGTGGCGAAGTGTGGCTTTAGCGCACCGCGGCGACGTTTACCAGTTGGCATCTGGCATGTGTGGTAAGTTTGTTAAGCTGTTTGTTGCATGTTGCGAACTTAGCGCAATTCCAGCTTTTGAACATCTACACTGAACATACAATGTGTACTCGTATGTACCTACATATGTACATACATATTTGTGTAAGTGCAAATATAAAACGTATTGTTTTAGTGCGTGCATTTGTGCCGCTTGGTACACTTAAACGCATGAATAATGCCATTATTGCTAGGGTTGCTCATACGCCATGTACGTACGTCGACTTTGGTTGCCATCAACCACACACTTTACTGTTCACCTGCTCTCACTGCTTACTCAATGCTATGCAATTTATGGCCACTCTACATCTGCACAGCTGGGGTGTACTTTGATAAGCGAATTTTCGTCGTGCAAAAATTTTGTATCAAGCCAGCGCAAAGGGTCGAAAGAATTCGACAAGTAACCAGTGTATGTATGTGTATATGTATATGTACATTTGTATTGGTACAGTAAGTCACAATAAACAAGTAAGAAAAGCTAAATTCGGGCGAAACCGATTTTTATATACCCTCGCGATGTATTTTTGCATGGGCGGTGCCCATAATTTCATAAAAACCCCATTTCTTTGTTTCAAATCGCTGCTAGTATTAAATTTTACTCAATTTCTTCCAATAAGGCTGTGTGTCAATCGGCAACTTTTTACTCCGTGGTAAGATGAGGTGGAAAAATTTACTGTGGTGTAAAAATAATTTCATTTTTCCTGTGTCAAATGCAAAGTGAAATTTTGACAATTGAAATACAAAACAAGCGTTCGTGCCAAAACACAAATTTTTTGCGTTGTGCTAAAATTGCTAAATTATATATAAAATGAACAAAATACAAAGAAAATATTTCTCTTAATTGATGTCGGTATTGATGGAAATTGAAACAATGTATTCATTTGATGATTCGATATTAATTGGAAACTTAAGGCAACGCGCAAGCCACCAGGTAATACATGCATGTGAATTACTTACAATTTTATATTTGATTTTGTGCGAATATTCGCAGGAAATTGTTTATCTTCACCCGAGAGTTATATCTGAGGACATCAATACAAATATGTCCGGTGACGGAACGAAAATCCGGTTGCATTTAGGAATCTCTTCCAGCACGTTTAGAAAAATTATAGAAACCATTCCCAACAAACATCACGGATGGTCGTGCGAGTATGAAGTTATTTGCTTCTTATATTGTGTTTCTGCCAACAATGTGAAGCTGTCAAATTTCACCTAGCCCCTAGAGCTAGGTAAAATTCTGACGTTCATTTTCACCACGAAAAATGTCAAAATTTCATTACTCTCTGTCAAAATTTGATTTTTTCTACCAATTGACACACAGCCTAAATACTGAAAAACCAATATTTTTTGCATTTTTCAAAATTTTCGTTATATGGAAGTTGGGCGTGGTTATGGTCCGATTTTAAAAATTAATGACAGTGATGCTAGTGATATCAAGGACAATATGTCCACCAAATTTTGTGGCGATACCTTACACCGTTATTGAGATACAGATATTTTTTCCTAATTTCTTAGTTCAAAATCGATCCAAGTACCAAATTTTACTCAATTTGCTTTAATGGATACCGAAAAAAACGGAGTTTTTGCATTTTTCAAAAACTTCCGTTATATGGGAGGTGGGCGTTGTTATTGACCGATCTTCACGATTTTCAATATCAACCTACCGTGTCTAAAGAGCAATCTATGTACCAAATTTCATGGAGATATCTCAGTTTTTACTCAAGTTATTGTAACCACGGACAGACGGACGGACGAACGGACAGACAGTCAGGGCTAAATCGATTCCTCTTTTCATTCTGATCATTTTATTATATTTATGTCTATATCTATCTCGATTATATTTTGCTGCTACAAACAACCGTTATGCGAACAAAGTTATAATACCCTTGTGTACAAGTGCGCTCGGGAATAAAAATAATGCATTTTTTTTTTGACAACATTCATTTTGTGTGAAAAATGCTTTTTTCAAATTGCGCGGTGACTTCTTTGGGTGACGAATTTTGCTTAAAATTTTTTTTGTTTGTTTCTCTGACTGCAATTTTCAAAATTGATCTTGGTTTGGTTCTGTTCCAGCAAAAAACTGAAAAATGTTTGGAAGAAGATTAACAAGGGTATCGCTAAAAAATAAAAAAAATAAAAAATAAAAATTTATTTTATTAAATTTTGAAGTTCCTACAAATTTGTGTTCTTTTTTTTTTAATTTTCATAATTTTAATGTTTGCACTTTATTTTGATAGTGCTATAAAAACTCTTGTATGATTTATAGTAAGTCTCACTGTACTATACGTGAATATATGTTTGGAAGATCATGCACGCGAAAGAAAGTGGCCACATTTTTCATGGATAATTGAGTCGACTTGAAAAATGGTTGCTGCTCAGTCGAGAGGCGGCAGTCAATGGGAAGAACAAAGCCGCTACCGGCGAGTGCCAAAACACTTGACTCGATGCATGGGCTGGTTGGAATTGGACGCAGCTGTTTTTATTATTGCCACACCACTTTTCACTTTATTGGTTCGTTATTTATTTTTGGCCTCAAAGCTTCAAAGCTTCTTCTCCTGCACACCGCGTGCTGCAACTGGCACAATTTTTTTTCCATTCTTTTATATGTTTGATATATCCACAGGTGCAGGTGTATGTAATGCTAAATAAAATTCGCTGTTTCAATGCAAAAGTGATAGAAGGTACTTAATATATAGCCAAGGAATGGCAATAAAAACTGCAGCTCAGTGATGTGAACTGAGCCAAAACATCAGCGTACGTTGTGGCGTTAGAAACTGTGTGTGTGTGTCGAAGATAAAGCGCGATATGATTAATGTAAATATAAAACAAGCTTGCATTGTTGGGAAAGAAAAGCGAAAAAACACCGGTGAGCTTTCTTCGTCCTATCTCTCTAGCAGGTCGCTTGGGATAAGTAAAGTATTTTGAA
This sequence comes from Philophylla caesio, assembly GCA_963971545.1. Lineage (NCBI taxonomy): Eukaryota > Metazoa > Arthropoda > Insecta > Diptera > Tephritidae > Philophylla > Philophylla caesio. The sequence continues at coordinate 36,248,170 of OZ020607.1, forward strand.
TTCTGGTGTTTTGGTTTCACGCTACTGATTGCGTCTGTCGCAGTTGGTAGAAAAATGGTAAGAAGTCGTTAATGTCATTCTAAATTATTTTTGCAGCTCGTACCTTTCGTTAATATTTTTGTCACTTTTTTAATTTGATTTTGATTTTAATGGCTTGCAATACGGATTTTTATTTGATAGGAGCTGGTGCTAAAAGGCTTTACTGTTTTAAAAAATTAAGTTTGGTTTTGGTGATAACTCAGACAATGATCAACCACTTGGGGATGTTAATTTATACCAATTTAAATAAAAAAGTAAAATAATGGTAATGAAAGGCTGTGCCGATAAATTTTTTGGGATTTTGAAAAAGAAAAGGAAAAAGTGATTGTGTACGAAGCATTTTTTTTTTATCTCAACACAAATATGATCGTTTCAAGACACATTGATGCAGTTGCAAAACGTTAAAGCAATTTATAATATTGATAAATGTATAATTTTAATAACAATCAATACTTCGTTTAGATTTTTGAATAAATCCTGTTTTATTTCGGTTTGTTGTAGACACTGGTCTTAGCAGATTGTGTAGTTTTAGTAAAAATTTCCAATCAAAATTTGCAGATGTATCACATTTAAGCTATATTATTATTACTATAAAAAAGAAAATAATAATAAGAATTGAAGAAATCACACATTTTGTTCCTTCAAACTTAGTTTGAAAATTTGCTTATTTTTATTAAGCACAATAGTTCTTCTAATATTATAATATTGGTTTTCCATTGCTATCTTAATCCGAAGTACATATGTATATATTTGAGCAGATTGTGCATTTATTTGGATTCGAAATGAAAATGAGTCAGTGGTTTTATATGGAAGTAAGTACGAAACACAAAATTTAATCTTACAGATTAGCATCAATATCTTCTCATTATCACAAAATAATGATAAATTATTTACTTTATTTTTTTTTGAAACTTAAACAAATTTTTGTCATACTTTCAAGTTGCTGTAAGCAAATTAAGAGAACAAAAGTCGTTATAATATTCTTTTATTTATAAATGAAATTGTATTTTTCAGAAGTTATGACTGAATTCTGAAAATTTTTTTGTTTTGTATTGCGTTTTTTCTGATTTTAAACTAAACATTAAAACTAAAATTTTAAATTATTTTTGTTGCATATGTACTTTTAATGAAAACTTTTGAAATTGTTTTAAATTTTGTATATAGTTGAAATGGTTCTTGTTTGAGAGTATTCTAGACTGTTGTGAAAACTAATGACACTTATTTCTTATAACGAATTTGACCGTTTTTTTCTTCTTTAAATTCTCTGGTCCTTGGTTTTGATTCTTCCAAGCTTCATTGAAAAATCGTTCCTAAATAATTTTTTTGTTTAAACAATTCTCAGTTAAGTTAAGTTTATTACATTTTATATGAGCTGTAACTAAAAATGTACTATTATAAAAATATACCTAAGAAATTACCATCATAACAATATGTCAGACGCTCTTAGCACAATTCGTATTTGTTAGCATTGAACATAAGTCTAAGATCAATTTATCACCCTTGCCGGTAATTTTCATATGACAATCATTCGTATTAGATTTTGCGTGCATTTTATGGATGCGCCACTTGATTTTCAAGTTTCTAAATGGTAGTTAAGTCTGCAATATAACTTATCTTGACATTATTTAAAAGTTCAGAAAAATCTTAAACTGAGATTTAATGGCAAAGTTTTATGTTAGTACATCTTCAGTCAAAATTTATTACAAAATTCTGTCACTTCATAAACATAGTAATCGTAACGCACAAGCAAGAATATTTGAGCGCGGTTGCGATAAAAATACTGTAAAGTGCAAATTCAAGTTGGCATTGACACTTCGACACACTTTACGAATACATACATACATACATACGTTCGAGCGAGCGAGTATGGTATATCATTACTGCCATTGCAAATGTTCTTTGCCACTATTATATTATTTCGTTGGCTACAAAGCGATTGCTCACAGCATTTTCTTTCCAGCTTCTTCTTCTTGCTCACGTTCATCTCTTCAGCATGACATTTATAAGACTTGCACAGAACTGAGTTTGCAGTTTTTAACGCACTCATCACGATAATTTTTCTTGACTATAGGCAAGAAGTGGAAAAGATGTGGTAGATGTTTTTGCTGTGGCGCGGTCTGTTGGTGTTAAATGGGTTTGAATTAAATTCCATTTTTTTTTCAATGCATCTCCTTAGCTGCTGCTTACTGCTGCTGCTCGAACCTGCTGCAATCATTTATAATTCCTCCAAAGTGGCCAACGGTACGAATGTCCTAGCATTGCATTGCTGTTGCTTCTTTGTGGAATCTACTTTTTATATTTTTGCTGTCTTGCGATTCTCTACAGTCTGCACGACGGCCGCTCTCTGGTGACAGTAAATTCTGTGTGTGGCCTTAGATGCAGCAGCACCTAAAGAGGCAAGTATCAAAATACGCGCTTGACTGTGTGTGTGTGTATGGGTAGAAGACCGAATAGTTGCCCATAACCCGTGCATCATAAATGATGCCTTCATACTAATTCACACTTTTGCGGCACTTTAACCTTTTACAAATTTATTTTGTGGTTTAAGGATTTATTTGCTTGTCAAGGCGATTATCTTTGGTCGGTGGCAGTGCTAGCTAGTTGTCTAGCTGGTTCAGTAGCCAAGCTAAATATGTAACTAGTACGTAGGAACACTTTGACGCTTCAGGGTTGCCCGTTTGTTTGTGCCCCTTTTTGCAAATATACTCGTACATACTATCTGACATCCATAGATGTGTAAGTACAGTCCACGACAAAGTTATCGCAAACACCCATGTATGGACAAAAACAAACAAAGTAAAAGAAAAAAAAATATTGTTCAATTAAAGTACAAGGCATTCTCGAATAAATGCTATATTAGCGCAAGTTTCAAATTTTAAAAAAGATTTATAATAATTAAAAAACTTTTTTTCTTTCAAATATTAAATTGAATGAGCTTCAAAACTCAATTCTCTTTTAATTAAAAAAATTTATTCTTTTGACAAAAATTCTTTATACAAAATTTATAAGACTTGAAACAATTTTCGTCAAAAGAATACATTTTTAAGAATCTTATAAATCTGGTATAAATAATTATACGTAATTTAAGTGAAAACTTAAAATAATAATAAAAGAATATTCTCCGAATTTTTTAGTTTTTGGTCGTTGTTCTATTTTTGTCGTGAACTATACATAATTCCAACCGTCATTAGTATATATGTACATATATGCGTAAATATGTATGTACATACATTTACATAAAAAAAGTTTTGGTTTCTATTTATGTTGTTGTCTAAGTGGGTGCCACATTTGACACCTGCCAACAACAGCCGCCACGTCGTGCACTCACCCAACTCATATAGCCTCCACCCTCGTTTTATAATTTCTCCACATCTAGGGTTCGATCGCAATGAATCTATGTATGTATATAATTAATACCCTCCGGTAGTCCTGTTTAAAACCTTTGTCATTATTTATCTCGTTAACTGAAGTTTTCTGGTTGGTTTCGTGGTTGCAAGGTTGATGGTGTTGGCGATGGTGGTGCCGGCTTGGAAATTGCGTCGAAAGTTAGTTACTGTGGCAAAACATTTTGTGGCGCTTGGTTGCCGTGACCAACCGAGTGCCTGCGAAATAACGATTTAAGCTATCTGATGCCAGTTATCTACACGACTTTCGAAATTCTTCGCATGTGTGTTTTTATTTTATTTTCGGATTGTTAGCTCGTGCGTTCGTGAAATATTTGTGTTTATGATTTCAAATTTGTTCGTTGAACTGTTTATTTTTATATAGCGAAAATAAGCGAGTTATTAATCTATTAAGGCCCGACAGTGTTTGGCGCCTCTGCAGAAGAAAATGTGTGTCATATCTGAAGTTTCCATGGTAAAATTAAGAAAAAGAAATGTACTTCCGAAACTTTCAGGGGAACAAGTGTGCTAGCGAGAAAAAACATGGAAAATTCATGCTAATTTAAATCGTGTTGACAACATTTTAGCATCGATTTTCCACCAAGCCACACTCACGTTGCGAATGCATTTCTATGAGCATAAATGTAGTATAGAACTTACATTTGCTGCAGTTGTATTTTTATACGCTATAGCTATCGTCGTTTTTTCACGTGTGAAGTTACAAAATATGACGCGTTTTTGCCAACAAATACGTATTATTCATTACAAAATTTTGGAATATTTTCAACTTTTATAATACCTTCAGTGTTTTATACTGCAAAGTGGACTTAATACCTTTTTTCGCTAAGCCAGCGATTTAACTAGAGTGAATGTTTTGAAGTAGCTCGAATAATTTTACAACAGAAAAAATGTCCAATTGAAATATTATTTCTGAAAGAATACTTGGTTTTGATCAGACTTACACATATTTGAATGGCTTCAATAGTTTACCATGAATAATACTCTACTCAAAAGGATATAAAAGCTACCGCATCATAAGAAAAATGGCTTTATCACAAAAATTTAATAAATGTGTTACAAGCAGGTTTGAAAAATAAATGAAGAAACTAATTCGTCTTTAGTATGAATAAAAACCTATGAGCTACTCAAAAAAAAAAAAAAAAAAATTTAAAAAGCAATGACAGAAATTCCATCTAAGTACTCGAAAATTTTCTCAAGCATTCGGGATGAAAGTTTGAAATTATGATGAAGTCATATTAGATTATGAAAAAATTTGTTCGAGCTTGTTTTCATAAATAAAAATAAATGGTTAAATTGGTTAAATGAATCGCTGTTAAGTAAATATAAATATATTGAGTTAATTTATTTGCGGGGTAAATTTTCGATTCAACGAATAAAACAAGCAAAAGGCCATTTCAACTTAAAATTGTATGTCTAGGCAATCGCTTGGAAAGTCATTATAATTATTTTTTTTTATTTTTTGCAGATATTTCATGACGTCTATTATAGCTTGAGGAAACTGAAAAGGTTATTACTATCCTCTGTATTTTGGAACGAATTTCCGTCGAGAACGAAAAATTACACTAAAGATGGCACAACGCCGAAACCGGTTTGTCTCCAAACCAAACTTGACAAGGGATGACGGAAATTCGTTCCAAAATACAGCGTATAATTACCCTGTCGGAAACCACAACAACCAAAAAGAATGTTATTACTATCATTTACATTTGTTACGAACTATTAGTTCGAGCATAATAGTGAAATATAAATTTTAAGTTTTTGCCTTATACATATTTATGTATATATATATGTATAAGTACAAGGAAACGATTATATGTAAGAATATTAACAAAATCGTAATTTGATTCAATAATAATATTAATAATTTAATTAGCTTATTTGTTGCAAACACTTTTCTTCTCGCATTTCTATAGAATAGCTTAAGGAGCTCAATAATATTGCAACAAAAATTCATAAATGTGCTGCTGTTTGAGCTGTTCGGAAAATAAAGAGAATTTTCAGTTATTAGCATTAAATTTTGGAAAATATTTAGTGGTGGTAATAAATTATATATTTTGGTGTGCGTGAATTTTATTTAAAGTAACAAAACACTTAATGAATTGTTTAACATTATACAATAAAATAAAACGAAAATTACAAATGCGTTTGCATGAACAAGCAAAGAAAAGAAAGCCGAACGAAATACTTTTCCGATAAAATTATAAACGAGTTAGTTCTTAAAGTACAAAGTATCTTTATATAAATAGTTATATTTGTTTTTCATATGAAAAAGACTAACAAACTTTATATGAGATACACATTTCTGATGAAAATTATGGTAAATGTTATGATTCAAGTGATGAACATGAGCTATTTCTGCTGCCCTTTTCGATGCCTCAAGTTAAAATCAAGGGCAATTCTGAGTCGGATTTTAAAAAAATTCGATAGTTATTTAATAAAATATCTGCTACATATTTTCGCGCACTTTCCATACTCACACTTCAAACTTTAACTGCTTAAAACTCCTCTTTAACATCATACTCTCTCTCACAACAAAATGGAAAGCTTTAAAGAATTCCCACATCCTTTTGTAACATTTCGAGATTAACATTCGTTTGCATATTTAGCAAAAAATTTCATGTGCAACTTTCAGAAAAAGTGTGAGTAGAGAATGTATGGATAAAAAAAAAAGTGTAGGCAAAATTATTTTTTTTTTAAATATGCAAAAAAACTACCGACTGCTTTCTGCTATTAGCCAACATTTTTTACACTTTCGTACTTTTCTTACGGTTTTCATATTCTTCCGCTAAGAAACATTTGCGACGCAACGAACTGTAAAAATAAACGTGCAATCTCGTCATTGCTGCATGCACATGGGACAATGTGTGAGTGAGGCATATGTGTGTACTCGTATGGTATGAGAGTGCGAGTATTTTTGTATGCATGTATTTTTTACTTAAATTGCACACATTTGCATGCTTTTTACGCTGCCTAAACAAATGTACGCACACACGTGCATACATACATACATACATATACATACAAGTATATGAATTGACATAGTTGCGCGCTGTGTGTTAAACAAACTCATAATTTGAGTCAAGATGATTATTTTCCTCATATTTCCGTCAACTTGGTAGTATTGCAATGCCAAAGGCGATAACGAGAAATGCTAGAAAATGAATGCGAAATTTGAGCATTGCTGTCAGAGTTATAGTAAAAGTGTATTTTATATTTTGATTAAAATAAAATTTTAAGATATTAGGTGAAGATATAAGAATAAAATATTTTTTGCTGTGAATTAGTGAAATGCGCACAATTGAATATTTCCTTTTAACCATTGTACTATTTTTCGATTTATAGTAATAAATACTACGAACTATTTGATCTTAATGGATTTAGTGATAATACTGCGGGTTTAATATTATTTCACTCTGCCTCAATGACACATAAATAGTTCGCACTGATTTTTTAATATGAGGTGCGTCTCAAAAGAAAATACTCGAAATCAAGTTGATTTGCCTGAAAGAAAGAATTTCATGAAAAGTCTCGAAAGTTAAGGAAATGATAAACTCTTACTGTGAAAATTGCCTTGATCTTTATTAAATTCTGGAAAAAAGTTTTCGGAAAGGAAGCTTACTATCAATTATACTGTTTTCTAAATATGCAATACAAAATCTATTGTCTTGAAAATGATTAATAATTTCCTTAGAATGTATTTTGTACTTTTCAATCTGGTGAGTGAAGAAATCGAACTGTTATTTACTAAAACTAGTACATTTCCTTTTATTTTATTTTAAGAAATCGAACTGTTATTTACTAAAACTAGTACATTTCCTTTTATTTTATTTTATTTTCTTTTAACTAGTTTACAGAAAAGTTTACGGAGTGTGCACCATCTCATCGCTAGATTTTTACAATATTTAAATAATTTTGCTTTAAAAGCAATTATTGTTGTACAAGGTTTAATGTCCGTTGGTAGCTCATTAAAATGTTTAATCCCTTTGCAAAAAAAATTGTGTTTAGCTCAGACTTTTATCTACTTCTTGTGTTAAAATTATGTGATTGTTTAACAAGCGCCACATTTTTGCTAATATAATAAAGTACATTTCTCGTCTTAATATTAAAAATCAATTTCATTGTATAAAAGAAAATTTGTTTGTTTCACACTTAACCATTACGATTTTTTTAAATAAATCTCAAGCATCTGCTTTCAAGTGCGATATTTTTGTTTAGCGACATTATTAAAAATATACAAATATAGCGACAAAATAAAAAAAGATGGCAGAATAGAAAATCTATAGAAATATTTTGAAAAGCGGCGCTTAGGTTGACTAAACTACAATAGCTACAGAGATAAAATATAAATGAAATGAATTGTCTTGATGTGTACATTTGCACAAAATTATCAAATTGAAGATCGGTATGCTAGTTTCTGGGTTATTTACATGGAAAGATATACAAATTTTCATATTGTTTTTGTTTTATATATTTCAAAAGAAATATTATAATTCTGTGGTCACAAGGAATAACAACCATACTCGGTTTAAGAACAAATACATAGTAAAAGAAATGCGACTGTGAAATATGTAATTACGTTTATTGGAAAATATATTTTAAGTCAAACGAACATTGAGTTAATCATTTTAGTTAATTAATTGATATTTAAAGTGATATTTTAAAAATACTCAAAATGGTGTTTGGCTGTTATTCCTTGTGACCACAGAATTATTCTTAAGAAAAGCGTTAAAACGTTGAAACAAGCACACCCGATTTTCGGAAAGTACATACTAGTATATACATGTATATAATGGGAGAGATATATAAAAAAAATTAATTGAGACCTCTAATTTAATTATAGCTGATTCATTTTTATTTACAAAATTAGTGTTTTTTTTCTTTAAAATAAGCCCGATTTGTTATGATTGTCAAAGAATTATCATTGCATAAGCATATAAAAATATCCATTTAAAATTAGCCTTCAATTTGTTTCTATCCACATTAAAAAAAAAATTATTTTAATAGTATTTTTTTAACATCCTCGCAACTTTGGATGAATTGATTAGTGAGAAATACGAGAAAATCATTCTTTAACAAACCAAAAACAAAATTACAAAATGCATAAATATTTAACAAATTTAAAGAATTTTCGATGATTTCCCATTTCTAGTTTTATAATATCTTTATAAATCTATAGCCGTTTGTTAAACATTTTGTTGTAAGTAAATGCTAAAAAATTTAATAAAATATTTTTAATATTAAAAATAATTCTGTAATGTAAATCTAATTCATTTATAATTTAAGATTATTTATGCATTGCTCAAAAACAGGCAAGGAATTCGAATTAGATATTTTATTCATGATTCAATAAGAACTTCATGACTTTTAAAATACACATGGCTACGCTACCTTATTTGAGTTGAGTGCACCGAAGCTCTCTTTCTATTGGAAAAATAGAGGAATATTTTGATTGTACGCTTGCTGTTTCAACACTTATTCGATGTGAATAATCATCCTCCTTCCCTTAAATACTAATACTCGTAGTTGGAGAAGTGAGAGTGTATGTGTGCGAAGCCAAATAAAAAAAGAAAGGAAATATATTTTCAAGAAGCAAGTTTGATGCTCTTGCAAAGCTGCAAATCTGTTCACATTGTACCAGAGCAGCTTCGCCATGTAGCACATGCAGTTTAGCGTGCGGTGTTGCATAGTTCGTGGCGCATAAAGCAAACTATGCTGCCAATCCTAACAGACCACGCAATGATGAACAGCTGGAGCAAAAAAAAAAACACTGCATGTATGTACTAAGTATATGAAACTCAATTGCTGGCTGATGAAAAAATTTGTGCGTGTGTTTGTGTGGTAGTAGCTCGTTGTAACGCGTGATTTTCGTAAAAAAAAAACAAATAAATTAAAAAATGCAAAATTTTCAGCACGCAGCTGCAAGTTTAGCGAACAAATTATTTGTAGCGACGGAAGCGTAAAATGTCAAATGCAAATTGAGAGTTTGTGGCAGGAATATGGAATGTGGAGGGCTAAAGTGAACAGAGTGAAACTTGATTTAATTTTCAAATAAATACTTACTTAATATTCTTTGCCAGAATTTGGCAATGCAGACACTTTTTTCAATAGATACTACAAATTTTATAAAAAAAATAAATTTTTTTCTGTGGAATTATCTGCTACGCGCAACAAATATTTGGCTTAGGAATATAAAGAACGTTTGCTTAATTTTGTTTCTTTGAACACAGCTTTCTCTCTCTCTCTATTTTATTTTGCAATTGCTTAAAAAAAAAAAACAAGCTAACTGTTTGTAAAGTTCGCTCAAAACAAGCTTATTTCTATCGCCTCTCAATCAGTTGTTCATTGCGGCAATATATTGATGATGTTTTCGCGTTAAACCGCAATCAGCGAGCACGCGCATAGTTCATTTATATATGTGTGTGTGTGTGTGTGTGTGTGTGCGATTCCGCTCGCGTTTGAGCATTTATTAGTCCATAGTTGTGTGTCGCACGCGTTAGGCTTGTTTTACATGCCTGTTTTTATTGTCGATTGTGTTGTAAATGTATGCCACATGGCATAACCGGAACAGGAAGTTTCAGCGAAATTTCGTTTATGAATTGCAAAACGATTTACATTCGCCACAACAATGCGCACACAAACCACCACAGCTGCGTAACAAATGCCCCGCACTTTTGCCTCACATGCAACACAATTGCGCTCAAATTCTGATTGCCTGTCGCTGTATGCATAACAAGAAATTTGATGACAGTATCCGCTTCTTATCGCTCATCACAGGTCGCTATTTTCTTTAATCCTCCACAAAAGCTTTACTTTAATGCGGCTGATATGGACTGCTGGGAACGTATTTAAGTGTGTACATACTATAAATTTAATAAAATATTTTTTTTCATAAATGAAATGCGTTATTTTACAATGATCAGCTTTCTTTGGCTCTTACAGATTTGCGATATAAGTCCCACGCTTTGCGGTGTGCCAGAGCGTATGAGTAACGGATTTCATGCCTAAAATAACTTACGAGTATCCCATCTACGGGAAAATCTGCTCTACTCTTGCTATCTGCAATTCGGTTCGGCATATTTTAGCGATAGCTCAGGTGGATGTATTAACATTCTTATGTGCGTGTGCGTGTGCGTGTTTGTGTGCATGTGTGTATTTTTGTGGTTGTATAGGCGTTCCACACTTAACATTTAAGTGACAGCATTTCGATTTCAATATGTTCAATTCTGCCAGTACTCCGGTCGGTTAGTGTGCGCCGTGAAAAGGTACGGAAGGATTTTGTGGCAATCTGTGTGGTTGTGCGTAAAACGGTGCTTTTTATGAATATCAGCCTGTGGCCGGCGGCCTGTGTGGTTGTGAGTTGGATTTATACTCAATTCACTATGGAAAATTTTATAAATAATATATAAATATATATACATGTATATATTTATGTATATGTTTGTTTGTACATGCGCCGCGTATGTAGGCACATATTTATTTTTATATGGAATATGATGTGCATTAAAGATCTGCTCAAACTGCTGGCTTTAAAAGCTTTAATTTTCATTAAAAAAATATTGCTTTTAAAATGCTTTTTGAGCTCTGCGGAAATGTATAAAATGCAAAAATTATTTATTTTTCGCTTTTCCTTGAGATTTATGAGGGAAATCTTTCATGCTTTTGATACGCAAAAAACATATTTTCTGTAATCTGCAACATCGAGAAACATAAATGTGCATTTAAAATAAAACTCCGTTTGCTACAAAAACTCTATTACTGTCAGTTTAAAGTGTTTTATGTGGTATAGCGCACACATTATTGAAAATAAAAAATGTTTTAACTAACGCTTAACAAACAATTCTGTTCAATAAATCTTTTAGAATGTTGCATTCGTTTTATTTAGAAAATTTTGTTTTAAATTATGGTACGCGTCATAGATACCTCATCTTAAAATTTAAAGAGCACTATATATCGTCAACTTGGAACAATTGAGACTTCTCTTTCGTAATTTTTACTGTGTTTGAAATAATTTATTCATTATTAAAAGCCATATAAACACCATTTGAACACTGAATTTCGGAACGATTTTTCGTCATCCTTTGTCAAGTTTGGTTTTAAGACAAACTGGAAACTTCAACAATAATAAAAAAGAAATCATTTGCACACTTTCTACAAATTTGAGAATAATTCGACAGAAAAATTTCATAAAAAATTTTAGTTTGTAGCCCATTTTGTAGTAAGTTTCAAATGGCTGCAAATTACTGCTGATTTTTTTCCATATAAAAAATCTCGCGTTCCATTAAAAATTGTCAAAAATCAAAAGTAAATTGTGGTCACTTCAAACTGATTTTTTTCCCCCTAAAATCGAATGGACAACCAAAATGTGTACTCAAAATAATTCGTTAAATTTTTTAGATATGGACGGAATTTTTTCTGAAAATTTTAAATATTTTTTTAAATTTCGAACGAAACTCGAGGCTTGTGTGCTGACATTGTTCTTGTTCTTGTTCTTTAATATAAAATTAATTAAGGGAAAATAAACTAAATGTACATTTTAATTACATATATAAATATCTTTAATTTTTTTATTTATCAGAGAGAACGAAGAACTAAATTTTTCAATTCTTCATAAAGTTTTTTTTTCTATATACAGCCGAACTCATAAAAAGTAAAATTTATTTTTAAGAAGCATTGTAAGTCTATATTATTTTTTAATAATTTTGTTATTTGTCTAAGATTTTTTTATTTTTATTTTAAAAAGTTCAAATTTTTCATCTACAAACACATTTCTGATGCGAACCTCTTGTTTGATTAGTGATTGCTTTCTTTACTTTCGTTTGCTGTTTAATGTGGAATTTTGTCCAAGCACAGAGTTTTCCAAATAATACAATTCCGATCAAGTATTTTGTGTCGAACGATAAAAAAATCAAACATGCAATTATAGGACTCTAATATTTTAGACAAGTAATATAATCATTAGTTTTATTAGAATTTCGGTAGAGAAAATGTTCAGTAGATTCACAAATTATAGCACAAACACATATTGACAAATTTGGACAATTTATTAATCCTTCGTTTATTTAAAATTAATTTAAAAAATTTTTTTTTAAATCTTACATCAAACATAGAAAACACTTATTAAAATTTCCATACAATTTCGAACTTTTTGAGATTTTTTTAGAATTCTTCAGGGTATGCAGTTTTGTATTTCATTTAATTTTCGGACAACAATGTGAAATTTTCTAATGACTACGAATTATCAGTGATTTTTAAAAATGTTTTTACTGACAGTCTCTCGCAATTCTTTTCATAAAATAATTTTTATTGATAACTTGTAGACATCTTACACTTTTTCACATGAAAATTGAAGGAGCCAAAAAAACTGTATACTCAAATAGTTCTAATTTTTTTTTTTTTAATTCGAAATTTTGATGTTATTTTGTTTAATAATTTTACATTTTGTAAATCGTTTAAAAAATGAGTTTTTCTTTAAAAACGATCCATATTTAAAAAAAAAAAAAATTTCAAGTTATTTGAAAAAAAATGTGCCGAAATCTATTAATATGTGTTTGTCAATTTGTATACACGCCCAGAATAGGTCTAAAAAATAGCAATTTATTGTTCAAAAGCTGCTAAATGTTGGTTTGCTTCGGAACTGTTAATTCTGGGGAAAATGAATATTTAATATTGACCGGTAAAGTAATAATGTTGCTCATACGCCACGTATGCCTCACTTTCCATTGCGATTTGCAGCCGCTGGTTAAGGATTAAGTTCTATCAAAAATAAAATGCTCTATTTCATAATGTTTTTCCTTATAAACGGCGAGAAAGTGGTGAAAAACCCTGAAACAACTTTGTGTGAGTTTATTGTAAACTCTGCCGTAATTCTCAAGGTGCTAATAGTTTTGGTGTAAATTACAAATTGGCTCTCTAATGGAGTAAGAAAAAGTAAAAGTCTATTCGTGCCAGTCTTCTCAGTGTACAAGTTTGAGCAGCTGAAATTTACGTGTATGCCATATCCGTCATTACTCGTACTTTTTCATTAATGCAATGCACTTGTGAAGCTTCTTGGAATGATTTAATAAAATTAAAAATACAATACATTTTTGAAATCTCTGCGGTTTCTCCTTAAGGGCTAAAAATGTAAACATAATTGTTGCATCATGCTTTCACAAGTGACATAATTCATAAAGAAATATTGATTTTATTTAAAAAAATAATGATAATTTATGTTATACTACAAATGTTGTGACCTACAGTTTTGTGCCGACTACGAACGGTATATGTTTTTTCAAGAGAAGCTTTGCCATCGTAGGAATACCCTTAGAGGTTGCCCACATGATTTTGTTATAAATGGAGTTATCAGTTTTATACCTGACGCTGAAGATTTATCTTGACTTTAATTTTTTTTAAATTTATATATGATTTACGTTATTTTGCCGTGCTTTTATACAAAAATGTATTTCGTGAGTGGGTGCTTAACCTGGCAACTTCATGGATATATAGTTTATTTACAATTGCGGTTTGCCAACATACACAGAAATATTATGGTGGGAGTGCAGCAATAATTCTTTTCGCTGCCTACAAATGCTTTCAAATTTACTTCCAATGCGAATGATTTTGTTAATATAAGCTTTTAGTATTGTTGTGCATATTTCTTATCCAATGACTTTTGTATTTTTTATATGTTATTTATTTTACTTTACTTAGCAAACACATACTAGTATGCACTAACATTAACGTTTTCCGCCAGAAAAAGCGTGCTCCAGTCAAACTGCCAGCGAGTGACAGCATTGAAAAATTGCAAAATAACAATACCAGCTGCCACACGTGTAATAAATTCAGGCAGCTACTGTTTATTTGCTTCAATTTTTCTTTGTACCTTTCAATGTCTGTTTGGCTGTTAGCCTCACCACGCCCATCACAAATAAAAAAAAATTAAATCTTTTGGCTTAATGCTTTGCTAGTGGCTTGTAATACATTGCTGCATAATGTTATTTTTTTTGTATGCGTGTGGAAGTCTTCTTTTTTTACTTTTGTATTAGTGTGACCAGCGCTGGCAAGTTGAAAATGGTGGGCCGGTTTATCTCTTCGAATATGTGCAATATGTACGAGTGAGTGTTTGCGTATGTGTGTGGGCTTGAATACTCGTAAAGTGCGCAAATATTTTTGGCAACGAAATTGTTGCAAGTAGAGTGAAAAATATGCCCGAAGCGCACGTGTGTTTACAAAGTTTCTAAAAATAAGAAGCGTGCAGGAATCGAACTGACGTTGTTAGGGAATCACACTTCAGTTGATAGGGGGAAGCATATTTATATTCCCTTTTTTAGTTGTCAATTGCGATATAAGACGTTTGAATAACACTAAAATCCATGATTCAAATATAAAAGATTCTGTACTTACATACAGCTAAGTTCTGACACTCCTTAAGCTATACATATTTGTATTTTTGAAGTACGCAGAAGAGGCAAAAATGTGATCCCTTTTTGCAAAAAGGTACCGAGTAAAATGTGTATTAAAATGTTTTTTTTATTAATTATTTAGTTTATGTATTAACTAGCTTATACCCGCGGGATTTTACCCCGCTGTTTTATACAAATAAAATATATAGAGAAAGAAAGTGTGGGACACGGTTATGTGTAAAAACATTATTCTAGAACTCCATCGCGGGTTTCTTCCGAGAAATGCGGTAGGTGGTACGGCCATTCTTGCAATAATCTATAGTTTTCTCCATGAACATGAAGTCCATCGCATGTATGAGAATTGCCTTTCCCACTTATATTTTATAAAGAATATCGTATCTGTTAATAAGAGTTAATAAGGCTGTTTTTCTGCTAAATGTCCTTCCAATTCGTTGAGCCAAACATATAAACATACACACTTTCACAGTTTTGAGATTAGGATTATAATTTTTGTGTTGTCCATATATTTTTTGCAGATTTAAAAGCCTGCAATTTAATTTTGACAAAATTTGATCGGAATGAATGGAAGTTTTTTTTGAGTTTTAAGGTATTGCCTCTGATCCTCACGGAACTGAAGAAACTAACAACAGTTCGAAGAGAAAGGATTTATACATTCCGATTCGGACAAAACTTTTCCAAATGGGAATGCAGAATTGAAAATAAAATTAAAACAATATGATTATATTTGCAACTGTAACGAGAAAAACCACTTTTATTTGCTCATGATTTACAAAAACCCAAGGTTTTGGATAGTTTTCGGGAAAGTTCGTAAATGGGTAGGGAAACACCAAACAGTCGAAGGAACCTGTAAACAAAAAGGTTACATTTTTAGAATATATCCTAAAAGTTGCAGTTGCTAGAACATTTAACTTACGTGCGTGTGTGTGTGCGTCTGAGGCAGCAAAAAAAAGTTCGAAGACGTTGGCTCGGCAGTTGGGCAGGAAATGACCAATCGCACGAAGAAAACTGTAAACCAAAAATTTAATTATTAGAATACTTCCTTAAAGTTGCAGTTGTTATACTACATTTTACTTACGTGTGCGTGTACTAGGCATATCAATTCCGGCCTTTTTTAGCTCCCGGATATCCCGCGATAAGTCTATTCAAATCCCGAAATTGTAGAAATAGCCATTTATTTTTCAAATTTAATATCTTTCTTAAAAATTCCCCTTTCAAGGATAAAACAAAGTCATTATACATTATTATATCCCATTCGAGTAGAAAATCAGCCTCATTATGAAAGCGATGTAAATAGAACTAACAACGAGCTGCCTGAAGTGGATAAGGCAGAAAGTCTCAAAGATAAATTGCATCAAGTTTTAACAAACAGCTCGCAATTGTCCATTAATCGAAAGGCATCTAATTTATCAGAAGGCTTGGTAAAAGAAATTTATATTTTTTGTAAAGAGGCGATAAAGGATATGTCCTACAGAGAGCATTTAACTTATTGTCGACAAACCAACCATCAAGTGTTGAGGCGCAGCAGTGCTTCTTCTGTACCAAATATGTATATTTGTACTTGAAATTAAAATTATTTTGTATGTGTGTCAAATTTTAAGTTTATTTCTTTTTTGTTCTTGAAAAGACCAATAAATAAATACATGAATTACAACAAATCGTTCTTCTTTGTTATATTAATGTTATTTTGTAGACTTCTATAATACAACGATTACAGACGTCTTACATTTAAAAATTACGAATCAAAACTTTGTGAAATTCGGGATAAAAACAAAACTTGTATTTACTCACCAGCTGCTCATCCGGAAAATGCCAATGTCACAAAAATATCGCACCAAAGGGAACGCTTTTTATGTGTTGTGGTTAATTACACTGGAAATAAGATATATTAGATGTTTCGAATGAAGAATTGTTATATTATGAAATAATATAAATTTTTAGCAAAACTTACCCAAATTCACGCAATCACAAAATCAAATGTCAATTAAGGAAAAAATAATAATTTAGACAAACGCGTCGGTGATGCCAATGTTTTTCTTAGTAAGAAGAAGTTTACAATCTACTACAATAACAAGTGGAAACTGTAGAACTAGCAACATTGCTCAATAGTTAGGAAGCCGACATGATTCAATTATAAAAGGTTAGGTAAATAATGACATTAAAATTTTGACACTCCCTTATAAAGATTTTTTTCCCAGTCTTAAAAAGTAAATAATTTGTGGTAAAATGCTATTGATTTTTTTAACAAGAAATTTCGAAGGCATTTCATTTAAATTAATTTTTGACCAGCGAATAATCAATTTATTTTCCCCATGAACTAAACGAAAAATCATTTCGAATGATCATAAAACATTATCATGAAATATTTAAATTATTTATTCGCTTTATTCCTTTTATATTCAGACATATGTATATACCATTAACATCAGGATTTTTCATAATAATTTAACGAACCCCTGGACGGCGAAAAACATAATTATTCGAAATTTAAGAAAGAGAAATATTATATATTACAAGAAAAATTAATCAAACTTCATAACTAAAAAAATTAGGTCTTAAAAATTCATGTTTTTGGATGATTATCACATTATGTCACATTATTTAAAATTTAATTAAACCTATTCCTTCTAGAAATTACATAAACTTTTCACTCCGTCAGATCGAATTTATATGGGTGCGAAAAGCATTCAATGGAAAAGCGCGTCATTTATACTCATTTACATGAAATATTTACGGTACGGGGTCAGTCTTGTAAAAAAGGCTGTATTTAAAAGCCGGACTTGAACTTACCGTTTACGCGGACAAAAGAAACAAAAAGTGCTGCTTGTTAGTTTTTGGAATTAAAAAGTTTTCAGGTTACTACTATTTTTATTTTTAAGAAGCAACACGATTTGGATACTAAGGGAGCCGTTTGACAAAAAGTGAGGGAGCTAGCTGCATAGTTACCAACCCTTTAATAATTGAATCATGGGAAGCCGATTTGTCATGCGGAAACGAGAAAGCTGCTTTATTACAGAACCTTTTGTTATTGAATCATCACTAACATCGAAATCCATAATAAAAAAATAAGAACTACGAGTATAATGTTTTGGAAAACGAAATTTTTTTAATATATTTTTATCCAATTTTTATGAATTTGGCTATAAATATTTTACCGAAAAAATCCGTATTTTAGCTAAGGAGCGAGTTAACATTTAAAATATATAAAATGCAATTATTTTAAGCAAATACATCTTACTTACTTAGATGGCTCTACAACCGCCTTAACGATTTTGATTTCGAGCTCATCTAAGCACGCCAGCTACTTCAAACTTTCGATAATTAGCGCCAAATGGAAATACCAAGGGTACCCTCAAGTCCTTTACCATTTACCAAAAATAAAAAAAAAACATAATTTAAGTATTTTCGTCTCAAGTTTATGTTAGAATATTTCGTTGTGTATAATCCAATACATTTTTTTGGCTGAAAATGAAATGAGCTTTGTCTCCTTTTTCTTCGAAAGTGTTTTAAGTCAGTAGTTTTATTAAAATTTTCTAATCAAATATTAGGAGACAAATTTTTTGTGTACAACCTATTTTAATAGTAATTCAACGAGTAGCCATAAAAGTTTCGATCTAATTTTTTTTTGCAAGACATCCAATTCAAGTGACGAAACAATTGATTTATGTTTAAACAAGTTTTGCGGTTTAATTTTTTCCATATAGCAAATAAATTAAATGTATCTAGATATGGAAAAAAAACCGTATATCCTCTTCTAAAAAAACTTTCAAAAATCACAAAAATCCCAACATTTGAGACTTGCAATTATTTGATCAAGAATTGTATGAGCTACAAAAGTAAATACACAAAAAGTTTTAAAAATTTCGTTTATTTTTTTTTTTAATTACCTTAAGTTTGGTTTAGTTTGGGTCAATGAGTTTTTACATATCTATAGTACAAAATTAAATTAAAAAAAAAAAAATAATAATCTTCGAAATTCGTCAAAATCCATTAAATTTTTCATAACCTTTACATTATTTGGTGTGGAATTAAAAGTAATTATTTTCAAAAACCTATGTCAGCTTTGCTGGTAATTTTAAGTACATACTTTTAAACGGTTTTTGAAAAAAAGTGTTTAAAAATATTTTGAAATTTGTATAATACTACAAATGTAAGTTCATATAATCTACCATATGGGAGTTCTGTAAGCTTTGCATCCACAATGGATGCTCCAAAATTTCATTTTTGCAAACAAATAACTTTTACGACTACAACTTTATGTACCAAACCTCTTCCCACACCTTCAGCATCCGACAACGCTGTCAGACTTTGATTTATCACATCGATTTCCTGTCGAATATTTTCGTATGCAACTAACAAAGTGAAAACAATAAACAAGAGAACACAATGTAAGAATAAAATGCCAGTAAATATACGAGTATAAAAAATAGTGAAAACTATCAGAAGATGAAGAGCAGTTAACAAAAGTTTCGCTTAGATTGTTTACATACTACATACATAGATACGAGTATACATATACTTACTCAAATATATGTACAGAAATATGTAATTGAAAATTTGGTAGATAGTAAGAATGTTGGATAGATACATTTTTATAAATGCGTTTCTGCCACGTATACGAGTACGAGAACGAGTATATCAACGTTGTAAATAAATGGAAGTTTGTATTCTGTACTTACACAGCTTCTTTGTGTATTAAAAAGATATTTGTGTGGAATTATTAAGCTGTAGACTTTGCCTCTGAAATTTGCCGTATTTGGTGAAATAAAAATATTAGAAAAAATGAAAAAATACGAAATTGAAAACAATCAGCGAAAAAGTTTGGCTTGCTGTCAACTGTTTTTGTTTTTCTAGTGATTTTAATGTATTAACAGTTATGTAGCTGAAAAGCAACAATCTCTTGTTTTCGTATTTTTAATGTAGTAAGTTAGATTAAAAGTGAAAATCTCAGCGTTTACGTTCATTAGAAAATCGTTATTATAATTTCGATACTAGTTGATTAAAAGTATTCATAAATTCATTAGTAGAGCGGAACGCATTAGAAAAGCTGTGAGCATTTTATCTACTCGTAAGTGATTCGCCTAATATGATCATTTATAAATCTTATTAACACAAATTTTACCATTTATGCAAATTGGGATGATGCCATCTTTCATAAAGTCACTCTGAGTGAGCACATAAAATTTAATGCACTGAAAATTTTATGTGATCACTCAGTGTGACTTTATGGAAAGTGGCAAATGTGATGTAACACATATTATTAGGCGTCGCTAACTTTCACGGCACTCACTCTGCCATGAACCTTCCATATTACTTTTTAAAAATAATGATTTTATCGTTATAAATTTATATTGGAAATCTCTAAGTCTGCCACAATTACACGAATGTGTGTGATAAAGAGTCATTTATCAATAAATGACAAGATTCGAGAATATACTTTCTGATTAATAATAGAACACTTGAATGTAGTTGTAAAATCATGCATAATGGCGTTCTTCAATTTCCATTAATATTTCTGCCATCGCTAGATACTTAAATTTTTAATTTCTGTCCCATATAAATTATATGTCAGTTTTTGAACTATTTACATTCTAAGATGTCTGGAAGAGAAACAGTGCTGTTCAGCAGTTTTCTTAGACATTCACCAAGCTTTTGAACAGGATTTGGCACGCATGGTTGTTATTTAAAATAAAAGAAACACTGCCAGCAACACTCTATATATTCCTTAGGTCATACTTAGATTACAGACATTTCTATGTTAAAGAAAGTGATGACACTTCCGAAATAAATAAAATTAATGCTGGCTGGCAAGGCAGCGTGCTTGGCCCAACACTCTACACAATTTTCACTTCTGCTATGCCAATAATAAAGAAAGAAAGAAATATAACCGTTGCTACATACGCAGACGACACCGCCATCCTTGCCTCCGCTGACAGCTGAATGAAATAGTGTCTTGGCTTTGAAATTGAAACATCATTGTAAATACAACAAAATCAGCACATGTTACCTTCACCATGAAAACGGGTGATTGCCCCATCGTCAATATCAATCAAACAACTATCCCAAAATGCATCAGCGCTAAGCACCACGGGATGCACTTAGACAGAAGATTGACCTGGCAACAAAACATAAGAGTCAAGCGAGACCAAAAAATGTACTGGTTTCTCGGTAGTAAGTCTAAACTTAGTCTTAAAAATAAAGTGCTTTTATACAAATGCATTTTAAAACCGGTTTGGACATACAGGATCCAAATCTGGGGAACTGCAAGTAAATCTTACATTGAGATAATTCAAAGATATCAGTCGAAAAAACTCACGCTGATTGCCAACGCTCCGTGGTATAACAAAAATACTCACTTACACAAAGATCTAGAAATAACTATGGTAAACTATGATATTTAGAAACTCAGTTCTAGATATGTTAACCTGCTAAGCTGCAACGCCAACATACACGCCCTAAACTTATTGGACAACAGCGCCGAGACTCGCCGGCAGCAAAGGCTACATCCCATAGATTTACCATTTAGATCTTAAGTTTAAGTACACTGATTAAGTTGTAAATTAGAATACCAAACTAAGCGGATTGTTAAATATAGTACAAATCTTTAACTTTAAAATACCTTTAATGTATTTAATGGACAAATTGCAACTGATGCATCAGCACCAATTTTTAGATTTAATTGCATTTGCTTATTGTCATTGGACAGATTGTAAATAAAAAAGGGAGAGGAAAAAAATATTTATATATTTATACAAGTATATATACATATTTGTAAATTTTATGTTAATTTCTGAGTTTCTCTCTCATAGGCGTATCGCATAAAAGCCGATCAGTTGCATGAAATGTGAACTTCCAGAGAATGTCACATACATACATATATATGCGTGGGTTTGCTGGATGAATTGAAAGTAATTTTTTTTTTGCAACCACATCACCTACAGTGCAATGCCTGAACAGAGACTAAAACATCGACAACAGTATGTCAATACAAAGTAAATACGAGAAAATTACTACGACCTCCAAATAACAGCAGCCTGAAAATCAAACAAAGGATAGCAATTTGTAACTGAAATTAAATTTAATCTTCACATGAAGCCTCTTGCTCCCTCTCTATTTGTATTCATTTATATAACTTACACACACACATACACTGATTCAGCCGCCAGGCAGGTTGCTTTCAAATTATGTCCTGCTGTTCGCATTGATTGTGTCAGTCAGCGTGCACGCGTATGTGTGTGTATGCTACTACGAAATTGGTGATCATAATCCAATTTAGGTTTTTGAACAGCCTGTCAATGCATTGACAATGGCGCTGAATTGACACTATAATGGCACGAAAGCGTTCGCTTGCACGCTCAGTATTTTCGTGTGCCTGCCTCCATCCTACAAAAAACAAAAACATACTTAATACTTATTCCATCTTCATATCCGGCACAATGTGGCGCTTAAAAACAGAAACAGTAATCGCACAAAGAGATGTAGGAAGCATTGATTGGAGTGGTGGCGGTAGAGAAAAGCTAAGACAGCCGCTTTACATTATTGGCAGCTGTGACACGGCGCGCTGCTAGTGGCAATGCCCGTCAATGGGCGTTAAGTTGCTACTCTTTGTACTGCGCTGTAGTGTGTCGTGACATGGAGCTCGGGGCCGGTCAGCCTCAAGTGCTGTGGCAAATTGCTTGTTGTTTGACATTACTGCTGCTGCTGCTGGCACATTGATTACTGTTGTATGCATTTACCTTGTTTGTTGGCAAAGGTATTTGTTGCTGCCACTCTACTACTGTTTTTGACATTGTGCGACGCTGTAGTAAAACGATTTCTATATAGCAATATAACTCCGTTCGTTAGTTCGAAAATGCTTCTTCGCCTTGAGCTGAATTTTAAAATTTATATTAGAACCAATTGAAGTTTTTAAATAAAAATTCAACATATAAAATATTAATATTCTCTCTTAACCGTTCGTTTATACTATTTAAGATATGTTTTTAAGCAATCCAATTAATGTTTATAAAACTAACGGTTTTTTCTTTTTTTTCTTTTTTAGGTAAGTCCAAAAGTTGTTATTACATGGGTGAGTGAATGCTGTACCGATTGGTAAATTTGCGATTGGAAAATGTTAGTTATTGCTTACTATTTAAACGAAAGTAGTTGGCGTAGAAATAAAGAATAAATAAAACTTTACAAGGAATTACCGAAATTAGTTCCTATATACATAATAAAGGCATATATGTATGTATTAGGGATGTAAATTTTAGGCATTTTGTTGAGCCCAGGATTTTTGAGAATTGAAAATGAAATCCCGGGACAATCCCAGGATCCCGAACTTCACGAAGTTTTGATTCGTAATTGGTGTACCCAAATCTAAGCCACAAACAGACAACGATTGACCTTGTGACTTATTGATCGTCATTGCGAATGACAATCTCATTGGAAATTGAATGCGTTTGAATTTAATTGGCATATCTGTAGAAATCATAGGGATTCGTGGTAGCAATACCTTTTTCCCTCGAAACTTGCCATTTAAAATGGTGGCTTCGATACAAATTTTCATACATTTTTTAATGACTTATCGTGTGCCAATGCAAAAGTGTGGTGGGTTCAAATTACGAAGTAAAATAATCGGAGACCCAACCTTCAATTGTAAATGTTGTGGAGGTATGCCCGGCATATGCAATGAATTCAAAAACTCAAGTGGATAATTCACAGCTTCATTGGCAATGCAAACAGCATCGATATATTTGTATGACACCAAGTTCCCTCGCAACAACTATTGTATCTTCGAATTTAATCCATTGCCATCCCCATTTTTTGCTGCCAAAATAGTTCTTTCCGCCAGCCACTCCAGATTTTTGCATTTTGTGTGTACATCGGGAAATATATTGTCGATGAGAGTATTTTGCGAGTTGATGATTGGTCATAAATCCGTCGGTAATTTTATGCATCCAGTATTTCCATGTACACCAACTTTTCCATTACCAATATCTTACAGTTTTTTTGAGAAAGTTTTGGCAGATCGATCTTTAGGCATATGAACGTGTTGATTTATATCACATTGCTTAATCAATTATAAATGAAAACTGTCTTTGTTAATTATTAATAAAATGTAAATTAATATTAATAGCACTGAGTAATAATTATAAATTCACTATGAGAATAAAATTAACTCGAGAGTAGCACTGAAAAATTAAAATGATGCGTCACTGTCAGAGTCACTGCCTTGATCGAGACACAAATAAAACCAAAAATAAAAATGAACGAAATCCTCATAGCGTATAGGCATATAAGAAATGGACGTTGGCCGATTCTCAGACCTACCCGAAAAGCACACAAAATTTCATCAATATTAGTACAGTCGTTTCGGAGAAGTTTGGCAACAAACACCGCGACACGAAAATTTTATATATTAGATTATAATAATTAATTAAAATTGTACAAAAAATAAAATGCAAGAGTTAAGTGAATACAAATTACTGTCACTCTACCGCCAATTTTTTCATAAAAAATATATAGAGATTGTGTTTTATAGAATAGACTTTCTAAAAATGAATGGTATTATTCTGTCAAATCAAATTTGCTTGCTTTGTTATTCCACTGAAATGGACTACAAAACTGCGTACCTCCAAAAAGTGTATGTAGACTTTTTTTTTCAATTTGAATATTTTATCATACATTTTGAATAAATTTCAAAAAATTAATAAATTTAAAATAACGAGTATTCGAGCACAGACATTTTTTTTTTTGATTTTTCACTTATTTGTTGCACATTGCAAAAATAATGATATTTATGATTAGAATGTTCGCTGAAACATTAAAAGTGTTCGCCGCCATTAAAGATTTTGTAATAATTACCATAATTTTTAAAATTAACTTGATTTATTAAAATTCGCTATAAAGTTGTCCTCTAAAAATTTTATTTAAAACTTGCAGATACAATGCTGTATAAGCAAAATTAATTTTTATGTTGAAGAAAGTCGCAACACCTACGAAAAAAAAATTCTAGTAAATCAAATGTAATCCCTAGCCACATGAAACTTTCAAATTGCTTTACTAAAATTTGCATACTTTATAGAAAATTCTAATACTTCTGAATTGCTAAGGATATGAACACCACTGTACATGCGAGTTTCAAAAGAAGTTCATTCTTATTTCTGTTTGAAAAACAAAAGTTATTAAACAAACCATACCACAACCACTCAGTCAAATTGAAATAGTTGCGAATCAGCTATTCCGTTGGCAGTTCGCTGTTAACATGGCGCAGGGTTAGCTCAGCATGTAGCGTTGAATGTTTGAATGCAATAACAATTTCTGGTATGAAAAAATTTTGAAAAATGTTCAATAATTTGCAAAGTTTCATCAAAATTTTAATATTCTTTTAGAATCAATGCATGTTTGCAGTACATTAAAGTTGAATATAATAAAGTTGTTAGAAATGATGCCCAAAATTTTGGATTTTTTTTCACATTTTCATTCATAAAACACTTGAATTTTTTATTTTATAGAAAAAAAAAATGCAACAATCTCAACAATATAATTCTCAAAAATTAAGGTAGTTTTTTAGCTACTTGAAGCTTTCAAAATATTGCACTAGATTTAAATTGTTTACAAAACTGTATACTCTTAAATTTTCTAAACTTTCTGATACGAGTATAGAAGCTAAAAATTTTGATAGATTTTGTACAAATCATTATGCTATGGGGTTCCTTCATGTGAGAAAATAAACTGTATTTTAACTGAAATTTTTAAAGTAAATAAATGGAAAATAAATTGCCAAAATGTGTCAAATTAACCGCTGCTTTTGAAGTAAAACCATATTTACCTACAAACATCTTTAAACATAGAAAACTATACTTACCCTAAATGTAATTTTCCCATTCAGAAGCCGAGGCCTTTTATACGTTTTCCCTAGAAATTGTGTTTCAGCAAATTTACACCAACCTGATGGTTTTTATTATGTTATATTAGCAACAAGAAACAAGAAACAAGTTGTGTTGCTGACAGCTACATTAATGAACTCAGTTACCGGAGAGTCAGGCCTGTGCCGCATGCTTGTACTACCTTAAAACAAATAAAAGAAGACAAAATTACCTGCAACATTTTTAAAAGTTTGTTGTGCTGACAACAATGTAAAATTGTATATTCTTAAGTGAATGAGTGAGTGAGTCCGTGAAGTTCAGGTGCGAACTGCCAGACTTAAACAGTTTCAATTTCTTTTACCAACAAATACACTTAACTTAATTTAAAAATACCAACACTGGCACACAAAGCATATGAACAAGTTTGTATGTTGGGAAATCGTTTTATTTCATTGTCTACTTGAAAGAGAATAAATTGAGATAAAAATTGCAAAAGCTAGCAAGTCAGCTTTCAAAATTTTGTAAAATCTAATTTAAGTTTTATTTACGCACATACTATACAAATGTACATATATATTTCGTACGCATTGTGTAAGTCGAAAAAGTGCTAAAAAAATTCATTACACACACTTGATAAATTAATTCGTTTATTATTTTGAATGAACGTGTCTTTGCCTGTGAGGCGTACATACTCGTACATACAAATGTGTTAATACAAAAAGTGACCTGTCTTGTGGCTATGGATTATTTCAAACAAAAAAAAAAGTTCAATGCGGTTAGAAGAAAATTGCTACGTAAAGCTGCTGAATGAATTGACAATAATAATTGAATGATAATATAATAAAATGACATACACACATACACACATTGTTTATGCTAAATTTTTAAGCATTTTAAAACTGTTTTCCTAAAACCTTTTCTTACATCAAATTCAATCAAATATCGTTTTACTACATTTTCCATGTGTCATCGCTAGGACATAATTTCTCTGCTGCTTCTCTGTTTAGCTCTTTCACTGAATTGCGTGTTCATTACACAAATAAGTGCCTTCTAGCCAAGCGAAATTGCAATATTTTAACATAGGTGATATGGCCAAAATGGAAGGACATTTATTCTTTAAAAAGATATATATAATGTTTTTTAAGAGAAATCCAAACGACAAGTGGAATTTAAGCTTTCCATGGGAAAATACGTGCCTTTTTTTGTAAATTTTTCAAAAAGTTCGCGCAAGCCTTAATTAAATTAAGTGTTTTTAATTATCATTATAAACGAATTTTGAGTATACGTATTTGTTAATGTTATTTCTATTTACCGCTTATCGTTATCTATCGGCTGCCTTAGCAATTAATACATTGTCGTTCAAGTGAACGATATTAGCGCCAAATTTGAAGTTGGTACTAATATTTCTACTCATATGATTATAATTTTTGAATATTTCTTTACCTTATAAATTCGTCGTGTTAACAAAGAATTTATGTATAGAAATACACGGAAGACAGCACATTTCAGCATTTTGTATGATTTTGTAGAGTGAAGAAGAAACCCCTTCAATTATTAATGAACCTACAAAAAAAATAACAATTAAAAACCTATTAATTTCCTTCTTTTTAAACAGACTCTAGGCTACACGATTTTCGAAAAGTCAGTATACATATTCGATAATAGGGTATCAAATTGGTTGATATTAAAAAAATATACTAAGTTAACAATTGTTCGCTTTCATAGAACTGCGATGCAACTGCATCATTTTCACTCATCATAATATGCTTTCGTGTCATTTCGAATATATTTAAAGAAAAAAATTCTTTATTTAAGTTAAAATTTAATATTGATAAGTATATATGTATGAAATTTATTTTTATTTTAGTATAATGTAAATATGCTAATCAATAAAACCCAAATCAATCGGCCTACCGCATTCAAATAAATTGTAAACTAAAACCTACTTAAATTATGCGGTAAAAATAGTTTAATAGTTGGTAAATTTAAGCTTTTTTATATTTTCCTGCATAATTTCCAATTCTCTTTTTTGGAACGCCCAATTTTTTTTTTGTTTTTGCTGCACTTTTCTTTCAACTGTGTAAATCAATTTGAATTGTAAAATAAAATTATAAGTGTTTCTTTCGTAACTAATTATGGACAATGTATATACAACCGGGTGGTACTTAAAATCAAATCAACATTTATTTTTTCAGTCTCACACTCACTCAATCGGTAATACCACATCCAAAGATATCACAAATATATTTGATCTCGAAGGCGTGTCGCACGGGGCCAAACTTTTAAATTTGCCTATTCAGACTTAAAATAATAAATTTAAACAAAAAAAAAGTAATTAATAAACAAAATTTATTAAAATATCACACAGACGTTTTTATTTAAATTCAGCAATTAGTATTTAAATTAAGCAATTTACCAGGAATTATATTTTTAATTCGTAAATAATTTAACTTTTATTTCATATGCATTTATACTACACCATATATTATTTACAGACTAAGTTACAAATGGTACCGATAAAGTTTGCTTTGTGTATGTTTCTCTATATTATTTGACCACTGGCAATGTTTAAGCATTGCACAGCATTTCGACAATTTTAAGGCCAAACAAACTGCTTCCGGTACAAGATGCCATAAATGATTTTAAATTTTGAAAAAGTTGTTTATCGATTAATAAAATATTTGTATTGATTTAACGTCTACTGCTTTTACAAAACAAACGCCACTTCACATATAACGCTTCTAACTTCGCAATACTGTGTTGTTTAGGCCTAAGGAGAGTGCGTTCTTTTTTTACAGAATTACTTGGCACCGGTAATTTGACTTTTCACGAGAATTAAATAATTTTAATTTTTTTTCAGAAATTAAGTTATATATACAACTGATAAAAAAAACTTCCCTGTATGCAGACAATTTTGTACAATGTACAACTTCAGTTGTACAGAAATTTGTCTTAAAAAATATTTCTTAACATATTATTAAATTTTATTTGATATATTAATTTGCCGACACGTCTTAACGATCTTCAATCGGTTCCAAAATTGAAATGTGATATCCTCGACCATAATAATATCGACGGAGGGGTTGAGGTTTAAGAAATCTGAAACACAAATTTTCTTACTACATTGAAGAACCACCCTCATGTAAATACACAGAGGACCATGCCTCGCCGTGTTGCTGTCATGCTCTGCTGTCTTCATTTGACTGCGCATTGTTTCATTCTTGCAACCACTGTCTGTCCATTCCAATTTACGTTTAGAACTACTTATCCTTAGAGTTCTATTTTCGCTTTTGCTTGATTCATTATGCTTTATCTTGATTGCGCATTGCGCACCTTCGCTTCTTGACGTCTAAGGCTACCATACCAACTACAGTTTCTTAACACAACCAACACGTCAACCCACGCGCTGGACATTCAAGCACACAGTTAACCTGTGCATTAAATAAAAGAATTCTCTCTTTCTACTTTATGCCACATTCGCAATGTACTGACACCCTGCCGTGGCTGCTATCCGGTGGCAAGCTGTTGAATGAGAGGTAGAGATGAGTGGGAAGTGCCTTTGCGCTGTCTAGAATAGCTGTCGTGCTACTTTTCTTCTCAAAAGCACTTAAGATATAAAAATCTGTCTCATTAGTGTGAGCGCGTTTGATTCAATTTCTCCTGCCAAACTAACCATCGCTTCGTCGTCTTGCCCCATATCTCTCTGTATACAACCAAGCTCAGTTGTCTTCATGGACTTTCTCACACGCTACTTACACATTATTGCTCTGCCTTTTGACGCTTTTTCAATTATTTTATTTTTCGTTTAGTTATTATTCATTACTGTTCCTTTTTGCAGCTCACTAACCATCCAGTAAAATAAAAATTATATATATGTACGTATATAAAAGACTAATGCGGCAGTAGGAGTGAATCCCAATTATTTATCCATTACATTCGAATCCTGGACATCTCGCTGTGCACTCCATTCAAAGTTACCAAACCTCTTACGATTATTTCATTATAAGAGCTGTGTGTTTCTAGTGGCACCAATCGGATATAATATTCATGTTATAATAGCACACTAGTTCGGCCAACCAAGCAAATAAGCAAAGGAAACAGTAAGCACGCAATCAGTTATCTATAAAGTCACCTGAAATATACAATCTATAATCAGACCATTTAAAAAATACAAATAAATGCATGCGAACTGCTTTAACCCTCTAACCGTTATAACCGTCTGTAGACGGTCATTGCATTTTTGCTAATAAATATAAAGAAAATAAGCTAGCAATATTGAAAACCATTATAACGGGTAATAATAATCATGTGCTTTGTGGTTTCTTACTTTTATGCTCGATGTATTTCGTATTTTGAGTTCACGTGCCAGTTTAAATTTTTCTGCCAATGCCAGAGGTAAAATAATTATTGTGAAAAAAGTGATTTTAAAATTGCAGTGTTCTTTCAGTAAATACCTTTCTAAAGACTTGAAAAATGTATGGTAAGTAAGAAACATTATATATTTTTGTGATAAAGTGTTTTATTTTGAATAAAGCAAAAAATTTACTAATATTGCAATATTTTTTGATGACCGTCTACAGGGGTTTGACTTGCATCGACGTATGTTTTTAAAGAGCAATCCTTCGATCGTAAATGAATTCAGAACCTATATTGAAGTAGACAGAAATAATAAAGGAATGCAATAGCCATGTGTGTGGAGTGAATATAATGGATGTATTGATGGGAACATACCATATCCGCCTAAAGATCCACAATTAAATGAAACGACTAATTTATCACTATTCTCTACCATTGCGTAAATTCAAACAACAACAAGAAAATACCAAATTTCCGTGAGAAAAATGCAATTGGCTTTTCACTTACTCGGTCGCAAAGAAAGTGAGAATACCACCAACCACTTCTTGCCAATAATCACCAGTTCTAAGGGAAAAGTGTGTTTGACTATCAGACTATATCAATAAATTTTTGTTTGACACCGCATGAAAACTGTATTTTGGATTTTTACACAAAATAAGCCAATAATATACCATATCTAGTTTTACATTTAAAACTCGTTTTTGGTTCATTGAATTATTTTCAATGCCAATTTTTCTTTTAAGTTTTTTTAAGTTTTGTCATTTATCTTTATTTTATTTAAATATATAAAGAAATAAATCATCCCTTTTGTATAACACTCAAATTCGTAGCCAGATTATTTTTTACCTCAAATCGTTATGACCGTCTACAGACGGTCAACATGTTTTTGCACCTAGCGCACGTATTTTCTCAGGTAAATTAAAACCATCTTCAGAATATTATTTGGAGAACCCCATTTACCGAAAAGTAAAATTATGGTTGATTTTAAATCATTATATAAAAAAAAACGGTTAGAGGGTTAAAGTTTCATTCAAAGTTCGCAAGGTTGAAGCCAACACACATTTGTTTCTAAATCAAAAAATTGAGCTCGTTCTATATTCAGCTAAAAAAGAAGAAGGAGGCTGTGTCAGAGACACGGCCATTAAGTTTAACGTAGAATACGCCATCCGATAAGACAGAAAACATATGTATAATGATAATTTATAATGATAAATAATACAAGCAAATGAATTTCTTTATTTGATAGTTACTTTTGATGGTATACATAAGCTTATGATAGGAAAATAGGATAAACATGTTTTTAAATTATCAATTAAATTTCTCGCAAAAACGAAGTCAATGGTAGTTATCAATAGTAAAGATAAATGATAAATAACAGACCCAAATCTATTTGATTATTTGAAAGTTACTTTTGAGAATATAGGCTTATGATGGGAAAAATAGGATAAATATGTTTTTAAATTAACATTTAAATTTCTCGCAAAAACGAAGTCAATGGTTGTGTTATCAATAGTTGTGGGAGCATCATTTCGAATATAATCCAAATTAAACGTATCGCTCATAAATTTCGCCAATCTAGTATTTGAAGTGATTTCTGTGTTAAAATCACCACCAATAAGCAGTAGTTGGCAGCACTTTCTCTGCCTTTACTCTACTTAAATTTTCCCGCCTAAAATTATGCAATAAAAAAAACGTCTATTCACGCTACAAACTACTACTACACACTCAACCAAACACCACACACATATTTGTTTGGATGTGTTTATAAAATTTTCATTTGAGAAATTTAAATATTAGGAAGATATCAACCAATATGAAATGTATGTCAAACGAAAGCTAACATCTTCATTTGACTACAAAAAAATTAAAAAAAAAAATTATCTCGCCGTTTCCTTATAATTAAAGAAATAGAGATTACAACAATAACAATCTGACATGGGTGCCCATACCGTAAGGTAAGACGTATTCTACGCCAAAAATATATTCGAATCCATGGTATAATGTCAACTCTGCACATATATCATTTTCATTGTGTTTAAATGCTAGGAAAACTACTTGAATAGAGTTACTCGTCAAGACGAGTCAGCGTCTTTAACCAAAGAATGAAAGTAAACGTTAAACAAATATACAAAAACAGTCGCTTGGCTTGACTGCATGCTGTTCGTGGCGGCTATGAAGATGTAAATGTAATGACATTAAAAATATTTTGCAATTATTTATGGCAAAACTGAAAAACAGAAACGCTGGCTATGAAATGATAAAATAACAAAAAACGAATCCTTATGCATTAAAAAAGGAGTGAAAACAAAATGAAGCAAAGCAATCATGGTTTCACTGACTGGCGCTTTTATTTTCCACCTTTCCATTTCCTTCGACTACATTCACTCGGAAGTGCCTCATAATGTGAAGACATTGAGCGAAGATAAGACAATTTTAAGGGGTTTTTCATTTGATAATTTTTTTGTTTTTGCTTCGTTTCCGTTTTTTGTCGCTCGCTCGAGATTACCGTTTAAAGGGCGAAAAATCAGCTAATTGCCGCAATCATTTATAACTTTTTCGTTATTTTCATGTACATACGTATATAAGTGGACTGGCTGTGTTAATGCTTTTTATGATTAATATTGCAATAAGCACCCTCAAAGCCAATACACTTAATTACAAAAGCGAGTATTCGGGATAATTCGCCTGTTTTATGTTTTGTTTTTTTTTTGCTTTTCGCTATGTAACGCAGGATAGTTAAAAAGTGTAAATGATTGCTGGTATAGCGGGTAGAAATATACTTATATTTAAAACATATTAAACGACGGAACAGATACATAGAGTTTGGCATAGCTATCGAGGGATTAAGTACAATAGAACCATGCACGATGTAATTAGATGTGGTGAAAGGGGATATTAAGTAGGGTCTAAATTTGTACCAGTTAAATTAGAAAAAGGTTGGAAATGAGCAATAAGCAAAACAAAGGATAAGTTAGCAGAGAAAATGGTCGAATAGAATATATACATATAAAATAATTCAAAAAGCCATGGTTGTTTGGGATTTGATCGATTAGAAAAGAAGATATTTTGGAAAAGAACAATACAATATAGTGGATAAGAAAAATCTACGGGGAAGGAGTAACTAGTGGAAAGTTATCTTTAAAAATGTTTCATATAAAATGAACAAATACATCAAAAGTAACCATCGAACTTCGGGAAAAGGAAGATGTACCCACAAATTCAAACATTCAAAAATTGCTGAAAAGAACTCACTTAAAGCAAATTTTATTTAACCCGAATTTTTTGGGGTCGGGATTCTTAACAGCTTTGAACATTTAGAGCAACGACAGTGTAGATTACATGCTAGAGTCAAATGAAGATATATGCTCATATCAATAGCAACAATATACCATAGACTTAAGGTGGAGTTATCACCGCTGTTACCTAGCGTGTAGAGGTGCGTGCTATAATTTGACAAGCCGCTACTAAAATTAAGGTTCGAATCTCAGCCAAGGCAATTAAAATCTAAGTAATGGGAAAAAAAGTTTTTTTTTCTAATAGCGATCACCCTTCTGCAGGCAATGAGAAGCCTCCGAGGGTATTTCTGCCATGAGAAAGCTTCTCATAAAATACATACACCTGCCGTTCATAGTCGGCATAAAACTATGAGGCCCCCTCCCCATTGGTAGTATAATTTTAGGACGTACACTACAAATAGTAGGAGAAACTTGGCCAAACACTGAGCTATACAGTGTAAGCGCCAAATAAAAAAAAACAAGTACAAATTTTTAAGCCATTGTGGGGATTTTTTTTAGTATCGTAGATGCAGCTGTGAGGCATACAGGCACGAATGCTGGCGTCCAAAAGGGGTTTTTTGCGGCGAATCGAAACTTGGCTTTGAACAATAAAGAGCTGTACACATAAGAATTTCGCTTTGCTTTGCTTCAGAGTTTCGCTTTGACAGATAAGTTAAAAGCCTGATGTTTTATGAAAGCTGCTAAATACAAGGCGAGAAAAATAAAGCAAAGCAAAACGAAGCAAAATGGCGAACTCTCAACTTTTGTACACTTTGACAACCAACTGTTTAAATTTCGATTTTATTTAAGAGCGCATATGCACACGATTTAGAAAATTCACTAGTATTTCATAATTTTTGCGAGTATATTTACTTGTAAAAATCGAAAAAAGAGAAATATGGTTTATTATTGTTATTAATATTGCTATTATATTTTTATGTACTTTATATAGATAGAATAGTATGGAGGAAAGATTAATTGGAGCGATTAAGTGTCACAGTATCCTATATAATAAAACACGCCCATTTGAAAGAAGATGTGTTGACTACAATCAAACGCTAATATCTGCTGTTAAAAGCATATGTATATAAGTTTAAAATTTTAATTGCAATATCTACTTTTTGTCTTATGCAAGAATCAGTATTTTCCTAATATCGGTGGTCCATTCGAATCTTTTGTCAATCCTTTCTAAACAAGTCCAAATAGCAAATGAAACACGTCTTTGTTAACCACCCTTTTTATTTTTTCGAAAGATGCTGTAAGAAGACTTTTTACATCGCGATCATAATACAGTTTATTACACTCGCGAATTTCAAACATTTGGAGCACAACTGCTACTACCTTAATTGTATCAGTAAAGCTCATTTCTTATTGTCTTATTAAATAAAATACTCGGAATAAACACAAGTCGCAATTCAAAACAAACAACTAGCGCAGAATCTGTCAAAGCGTTTTATGACGCAAACCTAATGCCTTGTTGTTAAATTTGAATTGTCAAGTAAAGCGAAGAAAGTTGTATGTGTACGGGCCTTAATACTGTTAGAAATATCGAATAGGTCGCGAGTGAAAACATTTTTTCAGCGTTAAAAATTAACATACATTTACAATAAAAATAAAGTTTATTTGTTTCAACATATTTATAAATAGCACATCTCACCTAAAGAAAAGAACGAATTAATAAGACATAGAACAGCTTCTTCAGAACACTAATTCTAATAAACTTGCTTTAAACATTTTTTGGAGGTATAAAACTTATTTAAAAAATTTTAATTTTAAAGGTTAAAAAATGTATATGTATATTTAGCGCACTTTGATTTGTGCAGGACAGACATTCGTATTATATTGAAATGAAACATCTATTGATGCTGTCTTGATTTAAAATATGCATATTAGAAAATATAGACAGCATTCAAATAAAATATCTTACCACAATAATTTTTTCTCACTACTAAGAGAGTCAACCAATTTTGAAACATTCCACATATTCCCTGATTTATTCTCGTTGCTTAGTTACTTATTTACTATAGCACTCATGGATAAAATTCCTTCATTCACTCATCCTTCTTATATACATATATATATTTTTCTTTTATGAAGCCACACATTTTGCCACTTTTCTTAATTCAGATTTTAGTTACGTTCGAAAATAAAAATAAAAGGCGGAATCATGGGCCGAGATAGATATATCAAATATTTCATAATAGGTATTTCATTTGTCTATTTACACATGACTGCAACACACATTGCCAAGTGATAGCAGCTGTCACCCACAAACTGACAATGTCATTAGTGCTACCGTGATTGCTACACTCGTTGCCTTCACTTCCTTTACATTTGCTGTTCATACGCCGCCAATGCTTTGCGAACTATTATTGTGGCTCATGTTATTGTCCTTGTTCTTGTACTGAATGGTGTACCTGTCGTGATATTGGCACCAATGCTGTCACCAACGACATCAACAACCATGAAAACATTCTGCCAATTCGCATCGACACTTTGTCCTCGCTCCTCGCTCCACGCTTATCCATAACAATTATCCTTTGATTTGAGAGCACACCAGGTCATTAATATGCACGTATGTTTGTATGTAGACGTGTGTGCGCTTGCAACAGTTGCCATTATTGTTATTATCGAATGTCATAGACGTCATTTGATGGCGAGCGAAAACATCACTTGCTTGTAAAAGCTACGACAATGACGGCAATACCAACAGCTGGAGTCGTGGTAACGAATTGCTCGTAAGTCAGCGCATACTTTCCTTTTCATATATACATATGTATGTATATACAATGATATTTGTATGAATGTGTGTAGTTTCACCTATGCATACAAAGGCTTGTACATACATATGTACATACATACGAGTATGTTTATAGTACCCGGCAGTCAAACTTACTAGTTTGAAATATGGTTTCAACATTTGTATTTTTAAAATGGCGTTGCTCCTCAAATGATCAGTTGCTAGTCGAGGCATCTGCATCGTGTTATTTTCTAAATAAGTTAGCATCTTATCAATCGATAAACCAGTTTGAACTCTGCATTAAGATTTAATTAAGCGTGGCATACAAATATTGACACAAGGACTCTTATTTGTCTACACATTTTGCTTGCTAGCAACTTTTAGATTTCGCAACAGATGTTGTTTAGTTGGAGTCACAATGGAACTGATGTGACAACGGTCACTAATTACCAGTTTATTAACTAGTTTGTTTGTTGGCTTGTGTGGGTCTTCACTATGCGGTATTAGATGCGGCTACAGTAATAAATTTCTGACTTTTGTTGACATACCGACGCAATTAAACGTTTCACTCTTGTATGCGCTAATACATATTGACAACAAAAGGTAACATTGTAAAGAAAGTAATAATAATAAATTAAAAGATTGCGACATTTTTACCTCAAAGCGTGTTGAATCTGAGTAGGAAGCACAATGAAAATACAAACATCCTACGATTTGTGGTGTGCGTCTTTATGTTATACTACAAATGATTTGTTCCGACTCCGAACGGCAGATGCATTTTATAAGTATATTTTTCATGCAGAAATACCCACGGAGGTTTGCTATTGCCTTCCGAGTGGTAACAATTATTAGAAAAAACAACTTTTCTATTATGAAGATTTTACTTGCGTTGGCTGAGATTCGAACCTCGAGTTATGGCACGCATCACTACCCACTCGACCACAGACCAGTGCAAAATTGTGAAGCATTCATACACGGCTAGTGTTCTATGCATGCTAACTATAAAAAGACCAGTTTCTGCTCGAAAATAATGCATCAAAATTAATTTGTACATTAAAATTTGTGAAGCATGTGATGTTGAATCCTATTGCTTCAATATATAATTATTCGAAAAAAGCGAAAATACTATGGTTCCATTGTGTCATAACTACACGCGAATGTCAGTTTCTGTTTCTTTTTCCCTTTTGCTACCTATTTTAGTACGCTATGATGTCTCAAGCCAAAGACGAAATCGTAAAAGTGAACGTAACGATTATATCGCAATTTTTTTATTTATTATTCTTGAAGATAAAAATACATTGGTTCCTGGCTGAAGGTCATAATTTTATATAGTTAATTTCTTACTCATACGACGATCTGAAACAGCTACAGGATTAAGTTATACAATTTACAGATTTTCATGTGCACTAATGTTTTATTTTTCTCTCGTCTGGTTGAAAATAAATTATTTCAACTTTAAATGAACTATTACAATATGATTTTAATCGAAATGTCTTTCAGAAGGCTATATGAAAGTCTGATATTAATTTCGTAGGGTTGCATCCTGTTTCTAATTCGAATTTTGCTAAAATTAAGAAAGTTGATAATTTTAATCTGTATCAAATTACCAATGCTAGATAACCGAGCTTGAAGATTGTTTTAGATTCAAAATATTTTGAAAATGAGTTTCATCTGTTTGATGGTCTAACTTTATGTAGTTGTAAAATATTTAATGAAATAATTTAAAATGAGTGTCAAATTACATACAGAGTTTTGAAAACAACTATAGTTTGAATATTTCAAATTTTATTCAACAGAGCTACCCTGTATTTACAAATTAAAATTCAAGGTCTTTAGTAAATTAAATTGTTTATTACATTGTGGCTATCAATCGAAATAGGTTTGAAAAAGTTTCCCTTCCATTCTATATTTTGAAGGGTGGCCTCCTG
Source organism: Philophylla caesio (assembly GCA_963971545.1). NCBI lineage: Eukaryota > Metazoa > Arthropoda > Insecta > Diptera > Tephritidae > Philophylla > Philophylla caesio. Next base: position 36,286,161 of record OZ020607.1, read on the forward strand.
TTGAATAATTTAATTTTGAACTGATTTAAAAAATGTATTTGCTAAGGTGATACTCACATATAAGAAATTAGATGAAATCGACTCTGGATATGGAACAACAACGAAAGTGGGTTTTCCCCAAAAAAAATTTGGCGGGATTACGAAAATAATTTCTGAAAAATAATTTTTTACTCAGTACTTTTCTTAATTAAATTTAAATATTTTTTTTTTAATAAAAATATGATCCGTTTTAAACCAATAATCATTCAAACTCAAACTATTTAATTATAACTTTTTGACAATTTTGGAGTATTTTGATTGAAAGTCCGGCAATTTCTTTCCAACCTAGATATTTTAAAATTGTTTAGTAGGAAATAGAGAAATAGGCAGGGCCGACTATATAAAAGCCGCGTTGTTGAAGAAAAACTTCACTGAACAAATTTTTTAATCGTTCCACAATCCTTAAACATATTTGTAGAATACGATAAATGGAATTGGATAAAAATATATGATAACTTAAGATAACTCTGGGTTGAATACTTTTAAACATCTCAAAGTAAAATTTAGGAAATCTATTTTAGTTATTTTGATTAGCTTTTTGTGATTAGGTTTGGCTGGGTGTTTTGGGTTTAGGTGAGGGAAAATAAGGTAAGGTGACGTGAGTTGGGGTAAGTAAAAGTGAAGTGAAATGCGAATTGTTGATGTGTGAAAGATATGGAGTGGTGAGTTTAAGTGTGGTGAGTTTAAGCGAAGTTAGTTCAATCGTGGTGAGTTCAAGTATGGTGAGTTCTAAGTTCAGGATTGATGAGTTTAAGTGGGCTGATATTAGTAGCGAAGAGTTTAGGCAAGGAGAGTTTAAGTGTGGTGAGTTTGGGTGTCGAGAGATTAGTAGTAGAGAGTTTAGGCAAGTCAAGTTCGTATGTTATGAGGTAAAACACAGACATATAAGAATAATATGAAACAATTTACATAAGACTTTAGCCAAACCTTACTTAACATAACTTAGCATAAAATATATTATATAACGAAATAAAGCATAACATAACGTAATAAGGCGAAATATGATACAACAGAGTGGTGAGTTCACATATGAAGAAGTACTTATTGACGTCCTTTATCATATCCTTGTCTTCCATTCCTGTCATTGTGATTTCCGTCGCAATACCTTAAAGATATCAAACCCGTAAAATTCGAAATGATACTATTTTTTATTAACTACCGGAAGAAGTTTTACTTCAAAAATTGTTTAATACCGTGGTCACTTAAAACTAGCACTTAAAGAAAACAGGTAATAAAATAACTTGAAAATTTGAAGAATTTTAAAAAAATTTCGCACATAATTTAACTTTGGGTTTATTTGGGATTTGGTAAAGGATGAACTTTATTGCTTCTTGCAATTTGATTTGATTTTTATTTATTTAAGTCTACAAAAATATTTTTCTTACTAAATTTTAAGTTAATTTTTTTCTTTTAAAACTCCAAAATTTTTGTTTAAGTCTTAACATATCTTGCATAGAAAAAGTCAAAATGCTGCTTGTAGCTTACAGTCGGCTTAATCCTTATTATAATTAACCTCTTTCTCCTCTTAACGAATTTACGTAAATACTTATAACGTGAGTGGAAATTATCGTAACAAAACTTACGGAAGCAATAAAAAAAAATTTTTAATTTTAAATTGCACCTTAAATAACTGAACGGTTTTAAGGCGCGTTTAATTCTATCATAATTGCGATTAAAATAATATTGTAATAAAATTAAATTTAATTATCGTTTGTACCTAAAATGTACCCTGACATACTAACCAGTGCATGTCTAGAATATTCCTTGCTACTCATTTTAGAATTCCTACGCTTTACCGTAGAAAATGGTAATCGGCAAAGCGTTTGGATTCTGAAACGAGCGGCAGTCAAGGATTAACAACAACTACAGACTGCATGTTTGAAGCAGCAGTGCAATACTAAACTGGTGCTACAATAGCAACGAAGAAAGCAATGAAGGAAAGAGAAAAAAAATCACCAGTGAGCTAATATTCTCCAACGGATTGGTACAAAGTAGCGCACAAAGCGTGGAATGTAATTAAGCTAAGTACAACGGCGATACATGCAACATACCAGACGCAACAGCAGTACGACTAACGACCGATGCGAACTGCTGTTGTTGCAGGACCAACTTATTAATGCGACGATTTCGCTTATCAACGCACTAAAATTGCATTCGATTACCAACGGAGCTCAGTGTCAGCGGCAAAGAGAGCCTTTGTCTCGGATATTCCTTTGCATTTGCATCGCTGCGGCGTGTTGCATGTGGCAACATAGAGAAGTGCTCTGCTATTGCTATACAAATATGCAAACGGACATGCAAATGTGTGTGTGTGTTACCGAATTTTCACGCTAATTTTGTAATCAATGCGCACGTGCGAGTGACGGACTGAAAATGCTATTCGATTCGTTTGTGGTGCGATGCGTTTTTCGCTGATATTCCGTCGCATCTGCTCCTAAGACAGAGTTTTCGTTTGCGTGAAACTGATGTTTCTATTTTCCATTCGTATTAGCATTTCGCAACGCAAAAAAGTGTAGTCTAATCAGCGTGAATTTCAATTTAAACATGCAGAATTGGTTTAAAATGCGAATTGGTAAGCCACAGAAGATGTAAAAAGATATGAGAAAATGTGATCAAAGAAATAGAACTTACTTTGTTCAGCTGTATGCAAAGTGCAGAAAAACGTTTACGCGTCTGTGAAATTGTATCTTTTTTTTAGAAAAACCATTAAAAAAGTGTTAAGAAAAAAAATAAAAAATGGCTCCAAATTCTTTTGGTGAGAACTTTAACGATATAAAGCGTTTGAAAATAATATTTATATTTAGAAAACTTATTTTAACAAGCTCGGGGCCCAATATTTAACAAATCTTCCATATTCGTCAACCAGGCGTCCTGAGGATGATCTCTGATTGAGGTCGAAATATCGACAAATAAATCTTATCAAAAACCAATATTGAAGTTTTTTTTAAATATTGGACATCTGCTTGTTGAAATAAATTTTAAAAGTATAAAACTCCAACGCCGATTATGAAAATGAACAAATAATTTTTATAAGTAAATCTTCACAAAATTAATTTTAAATTTTTTCTCAATTAAAAATTTTTGGTCGAGTTATGAAGAGAAAGTTACTGTCAACTTTATTACCATGCCTTTGGTTTAATTTATTGCTGCGCCAAATCTATGCCACAAATAAACGATTAATGCCTCAATCAAAAATATACAACAATAATAAAAAATAGTTGTGAGAAGTAAAGGTTTTTATTTTCACCATTTTATTTTTTTACGTTTTCAAAATAAATTATTTGTTAAAATTATTATGTTTCTGGAAAAGATTCTCTTGGTTTTTTTTTGGTTCGAAATAAATTCTGTTAAATTTTTTCTGCAAAAGTATAATTTTTATAACTTTAAACTTGGCCAATGTTTAACAATAACAATAAACAAGTAATTTTGGTTAACAAAACAAACAAGCAAATAAACAAAACTATGAAAACTATTTTTCGATACCTAAGAAAAGCACCCATAAAACAATTTTTTAAAGACCGCATTGTCGGTGGAGAGAATATATTGTCTATCGTGTTTTTTTTTTTTCTATAGATATCGTTTTTTTTTTGGCAAACCATTTCGGGTTCCTGTTGTGTGTTTCAATGGCCCGATGGAATATCCTTATATATCCGCTAGTTTTGTTATTACATGTGGTATTAGTTATCCAGGCATCGTCTTATGGCTGCCAGACTTGGGTTTTCATACAGGAAGTGCCGAATACTTTCCTTGCTATCTTCTAGTATGCCTACCATAATTCTAAAAAAACTCTTCTCGTGTCGTTAGGCCAGCATTTTTAGTAACCAAGCCAATAACCCAGTTCCACATTTTCGAATATGTTCAAACTTTAACTTGTATGCTCTTATGACCGTCAACTTAGACTAGTGGGATGCTTATTGATTGAGACATTGAAGCGATGTATTTGTAAAAGTCTTAAATTTGCTATGTTTTGTGTAATTATAATTCCATATCAGGCTCTTAGATTCCAATCAATTTTCTTTCGGTTTACGTTTATGTTTAGGTTTGCTTTTCCACTCCCTACCTTTTGCCATTCTAAGAACTTAAGAAAAATGCTGTTCTTTCTCTGTTACGAATTGCAAATCACTTTTTAATAGGTATACATTTTTCTCTAAATCTGAGGTCTTCAGTTGGTATAGCATTGGAGACTTTCAGTACTAAAACATGATTTAATATGGACAGGAGTTGGTTCGGATGCACCCCTCGCGTCGGTCGGGTGGGAATGGAGGGTTAAAACCGTTGGGATTATTATTATTATTAAGACTAACTCCGATTCAGAGAGATTTGACCAAAAATCGATCAATATTCCTTAAGATAAGTTATGCATTTTTTTTTTGTGGTCAGTCATAGAATAACGCTAAGTGAAGTATATAACTCAGAAACTGAAAAAAATATCGCAGCTAAGTAAACTACCACTGGAGCCACTTGCTTGGCCAAACAGTAGCCGTATCACAAGGCTTCGCGGAATTTTAATATATGTATATCATTAGGAACCAAATTCTAAATGGCATAGTTAGCCACTTATGTTAATTTCTTAACTTTTAAGAATTGTTTATTAAAATTAAATGCATTCTCTGGCATATACCAAATAAATGCAATTTTAAAACTTTGTAGAAAACTAAAAAGAAATTTAACATATTTGTTTGTAGATTTGAATAATTTAATTATTTTAACTTTTTTCCGGAGTGTTAAAAGTGTTTTGAGTATGTAGTTTTATAGCGCATTCAATTTTGGTATAACAACGTTAAAGTGACAAGGAATTATAGTTGATTTTTTAGAATTTTTTTTTCAGGGGTGTTGCGACTTTCTTCCATATAAAAATAGCTGTTGCTTATTCGTTATATGGAAGCAAATGCGACAAAAAAAATCGAATTATTCAAAGTAATGGATAGCCACTTGAAACTTTTACATTTTTATACTAAAATTGAATGGGCTATAAAACTGCTTACTCAAAATACTTCTAACACTTCGGAAAAAAAGTTTGAAATCTATATACAAGTTTGTAGGATTTTATTTTAGTTTTTTTTACAAAGTTTTAAAATTGGACTTATTTATTTATTTATTGAAAATTGTAAAAAAGAAGTAAACGCTTATAAGTGGCAGCTTTGTCGTTTTGAATTTGGTTGCTTATGATATACACACAACTGTATGCCTGGTAGCCATCTCTTTTCAAAACAAAAAATATCACTCGCCCGAACCGTAGACTCCTCGGCTACCATGTAAAGACACACAACTACACGCAAGTGCGAGTTTAGTACAACGACCTCATTTACATTCACCTTTTCCAATATACAAGCCAAATGACTGTCCATTTAAGTTGAGGCGTAGTCATTGCCCAGCCTTAGTTACTCCCGCCCATCATGTTCAACATTAAAACTTTAATTGAGGTAACGGTAAATAATGCCAAAATTCTTACAGACAGTCAGCTGGTCTGTCGACGAAAAAAAAACACAACGAAAAATCTCATTAACGCGCCAAATTTTAAATTATACATGAAAGCAGTGAACTGCAAAGCCCGCATAGCAATTCCAGCTCGCTCAGCCGTCAACGGAGCGGCAAAAGCGCATAACTGGAGTTCAAAGTTCAGCCCTATTCGATGACTGCAAAACACATTTGCCTTTATGGAGCGGATTATTTTCGGAATGGCTTTAAATTTGGGTCGACGAATCAGCGAATTCATAATGAGGCAGTTGTAGCGTTAATAGAAGTACAACCTTACATATATACATACGTACATATTTAGATGTATAAATGCATGTAAATACCTAGGTAAGCAGTTTAAATACATAAGCGCTTAAAGCGCATATTTAAAAAAAATTAAAACTGTAAAAAATGTCTGCTAAATAATTTCTTCAGTTCTAATGTCAACAAGATTGTGTAAAAGCGCAATTTGGAAAGATTAATCCGCAGGACAGAATAAAATTATTTACGAAACTAACTTAACTGAAGCTTCATCTATTTTCGGGAGACATAAACTGCAGCGAAGTCCATCTATTTGTAATCTCTTCGCAAGGAGTTTAGGATGTCCACAAATCGCAACGTTTTTGATCTCACAGCCAATGTACTTAAGCTGTAAGCATTAACATTTTACAAAATATAATTTGTTTTATTAATCAGCGTGTAAGTAATAAGTGCTTCACAGTATATAGATATTAGTAAAAAGATGGAGCAAAATATGTATGCAGACGTTAATGAGTTTATGGCGAATTTTAACTGAAACGATCTCTTTTTTGAGTGCATTAGAGTCTACTTGCAAATCGAATGGCGATGATAAATGTTGAAATGTAAATTTTGTTCCAGTTAAGCTATGTTTTAAAAAAAAAGGTGTTTCATTTTTTTTGATTTTGAAAAATTGTAACATTATAATTTGGATATAAACCTTTTTCCGCCGTTGATTATTTTCGTGAAACACTCGATTATGTTCGGTGTTTCACCGACGATACTTATCATTGAGACCGATTTAAATAAATGAGTTCGAATTGCATTGGATTGACTGACAATACAGAAATTATTTAAGAAATCACTTCATCAAAGATATCGAAATAATTGGATTTTTTATCAATGCTTTTTTATTTAAGCAATTCGAATACATGTACAATATGGAATTTAATGGTATTGTTTTTTAATCACAATCACATTGACGGCATAAAATATTTTTTAAGAGTAATTTATTTTAAAGTTTCGTTCTTTTATCAACGCGTGTAAATTTTAGAAGGCCTATAACGGAAGTAATATATTTATATTTTATAAACTTAATAAAAATTATTGTCCTAAACGTATGTGAGAATGTTAAGTTGCTTTCGGCTTTTAAGCCAAAAAGTAGTTTAAGCCACGAAAATATGTTTTCGATGTCGGTCTGAACAACATACATATAAAATTATAGCGTTTAATCGGTGTTCTGTAATTTGATATATCTACATAATTTTTAATCTCAAAATCGATAGTTACTTTTCTTTCACGTTTTCGGTTTGTATATTAAGTTTTTATTTTTATTTTTTACCGGCTTTTACCAACTTTATTTAGTGGCATAGTTTTGACACCACAGACTTTATTTTGAGTCTTAAAAATGCCTGCTGGTACTATTTCGGTAATCACCACATTTCCTCATCAGACTTCTTTTTTAATTAAATTTAATTTTTTCATAACCACTTCTCTCAGGCTTTGAACCCGGGAGCTCGGAGTTGCAGAGCTAATACTACGCTACGTTAGGCGAATGGAGTGATGAGTTTATTCCATCTTCCTTAAAGAAACCAACTACAAACAGGAGCAACTGATCTGCCGCTATTTAACTTGTTTGTGTGGTTGTTGTTTGCGTTTTTGCAAATTCTGTTTTCTATTTAGTAATTATCGATTAGAATGCATTTAAGGCGTGCTCATCCTTGTATATAAATGTTTGTTATTTTTTCTTGTTGGCCTAATAAATGTTAATAATTGACAATTTTATTGAAATGAAACTGGTTCATAAATTGCTTTCAGAAATGTTTGAAATTTTGCTTATAACTGGAAAATTGTTTTTAAATTCGATTTCAAGCTAGAAAGTAGATATAAATAATGCAGTTTTTTAAATAAATTTTTGTAAATAAATTAACGAAAATCATAATAATCTCATATTCGCTCGACCGACGCGAGGAGCGCATCCGCATGACACACGGACATATACAGGGTGTCGCAGAACTCAACGTCAAGCCGAAACGGACTGACAGGATTGATTGTAACCATCATGAGAAAAATGAGAAAAAAAATCTGCGCCATGCAGTTTGAAAATTGTGGTAATTTAAGAAAAACCTAGAAATTTGGTCAAACTGTAACCATTTTTCGGTTATTGTGGTTAATTTTTATTATTTTTGTTCATTTAAACTTTAAAACCTTAACCCTAAATAACATTTCTAGAACCTAAGTCAAAAATAACGACACAATTACCCCAAGTTTTCCAGAATTAAGACTATTTGTTAAACTATGAATTTAAAATTTTTAAAACTGTCGACTTTGAAAGGCCCTTCTTTAAAAAAAAAATGTACTAAAATGCCTTGGCAAGTGCCATTAAAAGTTCGCGTATTTAATCAGGATTGTAAAATGGTACAATACATGTTAGTTTTATACTTAAAAACGAGTAAAACAAGTAAGAAAAGCTAAATTCGGGCAAAACCGATTTTTAAATACCCTCGCGATATATTTTTGCATGGTCGGTGCCCATGATTTTATAAAATTCCCGTTTCTTTGTTTCAAATCTCTGTTAGTATTTAACTCTACTCAATTTCTTCCAATAAATACTGAAATATGAAGTTTTTGCATTTTTCAAAATATCCGTTATATGGGAGGTGGGCGAGGTTATAATCCGATTTAAAAACTTTTTAACGATGATAACAGTGATATTAAGGAAAATTTGTTCACCAAATTTTGTGACGATATCTTACACCGTTATTGAGATACAGACATTTATTTCTAAGTGGGCGTGGCAACGCCCATTTCTCAAAATTACATAAATACCTCATTTCTTAGTTCAAAGTCGCTCCAATTACCAAATTTCATTCAATTTGTTTTAATAGATACCGAAAAATTAAGTTTTTGAATTTTCCAAATTTCACTTAATTTTCTTTAATGATACCGAAAAATCGGAGTTTTGCATTTTTCAAAAATTTCCGTTATATGGGAGATGGGCGTGGTTATTGACCGATCCATTTTTAATACCAACCTACCCTGTCCAAAGAGCAATCTATGTACCAAATTTCATTGAGATATCACAATTTTTACTCAAGTTATTGTAACCACGGACAGACGGACGGACAGACAGTCAGGGCTAAATCGATTCGCATTTTCATTTGATCATTTTAGTATATATGTCTATATCATCTCGATTATTTCTTGCTGTTACAAACAACCGTTATGCGAACAAAGTATAAAAATAAAAACCTCAAGTAACCCGATTTTTGCTAACCCATTTTACTCAGTTCAAATGTTTTTTATTCGCACAAGCTCTTGGTAGGTTCTTAATTTTACGGCAAAGTGATGAGAGAGATGAATAGTGGCCATGTTTGCTATGAGCGAGCGAGACAGATAGTGACGCCACTTTTACCAAAGTCAACAAAAGTAAGTAAAATTAATAAAATAATGAAAAATCTTGACCTAGTTTAGTTTAGGTTTATTGGAATAAAAGTCAGATAGGGAAATAAAATTTTTACTACAATAAATGTTCAAATTTTGTACCATCAGCCTCAATACACGCCCTACATCTTCTTAAAAATATCTATGTACCTATTAGCCGGGCATATCCTCGAGAGCTGATGGATATGGAATTATAAACGGCAAAATTATTGGGCCTTTAGACCTGCCTGAGAACTTGAATGGCACGAATTACCTACATTTTTTACGAGAAAATTTACCAACTTTGTTAGAGGGCATACCACTAACAGATCGTCGCCACATGTGGTATCAACAAGATGGCTGCCCAGCGCATTATGCAGCGCAGGTAAGAGATTTCTTTGACCAGGAGTATCCGGGAAGGTGGATTGGACGTTCAGGCACTTTCTCGTGGCCAGCCCGTTCCCCAGATTAAATAACCCTGGATTTTTTTTATTGGGGCGTGCTCAAAGAAAACGTTTATTCAAAGCCTATTGAGAGCGTAGTCGAGCTGCGGGAACGAATTTCTCTGAGGACATCAGCTGTCGAGGATATGCCCGGCTAATAAGTAGATCTTTTTAAGAAGATGTAGGGTTACAATCAATCCTGTCAATCCGTTGCGGCTTGACGTTGAGTTCTGGGACACCCTGTAAAATTTTGTTGTATATACTATATGTATGCTGCGCAGAGTCATAAAAGGTAAGAGTTTGTTGTCGAAATCTAAAACAGTTCAGCTACAGAACAAATGCTCATCGGCTGATTAAATAATAAAATATATGTATGTATGTATCAATTATTGAGAGTATTGAGTAAAGTCTTTTTTACGTAAAAAAGTGAGTCTGAAATATCAAAAGAACCGGAGTGAGTGTTAAAATCCTGACTTAAACTACGGAGAGGCTCATTTAACTCAAAATTAGTTTTGCGTGACTTCAGAAAAAGAGGTCAGAAATGACTTGAAACTCGGCAGGCAACATTGTGCTTTATTTGGCCAAGAAGGGACTAACAAGGGTAGGAAGATTAATGAGTTTTAAGCGACTAATATATGGTGGCAAATTAAACTGAGAATCGAAGCGAAGATTCTTAAAGCAAAAAGCAGAAATTGTCTTTGAATTTACTCTATCCGGTCGGAATAAACTTCATAGCGCGGGTTCCAAACAACAGATCCATATTCCTGTATTGATCTCACTAACGTTGTGAGCCTTTGTAATGTAAGAGTCATTGAATTATTTTGACCATGGTTTTACAAATTCAAGTCTATTGCAAAAATATCACTACGTAAATCGCTGCATATAGTAGCCTCAAACGATTGATGACTCGGTTGGCAGGCGGTTTTGAAAGTTAATGAATCAATTGTGTGACTTTCAATTCAATTTATGCGAAAGCGTGTTAAACATTTACATTTATCTCTATTATCCTAATCACGGAAAAAGCTCTAGCGAATCAGAGATTGCAATTCTTGAATGAATAAAAAGAAACCGTGTTTGATTCTCAAGCAGCGGATCCAAATTATGATACATAATTGTAATCGTACATACGTCTAATATAAAAAACGTTTGATGGCAACATGCAATTCTGCGAAATAAGTACAAATTCTTTTGAAAAATGCATACAGCTAAAATGCGGAATTTAATAAGAATGTGGTAGAATTTGCGATGTTCAGCAAATATCTGAATGGTTCTTCAGGAATTTCAGTGCTGCATTGGCCACCAGTATGTTTTATGGTAAGTGCTTTGCTACACTTTATCATCCGCAGTTTATCACCCACAAATATGCACTCGCTACCAGTAAAAACAAAATTGATATACACTCATACAATCATACCTTTATAAATAGATAGAGATAGATACTCGTACTCGTACGTACATTTGTTTATTCGCACTTCAAAATATTATAGACGTGTTCCTACTATATTCTACATATGTATTGCATACAGTTAGGCGATTCACAAGGTGTCGTAAGGTATCATAAAGTTATAAAGTCATCAACATTTTTGGTAGCCGAATTTTTTGTTGTTGCATGGCACAGAAAAAGGATGTAAAATAACACAACAGGAGATTTTTCAAATTGTATGACTTTACGACAATGCGACACCTTGTGAATCCCCTCAGTGTACGCCCAAGCAGCCATACAAGAATGCTGCTGATCGTAACTATACGACACTATACAAATTGACATGTTTTATTCATTTAATTGCCTGCTATTTTATTCTTTAAATATTTTTAGGTGTTCCATATTAGTGAGACACGTATAACTCCTTGTTAAAATATATGCATTTGCTTCATTGCAGAATAGACATGTCGTCGTTCCTCGTGTGGTTGGCGATATTTTTCCAATAAATATACGTTCAATAAATAAATATTTATTTTTATTACGATGTCTTGCTGCTGTGCTCCTTACACGTTTTCGTAACCAATATTAAGGGTTAAGTTTTTGCAGAAGTTTTATTTTAATTTAGGCGAAAATTTCTCACTTGCAGGACTAAAATGAATATAATTTGCTTTAAATGCTTCATGGAAACTATAAAAAAGTAATATTTAATTTTTTGGACAATTTTTCGGTCTTTGCATACGAGCTGGTGAGTGTACACTGTACATAAATGTGTGAAAAGTGAAGCGGAATGAATGATATTTATTCTTAAACATGTGCAATAATTAAAGGTGTTGTACGTTGGCAACTTCTCGCTCTAAAACGGCCATCTTGAACGCCCTTACAAACTGTGTTGCTCCTTTGCCAAATTAAAAAAAAAATATTTAAATATCAGAAGTAAATAAAGTTCTTCATGTGAAACTTAGAGAAGGCATCATTGATTGTTTTGGCATTTTGATTTCTTTCTATTCGCTGACAATTGACTTTTGGAATTCGATAACTTGGGTAAGTTTTTTTTTTGAAAAATTTCAATTTTTTGTATAAAAATATTATATTTTTTCATTTATTAGATCTATGGAATGCAGTGTTGAAAACAGGAGCAACAATTTCATTTGAACTTCTCTGTGGGCTTTCCCGCGCAAGTGCAGCTCGATCTTTGCGGCTTACGTGTTTTTCTGCTCCGACATAGTGCAGCGGTTTGATACATGAAAGTTGTTGAGATTTTTTTTAAGAATGTATTTATGAGAATGGACAAATTAAAAAAAAAAATTGTTAAATGCTTACATGTTATGCTTATACATACCTACATATGTGGGCATTACTCCTTGTCAAGATAAAAATATCAAACTTTGTACAAAATTTATAATAATCCAAAGGATTTTTTGAGTACGCAGTTTCATAGCCTATTAACCTATTCTTACATGCGTAAATATGGTTTTAATTCACTAAAAATTAAAGCTGTTTTTTTAATTTTTTCAACAAAACATTTCTATTGTATATACGATTTTCATGTTTTATGAATAAAGTATTAAAAATTAAAATTTTGTTGTTTTATACATATTATCTTCGATACATAATCAAAAATATATAAACAGTTAATGGGGCCACATTTTCCTGTTACAGTAGCGAAAAAATTTTGAGGAACTCAATGGACTTGTAATGTACATTCAAATAATATCGACATCATAAGAAATGAAAAATTGCAATGTGCGCCGATTTCAACAGCAATTTAAATGCAGTTGTAAGCTTACATACTTATGTACATACCATACGAGTACATACATATTTTATAAAATTTAAATCGTTGTAATTAAAGCTTATGGTAAAATCTTTTCTAATTATTATTTTTACCCAAAACGAACTTCTTTTCTTCCCGTTTATCTCATATTTCTTAAATACAACATTGAGCTAAGGGCATTCAAACTGGCGCTGTCACAACGTATATCACCTTTCATTATTGCATCATGTAATACACTTACGCATATAAAAAAGGAAAAAAAAATAATGAAAAATTGGAATAAAAACAAAATATGAATGAAAACATCAAACAAAGTCACTGATACTAAACAAATCTATCAAAATTATAGTTGATAAATGGTTATAGGAGTATGTGAAGGAGAAACATTTTTGGATAGCTATACCAATATACGTACATACACACATATATACATACACATGTATGTACATTCCTGTGTAAACTAATAAATATGTTAATAAATGAGAGTTTGGCAAATTGTGGCATTGAATATGCCACTCACCATCGATGAGGAATAAATGAAAAGCGATGGGCATGCATATACATATATATTAAGGACACATACATACGTATATACATACATACATACATACATACATATATTTTGTATGTTCACTCTATGGCATGTACACAACAACAACGAGTAATTGAAAACTTACAACGCAAATCATTCATATTTGATATAAATATATTGGAACATACCATTAAATATTTATTTATGCGTTCACAAGTACTCATACGTATGCATGCTATCCTGTCGAAAATGTTTGGCTGCCAAAGTGTGACATATACATATGTATATATACATACTCGTAAAATCGTTTACTTAATTCCATATGCAAGTACACAAATGGTTTTGCAGCAACATATGTATGTATGTATGTGTGGATATGCTTATACAATCTTGCCGATATTAAATTCAGCCAGTTTGAGCGTGAAATAGATTTTCTGTATAACGCACATCTTTTTGATTGATATGCGAAGTGGATTTGTTGCACAACTTTCATTTTGCTTTTTCCGCCACAAATCTCTGCACTATTACTTTAGCTGTAGTTGATGTTATAATTGTTGTTGTCGCACCTATCAACAGTGCTAACGTGATTTGAACGCTATGCATGCATATTTGACATTTTGGCTGTAAACGTACATAGCTGAAATACTCTGACAACCATTGCAGTGCACAAGCAACATTAGGTTGCGCCAACAAAAAAAAAAAAAAAAAAACAAAAAAAAGTCAGGCATTTGTGACAATATCATGATTTAAAATCAATATTCCATTATTCAGGTTTAAACATATATTGTAAGATAGTCGATTGTGATGTAAGAATTCAGGTAAGTTCACAGGGATTGCATAAATTGTGTACATTAGCTTTAAATTTTCTGCCTGACAGCTCCTTAGATGCGGTCTGCATCATCTGATGAGCAAAATATGCGTCTCGTAATTTACAGCCATTTTCTTTTTATGATTCAGTCTGCTGTACTCATACATCTGCGGATTTCGAGTTAAATACTCGTCGTAGGTTGATAATTCATTTTATTTTCCTCTTAATTAATTTTAATATTTTTCAATTATAATACAGTTCTTTCGCGAGCAAAAACCATATTAAACCTAATTTAAATTTTTATACAAAATTAATAATAATTAAGAAAAAAAATTCAGAAGTTTTAGAAAACTTAATATCCCATTAGTATTTTGTACAATATTGTTCAAGTTTCAAGTCGGTAAAAAATTTGTTTGATATTAGTTTTGTTAGAGAATGAATTGTACATTAACTGAAATATATTTAAATTAAATAAGATAAAATAAAATTAATTTTTTTAGAACAAAATTTAAAATGACAGAGTTTTTTTTAAGATTTTGATGTTGGCAAAAGAATTATCAAAATAATCTTCGCCTACGAGGCGTTTGCTTACGACTTAGGATCTACTGCTCTTTTAATTCATAAAGGGAATGCTGTTTTTTTCTATAACACTGGAGAACACGATTTTTACATCTTTAAAATGACATTACTTTTTCGATTTGGTATCGTTTGTAGATTGTAAAAATCATATTGGTTTGCCAAAGTTAATATTAATAATAATTAGGCGCTAACACTATGTATATGTCTCATTGCTTGGCCGAGCTTCTCCTACCATTTGTGGTGTGCGCCCACTCCCACGTCAAAGTTGATGCGATTTTATTTTTAAAGCGATTTTTTAATTTTTTTCCAGAACCTCGCTGAGCTTTTAGCCCTATAAGTCAAAAACTTGACATCATACATTGAAACTATATACTATGTATATATAAAATAAGATACTAATAACTTCAATTTGGGGCCCCACATGTATAGTTCTGAAGATTTTTAAGGACAGTTTTACTGCCCGCTATTAAGAGAATGGGTGAATAAATTGTGTTTGTTGTTGAATTTGAACATTTTGACAACGAACAAATATAGAAAACCAACAACAACAACCAATATTACTTTTTTACTTTATCGAGAATATATTTTTGAGCAAATATTGATATATTTGGATATCATAAAAATTTCAAAATATCAATTGGTATTTGTATATAAAAAATAAAGTGCCGAGATGTGCTATGGATTCTTCGTAATAAATTAAAGTATTTTGTTGACTTATAAATCCACAAAATCTTAAAAAATTTTTTTTACGTTCTAGTTTTTTAAAGTGTCGGGTGGTAAATTTGTAGCTATTTTTAATACACACTATTTTATTAAAGACTGAACTATAATCATAAAATAAAAATTTACTCACATTTCCTTTTTCACGAATAATTCAATGTTAATTAAAAATATTTTCATACAAAACTTACAAAAGTTTGTGTGCAATAGGTATATTTTTCACAAGGGTCGCGATTCACCCTCACACATATGTATAAAAAAAAATAAATGGCGGATATATTCTGCAAATGAAGCATTCCACACTATTTCAATTTGTCTAAAACTACTTTTACGCGAATTTTGGATATGTTGCAGCGGAGCTCCGAAAAAGTCTGTAAACGCAAAATAATGCAAAAAAAAAGTTTTATTTCTGAACGCTCTATCATATCTTAAGAGTTTTTCTCCAACATACTCAATTTATATGAGAATTACAAAAAAAAGCTATATTTTTTATTAAAATAGCATGGATTGCCTTGGCACTCGCTGTAGTGCGTACAAATAACGACTCGTATTCCTCACTTGGCCTAGGCTCTAATCGAATACGCCTGACTTATATACACATATGTATATGTATGTATATGTTTGAATATATTTCCCACAACCACGCCCACTCCACCACAGCCAACACTCATCAGTAAAGTGTGTCCTTGTGTTGGCACCGACCGCCAAAGTTGCATGTTGCAAGTGCCAAATTGCAGCGTCAAGTGGCACATTTTCGCGCATTACAACACACATACACGATCTCCTTCGCTCTCACCACTCCCTAGCCTTCGTTATCGTCTCCTTCACCGAGCATTTATATTTTTCTAGACGTTGCTTGGCAAACCGCATCGCTGCCGCTGATCCTTTTGCCGGCGCGAACGAAGTGTCCTTCTGCGGTTGCATGGCAGTAGTAGGCGGCGTAAGTGCTCGCAAACTGCTGCTAATGCGTTTTGCACAACTATTACTATTTGCAATGCTAGCAGACAAATGCATGTGTGAATGTGCGTTCATTTCCGTTACAAGTGCAAGTTTGGCCAAGAGAGCTTCGATTGGGGATGTGACGGTATGTGCGCGCAATGCAATTTGTGGCCAGCCTCAATGCGATTTTTGTGGTGTAGTAAAATGTTGGTTTCTACTCAAGTGCCAAGTTTTCTGATCTCTGCTGTTCTGGTATTTGTGTGAAGGCTGAGGGGGTAGTATTGCGACCAGAAATATTTGTGGCATGACTGTGATTTCAGTAGTTATGACGAACGCTGATTGATTCGGAATTTATTATCGAATTTGAAATTAAATTTAATTAAAGTGTGCACAAATTAAATTTATATAATGGCTGATTTGAAATATCTCCTGCTTGCATAACACACTGTGTGTATGAAGGTTCGTATCTTTGGAATGGAATTGTTTAATTGTTTTTGTGTTCAAGACATAATAAATTAATTTTTGCAGATATACGAGTAGTTATTAGTTTGGCTCACAATCATACAGGCGTCGTGAAGAAATAACTTTAAATAAAAAAAAAAATTTTAAATAATAACTTTATTTGAAAATATTTTTTTTTTCATTTTTTTTAGTAAATATTTCAAGCTCCAATTTTTTATGACGCCTTGAGCCAATGGAGTGGTGTTTGGAGAATGACTCGAATTGTTCCTCAGTTAGTTTATACGTGTAGACTCTGGATATTACATAAAACCTACAAGTGGTGGGTTTTCACTTGATCTAGGCGACCAATTATTCACCGAATATTCTGGCAGTGAAATCAGACTTTCTCGAGCTGCACCACAAGTGCCTCCATTTTGGTGGAATCAATTACACATATCAAATACTCTGTTAATTTAACGCGATTAGGGATTTATGCTCCGTCCCACAAACCACACCAAAGGGACTGTTAAGTTTAAGTTATGACATATCGAAACTTGACCTGTTCAGCAAATTAGATAAGTACAAATTATTAATTTACGTGAATCTTGTTTCAACTAAATTTTTCCAAATAAATAATTTAAAGATTTCAGAACTAAAATACAGAACTGTTTGGCATACGCACGCGTTATCTGTCATACAATTTCTATTGGAAAATGAATTGCCAGGATATTCAGAAACACCTAGTTTCTTATTTACTTTAGTATTGATTAGTGGTAGCTTGAGCAATTTTAATTAAATTATTCAGTAAAAATTTATAAAATAACAAATAAGTAAAATTCAAATTAAACTCAAATGAAAGTAGAAAAAAAAGGAAAGAAATGGAACTAAAAATCATTGAAAAGGCAAAAAAAATGCATAAAATGCAAAAAACATACAAAAAGTCAATAAAATACTTCAAAGGAAAAAATGCAAGTAAGTCATTAATTGAAAAAAATTGTAAATCCTTTTTTTCGCATAAAGGCTTGTTTTTCTAATATGAAAAATTTAAGACATTTTAAAACGGTGAATATTCTTGTAATGAATGGCAAAAAGGCACTTATTTTGAAGAAGGCGGTAGCTAATAAATAACAAAAATATTTCCTTAAACAAAGAAAATAAAACTTCGTGTTTTATTACTATAAAAACTTGACCTCGAGACAGCAAAAAAACCCCTTATTTAAAATGGAAAGTTCGCCTAAATCAATATTATTTCCTTAAAACTTACATTACGCGCATGAGCTTCGTTATTTGGTTCATCAAGGGCTACATTCAGTCTTTTGCATGTGTATGTATTTAGCGCGATGCTTGATCCAAGATAGCTGCACCCTTACAACCGCGAACAGACTTTAGCAAATTCTTATACTGAGTGTGATTAAACGACACAAACTTTAAGGTACTCTCTAACACATTGGTAACTGCACACTTAGAAGCATCACTGTTTCCCGTTAATTTATTAGCTTCCATCAATCGCTTATTTTATGTACTGCCAAATGGTCACTTAGTTTACTTAAAAACTATAAGAAATACTCTTATACATCGATGTAACATAAAAATTTCGTCACATAAGTATTTAAAAATTTTACAAATTGATTTCTTTCTAATTTAATTTCGATAATTTTTCGATTTCAAATATTTTATTCTCGAACAGAATCAAGTTTTAATATTTTAAAAAACATAATATTCTAATAATAAAATAATAACTGGTATATGTAGACAAATTTTAGTAAGCACTATTATAGTTCATTCAATTTGAATAACAGAAAGGGAGAAAAATACAAAATTATGGAAATTCAATAAAAGGCAATCATTTGTCAATGTGAGGTAATTTTTCTAGATCTTTTTTTTTCGAAATTGCTTCCAAACATTTAAAATCAAATCGCTGGAGAACTGTATTCGTACAAATCTGTGGCCGAATATGATAAAGCGATCAACTATCCAAATAAATTTTTGAACTGGCTTGACGTGGCAACTTACAGCTAAAGGTGAGATCGATCATAATAATGTTGCGGAATCTGAATCATTTAAAATTGTGCAACGGTACGCGATTGTTTAATTCAAGCGACGAGCATCGAAGGCAAATTAAGAGGAGAGGAAGTCCGTATCCCAAGTATTTCATTATTCCAACTGATTTTCCATTGCAATTCAAGCAGATTCAGTTCCCCGTTCGATTGACTTTTGCGATGACAATCAATAAATCGCAAGGCCAATCGTTGGAAGTATGTGGGATTAATCTCGATTTTGCCTGTTTTTCATACGGTCAGCAGTACGTTGCCGTTCGCGCAAATCACATTGAAGGCGCTCAATTGGGATGAGACGAAGTAACATATATGTACATATGTACATGTATTTTTTTTTTTTATAAATTTACCAGCAAATGAATTATATTAAAAAAAATTATTTGCTATTTTAATTATAAAAAATGCGCCAGAAGTAAAAATATATTATAATATATGGCAATTTTAAACTATCGCTTTTAAAACAATCATCATAACATAACTGTAAATAATAATATTTATAACTTCGCTTGGTGAGCTTTCTTTAACATTCCGCTATGAAATTGAAAATTAATTCAAAAATATTTGCTACGTTATTTAGTTAGTAAGTTTTTACTCTAGATTTGCATTGCAAATAAAGCGAAAGAAGAAAAAGAGAGAGATGGAAATAAAGGGAGAAACAAAATTGTTACTTTAACAGCAAATTAGATTTTAATGAATCCGTTTCTGTGAAACTACTAATTATGTTCATAATTTCGCTGAAAACATTTGTATTTTACATAAATAAATAGATTTTGGAATTGCATAAACGTAATAATTATTTGCTTGTACCTGGCAATAATTGTGTATAAGTAGTTATCGTATGAATGTATTCACTACGTATGTATGTAAATGAAGTGTGCTATTAGAATGTAAGGAATATGTATGTATACGTATGTATGTACATACAGAAATGTTGAAATATGGACTTGGTGTGCGTTTGTTCACTTATACAAAAATGTAATTACAAGAATAATGCATCTACTAATTAGTTTCTGCATTCTGTTTGCATTTTGTCTTTGCAGAGGCTGATTACACTCTGGATGATTCATTTTGGAATGAAGAAAGTCCTGTCGGTAAGTGGAATAAAATAGGTTGCTTTTTGGAGTGATGTCGGAATTGCTGAAGTTCAGCAAATATTCCGTTTTCAATTAAATAAAAAGCGATTAGTAAAATAAAATAATACTCTTAAAAGAATGGAAATAATTTAAAATTTTAAATAAATTACTTAGAGCCGGAATGGTTATTAACTTATTAAAGTTGCCTTAATTCTGGATAACGAATTGTTTCGTTTAAAAATTATCTCGATTTTACATTTTACATTGCATACAAGTTAATTGCTAGTTTTTGGCTTAAATGAAATATATATTTAATTTTTTATTATTTGTTATTCTTTTTTTTTTGCGATAACAAATTTATTTTAAAGAAATTTTATGAATTAGAGGCAAGTTTTTTATCGAATTTTTTAAGGAAAAAACAATCAAAGTCATAGCTGTTGTATTGGAGATAAAAAAAATCTGCTCATCACGTTGCCTTTTTTAAAACATCAACGGCACTCGTTACCAATTTAGTTAGTTCTTGTTTACTCATTACTTTTATACATTTTAGTTATTTTTTTGTTTCAAAATGTTACTATTTTATTGTTGATATTAAATTTATAATTGAGAAAAATGGAAAACAACACTTAAAGTTAATATTTCTGGTATGTTCTACCGAATTTTGATATTCTTAATTATACTTATAACTGGCCACTAATTCAATATATTGTAGTTTAGTTAAAAATATTACGTCAAAACATTTAAAGAAAAAAAAAACAGGGTTCTTTTACTTTTACTTTTTCTAACAAATTTGAACGATATTTTGTGATTTCCATTTTTCCAATCAAACTTGATTACCATTTTAACATTTTAATTTTATCGATCAAAATTGATCGACATTTTATGATTTGTATTTTTTTTCAAAAATAATTGTATTAATAAAGTTTAAATTATTCCATTCCATTAATACCTATTTTGCGGTTTTTATTTTTCTATTAGAATAAACGCAGAAAATGATTTTTTTTTATATCCTGCATACAAATTTTAAGTACATAGTAATAGTTTATTCCTACGCTCTGGTATTATTTAAAGTTAAGGATTTTGATATTTTTCATTATATTTTATGAAAATTATTCTAGTCAATCTAAGTCCATCAAATAAATATGAGATTTACTACAGTTTAAAAGGCCGTTGAATTAAAAATCGCTAAAGATCGTGCCCCAATTGTAGCCAAGTCAACACAGCCACCAATGGACATCTCCACAGTAATTTTTTTTTTTTTATCAGCAACACTAACTTTATCTTACTTCTGCTTTTTCGTCTTTAATTTATACTCTGCATGGAGATCTGAATGTTCTTTAATTAAATTTCGATTGAGATTAGTCGTCGACATATTATTAAATTTCCTTCCGCCTTATCGCCGTGAATAAAAAAGTTTCGCTTGCGATCCAGTTTTTAAATTGCAAACTCAAAATTACGAGTATTGAACACTTTTGAAGGGTTATTGATAATTTGCTGGAGTTGTCATCACCGACAAGTTTTTTTTAGCGATTATTATGACCAAAAAAATAAAAATTACAAAATATAGTTCAATTGTGATCGGTAGAATTTATATCCAAGAATAATGATTATTTTTAATCAAAAAAATAAAAATCATAAAATGTCGATCAGGCTTGATGGGAAAAATTAAAATGTAAAAATAACAATTAAGTTTGACCGGAAGAAGAGAAATCACAAAATATCGATCAAATATGATTGAGAAAATAAAAAAACAGAAATTTGATTGGAACAAATTTTAATCCAATTATAACGATTAACTCTTTATTTTTTTATACAAATTATAACCGTTACGTTCCCTAATAAAACAGCGTTTTGCATATATCAAAATTCTTTTTTCAGTCAGCGAACATTAAATACACGCGCTTACATTTATTCATTTTTTACAAACTTGCGAAAAAAGAGTTTATTTGAGAGCCTCAGTAATAATTATGTATTCCGTGTTGCATCCATGCCGCGCAAGGGATGGGCAAATGATAAAAATATATGGCTATATATCGTATCGTTATTTTTAAACAATATATCGATATATCGATTTTTTTACCTCAAGGCGCGATTACTTTAAGTATTGTCAAAATATTCGACAGTGAACAATTTATACTTATTCGGTAGTTTTATATATGTTGGCCGCTGAGGTCGAGTTGATAGCGGTGCGTGCTATAATTCGATACGCCGGTGAGTTCGAGGTTCGAATCTCAGTCAGGGCAAACAAAATCTTAATCATAAAAAAAAGTTTTTTCTAATAGCGGCCACCTCTCGGCAGGCAATGGCAAACCTCCGAGGGTATTTCTGCCATGAAAAAGCTTCTCATTAAATACATCTGCCATTCGGAGTCGGCAAAAAACTCAAATGGTAGGAGAAGCTCGGCCAAACATTGAGCTATATAGTTTAAGCGCCAAAATTATTATTATTATTATTATATGTTTGCCAAATAAAATCTTCCATAACCTGCTTCGAGTTCAATAAAATTGTGAAGTTTTATTTATTATAAAAATACATATTTAAGTAACTATAAGCCGGTAAAGCTAAAGTTTAATTATTATTAGAATCAATATTTTTTATACAATAATTTCATTTTAAAACTTTCATCAAACCAGTATTCGTCGGATATAAACAACAAAATTACACTTTCTTTAAAGTGCTTCCCTGTTAACCTGCTTTTATTATGTGGCACAGCTAAAAAAAACAGCAGAAGCAGGCCTTTCGGATAATACTGAGGAAACTTGAATAATTTAATGAATTTTAGTTAAATGTTTTAATGAAATTTTGGAGAGAACCGTAGTGATAAGACGAAAATTCATCCAAAACTCTATTTGCTTTTAATTTTAATCGATATTAAAACTATCGACGTAAATATCCATTTTTTTAATATTGATAATTCAATATTTTTTTAATACAAACTTCGAGAGAAATATCATCCATTGCTAATCTCAATTTGCAATCTCAGTGCTTATACTCATTTTTATCGTTTTCTGCTGCGTCTAACGAGGTATGCTCTCAACTTCACTTGTCACAACTGCGACGACATAAAAGCCATTAAGCGAACGCCATACTAACTATAAACATTTGCATATTGCATCACGCTCATTCACGCTAACACGGCTGCAACCAATTGCCGCATGGCTCAATGTACGGTCTACTTGCATGATTTGGTTTAACCATTTAACGGTGTGTTGGTGCCGCCGCCATTTGTTGGCAGGTTGCATTAAGTGCAACACCAAGTGTCGAGTTATTGCACACAATGTTGCAATATGCCGTAGCAAGCCAACCACTATAAAAATCAGCTCATTAATGTGTAATCATACATTTACATACATACTAACATACATATTTACAAAGATGTCTACACGTTAACAGAGACAAAAATATTTTTGAAAGTCGATGTTGCAGTTACTACAGCAATCAGTGTTGCCACTGCGGTAGCCTTTATAAATAGTATCCGTCAAAAAACTTGAAAATGAATCCACCGCTAAAAAAACAAGTTTCTCAGCATTTAAAACTTTTTGAACAAGCTCCTATAGTATATATAATATGAGTCAAATTATAATTTAAAGACAATTTTCTCTAATTTGTCAAAAATGTTCTTTTGAACTTTCCGCTCAAAAAAGCGTTTGTACTTGAAAATTCGACTCTATGTAAAAAATTCAAAATGTATACAAGTAAAATAAAAACAATCCCGAAAGAGTATATTAAAATGTGCCTAATTATTAAATAAAAATTGTACTTAAATACACAAGGAGCAAAATAAAAGAACATTAGTAATTCAGTTATTTTAATAAACCTGAAAAATCGTATACACCAATGAATGTTATTTCTTAGTAGCCTATCGATTTTTTTGATGAAAAAAAATTGCAAGCAATCGTACCCTATTCTGTGTTAAAAAAATAGACATTGCAATTCTACAACAATGGAATGACGCGCCAAGTCGAAATGCAATGACATTTTAAAATATCACTTCTAACAATTTAGAACAGATTGCTAATTTATTTTATCCTGACATGATTGCGACATGCATTCTTATAAATTGGGCAAAAAAACTCTACCTACCTTTATCAAACTTATTTAATTTGTCATTATTGAAACAGGGAGTTTTTCCTTCCGCATCTTTTATAATCCCTCTTCATAAAAGCGGAAATAGGTCAAAAATTGAAAATTATTTTTATGGAAAACTCCTCTTCATTATAAAGCAGAGAGGATATTTTATGTATTTGTTTACACTGCTGTATTGCACAGTCAGCGATTGTCTTTGTTGTGTATTTGATGTAGGTTACTACACTCGTCAGTAAACTTTTTGTAACTGTTTATCAATTACTAATTTTCAACATGGATTTTGTGAAGGTAAATCTATTATTACGAATTTTCTTGAATTCACAACTCATGTCTCAAAGTCGTTCTGTCAAAATAACTTCACTGATGTCAATAAAGTTTGCCACTCTCTACATATTTATAAGCTCCATCTAATTGGGGTTTAACCTTGTATAATTCGTTGGATATCTTATATACCTACCTATTGCAGAACGCAAAGAGTCATTTATAAAAACGTTGCATCGGATGTCATTGATGGCAGCCAACTCGGCCCAATTCTGTTCCTGCTATTTATTATTGATATAACTACTGTATTAAAATTTTCAAAAATTCTAATGAATGCTGATGATATTAAATTTTTAGTTCACACAACTCTGTTGATGAGAGATCCTTGCTGCAAGATGATTTAGAAGGCATAATTTTGTGGTGAAACGTAAATTTCATGCCTTTAAATCTTAAATAAATGTAAATATATGTGCTTCTCTCGGAGAGCGACACTGCCGGCTTCTTTTCAATACAGTATTTGTGGCCATATTCTTGACCAAGTACATAATTTTGTCGATCTGTGTGTCACAATGGATCCCAAACTAAATTTTAACTTATACAAGTATATTAATATTACAGTCAATAAAGCAATAGGCGTTCTTGCTTTTGTGAAAAGATGGTCGAAAGAATTCAGCGAAACTTACATAACGAAAACGCTTTTTACTACTTTAGTTAGACCGATAACGGAATATGGCTCTATAATATGGAATCCACATTACCGGGTGCATTCTGTCCGTCTTGAATCGGTTCAAAAACAATTTTTACTGTTTGCCTTAAGACACTTTCGTTGGGATTCTACTCACAAACGGCTGAAACTTATTAATCTTCCTACTCTTTCAAATCGTAGAAAAATGTTGGGCATAATGTTTATGGTGAAGTTGGTCACGGCATCTATTGATAGTCTTTTTCTTTTGGCAGAAGTTAATTTCAATGTCCCTTCTCGTGTTTCGAGGCACTTTAAACATCTTTTCTGAATCAATGTTAAACAAATTTTGAACTGAATGAGCCATTCCGGTGCTTGTGTCAGGATTTTAACTTGCTTTCCAACACCTCTGATGTGTCAGACTCGCTCCTTTAACATCGAGAAGAATGTGCTGTCCTCCCTCTAAAATTGATTTGTTTTAGTACACAGTAACATTTCGGTCATCTGATGAATTATTTCTTTCTTAAAAAACTCTTACTCGAATCGGCACAACCATATTTATTTATATAGAAAAAAAATGTGTACTAAGCCCAAATAAGAAGTATCGCGCAATATTTTTGGCAAAAATATATAAATTTGGATACATTTGTATTATCAAAACGGCAACACTGGTTGCAATTAATTTTGTTGTTGTCGATGCTGCTGTTGGCGTTACTATGCGGATACTACATATTACATTATTGACGCTTGTTGCTGTCACTGTTTGGTCAGTTGGTTCATTGGTTGGTTGGCTGTTTGTGTGTCCTTCGAACGCTTGGTAATTTTGCTACTGTTGCTTTCAAGAAGTAACAACTCTCAAGTTGTTCTTGTTGTTGTCACTATTGCTGCTGTTTGGTGGTGTTTTTGCTACCAACATTTATCCTTCATCCCTCTCAAGCGCCAATTACCAAACACTTAATTCGTAGTAAGTCATCTGTCTTGTTGCAACACTACTTATTCCACTACAAGTAATTGCTGTTGTTGCTTTTGTCATTAATTTAAGAGTTATTGCTGCTAATGTTTGTTATGTTGTTGTAGCTGTTGTTATGTTGCAGCTGTTTTGGTTGCACTTTAAGCTCTTAAACATACGCAACTTTACACATTCATCATTTGGTGGCGTCGACGAGCATAAACGAAGTTATCTAAAACAACAACAACGCGCAATGGAATCTGTGACTAACTATGAACAGCATAACACGCTAGTAGCAATAACAGTTTACGTACAACAACAACAACAACAACATAACTATATAGACACACAAACCTCGATTACATGCGTTGCGAATTATGCAGTTGCTCGCCTCAAAGTATACCTTCGCTGCGCTTGTTTAAACTGCAGTTGTTGTTGTTGTTGTTGTTACAACTGTTTTCGGAATTAGCTTACATAAGCATAGTATGACATTGTCGAAAGAAAATACCTTTTCACGGATAATTTTCGGGTGGCAATAGAGGCTGGCGTTTGCAGTTGCGTTGCATGCACCCTTGTGGCAATACACGCACTTGCAACACTGCTAAGCCGTCAGGATTAGCCAGCATTGAACTTATGATATGGACAAGTTACGCTGGCACTCTTGAATATCATAAAGGAAGGAGAAAGCGATAAGGTTTATGTTTGGTACACAATTTTCGAAACTTCTATAGGAAGTTTTGGCGTGTGTTTTAATGGATTCGATTATTGCTGAGTTTTTCAAACGTAATCTGCATTTAATGGTTCGTGCTGGCAAGTCTGTGATTACGGTTGCCCAACGTACTGATTTAGGAAGGGCACTATTGAATTTTCACTCGCTGTACTGAAAATTTTTAATTCTCATTTCAGTACAAAAATGTGCTCATTTTTAGGAAATTTGTGCTGATTTTTACTGATTTTTCAATCTCGACACTTTTAAGCGCAAAAATTCTGAAGTTATTTCATTTCTTCTTCTTCTTTATTTTCGTGGTCACAGAGTCGACCACATTCGGACAATTTATTTTTCCTCCAATTATTTAAAATTATTTTTGAATAGAAACATCTTTAATTTTCTAACGAACTCCATTAAAATCAGTTTTTTTTAATTTTGTAGAAATGTAGAAAACATTTATTAAAATTTCATCAAAATTTCGTACTATTTTAAAAATTAAAATTTTGTTTTGTGTTATTCTGATTTAATTGTAGCCAAAGAAAGTGTAAGTTTCTAGTGAACACGAATTACGAGTACCACTTTTGGAAGATTTGGGACTGACGTTTTTTGGCAATTCCTGCCATTGACATTTGAAACTTGAACTTTCTCAGACTAAAATTAAATAAGCCAAAAAACTGCATACTCAAAAAAATTGTCAAAACATTTTTATAAAGCTCAAAATATTTATAAAATTTTGCTCAATTATTATCCATTTTGTAAATAGTTTAAGAAATGGATGTTTATGGATTTTCTTTGAAAATGAAGAATATTTTATTTGAAAAATAATTTTAATTAATAAGATTGCTGAACAGAGCGTCCTTAAATATATAAAAATTAATGTAATCGGTGTTTCAAACTAATAAAACTATTAGAGAATGATAGAATTAGTGCGTTGAAAGTACTGAATTTTTGGGTAAAAATCTGGCAATCCAATCTGTGATAAAAGATAATTTTTTTTTTATTTCAATGACCATTGGGTGTGAAATATCCAAGCCATTATATCGCAAAATCCTTAGTAGGCGCATTTTACAAGGAACAGCTTTTGATCGAAGGCATTATTCTCCATCACGACAGTAAACTAGACGTTAACAACAGAGATCAAAAAGACCAGAAATTACATTTTTGAAGCATACAAAGGGAGGTGTAGACATTGTCAATGAGCTCCGCTCCACTTACAACTTATCAAGAAACAATTAGAGTGGGGTGTTAATAGTATTTTATTAAATTTTGAATAAGTGTGGTAGCTATAAATGTAATCATTATGGGTATATAAATAAAACACTAACAACGAAGATGTGAAACGAAGGGAATGTATAAAAAATATGACACTTTTGTTGGATGAAGACCATTTAAAATAACGCAAAGCAATTCCCATCTTACGAACCAGAATTCGCAAAAGGATATCAGCACATCTGGGCGAAAGTGCCGACGCAGTACTAAGTAGCAAAATTTCCATATGGTCAAGAGACATCTGGAACTCGAAAAGCATTTCGCCTGTAAATGTTAAAAAGTCGACATATTTGCCAACAATTATGCGGAGAGAGAGTGTATATAATTCAAACGGTTAATACTCTCACCTACAAGTTTTTTCCTTTGGAACGCTTTTCTGTAATTTTGAAGGCTAAAACCCTTAAGATCTGTATGCCTCTGGAACACGGCTAAATTGAGAGAGGTTTGCCACAGCGGTCATACTAAAGCAATACACTGGACAATTTTTTGTTTAAATTTCAATTCAATTCAGTCAAAAATATACGCAAAGTTAGCAGTAAAAGAGACTTGATTGTAATTGTCCTTTAACTTTATAATAAAAAAAAAAATTAAATAATATAATATTATTATAAAAGTTTCTTATTTTCGTAAAGAATTTTGGTTTTTTTTTTAAATTGTGTTAATGTTTATCTACTATAGCCTTCGTATTTAAATCTTAAAAAAAATTTAAATTTGCCTTGAGAGTCTTTATCGGGACAATAAACTAATTTGAAAATTTGAAAATAAACGATAAAGATCTGGAATTGCGTTTATTTTCCAAGTTCAAAAACCTGTATCGTTTTACAGTACAGATGCACAGTAAGAATTAAAATAAAAGACACAGTACACAATACAAAGCGTGAAAATACAAAAAGATACTGTTGGATCTTGAAAAGACAACTGAGACTATCTACAAAGGTATACTTTTTTCCAAAACAATAAAATTGTTAACAGAGAATATATTGAATATCCATGCTAAACATGTAATTATAACTATGTAAATTTCACAGATTTTGTTTGCTTAATGTAAATATGCTTTGTGCCGATTGGTACTGTGAAAGCAACTATGTATGTATATTATCGTTGTTGGTATGATAAATGAACATAAAATGGATAGTTTAGGGCTACTTCAATAAAGTTTTAGGGACTTAATAGCGCCATGTTTCAGTACTAATTCGTGAATATTTTGAAGTAGTTTAAGGACTGATATAGGATAATTTCGAGACTAGTTCGAGATAATTTAGCGATCGTTTCGAAACCGGTGTAAGGCTATTTCCGGACTACTTTCATGGTAACTAGTAAAACATTTAGAGTCCAAATATACCAATCGTAAAGTGAAAGAGAGTTTTTCGTAATAAATGGCTTGCAGCCAGGAACCGTCAACGCGCCAACGCTATTTAATCTATATATCCTTGACCTGGTAAACAAATTGGAAAATATTATTGCTTACGCAGATGACATTGTTATATACCACGCAGACAGTACAATTAGTAATATAAACCAAAACCTACGAAACAAAATCAATATTATTACCAAGGCACATTCAATACGTAGCAGCAGTAAAAAAATTAAAAAAAAAAAATTTGAGCTCAGTATATTTTGTTTTTGCTTTTAAGAGCTAAAATTTCAAAAATAGTTTATCAACTAACTTGAATTGTACTTAGAGCATTCTAATCACAACGAAATTCAAAATTTGACAATTCAAATTAAAATAAAATATAAAAAAAGTTAAATTAAAGTTTGCTGCGGCTACCTATTTGTTGTGCCTTGATTATTACAAAGTTTGCGGAAAACTGGCAGCTAAAAATTAATTACGATACATGCGAAATTATTTTGATCCGACCCCCCAATTAAGAAATGCAGCTGTGAGGTAAAGAAACGCTGGAAACAGTTATTACCTTAGTAAATGAAGAGGGTATTGCTACGAGTATAGCATCCTTGAGTACAGTAAAATATCTTGGAGTTATCCTTGACCGATTCCTATACTTTGACAAGCATATAAATGAACAAATAAAGAAAGCCATCAGGGCTAATAAAAGAATGTTTTCATCCCAATTAATGAATTCAACCGTCAAAGTTATAATGTACAAATCCCTAATTAGACCAATCTTAACTTATGTTTGCCCAATTTGGTTCAACATTGCGCCTTCGTATATGGCACGAATGAGAAAATTCGATAGAAAGATGTTAACATCATGAACATCATTGCATAGAACACCTAACAGTAACTTTTTAAAGTACTACTCAAATCAAAAACTCTATAAAAGAAGGTGCCCTGCTAAGACAGACAATAGTCTAATAAAAGCACAGTTTTTCGAAAGCGAGGGCTACTTTAAACATGCTTTATTAAATGGATACACCCCTCCAGAAATATTCATACCCATTATTTAACACATATTTAGAAGGGCAAACAAAAGAAACATTTCGTGTAAAATTCTTACCAATGCAAACAAACGCTTTGATTGCACAATTTTCAAACTATTTCCGGTCTATTTCTGGAATAGTTTGATATAATAAGGAACAGTTTTGAAATAATTTGGAGATTAATAAAGAAACATTTCATTTCAAGACTCGCTCGATATCAACTCGAGACAATTAATAATGTGGTATCGAAATAGTTTTAAACTATTCAGAAAGTGGTACTGAAAATATTGTGATCGGATTATACTAAATATAATGAATAAAATGAATTGTAATTTGTGTTTAATTACTTAATTGTTTTTCTGAGTCCACATCACACATATTTTTATCCGTAAGCAAATGCGTAGTAGCATTAAAAAAGAATTTGTTAAAAATCAAATATCTTAAATTTTTACAAAATTTTATGTACGAATATATTTTTAGCTTGGCACGAAGTTTAAAACACTGGTGAAAATCGTTTATGTAAGAGCATGTACTCCTTTTTCAAGAAAAACAATGGAATTAAATGAATGTAAAAACAACTTGTCAAGACATAACTTCTTGGTGCCTTATAAATATGATAAGCACTGTAAAAGCATGTTGTAATAAAGTTGTTATTAGTACAGTGCCACGAAGTAATCCGTTTAATTTTCGTTGCAATATATTTTTCAAAGAATTTAACGCTTTTTTTTTTAAATATTTTAAGCCACAATAAAAGATTGCCAACATATTGTCCACACATATTCACATTTAAAAGTTTTTATGTAGCTGCTCTATATATTCAAGCTTATTACTACCACGATTGTTCTGTCTTAAATTCGTACAGCTCCCAACCACTTAATCCTTTATGAACAT
This sequence comes from Philophylla caesio, assembly GCA_963971545.1. Classification (NCBI taxonomy): domain Eukaryota; kingdom Metazoa; phylum Arthropoda; class Insecta; order Diptera; family Tephritidae; genus Philophylla; species Philophylla caesio. Next base: position 36,317,335 of record OZ020607.1, read on the forward strand.
AAAAGTGAACGTTTAAAGCATACAATTGCATATGGCCAGCATTTTTTGTTGATTTTTTTTTTGTGAAAAATGACTTTCATGAATACAAAAACATTGAAACCAGCCAACTGGACGGTGAGAGCAGCAGAAGTGCAGTAGCGCTTTACCTTTAACTGAAGGATATGCTTTGCTGCTATGGTGCACTTCGAGTATTTCTTTGATGTTTCAAAGTCACAGTGCACTTTGGTTGCGGGTATGGAGAGTGAAAAGGAGTGCAAATACTCGAAGTACCTTGCATACACACAAATACGCATATCCTTTCCAAAGGCCACTTACTTTCTTCACATTGGCGCACTTTTCTCGTGGCTTTGCCATTTTCCATGAATTTGTTATTGCGCTTCCATTAATATTGTACGCGCAAAATTGAATACTGGCAAAAATGAATGAAATTGTGAACGGGTGGAAGAAGCATATACATACAGCCAGTAAATGTTGGCGTGCTGGCGGCTTTAATGCATTTTTATTGCATTTACTAGGACTATTGACTAGAGCTTCGCCTACTCCAGATCCAACGCTTTACTACTGCACACACACCAAGGAATAAATGATTGAACGAATGAGTAAAGTAAAGCAATGAGGCAATGACTCAATGAGTAAGTATAAAATGCAGTGCGAAACAAAAGACAGCAGCGAGTACACGAAAGCCTTAGATAAAGGGAGTAACAAATAGTACATATTTGCATTTCAAAATAGTTTCAACGTGTAAGTGTATGCTTGTTTTATATTTGTACATCTGTTAGAATAAAGTGCTAGTTCATACGCACATACATATATCGCGCAATCAAAACACTTGAAGAAAAATGCCCTAGGGCTTCGCGCAAATGTCTTCATAGAGCGAGAAGAAGCAATACAAATTATCGAAACACTTGAAACGACAAAAGAGAGCTAAGAAACATGCTCTCACGAATTTTGCTAGTTGTTTGACTCGAACGAATATAATGGCTCATCTACGCAGCTCTGCATACTATTTCCCTAGTGCCATGTTTTCTCAGTTAAAAATAAAAGATAAATCTAAATTGAAAATATCCTGATGCCGAAACTTGCAAAAAAAAAATAAATAAATAAGAAAAATGTTTGCACCGAATGCTGGCGGAACTTCGAATAGCACAAGCTGCACGAGTATGCAGTGCAAGAGTGCACTGCACAAAAAGTGGCATCTTCTGCACGCAATTGCATTTGGGAATGAATTTGCAACAGTAGCGGGAATTTGCTTCAACAATTTATATCGCAACGTAATGGCGAGTATTGCTTTTGCACATACTACGCTGAGCAGCAACAACAATAACTATGTATAAAATATAATACAATTGCAGTGCAAACAAGACCATGTCAAGAGTCATCCGTTTCCGCTATCGCACTGGCCATACACTCGCGCTACTCGTTGCGCGCCGCCAACGCCTTCGAAACTATAAAATTTCAATTTATTTAAATATGCTGTACCAGCGCCAGCCAGCCAGTCAGCCAGCCAGCAAACCCGTCAATGTTGGATTTTTTCTCAAATTGAGTTTGTACAGCATGCTTTCGACAACTCATCCATTGCTGCTGCAGCAACGCGAATTAACTTTAATTGAAGTCACCGAGGCGTATGAGTGATGTCAGCTGCGTGTGTTTATGTTTGTATGTATGAAATCCAAGGCAACTCACTTTGTGTATATGTATAAGAAACAAGCATACTCGTATATTTAGTATAGAAGTAAATCTTTAAAAATAAACTTGTGAAAGTCAAACCATATTCTGTGCGAAAGGCTGTGGCTTGTTGAGGGGAAATAAATTGCAAAATTGTATATTTACATTAGCAAATTTATTAACGACAGCGCTTAAGCTAAGTGCCTGTAAAGAATGTTTGAGGGTCACTAACATTAACAGTTGCTCACAAAACCTGTTGGTTTTCATGGTGCCACCACGATGGTGGCAAGTTATTCGCCGCTTTGAAAAAAAAAAACACAAGAGATCACGCCGTGAAGCAGTTGTGGTGAAAGCTGTTTTTATTACTTAATTTTAGTAAATTGTTATAAAAATCATAATAATAATCTGTAAATAACTTTGAGTCGCACGCAAATTCACAGATAAGTAAAATACGCTGATGTTGCTTGTACAGCCGCTTGCTGTTGTAAAATAATTTCATTTAACCGTGTAGGGCCCTGTGAGACCTTTTATAGATAGGGCTATCAAAATTAAGTGGATGGTTTGAATCCCCTTTGGACAACAAATATACGGCTTAGTAGCATAAGGATAGATCTATTTATATCGCTGATGTAGTCTATTGGCATGCTCCAACAAATTGCTATTCACTGCTCTTCTTAACTGCATATTAATTGTGCCACTTTAGCAAAAGTTTGCGAAATAAAAATTATCCTATTTAATTATTATTTTCTTGTGTAAATGTAATTTTTTAAACTTTGCAGTTAAATTTGTTGAAGACAATTTTATACGATGTCCACAAGCAGAGGTAGGTGATGTACAACTGAAGAGTGTGCAAGATTTTATACCTAAATATGGTATATTCTTGGGATTAAAAATATATTGAAACAAGTAAAAAAAAAGGTGTCTTCGGCTATGCCGAAGGCTTCATACCTTTCGTGAATGGAACAATTGTATGAGAGCCATAAGTTTTATTAATTAAATATTAGTGATTTTGATTGCTATAATAGTCCCAATAGTAGTTAATATTTGTGGAAAATTTCAAGTCGTTAGCTAATTAAACGGAGGGGTTTTTGTGCTAATTGAAATATCTCAACTATCGGTTGTATGGCAGCTATATGTTATATTTATCCGGTCTTAATGATTTTTGCTGCTAAAATAGTTCTCATAATAGCTATTACTTGTGCAAAATTTCAAGACTGTAGCTACTTAAATGGAGGTGTTTTCGAGATAAATGAAATATCTGAGGAATCAGTTGTGTGGAAGCTGTATGTTATATATATTTGATCTATATGAGTTTCACTGCGTCTATAAAGCTTAGAAAAGTGGACCTTTTTGCAAAATTTCAATCCACTGGCTGCTTAAATGAAGGAGCTATGAAGCAAAATATGATATCTGTATATCTATATACGTTATAGTCATCCGATTCCGACAAATGTCTAATAAATTATAAAAAGGCACCTGACTGCCAAGTTTCATTCAAATAGCTCTTAAACTGAGGGACTAGTTTGCGTTCAAACTGATGGACAGACGAACAGACAGACGCACATGGCCAAATCGACTCAGCTCATCAACCTGATCATATCGGTATACTTTTTAATCGGTATACTTTTAAATGGGAAAATCGTTCGAACATACATCAAATTACGTAATTCTTAAAAAGGTGCTCAATTAGCGTACACTCGATTTATATCTGAAAGTTTGCCCTTCCATTATGTCGGACGCAAAATAAGTACGACTGAAAAATTAAATAAAACGTTTGTCGTCTTGGGTAGACATCAAAAAATTTCACCCGTTACCTATCGCTTTTCGAAGTTATGTCAGTTATTCATTCGAACGAAATACAGGTGCTTCTGTACTTCGTCCGTCGCTTCGTCTTTACCTCTGCCCAGCGATAGATGCCAAGTCGAAATCACTTTTCACTGGAGTAAGATTAAGATACTGCTGATGCCAAAGTACTATGTGTTGGCAAGAGTTATCCCTCGCTTGATATCCAGGCTGACTTTATTGGTGTTGATTATACTTAAGATTTGGTTAAAGCTGCAAATATTTCTTAAAAAAGTCTTGTACTATTTTAAAACGCTTTGTTTTCGAATTTTAATCAACCAACCCAGAGAGATCGTGACTAGAGCTGCAAAGCTATCGATTGCAATATCGCTAGTTTGCAATTTCACATCTCTATCTAGTGCTTGTGATATTGGCGGTTTACTGGAAAATTCGAAAACTTTGGAAAATTCGCAAAGTAAGATTCATTTAGGATGTTTGCATGGCTAATTTTTTATATTTTGACAGCTTGTAACACGCAGAACGATTTCACGGCAATCAAAAGGCGCAAGATAGAATTATCCAAAGTACGCCAATATTTTATGCAATCAAATAAAGGATCACTGGAAACTAATAGCGTTTTCTTTTCTTATAAAAAAAATTACCATCGTTATTAGTAATATTCGCTTTGCGTCACACCCAACCCTGAAATATGGTAGAATTAATTGTGCAAGAAAAGAACATAAAGGCTACCCTGGATATCGCTGATGCTATAAACAAAAAAAATAATTTCGCAAAATAAAAAATATTATAGGATTCGATTCTAAAAATTTATTAAAATTTATGTAAAAAAGGAAAGCCCCTTAGAACATTACAGCGTAAGTAACAAGACTTGAAGTTTATAAATCGAATATGGCTTTAACTTTTGCAGTTGGGTCAGATGGAGAAAGCCGGCTCCTTTTTGAATGAAAATGTTGAAAAATAAAAAGGAAATGTGGATCAAAAATGGATCAGAAATAGAAGGTATAAAACCATCATAAGAGCAAAAAGGCAAAACATTGACTTCGAGGGCGAGCTCGACGAAATATGTACGCTGGGTGACTCGATCGAGCCCGAAATTCAGATAAATAGCCAGAAACTGTTTCAAAAAAATGATTTCGATGAAAGTGTTGTGAAATACGAAAAAGAGGAAAAGAAAATCGTACAAGAGACTTTAATGGAGATAGCACAAAATAAGGGTGAAGCTCGGGAGAGACGACACAAAGAAAAGATGAACCTAATTCAAAACTTACTGGGAAAGATATTGGTAGACAAAAAAGAATTAATCCCGAACCAACAGCGATCAGGGAATTTCTAGTTTTGTTAAACAAAAGATTGAATTAATATTTTTATTTAAGTTACTTTCTAATAAAAAGGCAGTCAAACTACAATTTATATCTGAAATTACAGAAATGGTTTTTGAATTCGTTTCGCTTCAGTTGTGCTAGCTGCTTTAGCAAGTAGTCTCTTCTGTCGCCGTTCTGTTCAATATGGCCGCTTTCAGTTTCGATATAGCTTGTTTCATTGTCACAACAATCATTTCTTTCTATACAAATGTTATGAAGAGCATGTTTATTTGTGGCTTCATTTCATTTTTCTTTTATAAAAATCAGCTCTTTTTTGGAGTAATATTGCCACACCATCATATTATAGAGAGTAGAAAGTGGAACATTTCTGCGCTGCCAGAATGTAACAATATTCACAAATTAATTCGATACCCCTTTAATATGTTACCTACTTTTAAGAAATGTACTTAAAACCTTGACAAGCCATTCGCAGTGCAGAATAAGTGTTTTTTTCAGAAAATAAAACGCTATAAATTTTTCTTGTTTATCTTCGTATTTACCAGCTTCAGTGTAAGCTTATTGCACATTTTCTTATTTTGAGTTGGACGAGAATCCACACTTCGGTAATTCCAAAAACTCACTGTTGCAGAATTTATTAGCTGCGAAACACATTTGGCTTGTTTGTCCCATATAGAGTAAATTGTATTTATACGTCACTTACTATAGTTAATTTTAATTTGACTATCGATAGTGTTTTGGCTCTAAACGATAATATTCGTTGTTAAGCTGAAACTTTCGACTATCGTTGGTTTAGTTAGCAACTATCATTAGTCAGCTCTAATCGTGACTATATCATTGCGAAGACAGTCTAAAAAGTGTGTATATTCAAAATCATATATATAATATAATTTTCTCGGCAGTAGTTCGTCTCGTTCAAAAAGCACTGCACACGATCTTCAGCAATTTTTCAGCTAATTATATTGCATGCATTGCGTTTGCCACAGACGGATATAACGCTTAGCTCCCGGCGCAAACCGCATGCACGCACACAAACTCAATGGCAATAAGTTTTAATTTTCAATTAGAAAAGTGTCGCTCAAACTTTGTGCCACACATGCCACATCTGGTATAGCGGATGTACAAATACAAATAATACACGTACATACATACATATGTATGTACAAATTCTAACCACTACAGACACATGTGTATGCAGGGCTGGATTTACTTAAAATACCACTCTGTGCTCCGTGAAAAATGCCGCCCTTCAAAAGGTCGAATGGAGAATTACGTGCGAACTTTTTTCAGAGTAATACGTGTGGAAGCGCACAAATTCGTCATACGAGTTATAAATTTTCTTTAGACGTTCTGATCTTTTAATAATTTCATTGGAATTGAAATTATCGAATTAAAAAATAATTATAAATTTTTCGTAAATACTTCAAATATGCTTCACATTTTTTTCGCAATTCTGCATCGAGTTTGTCAAGAATGACATTGAAAGTGTTAACTCGAAAATTATATTTTTTTCTGATGTGCTTAACTCTCTGAGATTTCCTACTTCGAATTACATTCGCGACCTAGCTACTACTTTGATCAATTCGCGATATCCATCAATCACGTCAGCTGTACTCTCTGTAATCTTTGGCTTGCAGCATTGAATCTCGTTAGTAAAAAATGTCAAAGAATCTGCATGCATTTTACTTCAAATCGCTCCAGTTGAAATCGAAAACATTTTGCTCTTTGCCTTGATAGCATTCTCACTAATATTATCTTCAATGATGATTAAAGTTTCGACTGCAGGAATACTTTTCTCTGCGAAATTTGCCGCCCTGTGCCAGTGCACCAAGAGCACCCAGTGTAAAACCAGGGCTGTATGTACATACATACATATGTCTTCAATACGATGGTGTAGGCGTGTTAGTATTAGTTTTAATAAGTACGTGTATGCGTTTTTTGTTTTTTTTTTATATGAGCCATATGCCACATTGCAAACTTTTGTCAGTTTAGCACAGCCAAGTGCCAAGTGCCAATGTTGTAGTAACATTGTCTGATGCTGCTTGCATTTGCTATGGTTCTGAATTTTACTAGTTAAATAGGTTGCAACTTTGTTGTGGGAGCATACCGTATTGCTTAACTGTGGCACACCTGTGCTCTAGAAAGGCATTTCAGCGCTGCTCTCTAAGTGCATGCCACTCGTGTCTCGTACCTACTGCGCGTGCGCCAGCTTATTTGTAACTATTGGTTGCGGTTTTATTGGTTTACACTGAGCTGCATGACACAAACGCTGCCATTGCCATTGCCACTGACGACTGACTGGATTGTCTGCCTGAATGGTATCGGTTTGCTACAGCAATGATTGTTCATTGTGCACCATTGTTATTGTTATTGCTATCAGTTCGCGGCCGTTGAAGGCTTCTATTGTATTTCCATTTAGTAGTCTCTTTGTTATGTGACCACCGCGACATTGTTATTTTGCGCGACAAACCCATTTTGTAGCATTGAGCAACTTGCATTGCTTAACACGCTTGTTACACAGTGTGACACTCAAAAATACCTGGGAAGTGATGTTATTTTTCTTGTAGGTCTTATCGAGTAGAACGAGAATCCAATTTTGGAATTTGTCAAACACCCCCAAAATCTCGACTTAACCTTAAAAAAACGATTTTTCGTGCTTTTGCGCACTTCTTAGCCCATTTCTTACCTAATTAACAACCTTTTGAAATAAAGCTTAATAAAGCTGAAGAAATTTACTTGTTTTTGCACAACAAACTTAAATTTTGTTACCCTTTTTCTTCTTTTTTTGACTTTGGCGATATTTTCACACACTATTTTATAAAAACACGAAATGAGTTTTGATTAGATTCAAAGATTACATTTAATACCGAGTTTACCGAATCTTTCGTTTAAAAAATCAGCCAAAAAGTGACTGAATTATTTTACTTTTCATAAGAACAAAATTTTTGCAAAAATTTGCTTCTGTTGTTCCCAAGGAAATTATCACTTATTTTTTGAGTTTTTACTCAATTTTGAAGTCTTTATAAATTCCGTTATACTGAAGAGCACGTGTTGTTTATCTTTTGTTGTGTTTGATGTTAAATTGGATAAAAATCGTGGTAAAGTAAAACTAAAATGTGCGACAAGCGTAATAAATTTTGCTACATTTGTGGCTTATTTACGGATACAAGTCATCGGCGTGATTTTAAAAATAATATTGGTGTTGTAAAAATATACAACAAGATTTTCGAAAGGTTTTATTTATTTGTGAATATTGCTGCACAACATTAAAAAAATTTAAAGTTCAACAATCAATTACTTTGCCCTTTTCTGTGCAAGGCATCATCAGGCATATCATAAACAAGACGATTGCTATTTTTGCAAAACAAACGTTTCAGGTCACAATTTTAAATCGCGGAAAAACGTAAAGTATGCGAATGTTGTTACGGTTACAAAACCAAAATACTTAAATGCCGATGTGCCTACAAAAAGTGAGTCAGTTGATGCTGGTATATCAAAATCAACAGAAAGGCATTTGGTTTCAAATTCTGATTTCGCCGATCTCGTGCGTGATTTGCATTTATCGAAACGAGAATCTGAAGTCCTCGGTTCACGACTAAAGCAGTGGAATTTAGTGGAAAAATATTTTCAAATAACATCGGGTAGAAAAGCGACCGCACTTTGATACTTAGAGAAAGTTTTAAAACTGATGGCAATGACTGTGATCTAGTACATTGTGTAAATGTACCGAAATTATTTTCGGCTTTAAATTATAATTATAATTTTACAATTTTAATTGAGCTCAAGGCCAGTTTATGAAAGAATTTTGTGACAAAACAACAACAATTTTTTAATGGTAGAAATTATAGTACTATTTCGGAAATCACCACATTTCCTCATCAGACTTCTTTTTAGCAGAAAAAAATTAAAAATGTTTTGTCAATTTTTATGTGTGGGCAGTTTGATGTCTTGACATAAACATTTGTAAGATGGCGTCAAACATGGAAGTTCATTTAATAATAAAGCACAAATATGCTGAATATAATACAATAATTATGTTTTCTTTTCTCCCAAATATCGTAAACATTAATAAATGCAATAGTTTTTGCTTCTGAATGAAAATATCTTTGATGTTGACTCCACGAAATTTACAGCCAAATGAAAAATTATCTGTCAAAGTAATAAAGTGACAGCTTATTTCATACAATAGATGCCAAGGCATAATAGACGCTGACATAAATGGCTGACATGAAGAAATAAGCGGTCTCTATTGAAAATATATTTTCTGACATCTATTTTAGGACATCAGCTATTTTCTGTGGAAATGTCGGGTAAGAGCGTGTGTATTTTAATATTTGACAGATGCTGCCCGTCGCTTCCCAGAAAACAATCGCGTTTGTAAATAAACTCTAAATAAATTTACACTGGTAAACCTTTTCGTTACAAAAAGCTTATGTTTTTCATTACAAAAGAATTACAAAAGACTCTTAAAGAACCAAAACGTTACATTACTTTGGGCTTTTTCACATACTTGTAAAATCGCTTATATTTAAACATAAAAGTAAGCATTTATTAAATTAATATTCAACCGCTTGTAAGTTTATTTTTAAATGTATTTGTACAGGTTTTGTAATGATTTTATGTAATGGTAGTAAAATAAATCGCATGATATATTTCAAAAGATATATATTAATTTTCTTTATTAGTTTTAGTTGATTTAATAATATTTATTATATATGTATACATATGTACTTATAACAAAAATTTAAATATGTCTTGAAAAGTTAAATTATATGTATGCATTACTTATACTAAAAATTAAAAAAATTCTTGATAAGTTAAATTAAACTTATACTAAAAATTAAAATATAAAAAAATCTTTAAAAATGAAATGATAGAAAAATAGGTAGATAAAAAGAATTAATTTGCCGGTTTTCGTTGCTTCTGTTTTTGTCAATTTTTGGCAAACTGAAAAATCGTTTTGGTGCCATTTATATATTCAGTTTCATTTCCCTTCACTTCATGTAAGAAATTAAATTAAAAATATATGTAAGTATATAAGTACACATTTAAATATAAAGTTTATTAAGTTCTATTATTAAGTACCTCGGATAGCCATAGATACTTTTTGGACGCGGACAGGTTTTTTATCTGACGTTCCACTCCAAGAAAAATGTTGAGCCAATTCATCGGATAGCAATGAGCGCCAAGCAGTTCTGACGAATTTCGCTCCTGTGTGTTTAATAGTTTGCATAAGTTCCGATTTCTTAAAAAAAAAAGGAAATTGTAAATTGGAAGCACCTTATTTATAGTATTCCTGCAAAAAAACACACTAAGTTAGAATGCGTTTCAAATTTTCCGCGAATAGCAGTTAAACAAATTATAACAACGCTTTACAATACAACATACAATTTACCCTTTTATTTTGTAAAATCCTTTTTTATTTTATTTTATTTAGATCACTTTTAAATAATATTTACATATATGTAAGTAATTTTTAAATTAATTATTTTAAATTATTCACTTTTTCACTGTTTTATTAACCCGACAACTCGACACGCAATTTATGATTGCGTTCAATCGACAGTAAAATGATGTTAGCAATTTATATTTTGAAATATTTTAAGTTATCAATTGCCAACACATTGCTGCCAATCAACTGTCAAAGTGATGCTTTGACAGCTAAATTTTCATTTGCACGAAAAGTTCGTGGCGGCAACATCTTTAGTATAATAATATGAAAGGAAATATTGAGTTGTTTCCTATTGGATTATCTATTAGTATGTACTTAGAAGGAAAATATCACATCTTCTGTAATACTTAAAGAATATTTTCGCTTTAAAGCATCGAACGTACTTGTATGACGCCATCTTACAAATGATTATGTTATGATATCAAATTGCCCACACACAAAACCTTGCAATCAAATTGACGTAATTATCTGTCAAAATGATTGTCTGGCGTTTGCGTGTCGAGTTGTCGGGTAAAAACGCACGTCTTTACTTCTCACAAATTCAATAATTATAAACTGCGATCACTCAAAAAAGGAAAAACAGTCGTCAGAGAGTCGGCGACAAAACTAACGGGAAATGGTAAGCGGTTGGTTTACTTTTTGTGTTTACATGTAAACTGGTTTTCAATGTTGCATCACAAGTTTACATTTATGTTTGTAAGTAAACGTTTTTTCAACGCATTTATTTTAAACTTACAAATATAAGATAAGTGAACTTATAATTAAACTTATTTCTCACATTTGTAAGTAAGTTTACTCAAATGTTTGTAGATAAGTTTACTTTAGCGCAGATTTACGAAACATTTACGCAATTGTTTTTTGGGATGTTGACCACTTCGCTTGCTGGACTTGCTGATCTGTGTGTTTTGAGTGAACACCTGTTATAATGACATTTTGTGTGTTTCGGCGGCCCAAATAGAGCTGTGAAAGTCGAGTGTTTTCGAAAAAAGCAAATCATCCTGGTTTTAAATGTGAAAAAAAGTGCGTTTTACAGTTTGTGATTTGAAATATTTGTGAACTTATTTCTTCGCAAACTCTAATCAGTAGATTTCATAAAAAGGTAAACTGATTAGTTCGTAAATTTTTCTAGCTCATAAAATTTGAAGTCACAGGAACACTAACTTAAAAATGCATGAGCACAAATAAACAAACAGAGCGCGAGCATTTCGGACTTCTTCTAGTTCTTTTGTGGCACTACAACCGTTTTTCGGTTTTTTGGCTTAGAACATAAAATCACGTCAGTTGCGTCCTTCCCTTGCGCAGTTATGCCAGTTACTCAAACCAAGTCAAGACAGGTCCTTAAATACTGGGTCCTTCCATTGTGTTCGTGGACGCCGTTGTTGCCCATGCAAGCGCGGCTAGATGATTTATCTATCTATTCACCAGAGTATCGTCATCCATACGAACAACATGTCTAAGCTTGGCTATGCTCATCATTGTGCTTCCAAATTCTTCGATACCCGTCGCCCAAGTAAACAGAGCCATATATCTTGTTATCTACATAACGTTCTAAGCGTTGATCAATATTGTCCATATTTTTGTGTCAAAGTAGAGGCGGAGATGATAAGTGAATTTGAAGAGCAAAATGTTAGTTCGTAGAGAAATTGTAGTGCTTTTCAATAAGGCACTGAGAAAATAATATATCTTGTTGACAAGAGTGTATAACTCGCTTGATTCCTAAACATTATTGGTGTTGTCTATACTGGTTCCTTCAAAATTCCAACAGCCAAGGGTGACGTATGTGATAATACGTGCGGAATCTTTGCTTTGTTCTATATCAACACTTTTTGCGAATTTTATTTAATATATATTTTTTTTTAAAGCTGCTTATATATATTTTAATAGAGTTAAGCATTTTCAATTTTTAATATAACTCCAATAACAATTCTCGTAGCTTTTGGATTAGTTTTCAGGTCTTGAAGGGTCAAGGCGTTTTACTTTTCATATGAAAGAATCATGGGGAACGTTTTGGCGTAGAATACGTCTTACCTTACGGTATGGGCACCCATGTCAGATTGTTATCGTTGTAATCTCTGTTTCTTTAATTATAAGGAAACGGCGAGATACATTTTTTTAAAAATTTTTTTGTACTCAAATGAAGATGTTAGCTTTCGTTTGACATACATTTCATATTGGTTGATATCTTCCTAATATTTAAATTTCTCAAATGAAAATTTTATAAACACATCCAAACAAATATGTGTGTGGTGTTTGATTGAGTGTGTAGTAGTGGTCAATAGACGCTCATTTTATTGCATAATTTTAGGCAGGAAAATTTAAGTAGAGTAAAGGCAGAGAAAGCGCTGCCAACTACAGCTTATTGGTGGTGATTTTAACACAGAAATCACTTCAAATACTAGATTGGCGAAATTTATGAGCGATACGTTTAATTTGGATTATATTCGAAATGATGCTCCAACAACTATTGATAACACAACCATTGACTTCGTTTTTGCGAGAAATTTAATTGATAATTTAAAAACATTTTTATCCTATTTTCCTATCATAAGCTTATGTATATCATCAAAAGTAACTATCAAATAAAGAAATTCATTTGCTTGTATTATTTATCATTATAAATTATCATTATACATATGTTTTCTGTCTTATTGGATGGCGTATTCTACGTTAAACTTAATGGCCGTGTCTCTGACACAGCCTCCTTCTTTTTTCAAATAGTAAAACTTGATCGTGTCAGATCATATGTATACTTCAACATATTCATTCAAAGCTTTATTGAATTCAAAACGCCCATTCAGTCTTAATAAATTTGTGTTACCTTTATTTTACAAAAAGTATTGACAAATTTGCAATTCTACGAAAATTTCTGAAATATTTAGTATTTCAATAGATTTCTTCAAAATATCTTTCGACAGAAAGATTCTTTGAAAGACGGCGATTGCGGATATCATGATCGATCTCATTAATATAATGAATATTGAACGCAAATTAAAATTGAACTGGCATTTGTTAAAACGTGTGAAAGATGGTTTCAACGATTCAATGTCAAGGACAAAGAACACTCTGGAGCTCCGAAAAGGTACGAAGATGCCAAAATGCAAGCGTTTTTGGACGAAGATGATTCACACGCGCAAAAAGAACTCGCAGAGCAGTTGAATGTGAGCCAGCCCGCCGTTTCCAAACGTTTTCGAGAGATGGGTAAGATTCAAAGATCGAAAAAGGCAATACAAAGTCATTTTTCTGCATGACAACGCTCCATTACATACGGCAAGTGCGGTTCGCGATACGTTGCCAGCGCTCAATTGGGAAGTGCTCGCGCATGCGGCTTACTCACCTGACCTAGCCCCGTCTAATTACCACTTGTTGGCATGGATAGGACACGCACTCGCTAAGCAGCGCTTCGATTCTTACGTAAATGTGAAAAGTTGGCTTGATAACTGGTTTGCCGGAAAAACCCAAAGACTTCTATTGGCTTGAAATTCACAAATTGCCTGAAAGATGGGAAAAATGTATGAAAAACGAGGGAGCATACTTTTAATAAACCATCTTCCTTTAACTCTTGAAATAGCCGTGTTTAAAAAAAAAAAACGACATTAGATAGTTATATACCTGGTACATTGAAGATTCAAGTAGAAAAACTCGAGTAATTTGCTTGGCAACAAATCACGCGAGAAAAGAAAGAATTGGCTCGACATACTGGCGCTCGAAAAAGATAAGCAAGTGAAAGTAGATGAGTGATTTCAATTAAGTAGGAACGTTTACTCTTCGAAATCCTTTTTAATTCCAATAAATCCCAAAAATCTTTAACGTTCTAATTCTTTTTCGTCACCGAATGTTCCGCACAAACGTTGCTGGAAACACTAATTTTCTATTTCTACTCACTAAGTACTAATGTAATTGTTGTTGTTGTTTTGTTTTTGCTGATTTCGTTGCAGTTATTGTTGTTGTGTTTTGTGTAAACATGATGTTGGTGTTTGTTTGTCTGCTTCATTCACCATGACTGCTTGCGGTTTGCTGCTGCAACTTTTGGCTTTTGTCATATCTACCTTTTGTCATGGAAAATGCTACAAACACACATAGGCACACATATATACCGGCCTGCCACATTACAATGATGAGAGCGTGGTATAACACCATGCCAAAAGCTGACAATTCCACATACATTGTTTTCACCATGGACTTGAATGGTTTTTATGTTTCGGTTACAGAGTCATTCTATGCTTCATTGCACACTATACATATATTCATACACACAATCTCGTCCACCTGAAATCAATGACAACGACACATTCCACCTGAATTCGTATGTAAATTATGTATGTATGTAGTATGTACATATGCATATGTGTGTGGCTGATGGTGCAGTGGCGAAGTGATTATTGGAATGTGGCAAGCGGTGTGGTGTGAGGAAAGTTGTTGAAAAGGGCGGCACTGTTCATTAATTTCACTTGCCACCTCGTTTAGTCGCTGTCGTTTATGCTACACTCCAGCTCGAGCTCATCTGGATAAGAACAATGCGAAAATCGGCTCGCATTTGTGGTATTGCTAACCTGCTGAGCGGTAGCATTGTTGGCGACTTTTGCTTTAGTTATCGCTGTGGTGGCAACGACGGCGTGTTAATTGATTGCAAACGCTGCTTTTCAGGTCAAATCATTTTCAATCATATTTTGAGCAGAGGAGTACATAAGAGTACATTTACATACTCGTTTATGTGAATCACGCTGCGTTAATCAAAACTATGTATGTGTATATGTAAGTATGTAAGCGTGTGTTCACTGAACTTTTACATTTTTTTGCCACTTTAATTTTGAGCCGAACAGCAGCTGTGTAGAGTTGGCTGGATACTGGCACATTTTGCCACAAAAGAGGTCGGTCAGTCGCGAAAGTGCTCTACGCCAGAGATTATTTCTATAACTATGTAGAAATGTGTGTATTTTATGTGTATGTTTGTGGGTACGTATATTTGTGCATGTATGTGAGGATGTTTGAGTGGTCGAAAGATAATTGAATGTCAGTTGAAAGGTCTGTCAGTGAGTGTGCAGTGATATAAATTGTGGCAAATCTTTTCTAGGCGTTCTGACAGGCTTCGTTTTCCCACTAAGCGCAAGGCAACGTTGCAGTGGTGTGTTTGCGTATGTATGAGTGTCGAGTTAAAAAGCTTTTAATTGTGCAAACAATTTTGTGGGTGTAAGTACATATGTGTGTGAAGCTAAGTCGGAAATAGTTAGTTAGGAAATCAATTCGATAGTAGCGCATGCCAATTTTCTAAGGCAAAGTTGAGAAGGAAAAACTAACATATACGCTAAAGTTGGCGTAGCTGACGTAGGAGGTCAACGATCGAAGGATATTCGTAAATTCTGGTAACAATATAAGTAACAGCAAATAAATGTTACATCTAATAAGATACAGATATAAAAAAATCATAAAAAATGTATTAAGGTGGAGCCTGCGTTCATAGGCAGAGATGTTAAAAATACTTCCAAAAAGTATTTAAATACCAAATGCAAAATACTTTTCCAAAAAGTATTTTAAATACAAATACAAAATACTTTTTCAAAAAGTATTTAAATACAAAATTCAAATACGTATTTGGATTTTAAGTACTTTTATTTGAAATACTTAACATCTCTGTTCATAGGAATACGAAAGAAGTGCTTTCCCTAATAACTGAAAAGTGAAAAAACTGCACTCATTCAAAAATATTGCTGCGTTTTAGCTTTTATTTGAACAGTGCAAATATTTACTTTATGAAATTTTAGGAACAATATCTGAAAACGAAATAAATGCCAAAAGTCCACAAAGTCCAATGAGGAAGCTTAAAAAGCTAGATTCAAAATAAAAATCCAAAATCCAGATTTTGAACTTTTAGTCGAACCTCAAGAATGTTATATTCAGAATAAGTTCTTCTTGGTTAGTGTATTATGCTTATATGTACATAGAAAAGAAAAATGTAGAGGAGAAAAAAGTCCCATCTTTTTAAGCAAATTCTCTCCTATCGAAAATAATATATAAAAAAAGCCAATGAGGCCTCTGTTAGTCAGTTTTTTGAAAGTTCATGGAAATCTTTAGGGCATGTCTTCACAAGAAAAAGTTGATAACCTAAAATATATGTCAGAAAATATATAGTCAATGGAGACCGCTCCATGTCAGCAATGTCTGTCAGAGTTTATTTCTTGGCACCTATGCCTGGAATAAGCTGCCACTTTGTTACTTTGACAGCTAAATTTTCATTTGGCCGTAATCTTCGTGGGGTCAACATCTAAGAAATTTACATTCAGAAGCAAAAACTGAGTTTTTTTCTATTCCATTTATTAATGTTTACGTATTTAAGAGGAAAATAACATATTTCTTGTAATTTCTCATATTTTCCTGTCAAAATGACTGATGTGAGAACATCAGCTATTTTTTGTGAAGATGTCGGGTTACATAAGAGAAAATATTAAACACTGAATGTATGATTATATAATAATTATTCGAATATATACTTTTGATTTTATTGAAGTATACAAGAAATTCATTAGATTTTAAAAACTTTAATTAAGGTATTGCAAAGTTTATTTGTCTTAAAATTGCATAATCATGATTTCATGATCACACAAAATTATAGGTTTTTTGCATTGCCTATTGAAATTAAAATTAAAACCAAAAAGAAAACACCTAACACGAATGATCTAAGCACGGCTTTTTAGAGAAGAGCGATGGAAAAAAATTGACCAATTTCAGTATTTTTGTGTAACTAATAATAATTTTTAATTAATGAGTTACAAAAATAAGAAAACTCGTAAATTCCATGATAGTTTTTAATTCGAAAAATGTTTCAACTTATTTATGTAGATATATGTTAAAAGCTATTAGTTTGTAAAAAGTATTCACAGGGTGTAGTTAAGTGTGAAAATATTAAAAAAAAATTTCACCAACTTGATTGTTCTTCTTGCATTGCAGAAAAGCCGAAAATGAAATAACACAACTCAAAATTATAACCCCAATTATCGAAGCGTTGATGCTTCGAATTAAAGAGTGTTTATAATTTATGTGATTATAAACGGATTTCTTAGAGAAATTTTTATTTTTAAATTGTAAAAAATTGTATTTAAAAAATGTATTCTTTAAGACATGAATTCATAGTTCATGCATAAACACGAATTAAAGAGTTTTGAATTAAGAAATGCACAAACCTGATTTTTGAAACAACAAAGTGTAAAAAAAAATACTAAATTATTGCTGCTGTTGTTAGATGATTAAGCTTGTTCCAAACTTATGTAGGTTTTCCTAATAGACATATGTACATACACATGTTAATAATCCAACCACTTGCAAGCCATTATTCCTATATTTATTTACATCTGTATATGCATGTACATACTTGTATTTATTTGCCTTTTATCCATGGAAACCACATATACACACATACTCATACGTACACGTAAATGGATCATATGAGAACTGAACTAGCGTATTTATGTTATACTCAGCGGTTTCATAATTTTAACTTTTTATTTTTGAGTATAATGCACTTATCTATGAAAAAGCGTGATAAAGTTTATGACAAATAAAATTTATTAAACGTTTTCTTTGTTTCTTTTGCTCCTTTTAACTCATTTTATTGATATGCTTCAGTTGTTTGGAATTTTTGATAATTATTATATATCAATTAATTTACTTTTTTGATTGGATTTCCGAAAGTAGTTCGACATTTCCAAGACATTGCCTTTCACTTTCGGCCAGGCTTTGTTAAAACGAAATGTAAACTTGGTTTGTGCCAAGCCGTGTAAACATAAATACATGCAAATCACGTTTGTGGCTAAAAACTCTCAAAAATCGAGCTACCCTAATACTAATTCAGCATAGCGTCATCTTTCTTTTAGTATCCTCAACTGGCCACTGTAACCACACACTTATGAGCGGGTACTTAACTTCTAACGCCCTTCGAATAACTATGTCTAAATACGAGTATGTTTGCATGTACTTCGTTGGTATATGAGTATAAGCGTATGTGTAAAGAATACTTTTTGTTAGCATTTCTATATATGTACGTTTATGTGTTAAGTGAAGTTTTTTGAAAAATTTAAAACCTTCGCCGCTACCATTTCACTGGCTCTTCTCTAACAATTATTTGAGTCGTACAACGCTCATTTGTCGGCCATCTTGCGGTCATCACTTTCAAGATTACGGTAGTTGGGTAGTTGCTGTTTTTGTTTTGATTGTAATTTTTGGTAAGCTGCCACATGAGCGGTTTACTGTGGCGCCACCTTTCTGCCGCACCGCTTTAGTTAATACTCGTTCGTTGAGTGAATCTTATAAAGTGCCGTGCTTGCTTGCTTCAAATTCTGCCTAAAGTTATGTCCGTTTTTTTTTTTTCGAGGGTACACACATAAAAACATACATAAGGTATATTCAGTTGTTTTCAAGTTACGCTATTTTTGGTTTGTTTTCTTCTTAAAAGTTTGATTCTGGAAGACTTTGTTGTTTTGGTGCTTCGGGTGATAGCGGCTGTTGTTCCCAACCATTGTAACAGTTATCGCTGCTGGCATATAAGAAACTATGTGTGTGTGTGTGTGTGTGTGTGTATATACACAGTTGCAAACATTTTATGGTCTTGCTAAGTACATTAAACGAAACTTTCGCTTGAGTTAAGTTTACAGAGTTTCACAACTAGCGAGCGGTCGAGTGGTTGAGTGGTTGAGTAGTCGCCTTTGGTCAAGAAGTGTTAAACTATTTATGTATGTACCTACTTGTATGTACTCATATATGTAGATAATCCATTGCTTGGCCGTTAATGCCTCGCAGTTGAACTTTTGCACACACACACACAAGCACACACACTTGCAAAATCAAATGCTCATGTAACCTTACACCAAGTACATATGGACTAATGTTCACTCACACATACGCGTGCCATGTATGTATGTATGTTTACTACAGCAATATTCCCGCCTAGTTCACTCTTGAGTGCAATTTATGCTGAAAGAATTAAAATTCTACGTTCGTTTCAATGGTTTGCTTAATCTGACAACTCAGCAAATGTGAATTTATTTAAAGTTGCGCCTGTCAGGAAGCAGTCCAGAGTGTGTACGATTTGGTAGAGCAGCAGCAGATACACAGGAAGCTCTCTAAAGTTAGTTTTGAAAAGTTGTTTTTATTTTTGTTGGCGCCAAATGTGTAAATAAATGACGTACAAATCGCTACACCATTACCGGGTAGGAGAATAATGGAATGTTGAGTAAAAAGCGAAAAAATAAGCATTAAGTTGCCACGTGATCAATAAAACGAAACTCCAAAAAACAATTTCACATGAAAATTCAAGGATTTTTGGACTTAGTACTCTCTTGGAATGATATAAAAGTATGCTATGAAGAATGTTAATATGTGTTTATAGAAATATAATACCATATAAATAAATCAAGTAAAAAATGGGTTTCGTTCAAATAACTCTACAATTGGGGGACGAGTTAGCTTTGAAACAGACGCACAGACGAAATGACAGAAAAAAAGACGGACATGGCTAAATCGACTTAGCTTATGGTCCTGATCATTTCGGTTTACTTTTTGTTGGGTCTATCTTTTGTCCATTTCCATGAAAGGTAAAAAAATTCATTAGAAAATTTGATTTGACGCCTGACAATGAAACCACTATTTATGTAAGATGTTCCTAAGTCGAAATTTTTTAAATACATTTTTGTTTTATGGAACTAGATCAATAGGGTTTAGTTGGATAAGAAAAATAAAATTGCAATGGTTAACATATTTTTAAAAGGATTTAGTAAATTATCAGATATTATTAAGTATCTGAATAAGTACATAATATTACTCACATATTTGATTAGTTTTAAATAAAATAGTTTAAGTGGAAGATTATAAAAATATGGAATATATTCAGAGAATTTGATTTATTTTAAGGTTTCATTGAGTATTTGTTTTATATTAGATTGGGCAGTTACTATTACACCACACAATTTTTTTACGGCTTTGGCTTTGTTCCTGTGGTCAAAATAAATAGCTTGACAAAAGGCGTACAAAACCAAATGTCACTAAATATAACATTTTTTGTAAAACACTGTGTTATAGTAATTTTGAGTGAGATTTTCCATGCAAAGTTTTCTTCAAAATGCTTCATTTTCACATGCTGGCTGTTATTGAAAAAGTACAAAAAAAATTTAAATAAAAAGCTTTGCTTCATTTCTATCATTTCATATTGGGAATAAAAGTCAATTAATTAAGCCGCAATTACTTTGGCTTATTGTTTCCAAAAAAATAAAATTAAATACACTGAGTTCATATTGCTGCTTTGGACTCGTAGTGGAACACCTGAAAAATCCGAATAAAAAAATTATTTATACAAGTAGCTTACAGCGAAGAAATTATGTTGTTAAATTTCTAAAATTAAATAATATAAAATTCAATAGCATTGTAGCATAGCTTACATTTACTGTTGATATATTTGACTATCCACATAACGTATACAAAAATGAATTTTTATATGGAAAAAGAACGCAACATTTGCAGTAACTTTCAGACACTTTAAACCTGCCATGACTGGGCTATAGAAGTGAATATTAAAATATTCTTTATAAAAAGTTGGTCTGCCAATAGCTAAGCCTCTATAAAAGGTAGTATTTATATTTTTCAAATTTGAAATACTCTAATTAAAAAGTAATGCTTTTTAATTAAAATTTATGCATTTAAAAAAAAATGTAATTTAGAAAAAAAATATATCAAAATGAGCAAATGGCTCGTGGCCATCTTTCTTGTGTTAAGGATGCAAGCATGCTTTTGGTCAGGGAACTTTGCAATTTTTTAACCATTTAAATATAATTTTAAACCGGTTTTGTTACAAAAATTCAATAGAGAACAGCACATTAATTAATTGCACATTTAACAGAGAAAAAAATATAAGAAAAATAATAATAACAATACAATTTTTAATAGCTTGTTTGGCAAGAATAAAATTAAGAACTGGTTATTGTAGCTAATTCACTACTAAAATATGTCAAATACGGAAAATTTTTGTGCCACAAATGACAAATCCACGTTTGAGTCGTGCTGAATCGCTTATGCGAGTGTACCTTAGTGTTTTATGTATGCGAAAATTGCAATTATAATTGAGTAAAAGCAAATGCAACGAGAGTAAATTGAGTTGGAAAGGGGATAGTAAAGCGGATGATGGTAAAGCGTAAGGATATATTGTATCGTACTTGAAGTATAGTTGTATGAAAATAATATTACTTTATATGAAGACAGACAATAACTGCAATACAAGCAAAACTGTGCACTTGTTAAATAGGGAGTACGAGTAGATAAATACAAGTGATACAAGCTGCAAGCTACGGCAATAAGTATACGAATGCAGATAATGAAATTGTAAATGTACGCAAGGTAAAACAGTCGAGTGATTGCTGAGGGTTTTTTTTTTATTTTTTTCAACTTTTTTTTTGATATCAAAACAATTTGCATTATTTACGTTTTTATGCCAGCTCTCTATTTTATATTCGTGAAGCATTTCACTTATACTCGTATCTTAACAAACCCACTTCGCTCTGGCTCTGGTTTTTACGAAAAGCATTGAAAACCCGAAACAAAGTAAAAAATTAAAGTAAAAAGTAAAACACGCATTCTCTCTGCTCATACATACATACATAAGATATGCATCATACATAATAAGCGAGTACTTTGCATTCGCAATGCAAACCTTTACGTCTGTGCAAGCCTACAAACTTCAGTTGCCGCTGCTTGGATAACTCAAAAACCTGCATCTCCAATTGCAGCATGCAGCTGAAGTTCGACATCATATCTTTCTATAAACTCCACTGCCACTTTGCAAACATACATCCATGTAGGCGAGTATTTATGTAATCGTATTTGTATGTAAGGATCTGTCAGCTTACTTTGTAGCTTTCTGGTGTTCGCTCTATTGTTACATTAATATAATTTTGATGTTTTCCTTTGCTACTGGACAGTTCATTTAAATGATTTTTTTTAATTTAATTTCGTTTGTTTTACATGCTACTATCGGCTTAATGTAAGTTGAAGTAGCAGACAACTACGTATGCATATCGAAAATAAATACAGGCAAAAAACATGTGCACTTTACATCCAGCGCTTTCGTCTGTGGTCTCTGTACTTGAAGCCAGCTTACCAGGTGCTCTTGAATGTTTTCTCCGCTTCGCTCACTCATCTCCTGCTTTTCGACGGACACGGCTTGCAATATTTCGCGTTTATTTTTCTTAACTGACAATTTGTCATTTTTTAGCATGCGCAGGGATACAGTCAAGCGGGGAAAAATTCAATATAGCAATGGAAACGTTGGTAAGTAAAGTGGTGAAGGAAGCATAAATGCTATTGTCGTTGTCGTTGTCGTTACCGCTTTCGTCTTTCTGGTTGCGCGTTTGTGGTACTCAATCTCAATCGTAGCCCTTTCTTCGATTGGAGTAAGCAACAGATATTTTTTTTTACTATTTTTTATGCATATGATGCAGTGTTATTTGTAATAAAATGAACTTTCCACTTGTCATCAGAATACACAGTGGATGGAAGATAAGTATGTTGTGCCACTATCGATATACCATAATTTTTGACTTCATAATTTTTCACTGCAATATTTGTGTAGGTAAAACAGTTAAAGTTTTAAGGAACTGCTTTGTGCTTTATATGCATCCGTTGATCAGTTAATTATTTGCTGCAAAGCGTTTGTGTTCAGACAGGGCGTATGAGTTACGATTTTTTACAATGTGTGAATGGTTAATTATTTTCAATAATTTTTTTGTACCATGGCTAATATTGAGGTGTAAGTTTAGTTTGTTAAATTTTGTAAGAAGTAAAATATAATTGCAGATATTCTTAAATAATAATAATAACTAAAGTAAAAAAAAAATCGATACACTTTTTTCGATATACGAGCATTCGAAAGTCCATATTAAATCATAATGTACTTACTCTTTGCGAAATTGTATGCAATAATTTCTTAATTCTTGCGGAATCGAATCTGGACAGAAAATCACTTAAAAAAAAAAAATAAACCAAATAAAAACTAAGAGATCAACACTGAAAATTTTTAAAATTTGTTTCTTATTTTTTGAAAACGTCACAGAAGTAAGTACAATGTCAAAACCACTTTTTTAAAGCCAAATTTATTAAAGGTTGACGGAAAATCATCTTACGATTTTGTTTCGCTGGCGAATGATACGAATTTTGTTGGGTTTCACTAATTTGAAATTTTAGTTTTTTCTCAACGAACGAGTCTAAAAAAAAAATTAGTAAACACATGCATATTAGTAACACCAACCTTGGATTTCAGTATTGAAATAACCGGGATCTTAATATTTTTTATTGCACACAAAAAACACCTTTTTTTCCAAAATCACAAATATATCACAAATGGAGCAAAAGTTAAAAAACTTTTTCTGTAGCCGAAGGAATTGTATTGTACCTTGGCTGTTAAAAAAATATATATATTGTAGTAAACAGACGTTCAGAAAAGTGAAAATATTGATTAACTACTTTGTATGAAATGTCTTTGCCCATAGTAGGTTAGACCAGATTCAATGAATTAGTCTTAAATCTATAACTAAAAAGTTTACCTGACCTATGCTGTCTTAACATTTGTTGATCTATGATGAATATTATGTTTTGTGAAGGTAAAGCCTGCAGGAAAGTCTTCAGAATATGTTTTACTTGCTTTTAAATTTCATTCCTGTTGCGTTCTTCGTCTTTATAAAAATAACTCTGTAATTCCATTGCATTATAAACGTTTCGTTGCTTAAACAAATTTATACAGAATTAGATCAACGGGTCATTTGATTTATCCTTTAAAATTAGTCGATTTTCTATTTTTTCTAGCTCCTTTTTACTTTTTTATTTTATTTTATTTACGATTAGACTTAACGGATAACGAATAACAATCAGTATTGTTTTCTTCTTTTTCTTGTCCGACAGTGTGAATTGTTGGTATTTGTTGGAACGATTTTCCGTCATCCCTTGTCAAGTTTGGTTTGGAGACAAACCGGCTTTGGCGTTGTGCCATCTTCAGTGTCAAATTTCATTCTGTACATTTTATGTCTGCTGTTCCGTATTTATTTAATTTTTTTGGTCAATCAGGTATTGGTGCATAATCGTAAATGTTAACAAATGTTAAGTGTCCTAAATATTGGTACCTAAAGTCTCGCGCGGTTAGAGTCCAAAAATGTATATTTTATCTCGAATCTGCCTTTGCGGTATTGCAGGTTTGTTTTGTATGTTGGTATCTGTCATTTTACCTACGTCTTTGTTTTGTTTTTTGTAAACAAGCCTTAATGGTGCAAATACCGCATCAGAGTTGCTGTTTATTTGTTCGTTTATAACAATCAGCTTTCAATCTTTGAACTTATATACTTAATGAATGAGTTCTCAATAATTTTAATTTTATTAAGTGAGTTAAAAAAGCGATAAAGGGAGGAGTGCATCATTCACATCCATAGTTGACGAGTGAAAGCGAAATAGGTGTGCAAAGTATATACATTTTTATCTGCATACAAATTTCTATTTTTATGCTTGTCAACACTGTACTGAGTAATGCCAGTGCGTTTGATTAAATACACATACAGTATGTGTTAGTTTAGAGCCAAAGCCACTGACTGACAGACAGATGGCCGGCCGGTAAGTGCGACAGACGAACATGCAAAGAGACATTGAGTGCCTTTGCGAAATGAAATGAAAACGAATGAATGAGCAAGCGAATGAATAGCTAGCTATGTATATATATTATGTATATTCATATGTACATATGTATGTGCCTAAGTGGATGCATGACAAGCGGACAAGTAAAAAAGAGGTCAGATGAAAGCAAACAAATACAGGCTAACTATGCAAAAATAAATGCTATAGCTGGAAAAAGCTGGACAGAAAAAAAAACAAGAATACACGTATCACATTGGGACACGCCAACCTTATTGTCGTACTTCTGCGCTCTCAAAGCCTAAGCAGGACAAAGCAGTTTGAGTGACGCCGGTTTACAGTGTGCTCAACAACCGCCCATGCCCATCGCCAAATACTTGACCATATACACCATATACACATACACACGCAATTTTAGATATACATACGCCTGCCAAGAGTAACACTCGCCTGCATATAGCTTTGAGGAAGAGAATATACAAAAAAAAAATATTTTGCAAAATGAATATCCTAATATGCCGTTCGAGAGCCTTAACTAAAACTGGGACTGGACTTTAAACTGCAGGAACAGCCATAGCCGGAGTTAAAAATACACTTTAAGCCAATGAGTTTACGAGTCGTCGGTTTATGCTTCTCGACTGATATTTATTTAAAATTTTTTTTTTTTCGTCGCCTACAACAAGCAAAATATGCCGAGCATGTGAGTTCTGCAAATGTTGAATGGCATGTGCGTATGCGTGTGTGGGTATATGTAAATGCAACACAAAAAAGTTGAATAAGCAAAATGGAAAAGAATGACTAAAATCCTTGAAAACGAGGACAACTGTTTAAGATGCAAGGAAAGTGAAAAAAAAAATCATGCACTTTGTATATAAATGTATGAAAATGTATACATATACATATACTTACATATGTATGTATGTAACATATGTAGATGAGGCCAAACGCAGGTAAGATTGATTCAATGACTGAGCGGCTGCCTAACTGACTGACTGAGTGTTTGAATGGCTGATAGCCTACAGTTATTCATATGAGTATATGTACATTGAGCTCATACATACATACAGACATGCTTGTGTATATATGTACATAAGCAAGTGCGTGATGCTAATATAAAATGACGTCTTTAAAGGAGGCCTTCAACGAGTTAAGCTTGCAACGTGCAAACCACTATCCATTTACGGACATGTCATGCGACTTTTTCTTTTAATGCGACACTCGAAAGCATTGTCATCGATGCTGCATATGAAATGCTAATCCGTTTGAAAGAGCAATATTTTATACACAAGACCTTTTCACATAGAACACTTTTATCGTTGCACTCAACAACGTTGACTAAAATTAAATTAGCACTTTTCTAGCACTGGGTTTTTTTAGCCGAAGTGGCGGCCACTCCAGCTGGTAAATTAGCATTCGCCACATAGATTTCAAGCTATGCCACTTGTACTTTTACTAAGTGCGAACTGCTTTCTACAAACAAACGCATATATGTACATATGTTTGTATATTAAATTTGCTGTGACCACAATGTACTAGTCATTGTATTTACATAATTTTTTAAGAGATTTTAACACTCACCAATTGTAAGCGTAGAAATGCATATTACGAGGACGGTTTGATAAGTCGGTGCCATTTTGAATAAAATATATATTTAATTTTTAGCAAAAAAAAAGACTTCTATTTCTCAACATAATCTCCTCTAAACTCTATTCACTGAGCCCAACGTTTTTCCAATATATTGATTCATTTATATCAAAATATTCGTTTTAAAATTTTATGTACCCGCACCGGAGATCTGTTGTGAGTGTGATCGAGCCTGTTTGATCACCCGCCACTGAATTTGAGCACGAGCGAACGCCACACTCCTTCGAGTGGCACACCCGAGACCTGCTTTAAGCATACTCGAGTTTGTTCGATCACCCTCGCTAAGAGTTCCGTACAAGCGAAAGCCACACTCAAAAACTATGTGTGGGACCGTATTGGGTATTGGAACATCCGCAGCTAACCCGAAAATCTATGCAGACAATTAACGACATAAATCTACAAACAGCCATACACGGATGTAGGCGCCTTAATGTCGCAGTTTGTTTAAGCAAAAGTGTAAAAATGGTGATATGTAAGTGCAGTATACACTTAAACGAATGATAATATTGAAATAAGGAATTTCTACTATATGTACTAAAGCATTTTAAAACGATACTATTTTTATAAGCGTAAGCGATCTTAATAGAAAATCCAATTATTAGTTGCTAATCTGTTTACAATGCATGTGTGTATGTACTTATCTACAGGTAACGAAAATGAAGACACAACATTTTTCAATTTCGGTTTTTATTCATAAATACGACTTTGTATAAAAAAAAAGAAAAAAATAATTTAACTATGTACATAAAAAGCTGTTTAAGAAATCATTCCATGGTATTTATCAATATTGAATATAAGATACAAATATCTAAAGAAACTTATTTCACACATAGTATGTATGTACAGCCTTCTAACCACCAAGCATTAAATATATCACCATTACCATTGTCAAGTTAAAGTCGGCTCTAAGCTTAGCATCAGCTTCGGAAAGTATGTC
Organism: Philophylla caesio; assembly: GCA_963971545.1. Classification (NCBI taxonomy): domain Eukaryota; kingdom Metazoa; phylum Arthropoda; class Insecta; order Diptera; family Tephritidae; genus Philophylla; species Philophylla caesio. The sequence continues at coordinate 36,344,801 of OZ020607.1, forward strand.
AAAAAGTTGCTACTAACTTATCAAAGCATTCACAAAAAAAAAATTCAAACTATCACTACGCTGGCGATTGCACACTACATTACAAGGTCAAACAAGAAAATTTTGCGTACACTCGAACCCAATACAGTGCTTATGAAGAGCACTCGAGTGTTGTGACCAATATGTACGTCTTTACCTTAGTGGCTAACGAATAATACTTGTGCCCGTTTAAAGGAATGAATACAAAACGGGTTTGCTTAGATGCTCGAGAATACACGAAAATTTTGTACCCGTTGCAGCTGTCTGACCCGCACCTTACGCACTTTCATTCTCCGGTCATCCAATGTTATGCCATAGATTTTATCAACGATTTCTAATGGAACGACTATTAAGAGATGGCAGTTAAGGGCAGCAGAGATTAATTTAATGTTTCTGCACAAGAAACTCTCAAAATCACTGCCACTGCTCTCCAACCGCCCTCGTACAAATGGAAACTGGAATGCAATATTAGACGTTCCTCTGCATCAACTCTTATACAAAGTTTGAATTAAAAGTAAAGATTATGTAATTCAATTATACTTGCAGCTTGATATTTCATTTCTTTGAATGTGAAATAATGATTATACTCGTACCTTAATATATGTATATGCAGTAGCTTAAATACTATTTGAATAGTGGTATTTATATTTTATTTAATTCACTTTTATTAAGTTCTTTAACTACTCAATTTAAGTTAATCAATTAAAATATAAAAAAGGAAATTGTATTTACTTGTCTCAAAACGAGCACAAAAACAATTTAAAACAATTGAGTTCAATTTGAATAAGACAACTCTAATTGTATGCCAGTTACCGGGTGATAATTTTTAACGGTTTGGCCTAGTGTGAGTTTTTCGTCTCTGCCGTCAGAAAGGCAGGAGTTCTGATCGCTTTCTTACTGCACGGGCTAATGAAGAGCAGGCTTCAGAGCTGCATTTCAAAGGTGATTGTAACGGTTGATTCCAATTCGCAACGTACTTTGGTTGCAATTTTGACTAACTCGCAATGTTTCAAAGCCGCCTTTCTTAGCTTTGGAATGGAATAGCTGCCAATCCACACCACTGATACGGTTTGCTCATTTGGTAAGCTGGTGCTCTCTTATTTGCTAGAGTTGCTATTTCGATGCTCTGAATTACCAGATTTTCAGTGTTGACATAATCGCCGAGGTTTCGAATTTTATTGCCTGGCAATTATATACCTTGCCACACAATCTTCCAATCCATGGATCGAATTGGGTAACAACAATTTCTTGATTGTTATGAGGGCAGTCACCACTACGATCAAAACTGCATATTCACCAAGAAAAAGTTTTGGCAAGCGCTTCTCCTATCATCGATTCTTTAATGAATTTGCAGGTAATCAAAACAAGTTTTTCGATTGCTGTTTACATTGCCAGCCATCCAATAACTTACACTGGCGTTACATTACAAAAGTGCTTCTGAGTATTGAGGCTAAGAAGCGTGCGATTTGAAAAATCTTCTATTTTTCGTCTTATTCTTTGAAATATGCAGTTATTTTTCTTATATTGCGAAAGTGTACTAAGCTTGTTTTTATAAATTTCTGGAAAAGTTTACTGACGTGAAGTGACGTTTAATTTGCAAATTGTATTTTAAGTGAAATAAATTATAATAAAAGATGAAAAAATTGTGTAAAATAAGCAGCATATATAGTAAATGGCATTTAAAACGCCTCATTAACAAAGAGAAAGCTCTTTTCTGTGAAAAACTCCAAGGCATAAAAAAGCCAAATTAATTTCCAAGAAATGTAAACAGTGTAAACGGGGAAGACCTGAGCTTATTATACCTGGAGGATGGAACAAAAACTTAGAAAGACTTATTGCCGAAGTAATTCTAGAGTATAATGCGGATGGAAAAAACCTTTAAAAAGGCTGTGAAATTCTTAAATTTACTTACTGGTACATTTTCATTTACAAATGCTAAATATATAAAAGGACTGTTTTAATATTAATTATTTCTTTTTTAGAAGCGACAGTCGTGGAAGCCAAAAACATCTCAAGGTTTCTTAAATAATTTGCGGCATGGGCTTCGATGTGTCAAAAATAAGCACTTCAAGAAAGTGTGCTTATAAAATAAGGAAAATATTAAATGTATAGATATATGTACGAGTATGTATGTCTTTAGAAACAAATGTGTATGTATATCCGAATATCTAATATAAAAGTGCTAAGATTTAAAATACTTTCATTTAAAATTTCCTTATTATTTTTAAACCGGTTACGAAAGCGTTTTTAAGTAATGCGCTACGTCATCGGATCTATCTTTACATTGGGAACGTGTTAAAATAGTGCTTCTTAGTATTGCAAAGTGTAAGCGCTTCAGCCTAATGACATGCCTGTGTTAAAATCATCGGTGGTCTCATGTGGTTGGTAATGTGTTACTCAACATTCGTTGCATTACCAATCCGATTCGGGTTAAGCTAAGATTTAGCTGTGCAGATACAAATCTATATTCTGAACATATCATAACTGTGCACGATGCGTATGTGTGTGTGTGTGTGTGTGACGTTATGCCCCGTTCGTGTGAATGCCGTTTGAGTATGAGCATAAATTCACTTGCTAGATATTCAGACAAGAAAAAAGCAACTCGCGATATAGCCAACACAATTGTACTAGTGCTGATGTGTTTAAGCATCTAAATCGTATGTCACCTTACATGCTTCCTCTTCCTCAATGATATGCAACGTTCATTGTTTTGTATTAGGCAATCATGATACAGCTGATTTATGAAGTGTATTCATTAGAGCGCTTTGTTGTACACACAACAAAGCACATTTCATTTTATTTATTAAATTTGGTTTGCTACGCTTGACAGAACTTGCCTTTAATTTAATGATTAAAATATAAAATTTTCGCATTCAACGATATGTTGAAACACTTCGGTGGGGAAAGTTGACGCAAACCAAAATGGCAATATATGTACTATGTACGCTTTGACAATTTCAGATAATGAATGCTACTAAGTCGAGCGAAAATTTATTAAACCCAATGAAAATGACGTCGAGAGAAAAAATATTTGTGAGTAAATTTATTAATGAAAATATATATGTACATATGTTCATATGCTATTTTATTTATGTATGTCGAATATCAAGACATATTTTATATGTGTAAGTAAAATATTGGAGATGTATTTTGCTTGGACCGAATTAGTCTGTCGATATCGGAAATTCAAATAACTAATTTGATTAATTGAGTGTGCTACTAAATTGAAGCGATGCTAAATATTTTGTTTATGAAAATTTATTAAGCAAATGCTTTTCGATGATAAGCGAAACTCAAGAGTATTATGTGTTGCATAGTCTAATTGAAATACCAATTATCTGTAAATGCGTGCGCTGCTGTTATGTACATAAACAAAACTTCGCCAATTTAAATACTTAAATAAAAAAACAGTTGATAATTTTATTGCGCTCGAGGCCAGTTTATGGAATATTTTATTAAAAAATAAAACAACAGTTTTCAATGGTAGAAGTTATAGCAGCTATTTCGGAGATCACCACATCTCCTTATCAGACTTTTTTTTTAATAATTAAATTTATTTTTCATAACCACTGATGGGGAAATGTGGTGAATTCCGAAATAGTTCTATAACTATTACCATTTAAAAACTTGTTGTTGTTTTTCAAACAAAATCTTCATTAAAACTGGCCTCGAGCTCAATAAATTTGTCAATTATTAAACATTTATAAGGCCAATAAATAAGAACAATTTAATAATAATTATAATAATAATCTCAACGGCTAAAAGGATCTAAGTAAATTAATATGTTGGGAATATAACGATAAGTCAGAATTAGGAGGGAAGTAGCAAGCAGCTAAATAAAAGAAACCATTTCCTATCATACAACTTAAATACATAAAAATTAAGATTGTATAAATTAACTGGCATTGAACTGAGTACAATATTTCCTCAGACACTCAATGAGAAACAATTAGCAAGAAGTAAACTCGTATCGAAATCGTGTAATCATTTACTTTCCTTCTTAAACTTTGAAAGTTTGAATTAGTTCTCTTACAATTTTAGAAAGCATTAGTTAGTCGCCAAGTACAAAACGAAGAATTTTTTTTATCAAAAGCATTTTTATGGCAGAAATATACTCGGAGGAGTTCTCAACGTGCGGTAGCCATTCGAAAAAAAATTTTCTATAACTTTTAATTTTTCAGCATTTGATATTTCTCAAACACCATTCGTTACATATCAGTTTTTTGTATCTAGCGAAAAAAAATAATGTAATACTAATCTTCTGTTGCAATATTTTTTGAGTCGCTTACGTTATTTGGGCGGTGAAGGCTGATTGATTGTCCTATGGATATAAATAAAAATTCACACAAGCTCATAAGTGTAAGTAGAAAAGTATATTTTTTTGGTTGTTAAGTATTTAAAAGAATTGCTAAACCTTTTTAAAACACGAATTTGAAGAATTTATACAAATTGCTTGCACTCACCAACAATTGCGAGAGAGGCGTCGCTTTCTTATTAATTTCGTTAAACGACGTCAAGCAATCCAAACTGATTGAACTCCTCATGAACCCACTCTAAGAGCAGCAATTATTTACATATACATATGAGTTGTGAAGCGCACATAATTACAACTCATACAAATCTTACACTTATCCACAAAGGAATTTTTCTAGACAGGGCTACTATTAATCCTTGAAGTTTGTCCCGGAAATTTGTAACAAGACTAATTTAATTTAATGCTTGTTCATAATTCCTTCAACAATAAACTCATCCAACAAACTTACATGCAACAATATTTGTATATGTGTATGTGTATGTACACGTGTACGTATATGTTTGCATGATAATAATTTTGGAGGCGGATATGCGTCAGATAAAAAGTGACAAATAAAGCAGTAAAGCAGTGGTGGTAATGGAAAATGTGAATGTTGCGGGTTATATTAAAACATTAAAATATATGTATATATTCACATATATTATAGGTAGGTTAGTACCTGCGTACAATATAACATGTGTAAAAGTGTATGTTAACATCAAAGTACGCGTGTTGATCGTACATACCGACACACACCATGAATGAATTTCAGGTAAAATAAAATGTAAACGCATGTCAAGTGTCATAAAACACATGCAAATAAAGTGCCTGAAGTATTTGCTAATGTGCATATATTTTTTAATTATCACTTGACATAAAATTGTCCACCTCTGTTGAGGTTGCCATTGTTATTGTAGGATGTTGATTTTCATTTGTATTTTTTTTATCTGAGAAAAAAGTTATGAATGTTTATTTAAAAAATGAAAATCATGCAGTTAAATTTTCAAATTTTGGTAACTCGCTTATTACACCAACTAATTTAACTACTCAATGATGCCGGCTTTTTTAATTTTTCATTCAGTAAGTACTTGTAAACTGAAATTTTTAACATAATTTTCAGAGAAACATTTTCTTGTATAATGACGTTAAGTTTTTGCCTCTGCATTAGCGTCGTTTACTAAGAGAAAAAAAATGATATTTATGATATTTTTTAAATCAGTCTCTGAAAAAAAAATGCTTGTACATTTATTTATTCATGAACATTTTCAGCAACGGCAAAGTACTTCTTCAGGCCACAGGTATAATGAAAATTATTTCTTGTGAATAGTTTTAAGAGCTGTATTGAAGCATTAAATACTCTTTATTCCGTATTTTCGTATTCTCAATAAACATGCGACGTTCGAAATCAATGCTTTTAGTAGTAAATGGATTAGGTAGCTCTCATAATCTGAACTATAAAATATAGTAAATAATTTGCTCGGCTTTTCTCGAGTTTGCTTCTTCAATGTGCTGAATTTTTAGCTAGGACATTTTTTTATATTAAATTGCATTAATATATAATTTTTATTTTTTTGGTATCATTGTCTGAATGTTTTGCGTTTTCACTAAGAAAAAAATGTACGACAAACTCAGATTGCAACCCTATTCAAAAGTGCTTTCCGATTAACGTTGTCGCAATATGAGACATTCCACACTATTTGAATTGGTCAATTGTCTATAAACGCAAAATAAATAAAAAAAAAATTTCTAAAAGTTTTACAACATCAAAAATGTAAGGTGCCTCTGCGTAAGACATTGCTTATCACTTCAACTGCTCGTAAAATATTAGATTTATGAAAAAAATTATTACGTACTTTTTTATAGATAAAAAGTCAGAGACTTACACATTTTTTTTAAGTAAAATTGTTCATATCTGTGTTTAAATAAAATGAAATGTCCATTGTCATTGGAATGTCCAGCAAATGTACAGCAGCAAACATTAAGAAAACCGTAAAGGTATTGCATGTGCAGCAAAAACGCACTGGAAAACATGGAGATATACAAACAGAAAACATTTGACGGAAGAATAATAAACGAACAGACGAACACCAACTCGGACGTAATATTTGAGCCATTGAAACTTGTTTACCAAAAACAAAGCACGAACTTAGGTACTACCAAAGAAACTAACGCACAGGACCAACACAAAACATCCCACAGGACAAAAATTACTTACTTCTACCTACCCATGTATACCACATAGGCAACCGTAAAAGAAAAAAACTTCACGCTGACAAATAAACCCTAAACTCAGGTAACATACACCTACAAATATTTGTTGGCTGCTAGTTAACGATATATACCGATACCTACGAAGGACAAAACACAATAAATAGGGACCGCCAGACGTAAGCTAAACATAACGAAAAATAACACTGAAGATGGCACAAAGCCGAAACCGGTTTGTTTCAAAACCAAATTTGACAAGGATCGACGGAAAATCGTTCCAAAATACATCAAAAATATAATACTTAAGTCCATCAAACAAAGTCAAATCATACAGACACACTTTACTGCTAAGTTTTTTTAATACTATTTCTTAGTTGTCTACTTAGTGCTATTTCATCTTGAAATAATCGCCTTTCAGAAAAGCGTCTGCTCTTGTGCAGTCCTTCCAAGTCAATGGAATAGAAGTGGTAAAATAGAAGCAGTGTGAAATAAATTTTCAGGAAAAACATATTAAGTACGCAAGTATGTATCTGTGTGTTTAAGTACGCACGAACTATATTAAGTTTGATCAAACATTTTATTATTTTTTTCGATTACTTGATATTTGCACATAATTTAAATAAAGTTTGGAAAATCGTTGGTTTTTTTGTTGCTTGTTTAACATTTTATTTTTCCACAATAATGATTTTTCACTGTTATACACATATCTTTTAAGAATTTTCATAATTTTTGAATTTGATTCAAGTTATTTAAAAACTGCTTGCATATCTTTCTAAAAACTTATTTATATGGCCAAGTAAAGATTGTTTTTCAAACAACATAACTTTAATGGGCTTTTTTTTAAGTATATTTTTAATGTATAATTGAGATAAATCACTAATAACAATTACTACTTAAATGCCATATTATCAAAATTGCTAGTACTTAACTCACTTATAAAACTGATTGGCTTTGCATGTCTGCAAATCTGTTAGATATTTCCGCGCTCACACAAGCTGAAAAAAAAACAAATATTTTGATCTGGCCTAGTAAATATATTTATTCATTCATATTCACGAAATTGCGTACTCTTTGTGGTTGGTTGTGGTTTTATCAAAGAAAAAGTACTTTTATTTAATTGAAATCCCGTGGTGAGTGCTGGCGAATTTGCACAAACAACATTTGCACGTGCAGATACATATATAAACGTACATATGTATGTACGTATCCTTATGCAATTTGTATTTTTCATTTTCTCTATTGTGTTCATATTCTAACTTATTTTTTAATTTTTTTCTTTTGTCTTACCACAAATGGTTGTTTCGTTGCTGCTTAAATCTTTCATTGAATGCACGCGCGTGCAGACAATTACGAGGGAGAAAGCACCTATTTTTCGACATCGGCTTTTATGAGCTTTTCCATCAATTTGAAAGTCGTATATTTTTAGTTTGGTTTTACAAGTATTGAAAAAATAAATTCGGTTGTTGTTCCACCGAAGCCTGATTTACTCTATAAAGCAGTTTTTTTATGCTTCGTTTAGCTTCAAAGCTGTAGAAAATTCAACATTAGCTTTTTTATTTGGTATTGTTTGTCCATATAACTATTTAATTTTACAATTTTTTTTGATCGTTTAGGCCGATTAGTTTTTTCGGGAAGTTTTTTTTTATTTGTATTAAATTTCAAAGAGACAATGCGCTTTGTTACATTTTATTGTCATTCAAATTTAATTAAACTTTGAAACCTTAAAAACTTGGAACGATTTTAAAAATTTAGTTACAATTTTAAATAATTTAATCTCAATTCGATACAAAAAATTTGCTCAAATACGAATTTTTTTTTTTTTTTTTTTTTTTTTTAATGAATTGTATGTCTTTTATTTTAAATTTGAATCATATATGGTACTCGTACAAAAAAAAAATTATTCGCTGAATTTCCTTTCGAATCAATTTATATATGTAGTTTCTCTCCTCGCCTTAATTAAAAAAAAAATGGGTACACAATTTTATGAGTCATTAAATTTTCACAATACAAAGTGAAAGTTATTTTTCGGTAGAATTTCGTGGATCAGTTACCATAGTACATACCCCATCTCGATATTATAAACTCAGCACGTATTTATGACAGTTAGTTTTTCTCTGATTAAATAATCTTTTAAATAATGCACAGTTGTTTTCACTGTTTTAACCATAAAACCCAAATTTAAAACTTTGTGTACAATTTGAAAATATCAAAAAAAATTTTATAATTTTACAACTTAAAGAAAAATAAAATGCACGTGCTTGTGTACGTAAGATTTAAGCCCATTCAATTTAATAAAAAAATATTAAAGCTTTAAGAGCAACAAATAACCAATGATTTAAAAAATATGTAAATTACTGATCCTTTTCGGTATTTTCAAAAAGTATCCAACAATTTACGATGATTTGAAGCCGGTTAAACCTTGGAATTGGATTTACTACAACGCTTCATACTCAGAAAAATATTATACATATTTTAGGAAGAACATTTAAAATATGATCGATTTTCAAATTTGCTACAAAGTTTTGAACACATTTTTATATGGTTTTGAAAATAAACAGTTTAAAATATTTTTATTGTCATATTTTATTGGAGAGCAGGTCTTCTAGCTATACAAAAGCACTTCAAATCCGAAAAAAAAACAGAAAACTGCAGTGATGCTTACTTAAAGGATATGCTGTTTGTGTTAAGTAAAATAATATAAACTTGCTATTTTGTAAAATGTGAGAACATATTTTTTCAATGAACTACTTCATTTTGAATACCAACAAATTACATAAAATTGTTAGAACTTAAAATATGTTATGGGTATTCGTCTAAATGCCTCGTAATAAACTTTGTTATTTGTGTATGAAAAACTGGTTTATTCACGAGGTTTACACAGATACGAGGAATTTACGCTTTTAGACGAATACCCTTAAAAAGTTTGTTTTAAAAAATTTTAAAGTTTAAATTCCACTTGTGTCTCTTATAAAAAAAAAAACTATGGTTTCTGTTTTAAATTTGCTTTCATTTGCTATAAATTTCAAACATCTTGACTTTGTAAAAAATATTGAACACCCTAGGAGTTGGCTTGTTTCTTAGAATTATCTGAGTGTTCGTTCTCTGCTGTTAACCGTTTTCACCGGCAACTTTTCGTAACTTTTCATTTAATACAAGCATGTTGGTATTCATACATACTTATGCCAATTTTACTTTAGCGTGATTGCGTTCAAATTGCAAAATTTCCAATCTGTTTGTCTGTTTCTAAGACTGTTTTTGTTACGTTTATATGTTTTTTTTTTGTGTGTTACTTTCGGCAATTTTATATAAACACAAGCATCTTCTTATAGGGTTCATGGAAACGTTTTTGTTGCTGTAAATTAAAGAAATGAATTTCATACTTATTTTGTAAGATATTTATATGTATTTTTATTGCTTCGATATTTCACTTATATTTATATAATTACTACTACTACTACCACAACGAAATGGCGTAGAGTAATAACATTTAAGTTGTTTTAAAATACGCCGAATTTCAAATTTATAGTAATTTTATTTTAAAATTTTTCATTTCATTCAGACAATGCTTTTGGAAAGAATTTATATCTCAGGCTTTAAATTACTAGCTACGAGTACATACTTTTCAAATTAGTTGCGAGTACTTTAAAAATTTACTTTGATACATTGGGTTTTTAATCTTTTTTTGTATTGCTTCTTTCTGTGTACTACTTCATGTTTGTGTAAAAGTAGTTTTTGACGAATTGGAATAATGTGAAATGCCTCAGCTGCTATTTAGGAGATTGCCGCACATCTTTATTTGAATGTTTTTACGATTTTTTCTTTAACACATATTCCTAGAATTTAAACGAGCAAACTTAGCTGCTAAGCCAAGCAGCTAGTATATTTGGTGCTATTATTGTCTGATAGCTTTAAAATGTAAACGAAGATCCTTTTTAACGCTGCTTTCTGGAACATGTCTACCACGCTAGTTGGAGATTTCGGAAGCATGGCCAACATTGAAAAGAATCTCTGCTAACTCCAGGCTATATTGGCATAAGTTTAAGTGGTCTATACCATTGAAGTCTTTATATACGAGTACAAACTACACACTTATATCGGACATGTCGATAAGATGGAGAAAAATGCTAAGAAACCATTTCCTACTTCTCAAGCTTCTACGATATCTATGAATGAAAATGTCCATAACATCCACTCCACTTATTGAAATGTTTGATAATTTGAGGACGTGGAACGCTAATATATGTATCTCTTTTCGGATTTGGCAAATATTTCTATTTGATACACGGTTGCTGCCTCAGCACACGATGTATGAAAAGTCACAGCTATGTTGCACTTCTGCTAACGGCTATAAGCTCAACACTTTCAAAATCGGCTATTTGTTCTTCGTAAAAACCACATGACATATTTGTCCTTTATCTTACAATTTACTTATATATTCGCTTGAACGGTAATCAGACAAAAAATTTCTTGTTTAGAAAACATGGCTGATCAACAGATTCGTAAGTGCGTATTGTTACAGATCTACAGCATTCATAAAAAAAAAAACACTTTTAGCAAATACCAGTTTGATTTAAAAAATTAATTACTTACCGTTGAATTATTTATTTATATGAAGTAAATGAAAAATATTTTCCATCCTTTATTTTTGAAAACAAACATATTACACTTGATCAAAACTATATAAGTGCGCACTGACCACCCGTGAAAGACTGAAAAGAAAATATTAGATTTCAATTAAAAAATATTAATAAATCAAAAAAAATTAGCAAAATTGTAAAATATTGTCTGAAGTTTGTGATTTATTTACAACGCGATAGTTTTGCAACAATATGCATTTAAGTGTTAATATTCGTTTAATATTCGAAGTTTATATCTACAATGCTTTTGAAGCTATTGCCCTTTTCAAAATTATCATCTCGTCACTCAGAAATGTTTTGAATTAATTTAAAACTCGATTTTTTCTAAAATAAATTTCTTATATTTGCTGCAAATTTATTTGAGTTAAAATTTTTTTAATGTAATTTAGCTAAAAATTTAATTTTCTACAACATTCAAGGTATTATATTTGTTTTAAAGTCAGCTGCTCTTGGGCCTGACTCTATATTTATTCAACTTTATGGACAGTGAACATATGCAAACATGCATTCGAACTGATGACAAGTTTCCACTATCCAAATTATACACATTTTATTAGTTTAAACTTTTTTTGAGCGTGCAATTTTGAATGGGCTATTTTGATTTTAATACAACAAATTGCTGGGTAAAAATGCTAACAAGTCATTTTTAATTTTTGACGCTATTAATTGGCATTATACCGACATTATTTCTATTATGCTTCAGACTTTTTTTAAACGCAAGATATTAAAAATCACTAGGAATAATTATCCACATAAAGCTGGCAAGCTTATTGTTTTTAAATTAAATATGCTAAAACATCTATGTATGTATGTATGTGATACAATTTTTTTTGAAATATTTTATATATCGGCCATAACCGCCAAAATGACGTACCCGACAAATTAAAAATTTTAGAGAAGAAGGCTGATTCTCTTTAATTTCTCGGCGGAAGCAAAGCACATTTGAATAAATATACAGCTCCCAGTTTCACATTCACAAATTTCCCAGTGTATTCGGTTTCAAATCACATGTTTGGTGCTCTCAATTTCACATTCACATACATTTTTGTGAATTGAATCCGAATGATTGGTAGTATGTGAAATGGAAAGTAAATGACAAAAAGTGTGGGAATGTTTAATTATTTTCGATTGGAATAATTTTTTAAATATTCTTTGATATTTGTAGAAGCCCTTTATGACATTTCTGTATTCGTTTTTTTATTGAAATATGCGTATTTTTAAGTGTTTTGCTGATGGCTGCTCAAAAAAGCATACATAGCTGATTCCGAAAGGGAAATTTCAACAACAGCTGTTTGTGAATTGCCACAACGATAACTAATATGTGTGACAGGGATGACCTGATATGCGAAGAAATTTGTGATATTTGGAGCACACGAACTCACTTACACAGGAAATTTTTAAAATTCAAATGTGAAGCTTAACTGCGGAGAAAAATAGTTAAAAAGCACCTTCCTTTTGGCGGTTATGGCACGATATATTATATAAATTTCGAAAGTGAGGCTTATATGGCTTTTATTTAAGAATATACAGTATTTTAATTAAAAAGTATTGGTAATTAAATAGAAAATCAAATAAATTGTCAAAACTTTTTAATTTGGATTTTTGAAGTGTAAATTATTAAAAATGAAAATAAGCAAATCAGAGTGGCAAAGACTTTCTTTAAAAAATGGTTGCTTATTTTTTCAAACAATGCTGTATTAAGTAGATATGTATGTTTGTATTAGTTGGTATGTTTAAACTTCTAACTGTCTATCCAGTTTTCACTCATTACACTAAAATACACATTCATTCAAGTGAGAAAAAGTAATTACTATGTAGATATATGAAACTATATAAGACGCAACTGCATCACTTACATAAATATATTCCCGCATGTACTCGTATAAAAGTTTGTTTTGTTTATTTTGTTTTTATATTTTCAAAAATTACAAAATAAGCGACTACTGGTATCGCTTTCGTCTCATTTCTTTAACTTCTCTATAAAAACTTGTTTGTGTGCGCATGTTTATGTGTGTATTCATATACATATATACTCGTATATGTATTTGAAAGTTTGCAGCATGTTGCTTATTTTTATTCCTCATACAACTTAGTTAAGCTTACAGTAACGCAGCATCACTTTGTTCAAATGCAGCTTTACTCAAACCATCTTTCCACTTAATCCAATGCAGTTAGTCAGTGATTCCTTCTTGCAGTCAGCGATTGTCAGTCAGTATTTTATTTATTTATTTGTATGTTTGTTTGTATGTCTGCATGTATGTAGGTACATGCATTGTAACATCTTTTCTTTATAACTCTCTCAACGAATGCATTCGTATAATATGATTGACGCAGAAATGCTTGCAATTGTTGATACATATCGAGATCTGTATGTACTGTAGGAAAATTTGAGAATAATTTTTTGAAATTATATAATAAAAAATAAATTTAAAAATCTATTGCTGGTTATTTCAGTGTGTATTAAACGTGTTAAAGTTCTTTAATATATTAAGTTAATTTTGACGTGTTTATCATTCTTTAGTATTTAACTTAGTAAATACTAGTGCAATGAGCCGGCCAAACGTTACAACCAGAAAAAATTTGCAAGGTTCTTTTAAAATGATTTTTTTCTGAAACTAACTTGACGGGTAAATTAATGAATCTCCTTTTTGACAGTTTACCTAAATAATAGGTCCATTCCTTTACTTTTACTGTAAGTTCCTAAAAAGTGTTAAAATGCAAGAGAGTAAGGTAAAAACCCTCTCTAATTGAGAATTAGAGGAAAAAGTACGGGAATGCAAAAAACCATGTTTTTAGCCTAAGAAGCGAATTTCAGAATATTTATACAAAAAATGGTTATAAAAACACTTAAACGCAAGCAAAGCTATCACAAGAACTTACGATTTTATTTATTACTTTAGCACTTTCATTTTTTGTGATTTCACAACAATACTGCTAACAGCTGATTTTGACACTTTTTGGATATTTACAGGCAAAAAAAGTTCTGACTAAATTCTGTAACTTCGGACAAGAAGAGAGTCGCAGTTACCCTATCAAGTGCGCTCTCAGTTACAGTTTTTTTGAGTACGGGAATGCTTTTTGGACTAAATCCTGTAAAAAACTGTAAAAACTGTAAAAAACTGTAGATAAGGAATGGACCTAATATCTAAAATAATTTTTCTCGGTTGAATTGTACATTTTGCTATGACATATATTTGTAGTTAAACGATTTTAGACGTTGAAAATAAATATTTATTGTCTTTTATTAAGAAATGAAATGAAATTTTGCACAAATATCTGTCATTATTAGTGAAAATACTTAAAGATCAGAGAAATAAAATATATAGCTACCATACAATTATTGCCTTTTTTACTTGCTATATACTAATGTTGTATCAAAAAGTTGCCGTTTCGCAAGTTCGGTCACACAAATTCTTCACATACATACAAATATATGACTCAGTAAAGTCTTAAAACAAGTAAAAGTTGGGGTAATTTTTCTTATGAATTATTAATTTATCCTTTTTAAATTGTATTGTTAGTTTTATAAATTTTTTTATAAATTTTTTATAAAAATGCAGTTTCTTTGTAAAACGCACAATAAACCATAATTGTTCATTTTGCTCCAATTGTTGATGCCATGAAAAAGTTTTTGCATTTCTCTTAAACCTTATGTGCGTGGCTCGCTCGTAGTTTATTTGTATATTCGAATAATAAGAAACAAAAAAAAAAAAAATATTATTAAGAAAAATGTTTTCATTTTGGTTCTAATTAAATAATAAGGCCTGTTCTGCATTTCGATTTCTACAAAATGGGTCGGAAACGGAATGAATAGCATTGCCATACATCAAAAGCGAGCAATTTTTTAATGTTTTAAAGTATTGTCTACGATTTCTCGAAAAGAAAAGAATAAATTCTGATCCTGGAAGAACTGAAAATACTAACAACTGTAATCAAGTTGCAGAACAGGCCTAAATATTTATGATTTTATGGTATTGTTGTTGTAGCAGTTACCCAAACGCTGTTCAAACCCGTGAATCCATCAGCCTTTATCCTCGTTAAATGTTTGTATATATTTAGGTTTGAATAATGGATTCGAATTGTACTCGGCATCAAAACGTCAAAATTTAAACTTTGTTCAAGTCAATGAATCTCACTAAAATACGAATATCTATGACATGAAGAGTTCATTTAAAACAAGACAATTTGAATCAAAAAAAGCTAATAAAAATGAGAAGAAGAGATTGTACTATATTCGATGTATCTTTAACTTGGTCGCCAAATGTTGTCAGTTGAATGAAAACGATTGTACATTTGAAGCGCTATTTCGGATCTTCGCGAATTCGACCCAACGAACGTCTAACATTAGACAGCGAAATACAAAGCAAAACGCGAGTAGAGTTTTTCGCAATGGAAGTGCATTTTCGATTTCCTTGCAGGATTGCTGTAGCATAAGT
Organism: Philophylla caesio; assembly: GCA_963971545.1. Taxonomy (NCBI): domain Eukaryota; kingdom Metazoa; phylum Arthropoda; class Insecta; order Diptera; family Tephritidae; genus Philophylla; species Philophylla caesio. The sequence continues at coordinate 36,360,394 of OZ020607.1, forward strand.
TTATGTGCTCATACACACATTCAAGCATACATACATACATATGTATGTATATGTACGTATTCTGCCTGTCTCAGTGCATTTATATGCAACTAACTTTAGATTTTTGTATGCGCTTCTTCAGAAAACACTTTCTCCCTACTCCTCCTGCTCGCACCATCTTCATTCGCACCGTCACGACTGCTTCTTGTTACGTCATATGCGATGTTGAATTTTGAGTGAATGCCATATGTATACGCGTATATGCATATACATACATTCATACTTATACTACTCGTACGCATACTCGTATATACATATGTATGTCCAAATGTTTTATATAGTAGTACTTATAATATGTAGAATTGCGTGTTCGTTGAAGTGTGTGTGTGCATTGCCTTCCCAAAGGATGCACACAAATGTCCTTTTTGTGGCCTGCTTTCAGTTCATTTATTAAAGCAAGTGGCGGCTTCTTACTCACGCTTTTGTTTTTACGACTGTATCTTAGCGCGCTTTGCGGTGGCAAAAGTGCTTTTATGTGTTTGCTCAATTATGTGAGCCTCTGTGTGAGTGTGTGTGTGTCTTAGCGTATACCTCTGTATAGTTGCGTGTGTGTACATTCGACTGCTTTTGCGGTTTTTTCAGCAACAACAAAGCGTTTTCTAAGTATGTGCCATCATATTCCACCGCAAAAGGCATAAAAGAAGGATAAGTGCTCGCGATATTCGTCGTTGCTGCTATTACTATTATTTAGCGAGGTTATACGAAGAATACTCTGACTGTTCTTGTCATCATACATATGTATGTATGTAGTTGTAGCCGGCACTGCAACGAAGTGCGATTTGCAACGCTCATACGAGTATTTGTGTTGTGGGAAAATAAAGTCATTAGGCAAGTTGTTGCACAAACGCGGTCATAAAATGTGGCACCAAAGCCGCTGAACATCCAACTTAAAACGGTAGTTGAAATTTAGTTTCATATTTCTTTCGCTAACCACGACAAGCGCGTTTCAGTTGCCATTAGAAAAGTCGTTAAACAACTTATTGCAAGGAACCACAAAAAAAAAATAGTAACGTGGGAAAAACAAAACAAAATTCCAATTCTATTTTCCAAGCAATACTTACATGAACTCTATGGCAAAATTATACTTTGATTTATATTTATTTTTCACTTGAAAACTTGAATACTTTTTTGTATCAAACTTTAGCTCTTAAAACCATATATCAAATACTTAAATATTGGCGGTATCAACAAGTGCAGTCAGCAAACATTACAGTACAGATATATAAAATTAGAAAAGGAAAACCGAGTAAACGTAAGTCAAAAATGACATTTGAATTCAAAAGAAAATCCAGTGGCGGTACGCTTAGATAGTTTTTGAATTTTGCTGTATTTTGTGAAATTTTTGAATACAATAAATTGCAGAAATGTCGCACAGTTGCTTTTTATGTGAAAAACAAGAGATAAAGAAAAAAAAAATATAGTTTTGCATGCGTAAGTGTTTCGTTACAAGTGCATTACAAGAGTTTCATTGCACTATCTATGTTGACAATGTTCTTCGCTATATCGCACACAAAAATATGGGATCATTTCTAACACTATCTAGAGACGTCTGCAATGCTTGTATAACATCAGAAAAAAATTTTGAGACAATTACTGAACAAAAGCCCGGTCAAAACTGCAAAATTAATTTTAGCGAATAAAATTTTCCAAAATTTAGGTACAGCCTGTTCAAAAAAAGTTATAAGTTTTTATCTCCATATTCGTTTGTTTTTTGATAGCGAAAAATCTACCGAACAGAAGGTTTACATTAGAAATGAATTCACAAAATCAATATTGTTTCGCAGTCAATAAGTGGCTTAGCCAAAAAAAGGAGTTAATTAGTTAATCTTAATGGTTTTACGGAGACTCATATTCAAAAAAATTAAAAATTCCAAATGAATAACATTTGCGAATATTGTAAAGGGTTACTGTACAATTTTTGCCATTATAGTTTTTTGTCTCTTCAATTGAATAATCAATGAGTAAACTTTTACTTAGTTAAAACTGAATTTATATACACATGAATTAAATATTCTTAAATAAAAAATTGCTAATCATTATAAATGAAATCGTGTTTGTTTGATTTCTAAGTAGATACGAAATAAAATTATAATACTTCATCAGCACACTTTATTTTGTATGAGTAAACTTCGTCAAAAAAAGGGTATACGCCCCCCACAATGAAGAAATCCTCTTTAAATTTATTTTATGGCGCAACTGCAGATATGTCAAGTTTGCTTTTATATGTTTGTCACATGTATTCACAGATACTAATACATGTAAAACCTGCGCATGCGTACAACGTACATTTGTACTAAAACTATCTCCCTTTGATTGCTGAATTTTTACACATTGCGCAGATAGGTTACTGCCAATATATATGTAAAATATATATGTAAATGCATAAAACCGTAATTTGCAGATAACGGATGGAAATTTGGTTTTATTGAACCGTTCGGTGAAGAAATCGGAAGGCTGCCTCAGGACATCCTTGCCCGGTTAGAGATGAACATTAATACTAATGGTTTATAACAAATCGTTTTATTTTTAACAAAAACATAATGGTAGTCTTAGTCTCTATCCGTGCCATAAATAATAAGTTGACCAATATAAGCTCGAAGTATACAAATTTTAGCGAATTGGATCTCTTTTGGAAATGGAATCAAATTGCAACGGGCTGCCCTTTTGAGATTTGTCATGGAATGATAAATACCTGTTGATCTCTTTAAATTTTTTTATTGGCATAGTTCTCGAAATATGGAGTACTCAGTAACTTTCTAAATTTGGATATCGGTATACACAAAAAATCAGAATTCCGATGTAACCACGAATTTCGTCTGCATCTGGTTTTAAAGTTAGTGTTAACGTTTTGTGTTCGAGCTACCAGATTTTTTATTTTCTACTATCATTTCGGCTATATTTTTGTCGAAAAAATAAATTCTATTGGTATTTTTAGCTGATGGATTCTGAAAGGTAGCAGTAAATTTCCTCGAAAACCTACCGCGTTTACATGCAATTGCATTTCATTATTTTTGCCACACCATCCTTGAAAACTCTTTTGAGTCTTTTTGTATGTCATTTATGATTTAAAATAAACAACGAACCTTTTTTTGGCGTAGAATACGTCTTACCTTACGGTATGGGCACCCATGTCAGGTTTTTATTGTTGTAATCTCTATTTCTTTAATTATAAGGAAACGGCACGGTAACTTTTTTTTTAAATTTTTTTGTAGTCAAATGAAGATGTTAGCTTTCGTTTGACATACATTTCATGTTGGTTGATATCTTCCTAATATTTAAATTTCTCAAATGAAAATTGTATAAACACATGCACACAAATATGTGTGTGGTGTTTGGTTGAGTGTTTGCTGTTGGGCGATTTAAATGTACTCGTGCAGCCCTTTCTTTGTATTGCATAATTTTAGGCGGTCAAGTTAAAGTAGAGTAAAGGCAGAGAAAGCGCTGCCAACTACTGCTTATTGGTGGTGATTTTAACACAGAAATCACTTCAAATACTAGATTGGCGAAATTTATGAGCGATACGTTTAATTTGGAAATGATGCTCCCACAACTATTGATAACACAACCATTGACTTAGTTTTTGCGAGAACTTTAAATGTTAATTTAAAAACATATTTATCCTATTTTTCCTATCATAAGCCTATATTCTCAAAAGTAACTTTCAAATAATCAAATAGATTTGGGTCTGTTATTTATCATTTATCTTTACTATTGATAACTACCATTGACTTCGTTTTTGTGAGAAATTTAATTGATAATTTAAAAACATTTTTATCTTATTTTCCTATCATAAGCTTACATATGTATATCATCAAAAGTAACTATCAAATAAAAAAATGCATATGCTTGTATTATTTATCATTATAAATTATCATTATACATATGTTTTCTGTCTTATCGGATGGCGTATTCTACGTTAAACTTAATGGCCGTGTCTCTGACACAGCCTCCTTCTTTTTTAAGTTACGAGATAAATACCAGTAGTTCCCACCTGAACCTGTGAAGCCACCCGGATAAGGCACTAACAAAGGACCTCAATCATTATCGTCAAGCTCAACTAACGAGAGGTTCAGGAAACTAGCAGATTCAACAGGGTCGGACCGTAGGAGAGGGGTGTCAGTTGAGTAGGCTTGGCGGGGCATGTGAATAGGTGGACATTGCCACCGTGGATAGCGCTGGTGTCGAAGCAGATGCTCCTGGAGCTTATGGAGCTAATATCTATGATTATGGGTCGTTATCTATCGAACTAATATCTATCGACGTGTAAATGCCTTCAGTTGAATCAGGATGAAGGGAAAACTTTGCTTAACAGGGCATAGCTGCCCTAAGGCCGCCTTTACATTTTCGCTCAAAGAACTTATCCAACATCTTATTTCACTGTAACTTTGTATTGCTATTGAAGTTAAATATTAAAGTTACTCATCATAATTTTTCTGCTTCGAATCAATTAATCTTATACGACACAATTTAATAAAAAAGAAGAGAGTGCTAACCAATTTCAAACCTTAAAATAATATTAAATTAGAGAGAGCAGGGCAACTCTAGCGACAAACACATTGCTGCGGTTTTCGACTTAGCTAATAGTATAGCAGCCCTGAGGCAGTCTTAAACGATAGAGGGTTATAATCAAATTAGAATTAGACAAATACTATTTTAATGAGTTTTATTATGAACATCGACTTGAAACTAATAGTTATAATTATGATTAAAAAAAATTCAAACATGAAGAAACTATTGCTCATTCCGCCAACATTTGGGCGGGGTAATTTCTGCCGGGTTCACTAGTAAACCGTAAATTAAAGTTTAAAATCATAAACAAAATTTGGAAAAATTAAAAAAAAAAATTAATGCGCTTCATTAAAATTTAAAAGACATTAAGGTTTTGAAATGCCCGGTGTTCTCATAAAATTGTATAACAAACCAGTCATGTAGTTAGCTGGAAATTCTTCTTGATTTTTTATAACTTTTGTGATGGTTTCTTGCACGTTTTCTTCAATATAAATCATACACGATATATTTTTTATTGAAATGCTCAATCAGTAAATTTTTCATGTTGCTTTTGGTTCTTGGAAATTTTTTTTTTCTTATATCTTTTTTCTTTGCATCAACAGAACTTACAACTGTCTTACTAAAAGTAAATCATAGAAAATTATTTCACTTAGATAAGTTAAGGTTATACCTTAAATTTGCGGCAAAGAAAACATACATATTTGTATAACAAATAAAAACAAGCAGGAAATTTCGGTCCTAATTACTTTGATATTTTTCTACAAATATATTTTACTTAAAATAATTGTTTTTATATATGGAATATTTTTCAATAAAGGGAATCATATTAAAGAAACGAAATTTTGCATAATGATGCAACACCTCCATCGCCGTCTACTATACTGTTGCCTTCACCTTCACCATTGACTGAGTTTCCCATACCATCGTCGTTGTCATCAGAATTTCCGCCGTGTTCCAATGCTCGGCCAGCAACACAAACCATATTGCTGTTGCTGGTGTTCGCATCAAATATGCTTGCCATATCATGAGGCAATAATAATTTAGACATAAAAGAATGTGTATTTTTCAGGTGAAAGTTAAAATGTAGGCATACATTTAAAAAAAATTAAATTAATTTACAAGCAATATATCGCATAACGAAAGTTTTGTTCAATATAATTTAGCTTTGATGTGAAAATAATAATGAGTTAACATTAAAAAAAATGTTAAACGGCAGGCATTACATAGTACAACTAATTTTGCACAAGCTCCAAGTTAAGATTTAAAAAATACACCATTTAATTATTATTTGAATTTAAAAACAAATTAAAAATTCCTTCAGTTTATGTATGTACTTAAATTCACAAAATTTGCACAAACTAATTAAATAATGTTTTCTTCCTTTCTTTTTAGGTAAGTGTAATTTGCTCTTCATAAACGAAATACAAAATTTCTTCTCTGAGTGGGTATGTATGAATAACAAGATTGTATAAAGTTTCAATTTTTTTAACTAATCAATTATAATATTACGTAACATATGTAGACACTAAGGTGGTTCTAATTTTTTAACTGGCGTGCGCTTTTCTAAAAACTTTAGCATCAAAATTGCACAAATTGAAGAAAACTGAGTATGAGTTTTGGTGCTCAAATAATTTCTGTTAAAAAAGACATTCCTAAAAAGGCTCCTTATAAATAAGATAGGCAGTGTATAGAAGAGTTGATTTTGGTTTTCATTTGCTTTCTTTTTTTTGGGTACTTCATTATAAGTACAAACCTATCATTGGTAAATAATTATGTGAAGAAACTTCTTAAGTTGTCGATAGTAAGTAATGTTTTCGCTACTTTCGAAAAGGCATGATTTTTACTTTTGTATTTAAATAATTACAATTTAAAATACCCAAACCACAAACCATCACATCCTGGGAATTTATGCTGTTTCTACGAAAAAAAAAAAACACAAATAATTCGATATTTCATATGCGCAGCAAAAAGGCAATAAAAATACGAAGCCTGACTCTGTATTTAATTTGCCACTCTGTAGATACTTTTGAATTTATGCCGCAGTGTCGCCATTTACAAACATTCCAGTTGCGGCTTTATGTATACAAACAACAAATGCTGAACGTAAATAAATTCTAAATACCGAGCAGCTTTATAGTCAGCCACCAAGAGTTAACACAGAACTAAAAAAAATATAAAATATTTAAAAACGCGCACACACACACAAACAAAGTACTGAGAAGCGCACAGATGAAAGTAGTTTGTTAAAAAAAAAAGTTCTGAGCACTTTTACTAGGACAGGGGTTAAACACCGCGTTGCAGTTTTTCAAGTCAACTGCCTGTTGGTATACTCGTATATGTATAGTAGTGGGGAAAATAATAAAACCACGACACAGTGATTTGCAAAATGTTATTTTGATTTAAATTTAAATGCGTGCTTTATAAAGTTTGAAAATGTTCTATATCCTTTTGTAAGGCTTCTACGTGATGCAATACCGTGTAAATAATACTCGTAGTTAAACTTTTTATTAACATTAAAATAAAAATATGTTTTAGGTCTCAGCAGCAATTTAAGCCAAATTTAATTTGCTGTTTCCTTTCAGTTTCCATAGAAAAATTCACAAAATCGAAAAATTCTAGAGAAGTGTGTAGATTTTGTACATCCGATCATTTTTGTTTGTATGCACATTTATTTTTAACTACTGTTAATAAATTAATTGTCATTATATATCTATATTGAGTTTTAAAAGTTTGATTTCCAGCTAGAAATTTTAATGTTATATTACAAAATATTACTTTGCATGTTCATATGCATGATTCAATTTTAAAAAGTTGGGTTAATAATGACAGCCAAATATGGTTCTATCTTAACAAAGGTTGCATTTACGAAGACAGTAGAAATGGGGCAAAATGTAATCCCCCTTTGCGAAAATGTGGTAGAAAAGTACACCAAATAGGTCATTGGTGGTAGAATGTAAACAACATAATAACAAAATATTTGTTGCGGGTTCGACTCCCGCAGAAGCCAAGAAGAAAGAAGTCTGATGAGGAAATGTGGTGATTTCTGAAATAATACTATAACTTCTGTTTTTTCCTAATAGTTTTCCAATTAACTATTTAATTTAAGGCCGATTAAAATATTTAAAATACTTTGGAGAAATTGGTATATATTATGATTTTTTTTACACCGGTAAAGACTGTGGCGCGTATTAACGTCAATTTAACATAGTGAATATAACGAAAATTTCACTAAAAAGCATTTTTTAAATTAACTTTGTACTCTAGAAAAGATTGTCGAAAGGCAGTTCTCGAGGCACAGAGATGGAAATCCTTAAAAACCAAATTCGCTGAATTTGAGAGGCTCCATACTAATGTGGAGTCTATTCAACGGAAACAAAAACGTCCATTAAACATGGAGCGATATTTCTTCCGCTATTAATCTGAACGCAGTCGATCCAACGGCGTATGTGTATTTTTGAAAGAATGAATTTCAACGATTATTACACTTACATACAAAATACCATAAATACGGTGCGTGAACATACTCGTAAAAGGGTACTGCACTCGGGCAATGCTATTCATTCCGATTACAACCAATTTGTTTTTTTTTAAATCGAAACGAGAACGAGCCTGATTATTTTAAATTGAAATACATTTGATAAAATTACAGTTTTTATTTCAGTGATTTCAAAGTTTTTGTACATTAAAAAAAGTATAGTTCATAATTTAACGAAAAATCGTTAAAATGAGATTTTTAACTTTATACAAAATTTATAAAAACTCGAAATAAGGTCTTGAAATTTGTATATTTTTTGTTTATAGCGAAAAATAAATAAAAATATTTTTTTAAAAACTTAGTTATTTATTCGAATAAAATAACGTGAATTAAAATTTGTAAACCAGTTTTTTTTTTAATAATATTTATAATAAACTATAAGGGTAATGCACTGAGGCATGAACCCGCTGACAAACGGGTGCCAATACGGTGCTACACTCGGACAGGAATACGGATCCAAAACCTGAAAGGAAAAAGTTCTTTTTAATATTTTCACATTTACATTTAAACAGCGTTTTGCTTAGACTTACTTGTACGGGTGCTGCACTCGGGCAGGAATACACTCACAAAACGGTGCTGCACTGGACAGGAACACACCAGCCAAGTAGCGACAATGCGCTTGTAACATATGTATGTATGTGCGCGTAAAACTAAGCTGTACTCAGGAACGCGACGTGACGTGGAATCCAAGTTAATCGTGATCTGCAAGAAAAATGTTTGCATTAATGTTTTTATATAAATGTACACTTTTTAGGGACGAGTTTTCCATCTTCGGTTAAAATTGCAAGTCGTTGGCTACTATTCTGCGCTTACTTTTCTGACAAATGGCCTTAACCGGCTCTTATTGCTCAGAAAAGTGCTTAACCCGAGATGAATAAACCGGCCCTTATGAGCATAATTTTGTTTACCTTACTTGCATGTGAGACGGTTCTCCGTGGCCATCAGGAAAACTTGTGTAAACGTTGCGCGAAGTCGGCTGGCAATGTGCTTCAGCAGGAAATCCTGTAAAAAAGCCGGATTGCAACTTACTTTAATGAATACACATTTGGCCAAGGAGATAGCAAAAACTCTTCGAAAAACAGCACAAATCTGTGGAATAAGCAGCTAAACGAGATTTTATGACCTAATGCATGTAAAATATATAATTCTATTTTAAAATATCTGAATTTTTGTAAAATACTTACTCATTTCAAGCAATTAAAAAAAATAAATTTAGCGAATAAATATTTTAACTTTCTACCACAATTTGAAAATATTTTTGAAAATTCACACAAAAACATGCTTAGAAAATGCAACTACATATGTTTAATAAGATAGACCACCTGTTACGAGTGAGGGAGAAGGCTGCTTAGTTATCCAACATTTGAAAATTTAAATATGGTTCATATGTATGTACGAGTATACTGAAAATTACATTAAAAAAAATTTTTAAATTGTTGTTTTTATTGAGTAAGTACGTTTAAACTTTTTTTATTCTAATTTAATAAATTTTAAAATTTTTATGAAAAAACCTTAATTAAATTTTTTTTTTTAATTTATATTAACATACTCGTATACATATACTAAAATTTATTTAAAAAATTTTTTTATATTGATCAAATTTTGTTTTCATATTTCTTGAAATATATAACTAAAGTTTTCTAAAAATCGGTTACTAAATATTTTTAAATAATAATGGCATATTGTTGACTTTTGCTAAATAAAAACGAGTATATTTTCGTGGGTGTTCCCAAAATTTAAGAAAAAAATATATTTAAAAAACAATAAAACTGTCAATTATTAAAAAAAATATAAAATTGGTTAGAATTTTGCATGATGTTGTGCAAGGTTTAATAATTTCATGTGCGGTTCTTCATATAAAAAGAAATATGTATTAAAATATTAAAAATACAATTTTTTTTAGCTAATTCTAGGCAAGTGTGTTATTTCCATCCACACTGTTAGACTTACATACATTTATTAATACATATGTATGTATAGTATGTGAACAACCAAACATATATTTTTGTTTAACTAAAGACATTTCAGTTTTATAGCATCCACAAAACATTGTGCTCAACATGTAACTCAAATAGAAATATATGGAAATTGCTTTTTATCCAGATTTTTCATTGTGCCGCCTGGACACAATCTAAATCGGCATCTCATCCGCTGGCTGCTTTGTTCCAGTAAATTCAAATGCGGTATTTATTCAGTGCTCGCAATGCTGGCTGGCTGTCTGGCTGACTGTCGTAAGTAAACCGGTCACGCAGGAGCGCAACTTTGCGCGCTGATCGTGATCCTTTGATAGACTAATATATGCAAAAGTATAAACAGGAGCAGAAATAATGCCGGTCACAACAGCAGCATCAGCAGCGTAAGCAGCACCACCAACAACATCCAAGTGTGTTAAGGCAACTAATGTCGTGGCATCAGCAGCAACAGCAGTAGCAACTGCAGTAGCAGTTTAAAAGAACTAAGTTTTACAACAAACAATTCGCTAGCAACGCTGGTGATGCACATAATAATAAGAACAAGCTAGTTAGTGAGCAATGGGAGGGCAAAAGAGTTATGAACATAGTTAGTTATTAAAGCTCAGCTGGAGCGATTGGGCGATTGAGATACCTCGATGGTGGCATTTTTTTGCTGTTGCTGTTGCAGCTGCTACAGTGAGTGTTTGCATACAAATTAAAAGTTGCATCCAATTTATTTACTTATTTGCATACGTACGTATGTATGTACATGGAACTACATAAATATGTATATACTTTTGTACAAGCACATTCACTGGATCCTAGTATTCCCACGATGTGTGTACGAGTACATATCTAATGGCAGCTTTCTTTTGCTTACTTGACTTAATTTTTGTTGCCGGTTTTTGTGCATCATCTCGTTAGAGTTTCTACGGCCGTTGTTAGTTGTTGGCTGCTGGTTGTTGATTGTTGATTAAAGTTTGGCGAGCAATTAATGTGGTCATGCTGCTGTGTGGTAACACTAATCAATTCAATTAGTAAGCCGCCGCAATGTTAAGTATACGCCATGGCTATACACAATTCAGTAATATTGAATAATATTGAATAAATTTTGTAATTATAGTCAATTGTTTAACGGTGTTGACTACGCTATAAATAGCAAACATAATAAAAAAACTCAGTCGTTGACATCAAAAGTTTTTATAGCAACTGGCAAAAGATAAAGCAACTGGAAACGTAACTGAATTAAAAGTTATACAAAATCAGCCGTTTAGGTTAGCTGGTTTATTTAATATTCCACTCGTTTCAGTTGAGTTCGGTTATCAAACTAAATAAATAAGGTTAACAAATCATCATAATTTTGTCCTCCTACATTTTGAGGTCAAATACGGTATTTACTCTATAGACTTGAAACTAATGTTTGTGGCTAGAACGTTGAGTTGGTAGAGGCGGAAATCACTCCCGCCAAATAACTGAATAACTTTGTCTTCAATGATACGTTGTGGAGCGCGAATGTTGCCTTTGCTGAACATCGTCGAACGTGATGGAATGAAAACTGTTACTGTGTCGGAGTTGCTAATTTGGGATAATTAGAATGAATTTAAATTTCCTCTTAAGGAATATAATTCGTTTTTTTTTGGGCGATTTATTTTCAAAACTCGCGGCCAATGATCACTTTGTGGGAAACCGGTTGGAGTTTATGTACAAATAACGTCAAAAAGCATAACTTACTTATCTTGTTTTAAGACATCTAGTTCAGAATATAAAACTTCCACCATTGACCATCAAAGTCCTCAAAAGAAAGAGATGGGCTAAGCTAACAGAAAGAAGCAATTTCTTAGACTGTTGGCTTGTCATTTTACGTGGCCTTACTAGGGTAGTCATCAGAACTCTATTTGGCCACCACGCCTTGGAGTGGATGAGCACATTTAGGTTTTTATCTTGACGCGATCATCTGAGCTCTTTTTAACACACACATACGTATAAAGATATATTCGCAAATCATGCAGATTAAAAATGTATTAAAGTAAACGTGTTTTTTGTCCCATCTCTTCTAAAAAGTTTGAAAGATTTGTTTCTTTTAACATTGCTATGCCTTTTCTACTACAAAGTAAGTGCTAAATAATGTTCTCTGGCTTGCCGTTCGTTTAGATCTCAAGCTAAAAATGATGCGTTAATTTAGTATATATGTAGGTGGAAAACTCACATTCTTATTAAGAGCTTTTAAAAAAAAATGTTATGTTGTCCAAATTTACAAACAGCAAATGTGCTGCCATTAACTTTCAGTTCCACTTCGTCTTTTTTTGTGGCATTTCAATTATTTTTCTCATGTTCTCTCTCTCTCTCTCTCTTTCTGCCTACCTTGAAGAAACTAATTGAATTTGATAGTGAATGAAAAGCAAAAAAGTTTGCAAGAAAATATCACTAATGGGATGCAGAGCTGTGTAAGACATAAAAAAACAAAAAAAAAATCAAGCGGATTGCTGAAACCTTTTATGCAATGCAAAATTCGAAATAAATTATTAAACCAATAAGCAGAACGAGAGATTAAAATGCACTCAATGGTAACATAAATGCGAAAACGTAACAATGCGTCAGACTAATAAAAAAATAAATAATAAAGAAAGAGAGAGAAAGGATAGTTGTGCGATGAAAAGTATCTAGCAAGCAAAGAAAATAAATGGTATGCGCTTACGCTTACAATCAGCCATTTAGTTGTATAAAAAGGTTGCTTATTGTTGCAAGCAGCTATCTGTAACAAATGGAATTTACTAACAATATAATTGCTTTTACTTCGCCAAACAAAGGGAAACGAAAGTGGCGAGGCGTAATTAGAATTAAAATATAGACCACAATTTAGAACCATATGTATCTATCAATGCGCATATTCTTTAGCAAATTCTGCACTTACTCCGCCTGCACTCAACTCTGTCATTTCGCATGCACACACCACCCCACACTCACATCGTTCGACTGTTCTACTACACATCGCTTCACCACTTTCAATTCCATTCTATTCTATAGATACACTTCTTTCGATTCTATGTCACACTACCACTCCAAGCTAAACGCGAAATAATTTAGCATAGAAATAAATATAACGCTCCTGCAAAGCAAACGTAGACAAAAGCACGAAGCAATAAAAAGAGAAAACCCAAAAAAAACCAAATAAAAAAACAAAAAAAAATAAAAATAAAAAACAAAAAAGAAATTGAAGAATCCACAGCTATTGTCTAAGCGCAGCCATTGAACTGGTTGAGCCAGCGCGAAACCAATGGAAATCTGCATGCAAATAGTTTTACGCTAGTGATTGCTGCAGGCAAGCTCAACGCCATCGCAGTCAGCCAACTATGAACAATAGCAATCGCCAAAAACTATTAGAAAATTGCGCAAAAAAAATTGCCAAGCATGGTTTATTGTTACTTTTGTTGTCATTGTTTTCTTTGAGAGTTTTTTTTTTCATTTCAAAATATAGGTACTCGTACAAACATATGTTTGTATTTCTATGCATGCACAGACATAGATACGACACACGTACTTCTATATACAAACGTATGTATGTATGTATGTATGTGTTTGTGTGCAGATGATTATCGCGTCGCAAAAACGTTGCCCGCTTTCATTGCAAACTTTTTGTTGTTTGATTTTTTTTTTGGTCGCTTTTTATGATCACCCAAGGAAGCTGCGAAAAAATATAATGCAGCATGTGGTATACTAAAGTGGTTCAAATGGTCATTTTAATATACAACTTTTGTAACTGTGCAGTATAAATTTTCAAGGCATTTTATGTGCAGTGCGCATGAAAGATTTTTTTTTTTCTATAACCAGAGAAAATGAAAAATGTTTGAAGATAAAAAATGCAAACAATGCAAAAAGGTGTGCGTCAGGATGTTTCATAATTCAGCTTGCACTTTTTTTTTGAGATTACACGTGAAATTTTATTTTAAAAAATATGTACATATTATATTAAAAATGAACAAACATTGTAGACAAGGATGAGCACGCCTTAAAAATGCATATAATGTAAAGTAAAAACAGAATTTGCAAAATAAAAACACAAACAACAACCACACAAACAAGTTATATAGCGGCAGATCAGTTGCTCTTGTTTGTAGTTGGTTTGTTTAAGGAAGATGAAATAAACACAACAGCCAACTCGGCTAGCGTAGCACAATATGTAGCGTATTGGCTCTGCAACTCCGAGCTCCCGGGTTCAAAGCCTGAGAGAAGTGGTTATGAACATTAAATTAAAAATAATTTAATTTAATAATCAAAAAGAAGTCTGATGAGGAAATGTGGTGATTTCCGAAATAGTACTATAACTTCAACCATTAAAAACTGTTGTTGTTTTTTCACAAACAAATCTTCCATAAACTGGCCTTGAGCTCAATAAAATTATAAATATTATATTAAATTTTAAATTAAATCTTTTCACAATTTGCTTACCAAAGAGTACCGTTTTCTTATTATGGCATATAATTTAAGTACACAAATTGTTAACTCCACATTTGAACTAATTAATGATTGTTTAGTATGCAATTAGAATTGACCCTAGACGTGTTTCGCTCTTTTGACCCCGTCTGCGGGCTTCATATTAGAAATAAACAAAAGTTAAAAAGGGGGGGAAAAATGGATGATTTTAATTAAATTAAATCCACATTATTTTCAATATTATTGATATTTATTTATTTCTTACAGCTTTATTAAGCCTAGTATATACATAGGTCTTAAAATCTACACTTTATAAACTAAACTAAAAAATAAAGTTAAATCAACTTATTTAAACCGCCAAGTATTAGTGAAATATAACAGAGCAGACTTCCAAAGCATATTAACACAATGATTGGTGGTATCACTCGGTTACACTATATTGGCCATATACTCGTATGCATAAAAAGTGCGAAGCAAGCATCCATACGGCGATGCATTGATTTGATCTAGTGATGCTTCTTGAGATGATATTAGCTTCGGCTATTTAATGGTTGCATGTGGAACCGATATAGGTTACTGGAAAAACCTTGGAGTGTACGGGGTACGAATTCATTGCGATTTAGTTAGTTCAAAAGACCGCCCGACTCACACTCAATTTGAAGGTTCCCACAATAATTGTACAATTTCCTTCTAAACTCATTCATATTGTTACATTTAATATCATTTGGCAACTCATTAAAACATTTGAATCCTTTGTAATACAAATAACATTTATCTGCTTCTGTTTTTTAAGCCGGTAGATTAAAATCATTTCGGTTACGAGTATTTTTGAGTGTACATACTTGACATATTTTATATAACTCTTTAAATAATCGGGCAAGTATCCCTCTATAATATTCTTTATAAACTTCATTGTAAAGCAAAAAAGCTTTTGCTTAACGCTCAGCCAGTTTAGTGTGGCCAGCATATCTCGGACAGGTGTGTTAAAGCGTTTAATAAGAATTAATCTCATTGCTTGGTTCTGTTGCTTTGGTAACTTATAGATTTGACTATATCTCATTATGAAGAATATTGTAGGGCAGTAAATGAAATGAGGTTCAATTATAGGTGTATAGATCTCACCATAGTTTTGTATCTTCTACTTAAATATTAACAGGTTCGTTGAGTGAAGTATACTTTTTTAGCTATCTTTCACACTGTATAACCAATGTGCTCATTAAAGTTCAGTTTATCATAAATATAGGAAATAACTTTTTCAATAATTTCGTTGTTTATACTTAGACTTTTCAATAAGTTTTCCTCAAAATTTTGCCTTGATATGACCATATATTTATTAAGTTTTATTGACATTAAGTTTAAGTCTGTTCAAGCATAACCAATCTTAGACTTCATTTAGGTCTTCCTGCAGTTTGTTTGATATATCTATGATATTATCTCCACTTAGCATGAGCAACTTATCATCAGCGAATAATTTGATATCGCAATATTTAGTGCAATTGTTATTATCATTGATGACAGAACCTTGTGGAAGTCCAACTAAAACATCTCTTTTATCGGATAGTGCCGTTCCGATTGCTGTTTTTTGTTTACGATTCGTAATAAAGCTTTCAAACCATTTTAGTTCAATGTCAGCGATACCTCTATTGGATAATTTTTTTAGGAGCTGCTTTTGGTCAATTGTGTCAAAAGCACATTTCGAATCTTAAAAAACAGCTACTACATGTTTTTTTCAACTCAAGTTTTCTTTCCAGTTTGCAATTACAAAATTTAAAGAACTTTCACAAGAATGTCTCTTACGAAACCCAGAAGCATAAAAATTAAACATGGAACTTAAATTCGAGTCAATTACTTTTACCCTATGTGTACATATGTATATGGTATCTACAATTTTTCCTTGAAAATTATTTCCATTTCGTCTAATATTCCATTTTCTTCACTAGAGTCAAAATTTAACTTTAAACTGGTTATATACTTAAGTCACTATATTTTTGCACACTTCCTAATTATTTTTTATTCTATCTCCAGTTATAGAAATAATTGCCATTTCCGGCTTTACACTCTAGAATAATTAAATGTTGTTAAAATTAAAATAAAAATCTTACGTTGGATCACATTTCTTTACATAGTAAAGTTTCTGATATAAAAATAAAAATATCTTCTCTTTCGCGACGCCCCAATTGTTAATCTGGCTTTAAAATTAAATCAGCAGGATAAGATTAAGTGATAACATGAAAGAAATTAAAAAAAATATAATTTTTTTTGTAAAGAATCGGGATTATCTGCTATTAGAAAAAACAACAGAAAAATTAATATAACTATTTTGAGATTGTCTTTAACAATTTTGTAATTTTTTGTTTCTAAAATATTTTTTAACATTTTATTAATTTTTAATTAGCAGCATTATTTCTCTTTTAGCTTCTACATAATTTTTTCTCTGTTATAACATATAAAATGCCTTGTATGTATGTATGTAGGTGTGCTTAGGTCAATTATTGCTATCAATTTGGACCAAATTATTTTTCATTCGTTTTATGGCCGTTTAAATTTTTTTCTTTTCAAAAAATCGATAAAAATATAAAATTTTTAAATTGTGTATTCTATTAATGTGTAGTTATGGCTAAGATGCGTTATAGTACTTGCAACAGAAATTCCTGCATTTATACTTGAACGTACGAATAAATTCTTCTAAAGTTCAAGTAACAGTCGTGTTCTTGGACCTCTAACCCGTGTACTCTGTACATACAATCATAATTTGCCACAGTGACTGTCGATTTGCTCTTTTCTACATTCGAATTGGTATCGCAGTGTGCAGTTTGTTTTTAGGAACCAACAAGCAACCATCGTTGGAATAATAAATTATTGCATAACATTTTCGTTTTCTATGAATTTCAAATAGGTTAACCTAAAGCAAAAGACCTTTTCCAATAACACACAGGCTTGTGCTCACATATACATACATACATACATACATACATATACAATTATATATATATGATCTATTCGAACACGTTGCGGTGTTGAATTATTGTCAGCAAACACGTTTCGTACAAATTATCAGCAGCAAGTCGAAAGTGTTGTATTGTGTGAGTTAGATGCCAAATGCAGTTTTCCATGGCATTTTTGATTATACCCACAGCTCTTGCATGCATATATGTATGTACATAGATACCCAGTATCAAATGGTAAAGCATTTCCAATGAAGTGGGAATTTGCAGCTACGAGAACTACCAGCACCGATGACATTTTGCACGGCTCCATCTTCCAACGAAGAATCTATAAGGAAACAATTGTCGCTAAAATTTCTTTTGCAATGCAAAGTGTTCATTACAGTGCACATTGCCGCTCCGTTTGATGTATATTGTAAGCGAAGTGGTATTGTATACAATTTGCTGCTTCGAAATGAAAATGTCTGCAAATTACTGCTTCGCTGCACTTAACAAGTGAAGTGGTAATGTGTTCAGCTCGCTACTTCATTGCCATTGGGATGCGAAACTGTAAGTCAACCCACTCGCCCAAATTAAATATTGAAATTTTTAAATTTAGGAAAACATTTATTATTATTTGCTTAACAACTTAGTAAACATTTTACATGTGTCATTTTTTTATTTTCTCATTTTAAAAACTCTGTCTTCGTCCTTCGCGCATCTGCTTACAAAAGAAGACGAAATAAAGAAACAAATTTTTAAATTAGCTCTTGTCATTTCGTGAAGGAATGTAAACATGCAAAAAAAAAACAAAATTTTACAACAAAAAATTATTAGCGCGTGCTGTCTACGATAGCCGGAAATAGTACCCGCGAGTTTATGTTATTGCTAGTACTATTCAACAACATTTATTGGCGCCGATGGTTAATACCGCCAGTCGCAGCTGTCACGAGCGCGCATCATGAATTACAACTTCATGTTACTAAATTCAGCGGTTCACAAGTTTTCTACTGGGTACATACACACGTATGTATATACGCTCTCTAAATTGTCTTCGTTCTCATGTTTATTCGCAACAAATTTCATATACACGTATATGACATTTGTGATAAAATAAAAATAACACAAAATATTTAAAATAAATAACAAAGTCAATTTTTATTTATGAAGCTTTTGCACTGCATGTTTTGTGTTTTATATGTACGCTCTTTGTTTGCAGCTCAGCTAATGGATAAATATAAAAAGAAAGAGTATGTAGTTTCAGCATACCAAAGTACATAAAGTGACAAAAATGTATATTCAAAATTTTTAACTCAAATATGAAGACTGGTGGAAAATATTTTGTACTAGTTTGGTAGTACAGCGATGAGTAGAGTTTCATAAAATTCTTCCCACGGTCCAAAAAAAAGGATATTTCAATAAAAATAAGTTGCAATTTTAGTCTTAAAAAGGTATCTTTTAAAAATAAGACTTCATATTTTATGCATGCTTTTTTTTACTTAGGGAGAGAAGTTACTGACTAATATACATATTTTTTCACTAAAAGCACAAATAGAAGTAAACAAATATTTTTGTTTTTATCAAATGAAAACAAAGTATGACAATTAAGATAAACGAAAAAAATCAAATTATAAACTTTACCGAGGTTACCTGTTAAATCAGCCTTGGGTACACCCAAATTCCTGCAAAAAGGTAGCAGCAACAAACATTTTTTGAACTTTTTTTATTTTTTTATTTGAATTGTCAAATTTTCTATTTGATTTAGATAAGAATGATTTAGCTTTTTCAAGCAAAAATAAAACACAGGGCTCTTAAATTTTTTTTTAAATTTTTCTACTGCGCCAAAGTATTAACTATGCCTTGGGTATACCTACATATATATTTGATATAATATTTTAGTTTTAATTTATATTAAAAATTTGCCAAAATATTTTGCAAATAGATTTTGTGTTTATTAAAATATTATGGAATATGTTCGGAACGCACGGTTTCGTCAGTGTCGGAACGAATGATTAAGTGTCGGAACGGACGTGCGTCAGTGCCCTAATCGTGACTGAAGAATCATGCATTATAATACTAAGATATGAATGAATATACATAGATGCATCACTTGAGGCAATAAATAGTTATTGTGTTCTTGAAAACTGTTTTGAATGTTAAGCGAGATGAATTTTTATTGCGCAAACAATTTTCAAATAGTCAAATTGTTAAAAGCTAGAAAGGATTACTTTGTCATCGTCGATATATACTGATTGTTGTATAAGAATCTATTACTACTATTAAGTTAGCGCGGCGAGTAATAAACAATAATCGAATGAATTGCATAAAAGCAAATGTCACTTCTAGTGATGGTATAAACGAGTTTCGACACTGACGAATTCCTTTATAACTCGACTCAATGGTGGAAATCATATTGTCAATTGCATTTTTTGGTTATGTATGCTCAAAGTGTATCGGTTCTTTTCTTGATACATATTTGGTCAATAAAAACAAAAACACCGATAACAAGTCGCTTATTAAATAGTAACAAAATCACATTGTTAGTAACATTTGTTCCATGTTCGGTACTTACTTTTGCGAACGTAATCCGACCAATTCACGATGTTAATATTTGTTTCGCACTTATAACCACAACGCTACTTACGACCGACTCGCTTACTACTACTTACTAATGACAGAAAACCCGAGAAATTTTTAATTGCATAACTTCTTTATTCGAAAATGTTTGTTCGATTCCGGCACTGACGTCGATTCCGGGACGGATGCATTCACCATATCTTTAGTTCACAAAAAAACAGTTTTCCATACTTTACAAAATATTAGTTGAGTCAGATTGATAGGTGGGATTGTTTTCGCGCAATCGTGCACGCCAATTGCAAAAACATGGTTTTCAGAAAACGCGCTTCAAAGTTTTAATAAAGTGCAACGACAGAAGTTGTTTCGTCGACGCACTTGTCTATTACCTAAAGTATGTTTTTAAACGACTTTGAAATTAAAGCTAATATTTTACACACATGTTTTTAGATAGTTTTGGAAGAGATTATGCAATAAAACAATTTTTTTCGATTTAAATGATCCGATACATTTTGATTTACGACTATTTATATATTTTATCCCTTCTTTAAATAATGTAACTTGCAATTTAATTTATGTAAGTTTTTACGTTATTATGACAGCAAATATACTCTCATAATCAAATGTTTTCGTTTGCGATGTTTCGACTATCCATTGACATAATTAGTGTAATGAAATTCTTTCTGCAATCGTACGAAATATTCCAAGAATGAAGTTATTACGTGCATTAAAGTTGCGCATACGTCTAGTCGTACGTTGCCTTACATAATTTGTGTGCCATATCGAACGGTGATATTAGAGTGATTGACTAACTGTATGGGCAGAAGATTTTCCAATGCTACAAATGCGCAGCAATTACAATGAATTTATATGACACAACGCACGCTGCTAGGTATGTATGATTGCACTCCACTTACATACATGCATACATACAAACATACATAGTTACATACACACATACGTATGTGCAGATATGGTTATGACGATGAAAGCGAACAATGACTTCCAGAAAGGCTTCAAGCAATCACTCAACCAAGTAGTCATTCATGAATGAACGCTCACATTGCTTTAGCTATGCATCCATTCATTCAGCTATTCGACAGCGAACGCTTGCAATTCTTTTCATTTGCGCTCTTTTCATTGTACACACACACACTCAGCGAATAGAAAAAAAAGAAGGAGGAAACGAATTTTTTATTCGCGCATTGCATCTATTTGTTAGCAAACATCATTTTGAGGCACTAAAGTTGGCGAACTACCCATAACATAAATTCACTATTCTCTTTTTAAGGCCCTAGTTTTCTTTTGTTATTATCACATCCATTCACCAAGCATTCCATGTCCAGTGCGGCCACACCGATTGACGTTCACTGACAGCTGTGACAAACGAACGACCTGACATACAAAGTCCAAAATTGTTCCCATAGCTGCACGAACAGACGAAAGGAGGAACATTGCAATGAATGCAAGTGCCAACTGGACGAGGGGATTGCGAAATGGCGCGTGCATCGAACGAATATATTTTAAAAAACGAAAAAACGAGTGGAGAGTGAAGAGGAATGGGCAAATATTCAAAAAAAAAAACACAAAAGCGAACAATTTGATTTCGTAAACCCACTTGGCAATATGCACCTTTATAACAGCACATTAAGGCAACTCCTATCCATTGAACTGAGCGAATTTCTAAAAACTAATTGCACAAAGAGTCACACACACACAAACACAAAAACTGAATATGTAAAATTTCCAAACTCATTCAAAAGTACAAACCATGGCTGAAAATGCACAACTTTTCCAACATGAAATACATTGCAATTTTACTATGTGAAATTTTCAGGGTTACGTTGCAATTTCGGCTTTAATTTTATGTATACTTTAGTTGTGGAAAAAAATAGATAAATTTGAAAAAAAATAAACAATAGAAAATAAAAATCTTTTCAACCGAGTTACTTAGGCACCAAAAGTGAAAATCATATAGATCAAAGATCAGTTATTCCATTTAGCACGAAAACCCCTCCATTTAAAAAGCTTAAGTCTTGAAATTTTGCACAAATAATAGTTATTATGAGAACTACTTTAGCAGTGAAAATCAGTAAGATCGAGGGATAATAACATATAGCTACCATACAATCAATAGTTCAGATATTGCATTTTTGGCCAAAATTCCTTCATTTATTCAGCTAAGGACTTGAAATTCTGAACAAATATGAGTTATTGTTAGCACTATATGAGCAGTGAAAATCATTAGGAATAGAGAAATAGAACATGCAGCTCCCATACAACTCCTCCATTCAGCCTTTTTTTTCGACTTGTTTTCTTTTTGATTTAATAAAATTCAATTGCAAATGTAGCGCGCACAACATGCTGATGAATCAATACGCACAAGTTCACTTGGTAGCTATTCAGTTAAATTTTACTGTATGTTTTCCCTATCACACTTACCAATTCTGCATATGTGAAAATGTTTACCATAAATAACGATATCCGTTAAGACTTCTTCCCTTTTAACATTTCCGTACCATTTCCTTTTTTGCTTGCGAAATTTCAGCTACTGGCAAATTACCATGTTGATTGCTGTATGACCAACAGCTAAATAGAGGAAACGAAATTAAAGCGTAATGGAAAGTGAGCGGCACCCACACGCGAACAATAAACACACTTCACTTCAAAAGTATGAGTATCAACAAACATACATATACACACAAACGCATACGCATACGCATATGCTGCGAAAAAGGTTAAAAGGGAAACTTAATGTTGCATACGTTGTAATCCGTTTCAACACAATGTTCTTGGAAAGGGTTTGGGGTTTCGCTAACTAAAAGGAAAGAAACACAAAAAATCACTAGCCAGTCGAGCGTTGCAATTGGTTTGTTGATATTTTCGACAGCATGTTAACTAAGGGGTGGCAAATTTTGTTATAAATACATACATACAAAGTTTAGAAAGAGCTGAATTGGAGTTAGAAGTCGTGAGCGATGGAAAATGAACGGGAAGTATGCAACATGTCAAGCGGAAGGAAACGCCTAAAGTCCTATAAGTGAACTCATTCTTCAACATTCCTTAGTCTTGCAGTCAATTACTGTGGGACAGCAAATGTACGGGAAGGGGTGGGCAAAAGATGCGTTAGAACTACTAAGTAAGAACTTACTAGCACCTTCAGGCGCAACGGTATAAAAAGTAATCGCATTAAAACTAAATATAAAATTTCATTATATTCATCAACACTGAAAGGCCCAGGTGTGGACATAGAATTGTAAAAAAGTAAAATACGGTAAAAAAAAATGAAACGAAAATTAACTTTTTTCTAGCGAAGCAACAGCTATTCGCGCCCCTTAAGCGAAGATGTGCGTTGAATCACTCCCGGCGATCTTTTGTTTCTTGTCGGCACTAATAATTTGCTATGGTCGAGTAAATATTTGTGTGATGAGTGTAATATTGCTAATGGTTAAATCTATGTACAAATTTTTAACGGATTGAGTAAATTTTAATACTTTTTATGCTTGTTCGAATTTTGACGAAAGTTTTTAAAATTTTTGAAATCAAAACTTATAACTAATTATGCTTTAAACATGTCAACAGCAACATATCTGGGTATGTTTTGCGTCTTCAAAACGCTGTAACTTTTAAGTGGATAATCGGATCGACTTAAAATAGCCTAGGTTTTACGTAACAGTTCCACGTTTGGTTAGGATTGGAGCATCCGTTTGGAAGATATAACCCATTTTCAAAATTGCACTCTTACGTCAACAGCATACATACGAGTACCTGGGTATGCAAAGTAAAATGCATGCAAATATGAGGATATAATTAGAAAGTATATTTGATTTTAACTTCATTTTGTAATTTTTATGTAATTTGTGTAATTTTATGTGAAAAATAATATTAAAATAAAATATTTATTGTATCGAAAAACATCTATCGCATTGCGGCAAGTCCTTGGAATGCTCTGCGCACACTGGGTTGTTGAATCCTGTGCATGCTTTGCGTGTAGGGCGTCGTCTGGAACAGGGCTGTTTCTGCGGTGTAATGTTTAGTGGACAACAATACAACATACTTGTTTTTTTCGGGCAACCACGAGCACATCGTAACGTTGTTATAAAAGCCAAAAATTTAGGATTCAGGCGCACGTTGTTTGGGGTTGGCAAATGCTACTGCACGAATGTACGCCTTTTTTTTTTGCAAGTTCCCAATATGGATAGTTTGTTATCTACCATCAAAGCTTTTGCCAAGTTGTAGCTAGTGAAAAAGTTGTCACACATGATGTTTCTGCCACTTCCACGAAAAAGGTTGTCACACAAAATCCCTTACGACTCTTTAGCCAAAGTTTTTTTCACGTTCACCAGACGGTGCAATTCCCGTATAGATTTGTCCCTGCATTGAAAAATTATATTTAGTTATTTAGATTTTCAACATTAAAGATTTTCTCATTAAAATACATCTGCCGTTCGGAGTCGGCACAAAACTGTAGGTCCCTCCATTTTTGGAGCAAAACATAAAGACGCACACGACAAATAGTAGGAGAAGCTCGACCAAACACTGAGCTATATAGTGTAGACGCCAAAATTATTATTATTATAAATTCACACACATGAAAGGCTGCGAATAGCAAATTGACATACATACATATGTATGTACATATATGTATGTACATTTTAACCTGTAACAAAGAGCCCACACACACACATTTGCACTTTGTCCGTGACCTTTTTGACTCGTACGCACGCGCTTGTGCACACATTGACATTTGACTGACGGAAAGCGCTGATGCGTACAAAGTGTTGAGCGATTTTCAAACAAAAACACGATTCGCCATAACTCCCAAGTTCGCAGTGCTTTCAGTCGAATAGTCGAGATTTAATTTTTTTTTTTTGATATTGGGCCCATCTCGTTAAGCGATGGCTAGCAGGCAATAGTAGTACAACGAAGTAATTTCCTTTTTTTTTCAGTTCAGATGTTCAGAACTGTTGTCACTCCATTAAGTGACATAGCGTAAAGAAAAAGCTACATAAGCACATATTGTTTGTGTGTACTTGTAGATAAGTATGTGTGTGTATCTCATGTATGGAAAACAAATTTAATGTGTAACAATAAAAGCATTCTCGGCAATGACATTGTTATGTCTATTCAAAAAGAAAATAAAAAAATTTCTGAAATAATGAACAATGCACACTAAAATAAAATTTTTCATAAGCTGAGAAAAAATCCTTTCTAATAATAACTCAATGTTTTATGTTTATTTAGGTTCTGTGATACAGTTATAACAAGAGTTTTTGTTTACTTGATATCTGGTAATAAAAATTGCAAGTACATTCATATACTCGTACATACTACATATGCAGGGCCGGCGGAAGCCTATGGTAGTATATAGGTAGTCCTACCCACTCGGAAAACTTCAGATAATTTCAGAATTGAGGAAAGCAAAGTCTACTTTTTCTCACTACCCAGTCGGGCTGAAAGTGTTCTGTCGGATCTGTACATACATATGTATGTATGTAAGAAAATGTGTAAAGTGTGTTGAAGGAAAGCAACTTTTTAGAGCATAGCTCACGCAAGGAAATAAAAAAAATTTAATTTTAATATTTATGTAAGTAACTTATTAAGTTTCTTTGAAATTTCATGTTATATTTGTTATTTGTAGTGAACGCATTGTCTTAAAATAGGAATTATGAGACATTTTTAAGTTTTCCTCTTTGTTTTGCATGGTCCATAAAACAAATTTATAAGAATATAATGCAGATGGTGGCCCTCTTCATTCCAGAAAAGTGCCTATTTTAATTCTTTGTTTTTCTACAAAAACGATATGGACTAAACTGAAATTTAAGCATAACAATAAAATGCGATTGTACTTCTAACAAAAATTTTATAAATTATTATAAATTTGGCATAAAGCTTAAAACTTGGGATTTTTTAATTTCTGTTTAATTGAAAAACAAAATTTATTTTCGTTAATTTGTCTATACATATGATATATTTCGATCGTGTACTGTATATCGAATGTTATGCTTATAAATTGAAACGGGAAGTTTGTAAAATGAGAGAAGTATGTTGTAAATAAAAATTGTGTTTGATCCAATATTAACATTAATGGCGCTAAAACATTGACTACAATTTTTTCCCGAAAAGGTAAATAATTTCTTAAATACCTTTTGAAATTATTTCAGTTAGCATCATTGTAGTCCATTTAATTTAAATGTAAAAAAATGTACACTTTAATTGACTACAAATAACCATTGTCTTGTATGTAACCCCCGATAATCTTTATTAAAGTTTTTTGTAAAATAATTCTGCAATCAAATTGAAGTGCGGCTTACTAAATTACTAAACTGGATACAAAATTAAGTCATCAGAGTGCAGCTTATTTTCTTATCCGGTGGATCCCTTTGCATGTAGTATTCAGGCAATGTAACTTTTGCCGGATGGCATCCATATAAAGTTGATATGACACATTTTTGCATATTAAATACAAACAAACAATTACAGAAAAGTTAAACAAACTGAACTTTCGTCTTTATAAACTTCAAGTTTCGGATCGGAAGTTACACTTTGTCATTCCGGATACACCTTTAATAATAATAAATAATTTTGAGCTTACACTATATAGCTCAGTGTTTGGCCGAGCTTCTCCTACCATTTGTAGTGTGCGTCTTTTTATGTTGTACCACAAATGGAGGAACCTACAATTTTGTGCCGACTCCGAACGGCAGATGTATTTTATGAGAAGCTTTTTCATGGCAGAAATACCCTCGGAGGTGTGCCATTGCCTGCCGAGGGGTGACCGCTGTTAGAAAAACACTTTTCTATAATTAAGATTTTACTTGCCCTGGCTGAGATTCGAACCTCGAACTATGCGACATATCGAGTTATAGCACGCACCGCTACAAACTCGACCACAGCGGCCACAATATATTTGCGCCGGCCATGCAGTTTCCCTATACCGCGAAACTTGCAGTCAAGCAATCACTGCGGCATCCCCTAATTTCGCAACCAGTAACATAAATGAAGTCTGGTTAACGTTTTACATGCTCATCAGCACTAGCTCCTGTCTTCGTTAGTGACTTAATAGCTCCGGCATTTGTTGTGGACTAGATGTCGAATACTGCACCCTCTGACATTATTTTACTACCTGTAACATAATAAAAATAAAAACTAGTTAAGATGCCTATATGTAAATAAATAACTTACCTTTTTCCCTATGCTTACAATGTCTTTATGTTAATAATACATACAAGCAGAATTGTAAATATTCTGGTTTGTTTACAAATTGTATGTGAGTTTCAAATATCGTAGTCTTTGTTATATCTGCTTTGAACAAATAAAATAATAAATTATTTAGCACTGAATGTATACTTCTTTATATTTTTTGTCTATCTTTACCTTCCTTTTTAAGCAATGACTTTACTCATGCGGCCAATATGAAAATTTGTTTATCTATCCACGCAAATATTTCAGAAACTAACAAAACGCTTTTCAATTTGATAATTTTTTGCAAATAAATACATCCAGGCCTTTGATTTGATATATATTTCTGTAGCTATTGTAGTTTGGCCATGCTAAGCGATGCTTGTGAGAATATACATATATAAATATATATAATTTAAATTTTTTTTGCGGTTGGTGTTGTGCATTTTAATTTTTCATATTAAAAAATTTCATTATAAGTCGATAATTGTGAAAAGCGCCACTAAATATTTTTTTTTAATTGCATCTTTAATATTGCACTATTTTATTAACAAAATTTAAAGGGATAGAAAACAATTTTTTGAAATAAGTTTGCGTTGTTAATGAAAGTTTTTGGATTAATTTTAATTATGTACAAAGTTTTAAGCTTATCTGCTTACAACTTTAGTTAAAGATTGTGTACAATTTTTATTGAGAATTAATAAAATGCAATAAAAATTGTTTAAATGGGTCTATATATTGCGAACTTATAGTTTCGAAATCCTGCTTTTAATGAACAATATTTAATTTTATCTAATGACAATACAATACAGTGGCAGACTAAAGTTTGCTATCAAATAAACAGTTTTGGTTAATCTTATAAGAGTTCAAAAGATGTTGAAAGGTAATTCAACACTGAAACAGTCTAAGACAAATTGAAGTATTTATTTCAAAAATATGGCCAAAAACAAAAGTTTTAAATTACCAGCAACGCTTGAAAATTAAACAGATCTACAGTTGAGAATATAAAGCAGTTAGTATAGAAAATAATGTGCGAACCAACAGCTACAAGTCTCAAAAAAAAAAAAAAAACAACAAAAGCGCAAACAACAACATTCAAAGTAACACAAAACGAACAACAACATGCTTGCCTACATACACATGTATCTCACTCAGTGCATACTTAAGTTTACAAAGTCTAGTAAAAGCGTAAATAAATAGAGTAAAAAATAATGTTCGTACAATGGAAAGGTGGGAAAAAATGTAGCCGCAAAACTTTTAATAAACAACTAGATAATATTTTTTGCATTAAGGAAAAATTAAGAGATGGGCCACACGACAAAAGCAAAGTTGGCAAAGCAAGCAAAAAACAAAAATCAAAACAATTTTCTGTATGAACTTGCACCGTCAGCACCTGCGGCAGCTGTGGCAGCAGCTTGCTGGCAAGATATTTGTCTAACAATAGCTGCTGTGCCTACAAAATATTACTATATCCTAGTATATTTACATACATACATACATATGTATATATGCCTCATTTAACTTTCTCACGCACGTGCAGATATTTTTCTTATTACAAAGAAACACCATTAAACAATTGGCGCTGTTTTGCGTTGGCAGTAAACTGTGATACTCAGCGCTGATTTGTTGCTAAGAGATTGTTGCGTTGCGTGGCACTACTACTTTTACCTTCATGTATTCTTTTTTTTCTATTTTTTTTTCTTGCTGTTTGCTTTTTTTGCTCAAGTAGCAGCTGCTGTTTTGCCACAGGAGCGGTAAGTATTTTTAAATTTTTTTTTTTTTTTTTTATAATTCTGTTGAAACGCTGTTGATGCCGTAGAATGCTAGAAATTAAAGAGCGACAAAAGAAGAAAGTTGCAACTTCGAAGCATTTTATTGTGTGTGTGTGTCTGGTATGGCAGTGAAGCCATAGTTTGTGACATAAAATGCGAAGTCTCAAACGCAAAAATGCGAGTAGCGTGAGTACATAAATATATGTAGTATGTACGTAGAAGAATTTCAAGCGAATGACTCTTGAAAAGTAAGGAAGTAAACAATTGTTTGTGAGTAAGAACTTTTAATGTTAATTTTCACACTTTTTGTACGTACACCTTTTTGTGCAGGCATCTTCACTCTAGTACTTACTTATTAAGAGTTGCAATTTATTTACCTCACCCATTCGCGAATAATACTCGCGTATATGCGCTATTGGCTAAAGTTCGCCGAATCAGTTTTCAATTAATTTTCTCCATTTTGCACTTTGGGTCCTTGCGCAACTCGAGTAGCGTTTTTAATTAATTTCTTAGCTTGTTTTTTTTTTTTGTTTTCTTTACTTTTTGCTTTAAGTGCAGTAATTGCTGTGTGTTGAGTTCTAAGATTTTCTTTTTCACATTTTTCATTTTCTGTTCTTTTATCGGTTTTTTCTTTTTTTTTGCTCGCGCAGAGGTATGAATGTACTATATCAACTACATACATAAGTGCGTCGATCCATCGTCGATAACTTTCAATGTTTGTCATCCGCGCTTTCGTTCATCTATTTTGCAGTTTTTCCCCATTTAGTCGTTAGTTGGTCCGCCACTCATCCTTCCAACTTCAAAAGTTGATAAGTTAATTAATGGCGTTTCCAACACGATGTGTAGTTTGGTTTTATTTTCTCTAGTTATTTCATGAAAAATTTGTACTTTTAAGTTTATTTTCTTTTTGTTTTCGCGCTATTAGCAGTAAGTCAATAGAAACAAGGCATTCTAAGACAAAATTCTCAGTTTTGCATTGTTTACATAGAAATTAATAACGTCAATGTTTTGTACAATTTCTTCCATTTAAATAGCACATAAAAAATTTTTAAATACTTTTTTTTTTGTTTTAAACTCGATCAAAATTACTTCCTTTATTTGATCATATTTCTTCACTGCTGAAGAATAGAACTAAAAGTATGCATTTTTTGGGTGAAAATTGCCGATTATTGAAATTCACAGATAACACACATTATTTTGATGGCTCAGGCTGACGTAGAACTACATATGTATGTGTTTTCACTGTAGCACAAATTCTGAACCTACATAATCTTAACTGATTTTTTTTGTAGTTTGAATAATTTTCACAGCCCGGTTTTTGATTTCTTTCATGAAAAAGCCGATCTAATCCTACACTTACATACAAATACCTACAAATAGTTAAATTACATCGTTTTGAGCAGTGCTTTTTAAGTTAAATTCGCTCATTCCTTGTTGCATTGCAGAGACAAATCATTAATGGCTCTCATATGTACAGTGAAGCGCTTGGAAGTCACCTATAATAGTTTGAAACTTTTTTTAAATCCAAGCTCCTACAATAAATCGCAATTTTTTGAAGAAATGGCGAAAAGAATTTAAACTATTGCTACCAAATCAGCCTGCAAAACGTAGTTAGTATACAGCCCTCCTTATTTGTGACAATTTAAAAAATTTAAGATTTCACTTTTTTTAATATTCCATTATACGATGTTTGCTTTATAAAAAACATTAATTTATATTTTTGAAATTAAAATCTTCAAAAACGAAATTTATTTTAAATATATACATATAATTTTTGCATTTTACATTTATTTCTTTGTGTTTTTGAAGGTTTGTATTTTTCTAATGCGTGAAGCGCTACTTGCTAAATTTGAAAGAATCTAAATTAAAATTGACTATAATCATCGCTTCCTAAGGCAACAGCTGCCAACTCCGTTTTTCAGTTCAAATAAAAACTTTTTAAATTAACGGAGAGGGTTAAGTATTTTTTAGTAAAGCAAACATGTTTGCTAGTAGTAAGAATCGCAAAAAATTATAAAAATACAATCTACTTATCCCAAAATATGTTCTCATGTGTTCCTTTATATTATAAACGTGTGGTGAAAACGTTATTTATAATAAAATCAGTGAATAATGTTTAGAAGAGATAACTAAAAGTCATATTAAAAATGTGTGGAATTATAACTTGAAAGATGTTTTTAAGTCCCCCTATTTAATTTTACTAAGAGTAAGGCATCGTTTAATATAAATAGATCTGCTAACCACCAAAGTGCGGGGGCAAATACCCATTCACTCTTTTTAAGGCCTACATAAATTTATATAAGCTTTTGAAACTCCCAAATACTTAATCCTACTGTATCTATAATTGATATCTACATGCAGTATTATTCAGTTGTAATACCGAATGAATCTGAAATTAGCGAATCAATGGGATGGAAGCTCAACTACCATATACAGAAAATATATGAATATATTTATTAGCTTTTCAGATTTTATAACTTTTGAGAGCTTTTGAAGATATTCTGAGAGCTCTTTAGAGACTTCGTTTGGTATTTTATAGATTTAAAAGCTACACAAAGTTAGTGTGAACATTTAATTTATCCAATTTTAAAGTCGGTCTTCCAAACGTCACTACTCTTCAAGTTTAATTATTTTTTTAATTTATCATAAATGACGAGTTTACTTACTTGCATTTTGTACGACTGTGTATTATTTAAGTTTGCTGGTTTTGGAATATTAATTAGCTTGCATATATATTAAAAGCCAACCTTTGCGGTGAAAGTAAGCTTGTTGTTAATATAACAAAAATATATTATAAATATATATACATATGTAAGATTTGATAAATGCATATGTGTACATAAATATGATTGTAAGCCTCTTTCTGCTCAAGCGACCACCAAATCTGGACAAAAATGCTAGCCTATAACTATTAAGTAAACAAATAAAGCAAATCTCATAGCAAAACAAAGTGGAGGTCATAGCAGACAGCATTGCATACATTTGCAATTTTATGCTGGGCAAAAGTTCTCTAAACTTTTTTTTATTTTAACATTTTTTCGGCGGCTTCGTTTGAAAACTAGCACTAAAAATTCAATTTAGACCCAAAATACGAATGAATACAATACCGAATACAAATAATATAAGAAACCACAATAAGTGAGCGCCGATGAAAAACGCTTGAGCATGGAAACAAAAAAAAAAATAAATACTTTGTGTACTGTAACAGGCGAATCAAAAGAAGTTTTTACCAAGCAAATAAAATTGTGTAGCTGCTTGTTTTTTTATTATCGGATTATACTTATGTTCGT
Source organism: Philophylla caesio (assembly GCA_963971545.1). NCBI lineage: Eukaryota > Metazoa > Arthropoda > Insecta > Diptera > Tephritidae > Philophylla > Philophylla caesio. The sequence continues at coordinate 36,392,602 of OZ020607.1, forward strand.
ATTTTACGATTTTTATGCACTGCATTTGTAGACTCTGCATTTGTGTAAAATGCATATGCAAATAAATAGTGCTGTTCGTATCATATGCAAACAACTATGTAATATTCATTTATCTATTTTAACAAGTTTTCAATTAAAATCCAGTTCATTTTCTAACATAAACTATGTAAAAATAAAAAACTAAAAATAAAATCAACAAATTTTCACATATACTCTTGTTTGTGACCTTTTTCTGAAAAGTATTACAATTTTTTTGAGTATGCAATTTTATAGCCCATTCAACTTTAGTCTGACAATATGAATGTTTTAGGTGTCTAAGAATTACCGTTGAAATTTAAGAATTTTTTTGGTTGCATTTGCTTACATATAATGAATAAGCAACATTTATTTGTATATGGAAGAAAGTCGCAACACTTTTGACAAAAAAAAAAAATCTGATAAATCAACGGCAACGCCTAGCTACTTGAAAATTTCAAATTGCTAAAATTTTTTCTACAAAGTTTTAAAATTGTTAAGGTTAGTGAATGAATTGAATTTTAATTGAAAATTCTTAAAAATAAATTAATGAATATAAGTAGCAAACTATTTCATTTTGAACATCATTGCTAATGATTTGAACAGCACCGTATATATAATATGTATGTATGTATGCAGTCATGCACTAGGGCATCTGTGTAATCCACAAACTCCAGCAAAGCCTCTTTCTCAGACTGTTTCATTGCTCGCTCAATAGCAATGGTATTCCACTTGAGCATTTCAGTTTATATTCATACATACGTTCTTGGGCAGCAGCAGCAACTATGTATGTAGGTACGCACGATTTTAAAAAACAGAATTCACTTTTATTCGTGAAAGTGTACTAACTTGTAGATAGTACATAACATATGAGAGTATAGATTTGTGCAAAATATATGCGCATCTGTACTTAAGTACGAGTATGTATATACACTTATGACTTATGACTCCTCTGAATGATGCACTAAAATAGACATATTTATATGTATGTAGTATATGTAAATTTCCATTAGATGAGTATTTGTATTTGTAGGCTTTAAGTGTGCTGCAACAGCGGAATATTCGACGTGTGACCAACTGACGCGCTTGCTTCCTCAGCTCAAAGTTGCAACGTCATCGACGACAATGACGCCACATGTGACAAGTATTCACTTGCTAGTTGGATAACCGTAAGCGTGCAGGCAGCGTTGTAGCTGCAACACTACATATTTGGCACACATATTTATCTACATACATACAAACTACATATACATATGCAAATGTATGCGATTGGTTTGTGTTGTTGCTGACGGTCAGCCGTTGTGAGCCAAATCGTTGGCGGGTGAGTGACTTCTGGCGACCAGCAAATTACTTACGCCGCGTTGCATTGACTCTTCCGCCTTCCGTCCCCTTCACAGTTCCTTTTCCGAGCTGCATATCCTGTTTATGTATATTCCTGTTGCCATTGCTTACATACATATTTCTCAAATGCATTTCAATGTTTGTATTCGTTGTTTGTGTATGAGTGTGAGCGTGTTCTTTTTTTGTTGTTGTGTTGTTTCTGCTCTAAATCGGTCGCTTGCTGCTTTGCTTATTTCTGGGCCAATTTGTACGCGCAGTTGGATTTCACTGCATAAATAAAATAAAATAAAAAACACAGCGAATGAGTAAAAAAAAAAAACAAATTATTAACAAGGCAGCTTACAACATGGCGCGCGCACAGTGTGCGTTTTTCGACTTTTTATTTAAATTGTGGCGAAATCTATAATAAATTAAATAAAATGTAAAATATGATATTAGCAGTTGGAGATTCTCCATAACTCATATTCAAAATTTTTTTTTTGGCACTGATGTTCGTTTTTTTTCTCTACAAGTTTGAGATGCATGAAAAATAAAGTAAACAGTAGATGAATTGTGTCAGAGCCGATTTGCTGTTATGTCATCGATTAGAAGATCAATAATTTTTTTTTGACAGTCTCTTCACACTTATTTCTTTGCTAGCGCAACAGCCTCTTTATATTTTGTTTATCAAAATTTTTCATATAATAATTAGATTAAATTTTATTGATACATACATATGTATATAGTTTTAAAGTGCGTAAACTGAATTTTACAAAACGCTATTGTCTTTAAGGCAGAATCTTATTTTGAAAGCCACTTTTATATATGAAATAGTTATTATGGAATATACAATATTTCTTCGGTTCTAATTTGAAGCGACTTTGTACACTAAATAAGGTTCAAGCCAATTGCGAACTTAGATTAATGAAATAATCCGACATTTTTATTTTTAATTATTAACGTTGTTGAAGTTGACGTTTTTTTTTTTTTGATCTTACAATAAATATTTTTTTGGCCAAAGTGTAAAAGCATAAATTAAAAGTGAAATAAGGAAAAAATAGATGTTAGTTAGCAGATCTTAGTACCAAAAAAAAAGAAATATTTATTTCATTTATATAATGAGATAAATTCCCCTTTTCAACAGTACCAAAAAGTTACATATATCGGCCAGAAGTTGAGTAGCTGCTTGTATTTTCTCCGCCACGATATAGAGAATTTAATTCAAAGCACTCACCTCCTGCCAATTTTTCTTATGTTTTGAGTTACAAAACCGAATACTAAGGCTCTTTCGAAAACTCCGTCGCAATTTTCGTTTTATTACAAAAATTAAAAAAAAAAATTACCAATGTCGAGAAACAGTAGCAATATATCGAATTTTTTCAATTATCATTTATTAATATGTAAATTTTTAACATTTATTTCGCATACAAGCTTAGTAAGGAAATGGTTTAGCCATAGCACTGAAAAATTAAAACCATTCATTTCAAAAACACATACGCATTTAATGAAAATTAAGTTTTTCAAAACGCTTACTACAAAAACAGTGACAAAAAATGAAAACCTTTTTAAAACGTTCAAAAAATTCGAGCTTGTCAGGTGTTTGATTCGAGATAGATTTTCAATAAACGAATTTTCATTTAAAACCAAATAGAACCATTTTCTGGGCATGGCTTTCATTTCCGTCCTGTCATCAAAAAAAATATAGCTTTGCTCATGGTTCAGTTGGAAAAATCCGTTTGCAGCGTAAGAAAAATATATACAATTTATAAACAAAAAGTAATCGATATAAAGCAGTAAGTAGAATTTGTAAAAAAAATTTGAAAACGTGTTTCAATAGTTCACAACTTTTTATGATTGTTTGATAAGTTACTTTTGTTACATACTGTATTTTATTATTCTTAAATATTTTTTTTTTGATATCTCTGATATGTAACAATAAAATAATTTAAATAATTACAAATTTTGAAAAGCTTTAGTTTTTGATTAGAAAAAATTAAGAAATTCATTGTTTTTGTTTCAAATGCCACATAACTACATTTCAATTTGTTATATTTTAATCATAAAATAACAAACGCTTATTAAAATAATTAATGAAAATTTAAAATAAGTGCGCAATTTGTATATATTTTGCCTTACTTGTTTTATCTCTTTCATTGATTTTTCGCAAATTTCATAATACAATTTTTTTAATATCTTATTATTTCAATACTGCCACACTGTGTCTGTACGGCGATGATGTTGGCGAAACCGCCACATAAAAGCGTCAACTGTTTGCTGATTTTCCTCCATTTTTGCTCTGTCACAAATATTTACGCTTCACTGCACTGCACTTGATGTGGCAATTGCATACAACATATTTAGCTACATAGTAACTGTACTATAAACATGCTTGTTCCCATACAAAACCAAACACACACACATAGGCAATACCTTATCAAATGAATAAACTCGTATGTTTTCAACCATACAAACTCGCATACTTACGAGTCGGAGCAGAGTTAAAATACAGCTTCATCAGCATCAGCAATACAGCAAAACAGCGGAATGCCCACAACGAACGGACGGCAACAAGGACAATCAACGTAACAGCAACAGGATGAATTGTAAAAAAAAAGTTCCAGCAAAAAATAAAAAGCAACTCTTAAATTTTTATATGTACGTATGTATGTATGTATGTAGGTATGTATATAAACAGCACAAGAGTTAAAATAAGTCAAAGCTCTTGCATTGGTGGCTACGACCACGCCGTTGATGGCGTCCTGATTTTTGCTGCCTGCTGTGGCTGTTGTCGCTGTTGCCGTTGCTGCTTGATGTTTTACTTTTTTTTTTAGTATTTTTTTTATAAGCAGTTGCTTTGCTTGCTACATTCATTTACTTACTTCACTCTCAATTGATATTATGTTTGTTTTATTATTGTAATTGTTTTTGTTTTTGTTGCTGCCCGTGTTTTGCAATGCCAATGTGTTTTTTTTGTATCCTTATTTTCAACATTGATTTCCCTCATTGTTTTTATAATTTCAGTTTTTCTTTGCTACACCACAACTAACTAACTACGCTCGTTTATTGAGTTTATTGCTTGTGATTTGTATTTTTCTTTTTGTTGTTGATATTTTTTTCCCTTCTTTTATTTCCGGTATTTTCTTCATTCGCTGATATAACTGCTTGTTTGGTTGACAAACTGTCTCGACATATTACGTTTGCAATCCCTCCGCACTTGCATACCCATTGATTTGATCTGCGACGGTGCATTTGTTTTGCCAATCGATTTTTATGTCAACAGAATAGCCAGCATTATCCGGTAGCATCAATTTGAGCGGTGAAGCTGATGGAGTCGCTCGTTATTACAGAGTGGCGCGTTATTATGGTTTGGTTGTTGTTAGCCATCATCCTTCGTTTTCCACTTCCGCCTCGAGTTATGTTATTTTTCTTTCACTTTTTCAATACAGCCTTCGCTGAATTTCGAATAAACACTACCAATGTTACCGATGATTTTACTGCATGCACAGAAGGTGAACCTAAGTTAGCAGATGTATTAGATCGGTTCAAAAAAAATTGTATTCAAATTTACGCGATATTCAAAATGTTCAAAGTCCTTTTGAAAATCCCTCTGACTTTAATATTTGCAATCGAAACACTCAAAAATACTGTTAATAAACTAAGAGATAAATATGTAGGCTAGATATAATGGCATATATACATATATAATACCATCAAAGGAACGAATCTTATTATTATATAATAAATGAAATTTAAATGTATGCATTGAATTTAAATGTATAAGTGCAACACATACTTCCAATAGTTGCCAATTTATTTTGCTTTTATTCAATTTTTATTATTTTCCATTTAAAACACAATTAGTTTTCTGCCTTTATCCCTCCTTTACAACATTATAAGGGATTGTCAGTTTGGGCCGACAATTTATACGAATTGTATGCAATGTCTATTTTTTTAATGTTAGTGGAAGTTTTCTGAGTTTTTCATTCAATATCTCTCAAAGTCTGAAGCTTTTGCTTTTATGCTTTTGTTAGAAAATGCTTTAAAAAAATTTAAATTCAATCTCCATTTAAATCACAAATTTGTAGAAAATTAAAAAAAAAAACTTTCGAAACATTTTCGTATTTATTTTTTTTTGAAGTTTTTATAATTTCTTTTCGGAAGCAGATTTGCAGTGAATAACATTTTGTTTACATTTTTGAAGTATCTTAAATTTACTGTGGTTTTAGTGACGTAGTTGCGCAGCTATTTTCAAATAAAACAGTCTAAATTGTCAGCAAATAACAATGTTAACTTTTAGTCGCTTCATAATTGAGTGGGCTACAAAACTGCATACCCGAAAAATTATTCTGAAAATAATTTGTTCTTTTAATGAAAATTTGTTTAATTTTTTTAAATAATAAAGAAGTATTCATAAGAAAATTCCCATCACTTGAGATGAAAGTGTGGTTTAACCTGCATCTATCGAATTTGTCTAGAAATCAAAAAGTGTCTGAATCACATAGAAAATACCATACCACCCTTTAATATATTTTTTTTTTTTATTGATAATGAAGGCTTGCCCACTTAATAAATATAAAAATACCAAATACCAAATTTACCACAAATGAAGTAATATACAATACTATGTTGACTCTGGATCACAGATTTATTTCATGAAAAGCTTTTTTGTGGCAGAAGTGCACTTTGAATATCAGAAATTGCAGATAGAAGGTATTGCATATGAGCGTCAATATCAAAAATTCGCTTTATTATTGGAGCAACTTAAATACAAAAATAAAAAACGGCGCGTTGGAAATTACAGCATAGCAGTCAGTAAAGATTAATAAATTAATTTCTATAGTGTTGAGAGAGTTGACCATTTATTTTTAAGGGGTTTCTCGCGAAAATTTACGGGTTCTCCGATCAAAGACTTTCAGAATGGCTGACATTGTCTACTGTTTTATTTTTTGTTTTCTAACTCAATCTTGGACGTAAAAACTGACCACTGTTAGTGTTTGCGCTGTGAAGAGAGTCACCAGTGGTAAAAATGAAGTGCTGAAAAAGTTTATAACACCATTTAATCAGTAGCTGTATAATTCAAGACTAGCAAAGCTCTTGTGATTTAAAAAAATACGTTTGGAAAGTATTGCTATTCTTGAATAGAAAAAAAATATATTATAATTGCTCCGATGGTCTCAGTAATTAGTACCAACGTATTTTCCCAAAATAGTCGCAGAACTACCGACATAAGCTCGAATGTTTGAATCAAATTGAAAAAAATGTCACTTGGCTCATATGAAGGTGTGTAGCAAAAAATTGTACATATATAGCCAAAGCGAATTTTGATCTCATTGGAGGAATAAGCGTTAAGCAATTTAAAATTATAAAACTTTTACTGATTTGGTCTAATACACAAATTGTCAGATAAAATCACGTCATACACACATATGTATGTACATGTTTGTGAATGTGAATTTATTTGTACTAAAGAAATGCATTAATCTCAATTGTGTCGGCATGGTGCGCTTCATTCTATCAGACAAAGCCTTTCACGAGCAGGTGCAGCGTTGGTGCAACTCCTAGCTGCTTTTTGTATTGTTATTGCAAAAAAAAAGCGGCGTTTCACTGTCATTTATTTTACTACATAATAAAACTGTTTGGATTTATTGCAGAGAGAGAGCGAGAGAGAGTGCAACAATGTGTCATTATTGAAGCATACTCATTCCCCGTTGTGTATGCTTGTACTCGTATGTATGTATGTATGAATGTATATGCGAATGTGCAATCTATGATTTCAATTTGAAGCAATCACTTTTGAACAATAAAATGAAAACTTATATGCTCGTAATAAGCGAATGATGCTGAAACAATACAACTTGATGGCCAACATTTTGTATATGTGCTCAGTGTTCCCATTTATTTTACTTAATAATTTTGCAATTTCGTTACCACCTTTTAAGGTATTATTTGTACGCCATGACGTATACTTTACATTACTTTTTTTTAATGATATTTTATGTCATGCAGCGGCTTTATTTGTGATCGCTTTCAATACCGTTGGATATTATCGACATAATGTAGCGTAGTAGAATTTATTATTTTCACATTTAGATAAAACATAAGTCATAAGTGTTTATGTGCAGTCGGTGAGTTGGTTACGAGTATAAAAACACATTTGTTATGGAATCCTGATTTGTGAAGCATTATTGAAAGAACACTAAATCGGAAATCGATAAAAATGCTCCTCACATGTTATATTCACTTAATACCGCATATTCATAGAGTAAAGATTTTGTGGCCACATATACAAACAATTTCGTCTGTGTGATAGCGAATTATGCAAAACTACTTTTTTATTGGAAAACAGTCAGAGATTTAAAAAATAGTTTTGTGCCAAAACAAAAACTAATTTTAAATTCTACTTTAAGTATTTTGTACCAAAACGTTAGAGGTTTAAATACTAAATGGAACGATTTATACATATCATGGACTCTCATGGTCGACTCTTTTGTTCCAATGTGTTCTTAGAAGATATGGCTGAGCTCTGTCTAAATCAAATTAATTAAACTCCAAACAATTTTGGAACCATTGTGGAACTTATTTTTGGTGATGATATATCTAAATCATCTATGAAGACGTGCGAACCCTTGGTTATTCCACAGGACTCTTGTCACCCTTCGATTAAGGTAAATTACGAAGTTATTGGTGATTTTGGAAATAATGTTGATAAATCAAATAGCTCAAACGCTCGTTTTATTTTCGCGAAAGCCAATTTCAAGAAATTATTATATCGAGAATTGTCGAAAGAACTAAGAAATTTAAAAAATAAAAAGTCGCGATCTTTTAAATTGTACAAAATAACTGGTTTGCACATTAACTTTATTAAATACTCAGTTATCCGACGCGCTTATTTTGAATAAAATAAAAAATACTACAGATCTTATTTGTGCCAAGTTGAAAGGAATTTAATGAAAAACCCTGAATCATTTTATGATTTCGTTAACTCAAAACGCGAAGTGACTAGTTTTCCGTCTGCTATAAAATATGAAAATACCGTGTATTGTAACTCCCAATCAATTTCCAACATGTTTGCCCAATTCTTCAGAACCTTTTCAAACCCTTTCCATTCAAATTTGTCCCTTCACCTTTGCAATTATTCCGCAGATATCTTCCGAGGAAGTATTTTATTATTTGAGTAAATTAAAAAGAATCTTTAAGGCTGACCCCGATTTGATCCCGACTTGGTTCCTCAAAAACTGTGCTAAACATATTTATGAGCCCTTAACTAATTTATTTAATCTTTCTCTTAAGCTTGGGATTTTCCCTTCAGCTTGGAAATAGTCATTCATAATACCACTTCATAAAACCGGGAGTAGGTTCTCTATAGAAAATTATCGCAATATAGCTAAGCTTTCTGCTATTCCTTAACTGTTTGAAGCTATTGTTGCTGACCATTTATCGTATTCCCTATCCTCTTCACTTTCTAGCACACAACACGGATTATCTAAGGGTAAATCTACCGTTATAAACTTGCAACTCATGTTTCAAATGGATTCAGAGAATTTATGCACACTGATGTTATATACACTGGTAAAGTATTCGACAGAGTAAGTCACTCTTTACTGATCCATAAACTCGATCTCCTTGGTTTTCAGCCTAATCTCCTTCATTGGATATCTTCTTACCTCATTGACAGAACACAACGAGTTCTATTTAAAAATAGTTCCTCAAACATTAAATATGTTTCTTCAGGGGTCCCGCAAGGAAGTCACCTTGGCCCGATTATGTTTTTACTTTTTATAAATGACTTACCTTCTGTAATGCATATAAAAAATTTTTTTTTTGTTTTTTTATATATCTGTGCGTCATACGGATGCGCCCCTCGCGTCGGTCGGGCGGGTATGGAGGGATAAAACCATTGGGATTAATATTATATTTAAGAAGGTAAAAAAAAACTAGTAGAATTGCATCGGTTTTTGTATAGCGTTTTTCTCTGTACTACTTCATGTTACATACTTTTTTTGTCAATGTATGTATAAATAATAATTGACAATTTTACTGAGCTTGAGTCCAGTTTATGAAAGATTTTTATTGGAAAAAACAACAAGAGTTTTAGTGCTAAAAGTTCTAGCCGCTATTTCGTAGATCGCCAATTCTCCTCTTTTGACTTCTTTTAATTTTTTTTTTTTCATTTATTCACATGCTGTTCTACGATTGCCAAGCGAACTGTTGTGTTTTTTCTATCTTCCTTAAGTAAACCAACTACAAACAAGAGCAACTGATCTACCGCTATTTAAATGTATACCAACACAAATCGAATTCATTATAAGCAAAAGAAAATCTAGAATTAAATTGTAACAAGCAACGAGTAGTGGCTTGTTTAATACAAGCATGTGATCATCGAATCACCTAATGGAAAGTATGTTAGATGCGTGAAATGCGGCTTTTACTCCAAAAACTATTTTGTTTCTTTTTAATAATTTTTTTTGTGTCTCTTCAATAAAAATTCTCTTAGCTCAAATAAAAATAAAAGTTTGGATTCTCATCTAAGCAAGTTGTTTGAAAAGTTTTAAATTAGTTTTCAGGGTTGGCTAACAAAAAATTCAAATTCTGAAAATAACTTTTTCAGGGATTTAAACTTATAGTTCAATCAATTTTTCTATAAAAAAGTTCAAATTAGAAAGTGACGTTGATTTTTGTCAACTTTTAATCGGACAAACTTTAGAAATTTTGATATTAAAAAAAAAAAAAATATTGGAAAAAAATGCGGTAGTTGCTTCGTCAAATAAATAGCAAAAAATTTTGATATTGCAAGGTCGGGTGTGTAGCGGTGAGTACAGTAACTCACGAGGCCGCTGAGCGCTGTTTTTGCTAATAGCAGTCACCCCTCGGTAGGCAATGCCAAACACGCGAGTGTATTTCTGCCGTGAAAAAGCTTCTCATAAAATTTATCTGCCGTTCGGAGTCGACATAAAACTGTAGGTCCCTTCATTTGTGGTACAACAATGAACACTGAGCTATTTAGTGCAAGCGCCAAATTTTAATTATTATTATATGATTCGCAACGGGCACATTATTCAGACTAACGTAAATGTATATATTATTTTAATATTTTGTAAATAACTACCTTTCCGATTTTTAAATTTGTTTCCTTTCAATTGATTAGGGTTCTTCCCTATTTGAGGAGCGATTTTTTTTATTTGCTCACCCTTCTTCTATTTGATGGATTGTAAAGGCATTACTCTACTGTAAAAGACTTCTTTCTTCCTTAAACCTTGTGCGCAGACTTGTTGTGTGTGCTAGCCATGTTGTTGTCGAATTTATTTTTCCTTATGCGTTGCACAATATTTACGTTTTGTTCAAATTATTTTTAGAACAAGTATAGATACTTTTTTGATCTCATCTCGATTTGGCTTGTCAACACATAACTTTAACTGTGCACAAGGTAAATATAGCAAATGATATTAAGATTAATTTTGAAAGATAAAAAAAAGTGTCGTGGCGGTCGACAAATAACCAACAAAAGACATCGCCTACTGTCATCAAAAAGCATTATACACCCACACTTAAATGAATGTATGTAACTACCCTGCAGAGAAACACTAAAGAAGTCAGAAAAAGTACAATTTTACAACTAGAATTTCCTTGTTGAAATAGAATTAGACCGAAAAAGACCAGACTTTTACAATTTACGAAATGATTTATTCATGCATTATTTCATTTGACAATATTGATTTGTATACATAAACTAGTAGGAGACTGGAATGTTTGGTCTATAATTGGACTAGTATTTGTTTGCTATTTTTTTACTAAAATCAGACTGGAACTTTTCTGATTGAAATTTACCAATTATCATCCCGTAACAGTTTCTTGTATGCAGAAAAGACAGTGGGCTGACTAGTCAGGCTTGCGATGCATACTAGTTGTGAAGTAGTTTACTACAGGTACATTCGACTACAGGGTATATAAATATGTTATGTATACATCTACATACCTCCAGAGCTCCATCTCAAATAGATACACAAAGCGCACAAGCATACTCACACACTTACACACATGCACACCACTTATTTGCTTGCCTTTATTGCCATAAATGCTGTCGACGCCATAGCTTTTTTCGTATTTCTTTTTTTTTGGCTAACGTTAATGACATCTTACGCGTGAGTGGCTGAGTGGTTTTAGGGCTGAGTGATGACTTTTAGGAGCGCTTGAAATTCTCATTGATGCTGGCTTTTGTGATTTGGCACTGGTATAACGTTACCATGGTGAGGATACATACATAGGTTGTTAATTTGGTGCGTTAATGAAACTAGGTGGTCTGAGTGTGTTTGATGCTTTCGATTGCCATGGCTACAACCACACCCAAAGACGCTGTCAGCAAGCACTACCGTCAATACAACCACCACCACCACCACCACCGTCACCACATTTCTCATTATAAATTGACTGTAAATGAATGATGTTTGACAAACGTGATTGCATATCATTAAAAAATACGCTTGCATGGAGTGCAGATAGCAGAGCTGAGTTTTATATGTATCATGTGTGTAACCCACATTGTACGTGTATGTATGTATGTATGTACCCAAACGAGGCAAGTGTGATAATGAAGAAATTTCAAGTGTAATGGTGTCGCATGCGAACAGATGCGCGAAGGTTGAGTAACCGTTTGCAGTCTACAAAGCTTATGAGCAAAAATTTCGTTAACGCGTGATTAGATTCTAATATGTATTTATTTTTTTTTTATTCCACAAAAAAATACTTAAATAGCGTATAACGAAAATAAATGTGTGAGATTTATAATAATTCAACTAGTTTTCAGCAAGAGTACACATTTTTTTATCATTAATTTTTAATTTTTTTTTAGTATGCATTTTTTTTTTCAATTTTAGTAACTAAGAGTTGCATGGCTTATGCCAGTGGTGTCACAATGGGCTTCTTACACTTAGGCCGTGCTCCTGTGCGGTAGCAGCTACCCTAACCTAACCTAACCTAGTAACAAAGGGTGCAAGTTTGAAGTCATTAAAAATAACGCTGTTTTTTGAAATTTTTTTTTTTGCATTTTCTTCATACAACTTTTGAACCAATTAATTTTTATATGAAAAAAAAAAAAATCCAACAACCCCAAAAAAAATTGTCATAAATCAGCGATATATTTTAGCGGCCTGAAACGTCCATTTTATGTTCTGAAATTCAAAGTGCGTACTCATGGGCAATTTGGATTTGTGTGATTATATTTGAGAATTTACATTACTTAACTTCGAAAATATTCATAATATAAATATGTTGTTTAAATTTGTCGATGCACATATGCGGGCTATTTTAATATTCAGATGATGATGTTTTTGATGTTATAATACAGTCGTTTTGTTTCTCGGTTTAAAATTCCTTCTCAAATTATGGTTCGGAAGTCAAAAAACGCAAGAATTTATATCGCTATTCTTAAAAAAGGAGTGAGTTTGCGTACCTTCCACTTAACGTTATCTGCTCAATTCACTGGCACTTATTTCTTATTCTCCAACAAATTTTTATGACTTACATATTGACTTCAACCAATACAAAACACGCGAAATACTTATTATATTATTATTTGCTGTGTGTTTTATATTTCGACCTGTGTAGGTACATTTTATCAAACGCACTACAGAGAAAACATTTTTTAAGACGCTAGTCCGGCGACAAGACAGTGTTCGAAGCAAAATTAGAAGAACATTTGCCCTTCAGAACAAAATTTTTAATTATATAGCAAATATGTATTGAAAGCAAGCTAAGAAAATGACGCTGAAAGAACGTTAGAGTTGCAGTTTGCGTTACATATTTTTTCGCAATAAAAATTAGTTTTACTTCCCATGACAAAGTTAGATTTGAAGTTTGACAGCATTTTTAAATCATACAGAATGGAAAACAAAAAAAAAATTTAATCCTTACATTTCTTCTTGTTTGAGATTGAAAAAAAAATATATCTTAAAATAAAATGTTTGCAAAACTCTGAGATTCATGGTCCCTTAGCATTAAGTGTCAATTGTTATGTACTTCGAGCAAAATTGCTGAATTCTATTTCACATTTTTATTATTTATTTATTTTAAAAACAATCCAAATTTGATTCTTAACAATAAAAAAATTGTAAATTCAATAAACCTTTAAAGACCTTTGGTGGTCATTTGACACAACTTGTCTTTAAATTATCTTTGCAAAAACGCATTGGAAATTTTTAATAAAAAATGATTAAATCGTTGTGAAAATGAAAGTCTCAAGTGTTTACAATTAAATGAAAAAAAAATGCCTTACCCTTGACAAAAAGTATTGGAAAAAAGTCAACGCTACTTTAAAGTTCAATTAAACTAGCACTTTTTCTTACTTATAAAAATTTTTTTTAAAAAACTATCAATAGCTTCAAATTATGCTCTTTAAATTTAATATGATTTAATAACAATTTACGTCTTGATGTGTCATTTGAGAAGCATAAATAGCAAAGTGATATCATAAAAAAATATCTCCTGATCATTAATCTTCTGTTAAGACTATGTTAATAGTGGTTTATATTTGAAATTGATGTGACTATGCTTTAAATATGCTCTTATAATTGTTTAGATATCACAACGTTTTAGATGTTAACTCTCGGCATATATAATAAATACAAAGGTAATACACACAGTGTCCTCATTAAGAATATGTAGTTTTCTATTCAAAACCGTTGTAACATTTTTAATGAGCGGTGCAAATTAGAAAGTAATCTCAAATCTATAAACGAAGGCAAACAGATTTTTGGTAAACTCAAACGCAATGAATAATTGTTTTTGTACTTTAAAGACATATGCAGAATATGCAAAATTATCTTTTGACTTAAATACTGTAAAAAAAAAATTTAAATATATAAACGTATATGCATACTTAATTTGTGTTGTTGTTATAAAAATGAAGCCACAAAGAGCTCACAGAAAATGTAGTGTACAAATAAGATCTGCTTCACTTCACTTAGTGCATATTGCAAGTTTTTATTATGCAAACTTAAATATACATAATATGTGTACATATATATATATAATATGCTTTTATATATAAATAAACTTATAATGTATTTCCATGAAATTAAAAATAGTTTTGGAGGTACTTCGGGGCTTTTTGTAAGTACTTAATATCAATATAAATTGAAAATATTGAAATTTTTTCTCTGGGGTTTTAATCAACTATTGACAGTCAGCGTTATTTTATAATTTTCCATTCTACATTTGCATATCTTCTGAATATGAAACCAACCCTCCATTTATGTATATCGGTTGTCTACCAACCCTTAGTGCGCTTACATGTATTATTCAATATCGCTTTTCTTCTATGTTATATATTTTTTTTTTTCTTCTTTCCATTCTATCTATTATGTATATACTCGTATTTGTGTGTTTTTTTTTCAAGTTTGTTTACGCATCTTGCGAAATTGTGGTAATATTCAAATATATTTTCAAGAAGCAGGCAAATAATATTTTGTTCCTTTGCTTTTATTTTGTTTATGTAATTTTTCTTTAGTTTGCTTTCAATGTGATTTATTTTTGCTTCATGCTGCAGACAGAAATTGATGTTTGAGCTGTTATAGTTTTCGTCCGCGCCCACTTTCAGTTTCGCACGAAAAGTGCTAAGCAAATATTGTAGAATTAAATACGCAATCAAAGATGTGCACATTCTTGTTTACATACCACTGCGTATTTGAGTGTACGAAAGTAACCAAAAAGAAGATCTATGGAAATAGAAAATAATTTGTTACACAGCAATTTGCCGTCTTATTACGTTAGCATTTAAATATGAGAAATGAGGCAGGGGAAATTCGCTGTAAATTTGTTAGCTGAAAAAAAAAATAAAACTTGAAGCCTTTCTTTTTTGGTTAAAGTGTTTCCATTTACACAAAGCATAACAAAGTGTATGCAGAAAATCATAAAGCAAGTTTGGTAATGTTAACATGCGTAGCAGCCGTATTTTAAGCAACACAGTTGCTTATACGCCGCGGTGAGCGCATTTAAAGTGCACAATAAAAGCACAGATAATGGTTTCATCTTTATCACAGAATCGAATATCGTATTTTTGAATTTTTAATATTTTGTAAAAGGTTTTATTCCACCCGACACGGAGATAACGTGTATCCGAAAACAATTTCATTAATAATTTGTGTTATCTGCACAAATACATATGAATATTTGTATTTATATTGAAAGCCAAAGCCTTTAAATTAATACACATTTCTCTGGAACCAACTATAATAGATATTACATATAGTAAAAAATTGGCAATGCACTGCAAAAGGCATTTGGTAGATAATAATCATAGAGAGTTATGAAATAATTTTAATAAAAACACCATATAAAAATTTACAAACTTCTTAATAAAAATATTAAAAAAAGTGTATTATTTAGAAATAAAATATTATGAACCTTTTGGAAATAATTTGAATAAAAACACCATATAAAAATTTACAAATTTCTTAAGAAAAATATTAAAAAAAGGGTATTACTTAGAAATAAAAGTATTATGAACCTTTTCGCGCACATACATTTTGCAAACTGCACTAAACAAGCACGACGTAGTTATATAAATTGATTTTTGAGAACAGATCGACGAAAAGACATAAAGTTAGCAACAAGAAGAAACGCAAGCAGACTTTTTAATGGTCTCTAATTTCAACGGAAAAAACCAATCAAAAGATTCATATTGTAATTTAGCGAATGCCAGGCGGGTGGGTAATATTAACTCTCTCATCAAGATGTAAGAACGGTGTGTCTATCATGACCACAAACAGCACAACTTTATTGTATTCCGCAGTGAACCGAGCCAAAATTGTCATAATTGAGCATTCTCATTCGAGAAAGAATTTATCAATATTTCATTTTTACAAGAAGTCACTTTTAGAAAGATGTAGCAAAAGCTTCAGTGCTTTCATCGCAATATTGTTCCATCTCGCATATGAGTTCAACGGTTTGTTGTCATTGACTGTTTTTCAGCGTGTCTGGCACTCCCACCACGAACAGTATATCTGTAATTTTTCATGACGCTTATTACAGTCAATTGCAGCAATTTGTTATTACAATATTCAATAATTTTTTAGCACTACACATAAATATTTATAATTGCTTTCTCAAGCGAACTAATTAAGCTAAATTATGGGTTATAAAATGTAAAAAATTACTAAATGAAAGCATGAATTAAAGCTTTATTCATAATGTTTACAATATCTTATTTTAGATTTCGCTTCTTTTTCTCGGCAAAGCTTAGTAAACTTTGGCAAAAAGTTTCTTTTCGCTTATATTTTCTAGTTGCTTTTTATTTACCTTTGTCAAACTGATTAAATTTTTTTTATAAGTAAAAAAATAACTTTGTCAAGATAAACTTAAGACACTTTAGTGATTAAAAGCTACAAGAAGATTTAAAATGCATAAGTGCTTCCCTTTAACTATTTATGAAACTTCCTCTACTTTGCTTCTTCAAAATACTATTGAATGCACTTGCTCACGTTTTAGCGAAATTAAAATATAATAAAATGACTTTAATATCTCCTAAGTGCAATGTTGTACTTACTAATACATATTTACATACATACATATGCACATAATAATAATTTTTTTTGTAGAACCAGCTTATTTTTTCAAAGGATTTATTTTTTCTTTTCTACTATAAATAAAAATTTGAAGTGAGAAAAAGTGTGCGATTAAATTTAGGTAAAATAAGTATGAAACTTCTGGGATCAAGCAATTGACTAAATTTCAAAAAGGTGGTGACACGACGAAGCCGATTTTTATATAAAATCGATTTGATAAATGAGGCACTAATGGCAATGTGCTTGGGCTAATGTCAATACCTTGCAAATAATATTAAAATCCTTATATACAACTGATACGATTTCTAGTTACTCATTTATTTAACTAAAGGAACCGAAAACACTAAAATCCTATAAAATATTCCTTATGCATGGGCAGTCAGGAAATAAATATGTACATACGAGTGTATGTACATATATGTACATATTCCTGCTCAAAGAAAAATTATTTAAAATGTAAATATATGGCAAAAGTTGTAACCGCTCATCAAAAAATATTGTTTATCTCTTCAACGGCGTTTGTGTTTGATGTCAGAGACATCAGCCAGAACGCCATAATTGTCTACACTTTGCACTGCGATGCATACATACATAACATACATATGTACGTACGAACATACATATTAGAGAAGCGAATATATGCAAGAATTTTAAATAAATTAATTTCGGGATTATAAATATGTGTTTAAGAATGTTAAAGTGAGCTTAACTCAATGAGTTTTTTTTTTTAAGCTGCAAGCCATTAACAAATCGCATTGTGATAATTAGTACGTTTTATTAAATATGAAAAAAATAAACCGTAAAAATTATTTTATTCGATTATAAACTAAAAAAAAATAATTAAAATTTTAAAAATATATTTCGATTACAAACCAAATATCACAAAGCTGGATAAAAACACAGGTTTGCCTTGACAAAAATCTATCTTAATAACTCATCCTTCCAATACTTTTAAATTTGGGGTATCCTTGATGCGCGCTTGTAAATTTAGTGTTACTTGGTTATTGCTTTTATTTAAGAAAAAAACTCAATTTTTAAATATTTTGTTTGTCGATATTTTCAGCGTAATTTTAGGATATTTTCAGGACTAGAAAACAAAATGTGTATACATTATCACATGATGAATTTATATTTATTGTTTAATTTTAAATCCTTGCCACACTTTAATTAAAAATATAGCATCAAAAAACTTTCGTGAGACTCATATCGATTAATACCGGGGTCTAACTGTACCAAGAGTAGCGTCTCTAGTATAAAACCAACATCACTGTAGATATTAAAATGCATGCACACTTTATGGGAAAATATAATCAAGCTGAATGCAGCAAAAAACTGTCGCTACACGTTTTGTATATGCACAATAGGGTGGTGCAAAATTTCGGGTAAACAGTCTGAGTTGGAATTTTCAATATCGAAAAGTGAGAAACTCACTATGGACCCTTTTAATCCAATAACCAATATCCAATTGTATATTTAACCATTTTTGAATACAATATATGGTTTGCATTATTTAATTTTTTTTGGTTTTGTTTTTGGGATTTTTGAGGTATAAGTTTCTAATTTAATAATTATAAAATAAAGTCTAATACAAGAAAGTGCGCCTATTGAAATATATTGTTTTCCTAAGATTCTATAGCATTTCTCCATATAAAAACTTGAAAATTTTTAGCGATTTCTGAATATATTTGGATTACATATTTTTTAGAGACATGTAAAACTATATTAAAATTTCGATTTAATTTTTATTTTTTTTTTTGTTTGAATCACTTTAATGCACTTGTGTACATACTTAGTACAACTTACAAGTATAAATGGTACAATTGCATACATGCGACGACCGCATGAGTTTGTAAATATAAATTTGCTTGTGTATAAGTATGAGTACCCAGCTGCAAAAAAATTCATAACTGAAAAAAGTAAGCGAGTTGGTAATAGGTTGGGTGGCATGAAACAAAAGTAGTTTCGTTTTAAAATCGTTATTGTTATTGTCAACAAATCTATTCGTGTCAGTCAGTCATTCGAACAACAGAACAACTCACTGGGCTGGGTATGCGATCCGTCCAGTACAGCTGATCGATTCATATGCCCAAATATGTGTGCACATAAAGGGTTTTTTAATATACCTGTGTATGCGAGTTGTTCAGGTATGAATTTTCTAGTACATCGCTGTGGTAAAATTCAGTGATGAATTGAGCGCAACCCCTTCACTCATTTTCTTATCCAATCATTTACCAGCTATTACCTTTTGCTACTGGGTATAGATATGTTATATGAACATATGTACATATGCATGTGCGTAAATAAAATTGCTGTTTTCATTCTGTATGCTAGGACTTGCAAAGCCCGCGAGACAGCTTGTTGTTTTGTAACTTTTTTTTTTCCTTACTGCCAGAAAATCTCGTAAAAAGTGGACTGGCTCATGCATGACGAGCGGTGACTGTGTCGCTCTTGATGACGCTCTGTCAACGACTTTTTCCGCTCATCCTTTTATACATCCATATGTAACTTATATATAAACGAACATACTAAATATGTACGTACATATATGTTTGTGAGTGCAGAACTTGAAATGCATACCAGTGCAAATGTAAATGTGTGCGCTTGCACGCAGATATTCTTTTGTTCGCGTCTCCTTACGTTTGACGTTTATTTTTTTTTTCTCGTCATTGCTGCTCGCCACCAGCGCAGCAGTGATCGTCATCATCACCAAAGTGTTGGAGCGTGTGGCTTGCAGAATTGTGTCACGCCCCAAATGTCAAGCTAAAGTGATTCGGTTATGTATTTTGCATTTTTTTATTACATTTTTTTTTTATTTTTTTTTATTTTGCGTGTTTACCCGACTCATGACATTTTGATGTAGCTACCGGGATTTTTTGATTTTTCATATTTTGTTTATCTACTTTTTTCGTACTCTCATTTAATTTCTCATTTTTATTATTTTGCGATATTTCTTTTTCTCAATTAAGAAAATTGTGATGGTAAAGTACTACGAATTAACCAGCTAGTTCAAGCTAGTTTTTTATAACTTCGAAATTGTTTAAAGTTATTTTTTTAAGGTATCTTAAAAAATAATTTTGTATAAGTTAAAAAGGCTTACTTAGTTGATGCATACAATTTTTAAAAATCTATACCTAATAATATTGAACTATATCTATCTAGTGTATAAATTGCTGCATTTTAGAAATAAGGTCAATGGAGTTTGTATTTTTCTAATACACATAAATTTTATTTAAAATTTAACTTCAACGCAGGCTTTAATCAAATCACACTTTTAAATTGTGTGCTAAGCTAAATACACAGCTCTCAAGAAAATACCAAAAAAATGCATATAAAATGAAACTCAAGAAATGAAAAAGAAATTTTCTTCTATAAAAAATTTCTTTTATCAGTCTAAAGCTCTCAAGAATAAAATACTCGTATACTTATTTATTCAAGAAAATTTTCAGAAGTGGCAAAATCCTTTTTCAAGCAACAGAAATAATGAAAATCATATTTTGTGATTTTTCTTGAGAGCTGTATTCAAGTTCTAAAGCTTCGAAAATTTATTCATGCTATTTGTTTTGAATTATGAACTTAATTAAAAAAATAAAATAAAATAAAAATATTTTCTTTCAAATTATTTAAGCTATGGGCAAAAAATCCCAAAGTGACTACTTCGTTGAGTCGCTTTATGTATAGCAAATAAATCTGTTAGGAAATCGGTTTGTTGTAAAAAATTACATTAAATATTATGTTAGAAATTTCTTTATTCTATTTTTGGAACTGACTTGCCATCCGAAAAGAAAAACCCAAATACTAAGTAATTTTCAATATTCAATAAAAAAATCCAAGTAACTGTAATTGGTTTTGCCAATTTGATTTCTTGGAGAAAAATTAAATTAATTTTGAAGTACTGCAACAAGAAAATTGATTTATTACTAGCTTGATTTTTTTATTTATTATCTACCAAATTATATTACTGCGATATTTTTGTCGAAATTTTGATTCCACCTACTAGTCCACTTATGTATAACAAAGCAGCAAATTTTAGCGGCGAATTAAAATCAAATTTTATATTGCAATATCAGTTCAGTGACAAGACTTTTTGTTACGTAGTTTTATGTGTAAAAACTTTATTGTCGCTAGTAGTGACTAGCACTTTAACAAGTATTTTTGTTATACGTAGTTTAGAGCAAATTTTTGGTTGGAAATTTACGTTTTGCCTCTTTACGTACAAACATATGTATGTAAACACATGTGTGCTTATACATATTTTCTTCCATACATATACATACATATTTCTCCGCTTGACTTTGACATGTTCATATCCTTAACTAATTAAAGTTTTTTGTTTTTCGTAGCTTCTGAGAAGTACGACATTAAATCGAATGCTATCAAGGCGCTTTTACATACATACATATACACAAAAGTATGCATGTATGTACCATAAGTCTACGTATGTACGTACAAACCAACATGTGTTTTCCACATTTTTCTTTCTTTTCCGTGCTGTTGACGATTAATTTTCGTTCGCATCAATTAATCTTCCTTATTACGTTTTCAGATATCAATGACTTTCGCATACATTTTTTATACACACCAACAAATACGTTTGTACACATGTATGGTTGTAAATATCGAGTGATGTCGAATATAGACAGATATGTATGTATGTATGTTGGAATATTTATTGAATAATGCTCACATTAATCAGCCATTTGTAAGCATGTCACATCAGTAAGCGTCTGCATATAAATAAATATTTATCTATGTACATATGTACATACATACATACATACATACATACACTACATTTGCTGATAGAATGTTATATTTAGAAAATATACATTTTGCATTCCTAACTTCTTAGTTATATCTTATTATAATAAAGTAAGTATCCATGTATCCATTTTTCTATTGTAGCAAAAGTAGAATGAAAACATTGAGCCACTTTTCACGAAACTACGATTCCATGTAATATATCATTCTTACGACAAAAGCGCGTTACATGTTTGTATGTACATCCATAAACCTTAATTTGATAGATTTGATATCCTGATAACCTGTCATTTATTTACTTTATTTCCGCTGCTGGTCATTATTAGTTGATTCCTAGCAACAATATAGGAAAAACATATAATTACAACTTTGTAACAGATTTTTCCTTCATTAACTGTCATTGGAGACAAAATAAGAGTTTTTGTTCGCGGTAGTCATGGACAGTTCACATTAAATTTTGGTTGTTCTGTGATACTAAGTTTACTAAACTTTTTTATTTATATAGGCAAAATAATATTTGCACTCAACGTAATGATAAGTACGTACAAATTTAGCATTAAACAAAACAAAAAATTAAATAAAATAAAAAAAAAACATATTTACTAGATTTAACTAATATTCGTGAAATAAGCGCAAACATAAAAATTTAGCAAACGGATGATTCATTAACCAAAAAATTTTGGTTGAACATAAAATACATCGGTCTAATTACGACAAAGATACCTCAGTTGCAAAGAAAATTATGTAAATGCCATCAATTGCAAATACCACAATCGAAACATTGCGATCTTGTTAGACAGACAAGTGTCCTTCAGTCACAATCACATAAGATTAAAACTAACTATAACGTGCCATGACAAACTGAACACTTTTGGATTTTCCCACTGGGTATTTAAGCCCTTTGAGTTCTGGGTCACCATGGTGTGCAAAGAATTGGGGTAACATAAAATTAAAAGAGAAGCATGTGGCAGCACTTCATCGGTGAATGAAAAGGAGTATTGCCTGCTTGATTAAGAAAGTGAAGGAATAATATATGTACGAGTATTGTAAAAATCTCTATATGAGAACTGAAGCATATTAAAGCATTGTTTTGGTTTTGTAACCTAAGCTATTTTATATAATGTAATAATGCCTTACTGAAAACCATAAGGATCATTTTACAATTTAAGAAAAACCAACTTAATCAAACAGTTTTATTCAATTTCTATGTTTTTCTTGCAAGGCAAAAGCAGTATTTAAAACGTTCACCCCATATTGGATGGAGTCTTCAGGACAGAGGCAAGCCAATTGGTTTATATCTTCTTCAAAAAAAACTAAGAGAATGATTTCAATTTAAGCGGATAGGACCTTATAACTCCCATTCTTTTTCTTCGCCAAACTAAAATCAATCTTTCGAATACAAATGTCATTCACTACTTCAAGCTGAATGAAGATGTTCCGCAAATATGTATCATACTCAGACCAGTCATTAATTTCAATTAAAAAATATCCATGTAACACAAATGTATTCATATTTATTCGGAGGTATTGTGAACACATTTTTAATTATGCATAAATTTTGAAGTTTTAAAATTGAGTTGCCATAATTTAAAATTGAGTTGTCATTAATTTCAATAAAAAAAAAATCCATGTAACACAAATTTTTATTCGGAGGCATTCCGAACACATTTTTAATTATGCATAAATTTTGAAAATTTTAAAATTGAGTTGCCGTAATTTAATCAATTGAATATTATACAATATTGATTTACAATTACAGCTGCATTATGCAGTTTGTTTATAGATATATTGTTATATAAAAATTTAATTTAACCTATGTTATGAAAAGCACTTCAAAACTGGAAGTTAACATATTTATATACAGGCATATGTATGTATGTACCTACACATATTTGAATAAAATCACAACACTTCCCTTGCGGCTTGAATGGTTTTTATTTTCCTAACAGAAGACATTTTCCGTTGTACATCCCCAATAGTCTCCACTTACATACTTACGTACATAAATGAGTTGTGTGTCTCTCCCACAACGACTTGTCATAGCAATAAATCACATTATTGACTTTCTACAATTTGTTTTGAGTACCATTATTTTATAAGGATTTTGTCGCTGCAACAACCATGCAGTAAAAGTTTTAGTTTTTGTTGATTGCCGTTTATGAAGGGAGTGTGTTCTACATCATGTTTGATTAGGAAGTTAAACAATGTTTTTTTTTGAGTGGCAAGCTGAAATATTCTTGTAATGTTCACTAATTGCTGCTTAATCGGCTTCTTAGGCGCTCCGAATGTAGTAACAAAACATTTACATTTTTGTGTTATTTATGCCCGCGAGTCAAAAGTTTTCTGGTATTGACCCAAATAAAGTAGTGATTTTAAGCTTAAAAATTGCACACCTTTTCGGTTAGGGGAATGCAAGTTAGCGACATGATATTTTGAAATGCTTCAAAAAGTGGCAGAGTGAATACTTGGGTTTGCTTTAAGGGCTTAATTTAATTATGTGTACTTTAAATTAATTATAGTTCGCTAAGTTAAACCAAAAAAAATAATCTAATGATAATTATTTAAACAAATCCTCAACGCGAAAATAAAATCTACTCGTTGCACAATTGGCATACTCGTATAAATAAATTTTGAAGGTCATTAAGTGACACATTGCTAATGGCAATCCTAACTAGTTTGTTATCTGCTATTAACTTAATGCCAAAATTACCAATGGATGTATTACGCAGCGAAAAAATACCAGTTGCTTTTTGAAAATAATTTAGCGTATGCCCAGTAGAGCTGCAGAATTGGCTGACAGCTGAATTTGACGGCAGCGTATTATTTAATAAGGCACCGTTGATATCCGGTGGTATTACAAGTATTTATTATACAACTGCAATTAGAACTAATTGCCAAACTTCTCGTTTCTTAATTTGAACTCCCTAACAACCAATGTCATTATTGCTGTGTAATTAATTAGAATTGACATGCGAATGTGCAATTATATTAATACTAAAATAGTGAAGAAACTGCTATTGGAGATGTTAGATGTAATAGCATCCCACATCGACACAAGTGCTTAAAAACAATTTGCTAAAATAAAAGAAATCATTTAAGTTAACGAATTGAAGTATATGTATATGCGTTGTTAAAGAATGCGAAGTAGATTAGAACACAAAAGTGTATAAACACATTTGTTTGATTTTTAAACTTGAACATGAACTAAATTTTTTTCAGTACATTTTTATAGCGCACATCATATCTGTGAATCACTTATGTATTTACATGTTTCGAGCATTTATTTTTCTTCTATTTAATAAGCAATATTTATTAATAAAAATGCAGCAAACTTGCTAAAAAAAAACACCCCATAAAAGCCAAAAATTCAAAGTAAACAAGATGTATAATAATTATATATTCTTTTAAATTTCGAATGTAAAAAAAATTATATTTTCCATTGTGCAAGTTTGTGAAATTTTTTTTTTTTTAAGTAATAAACCCAACGGTTTTCTCCAACCATACCCACCCGACCGAAGCGATTCATGAAAGGCAGAAGTTTGTTAGGTGTAGAAATCTGAAACTGTTTAGCTACAGAACAATTGCTTATCAGCTTATTAAATAAAAAAAATATACATATGTATGTATGTAAATAGATATGTAACATACATATCCCTACAAGACAGCAGATAATCAAATATGTTCTCATACCATCATTATGAATAATTACAAAAGTGCTTAGCAGAGTAGTAATTTTTGTTCAAGGCATGGGATAAAACTGAGTAGTTTCCCCTTGTCGGTGTGATTTTATTTCTCTTTCCTACCTACAGAAATTTTATATAGGTGAATAATATATCTAATTTGCTCTAACAGATAAGGCAACTAATCATTTTTATGCTTATAATGCATGATTCAATTATAAAAGGTTAGGTAAATAATGACATTCGAATTTTGACACTCCCTTATAAAGGGTTGTTTTACGAAGTATGGAAAACGGGTAAGATTTTGTTACCCTTTCTTAAAAAGTAAACAATAAGTAGTAAAATGTTAGTGATTTTTTTAATTAAAAATTTCGACGACCTTTCATTTAAATTAAAAAATACGCTTACAAAATTTAAATAATTATACACTTGGTAGATATTTTTTTTTTAATTTTTTCCTAGCAAATAAATTTTCTATATATTCGTCCCATGAAATAAACAATTTTATGGTATAAGGAACGTATAAGTTATTTATTCGGTTTATTCCTTTTATTTATAAGCCATTGGTATCAGGGTTATTCTTAATATTGTGATGAACCCCTGGACGGTGAAAGACCAAAAATTTTATTCCGATAAATAGCAAGTGACTTTAAGGAGTAATGGAGTTGTAAGAAAACCACAATAATTTGAAATTTTAGAAAGATAATATTTATACATTTATTAAAAGAAAAACAAATCAAACTTCATTACTCAAGAATTTAGTTCTTACAAATTCTTGTTTTTGGCATTTTGATGATTATTATTTCACACTATTTTTAATTTCTTTAAACCTAGTCCTTCTAGATATTACAAAACTTTCCACTCTGTCACATTGAATTTATATGCGCGTGAAAAGTTTTCAATGAAAAGGCATGTATTTATACACAATTGCATAATATATATGTATATGAGACGGGGTCAAACTTGTAATCAGAAAAAATGCTGTCATTAAAATCCGTCTTAAACTTACCGTTTACGCGCACAAAAGAAACAAAAAGTGTTGCCTGTTAGTTTTTGGTATTAAAAAGTTTTGAGGTTACTACATTTATTATTTTTAAGAAGCAACACGTATTTGATGCTAAGGGAGCCGTTTGACAGAAAGTGAGGGAGCTAGCTGCTTAGTTACCAAACCTTTAATAATTGAATCATGCTTATAATGTAATTAACGCTGGCAACCAAAGTACTCATTGTTGTCATCACAAACTCATCAACACTAATAATCAAACTTCTAATTTTTGTCATCACAAAGTACTCAGTACTTATAAACAAACTCCTTGTTTTAACTACTAAATAAAAACAATAAAAACTGTTGAATAAAGTATTAAATAAAAAAATAATAATCAAATCGGTAAAGGAATAGGGTTCGAGCATCAATCACTGCTGCAACACTGCAAATAAAAATCGTCGTTAACACTAAAGAAGATGGGAAGGCCTGGTTTTCATGATTAAGTCTGCCTTTGATCATACTTACGCAAACTAGATAATTCAATTAATTATTGGTTAAGAATAAACGACGGCTTTTCTTTACAGTATTGACGCTGGAACATCCTCAAAAAAAAATGTTTCATGCATAAGCACAATAAAAAGTTTGAAATAATTTTTTCAAATAAAATTTTTGCTGAAATGCTAATTATTCATAGCCTACTTTGATAAAATGTGTCTTATATTTTTCTATCTTTCTCCTTCTAAAACATACGATTATTATTTGGGTACGGCATTACTGCTCTAACATATGGACATTTTTCGACAGTTAGAAAACAAAATTTGTAAATGTGTGGGTAAAATGGGTAAAAGTTGTGAATGTTTGTGTAAATTTTTTGAATTTCAGGGAAACGGCTTAGTCTTGGTAGCCGCAGCAAACTTTTTTTTTTTAACTTTTTTCATATTTTATTTTAATTAGAATTGTCAAATTTTGAATTTCGTTGTGATAAGAATGCTTTCAGTACAATTCAAGGTAGTTGATAAAATATTTTTGAAATTTTAGCTTTTAAAAGCAAAAGCAAAATATACAGAGCTCAACTTTTTTTTTTTTAATTAGTCTACTGCTGCTACCTATTTGATGTGCCTTGCTATAGGCGCTTTTCGTTAGACAAATCAAGTTTGTTGTGGCAGCTACCTTCTCTTATAATCATATGAAAATTTTCGTATTTATTAAATTTCGTTCAACTGTAATTGATTTGGGTGTGCAGGATCTCCATAAAAACTTATGTATATTTGACATGTACATATATGTGAAGAATTCGTTCAATAATGTACTATTTATGCTTCGGGAGGAACAAAAGTAGGCACTATTCATA
This sequence comes from Philophylla caesio, assembly GCA_963971545.1. Lineage (NCBI taxonomy): Eukaryota > Metazoa > Arthropoda > Insecta > Diptera > Tephritidae > Philophylla > Philophylla caesio. Next base: position 36,420,268 of record OZ020607.1, read on the forward strand.
ATGTATACTAAAAATCATTTGAATTCTATTGTTTTCGAAAAATTCAAAATATGTAAAACAAAAAAAGTTTAGAGTTATCCGCCCCTGCTTCCAGGTGGCAGTGCTCATTTGTGATCTTAATAGCAAAGCAATTAATACAAAAAATAGATTAATTTCATTAAAATAAATTCTCTATTTCCTTTGGTTATATAAAATTCAAACGACACACTATGTAAATACGTAAGTTAAAAAGTATATTGAATAGCCCAAAATGTAAAAATCATTTCCGAAATGTGTTGACTAACGAACACTGCTGTATGTCGGCATGGAAATTTTGTTGCCAAAAGATTAACAAAGATTCTCTCATGCGCGTATTTAAATACCTGAAAAATACTTTTGCAATATTTTTTGCATCAGTGAAGCACAAGCTTTTCATGCAAGTTACTCTTATTATGATCATTATTATCATCCTGCTGCCGTGCTGCGTTGATGTTGTTATTGTTGTGAGTTTTCATTTGCAGCTGCAGCTGACATCTCACATAATGTCGCCTCAATATTTTGTTCATAAATAGTTTCCCGCCAACTCGGAGAGGAAGTGAAAGACGAAGAAGAATAAAACCAAAACACCCACCCACTACGACAGTAGCAGATTTAGTTTTTAAGTAGCGTTTTTGTTTTTTGCATAGCAGCAATTTTTTAATTGCAAAACTTTGGCAATTAATGAGGACCGTTATGGTGAGAAGCATTGCAGGCGACGGCTTCAGAAATTTGCCGCAAAGCTCTCAAACCCATATGTTGTCATTTGAAGAATAAAAAACAAATATCTGCTGAAAGATGGTAGGAGTCAAGCATTGACAAGAGATAGAGGGAGAGAGAGAGAGACAGAGAGGACGAGGGAGAGATTATTTTGTTGTTTTATTTTCGCATACGAAAAGTTGAGGTTTTCACTTGCCGTTTGTTTGTATGTAAGGCAGAAGGTCGGGCCGAAAGAAGCTGAAGCAGCGTGTGCTATGCAGAAAGTGAGGGAGAGGAGAAGAGAGAATGTTTTGACAAGTCGAAGTGTAGTTAACGAAAAATTGTATCTTTAAACACCTACTTTAGTGTTTTCGTACATTGTTATCGACAAAACTACTCGAAAACTATGCAACAACAAATTTGCCACAGTAGGTACAAACTTTATCAAGTTACATATTGCATTGTTGTGTGTTATTTTTTTAATATTTACATACATAGTTATTAAAAAGTAGTAGACGTTTGCAGCAGATAATATCTCTTGCCAACAAGTGCTACTTTGGACTTAGTGGGCAACTGAACAGTAAAGTACTCTCTGCGTGGACAAAAATCACTCGTTTTTCCACTTGGCATCAGTTCGGAAGAGACCAAAATAGCAGGTATGGTATGCTGAGTTCGACCAATATCGCTTAGGCGAATAAAATTATGTAGTAAGTATTTAATAAAGACGTTTGCTCACATAATTGTTGCATCAACTGGTAACTACTGCCTTTTAATTACAATGTGAAAGTACATAATTATGTTCTTCATTACGTTTTTCTTAATTACTTAAAAAACTCGCTGCTTTTCAATTTCGCTTTACCAAAAATTTATTTCATTTCCCGATTGAATGTGTTTTTTTTAATCTTAAACAATTGTCCTTGCATACGTATTGAAACATAGAGACATCGAAAATAAATGCATATACATATATAATTATTGCTTTTCAGTTGAATGACTAAGTGCTGTTGGACTGCTTTTGTCAACTCATCTAAATGCTCTGTTGTAAAACGAGTCATAAAACATGGATATGTATAATCATAGCTGTCATTAAACAACCAACGTCGCGCAAAAGCAATAACTTTGTCAAACTTTGAGACAACAATAGAAAGGAAACAGCTGCAAAGCATTTGCGAGAGCAACATGCAGTTGGGGGGAGGCTAATACCAGTCGCAAAAATAAGCCATAATAAAAGAAATAAAATGCAAAAGAAATAAATGCAACCAAAAGGTACAGAAGGCAAAAAATGAAAAAGCGGTGGAGCACCAAACGTTCTAAGCACCTTGGCATAAAGGCCAATATGTATATTAAACGAAACCATTTGATACCGCTTTTTATCCATATCTGTACGTATCTAGCTGCCACAAAAACCTTCCATCTTTTCTGGACATTTAATTATTAAACAGAAGGTAATGGAAGAAGTTTGTCACTAAAAAAAATTCTAACCATAACTCAAAAAGTGATTCCACAACTTACCAGAATTTAAACCGAAAGCATTTACGTATTCGGCTATCGGTTCTGGTGCAATCGATGGAAAAAATTATGCTCTCCCCATACCAAATAAATTTGTGTAGAGAAAAATGTGAAAATATAAAAATTTATTTAAAAGTTTATATAGTTTTGCAAAAATATACATATAAAAATAAAAGGGCTGTAAAAATAATTAAAATGCAAAATTGTGACAAGTCGTGAATATTAATTCCGTTTTTAAATAATTTAAAAATCTTAAATATGAACACTAGGGATGTCAATTTTGGCATTTTATTAATCCTGGGATCCCGAATTTTACGAAGTTTTGATTCTTAATTTTTAATTTATCAAAAAATTTTACACGTTTGCAATCTTTGGATTATAGAAGTATAAAAAATAACATTAATATAACAAAGAGGACGATTTGTTGTAATTCGTGTATTTATTTATTGGTCTTTTCAAGAACAAAAAAGAAATAAAACTAAAATTTGACAAACATAAAAAATAATTTATACTTCAAGTACAAATATCCATATTTGGTAAAGAAGAAATTGTACCTACATAAAGTAAAATTATTTTTAATTACTGTTTGAGACCAATATTAATTATTAATGTATTAACATTCAGTAAAAAAAGATATACTTCAAGTAAAAATTAAATACATCTACATACCTATTTTTGAGCGAAGAAAAATTATTAATTGTTTTGATCAAAATGCAATCTTAAAGAAATAAAAGCCTTAAATATGTTATCCTCCAACCGGGGTTTAAATTTCTTTGCATTTAAAATCTGCAGTGGAAAAGCATCGACTTGTTCAACAATTGTTGTTTGGAATGTCGGCAAAATGTTAACTGTTCTCTGTATGAATTACCCTTCATCGCAGCCATTACAAAAGCTATTAATTATTTTTACCAAACCTTCTGTTAAATTGTACACGTTATTTCGCAAAATTCGTTAATCAACTATCCAACTAGGAAATGTGACTTAACGCCGAAATAATACTTTCTATGGTTTTTGTTACGCGAAGTCATTGGCGTAAGAACTCGAAAAATACGGATGCTTTAAAAAGCAAAATAATATTTGCGTACCATTGCGTAGATGCCCATTTCTTTTTGATAAAATTTATATTATTTGTGCGAAGTTTTAGTAAATAGCGGGCTCTCTTTCAAATATTAACCAGCGCAACATATTTATGTGTCACAGACTACATTTTTTAGGTTTATTTTGATATTTAATAGCCATTCGAGTCATTGCTATTCTTAGTATTTGTAATCCAGCTTGACAACTCATCACTCACTTTTGAAATATTTAAATGAACACATATGTACGTACGTAGTTACGCGTAGTCCGTGTCAAAAATAATCCCACTCTTCTTTGGACCAGCCGCTATGCAAATACGCAGCTTACATGCTTAATTTACATTTGCCAGAATTTGACATGTTAAATATACAAACACAGCCCTGGAAGGGGTGAGCACGAAGTGGTAATATTTAATGGATATTTAAAAGGCAACCAGGTGTTTATAGTATTGACTATGTCTTTGCTTATGTCGTTAACTTCCGCCCACATTAAGTACTTTATTTTTTTATTTTTGTTCGACCATGTGGCTCTAAAAACGCAGCGCTCATTTCTTATGCCTATGCAATGTTTCAAGTTGAACTTTTCAGATCGTTCATTTCTTAACATTTTTTTTCTTTTATAATATTTTTGAGGATTTTCTCTGAACTGTAAAATCAGCAGTGCTAACGTTGATATGCGTGTATTCAAATTAGAAAAGTTTCATGATTGAATTATCCTTGCAAATGTGGTTCGCCCCTGTGTATAAGCGAAAATATGCGCATACTTAAGTTACATACCTGCATAAATGATAATGTTTGCGCAAGCGAAGCAAGTGAAGTTGCTGAAATATGCAAAATTATTATTATTCGTATGTGTGTGTGTGTGTGTGTGTGTGTGTGTGTGTGTGTGTGTGCGAGTTAAGTTGTTCAAGATTTCGCTTCTTTAAGTCGGTGGAATACTTGTGCAAGTTTTTTTTTAATGATGCTCCCTTGTGCTTTGAGTTGAATATTTTTTACATAGAAAATGAGAATGGAAGTTTTAAGTATAACGAAGTTTCATGCATCCTTTTAATTATTTTATGTTCGAGACGACCTTATAATTTCACCATATTTTACCTTCATACAGTTGCCAGTTGACAGCTATACATCATCTTGTCGCTTCGTCATTTCGTCGATGCGCGATCTGCGGATAATTTTTCTAACGCGTCGTTAACAGTTAAGGGCGACACACAGGTGCCTAAGCATATCTTTTCTCTTATTACTTATCATTCACTCATTTTTGTAAACCCCCCCTTCCACCAGCCGTATTTTTCTTATTCTTGATAATCACTTTGTCGCTTTTATTCTCACAATACTTTCCTACCCATTACAATTTCCACCCATCATTTCAACCATTTGTCTTCTCCAACCCCACCACATACCTAGCAAAATATGGATTATTCCAAATATAGACGCTTTTGTTTTCTTTTAGAAATGTCAAACCTTTTTGCCAGCTAGTTACTTCATGACTCCAACTACTATGTATGTACATATGTAAGTATGTTCATATATTTCTCACGTGTGCTCATGAAGCCTTAACACTTGGGTTACTTTGCGCACTTCAATCGTACCTGCGTCGAAGCGCTCATTTTCCGTCAACTCCTTACTTCATACCCCAGATGTTCCTGTGTGTGTAGTAAGGGTATTTACCGCTGAATCAGCGTTGCATTGCCAAAAGCTGCATCAGCTTGTTTTCCGAGTAGTTTGTGACTTACCTCTAATTGTTGTAGTCCCTTTAAGCCTCGCAGTTGTTGTTCGTACAGTGGTTTTGCATGTTCTTAACGTCACTTCTATTATCATCGTGACTACAGCAAGTAATCCTGGTAGTAGTAGTAGTAGTAGTAGTAGTAGTAGTAGTATTGTAATGTAGTTGACGCTGTTGCTGTCGCTGTCAGTTGTCAGCTAGTCAAGCAGACAAGGTAGACATACTATCATTGCTGATTACAGTGGTTGAAGTTGATTTAAATTTGCTGAAATATTGCATGAAAGTGAATCAGACGTAATAAGTTGATAGAATATGGAACGAAATAATGCGAGATGAGATGTAAAGAGAAGAGATGAAATGGCATGCAAAGAAATGACAAAAAAAAATTAAGAAATAAAATTATATAAACATGTTGAGATAATAAAAGATGAAACATAATAAAATAAGATAAGATTGTAATTTAAAACATTTTAAATAAAAACCTTTTTTCCATCGACTTTTCCCCACGTTTCCACAAAACAATAGAAATAAGCTGTGCCAAATACTTCGATTTCTCTACATTATTGTTTTAGCAGAACTTTTTTTTCTTTACTCTTGCTAGCCATGAACAAAATATATGCATTTTATACACACCCACACACACGCACATATGAAATATGTAAAATATGGTTCATGCTCATGACTTCTGTTAATCCGCACTTTACACTTCCAGAAGCCACTGTGCACGAGTACCTATCCCTATGTATGTATATATTTTTTCCACATCTAGTTGATGAACACTGCTTTTGCCACAGCAGGAAATAATAAGGACTTATACTGATGTATTCAGACAACGCTGGGCTGAGTGTAGAGGAAACCATGCAACTGGAAACGGAATTCGCTTGTAGAATGATTCCATAAACTGAAATGAGTGCAAATAGGTATGAATATACCGGTATATACATAAATGTTCGTGTACATACATATGTATGTGATCATAACTATGTATGTAGATAAATTGACCCTGTTGGAAATCAAAGTACTTTAAAAGCAATTTAAAAAGTACTTTTTTTCTAACCACAAGCGGTTTAAATTCATTATATTTTCTTGTCATCAACTAACTTTTTTAACATGGCGATGTCCTAGGAGCAAGTCAATTATCCGACTCTGCATTTGATTTCAACCACTTTCAAATACATTTGAAAGAAAGAACATTAAAATTACTTTTTTTGCAACTGCAATAAAATGTATGTATTTATTTCCAGCTACTTTAAAACTGCTTTTTTACAACTATTTTAAACTCGATTTGTTTTAAAACTTCTTTATTTAAAAACGCATTTTAGTTTAGTTTTTATAAAATATATTTATATATGTATTTTTGTTTAAACTAAGTAAGGAATTCAGTTCATTTACACGTTTTAAATAAAATTCAATTTAGTTTCTTCTGCATACATACTTTGTAAAACATTGTTTTTTTACCGCCTGAATGGCCTTGCGAGTAACTTCCTCTGGGTCACGATTTTCGATACAAAAGGCATCTATATTAATAATGATAAAGAAAAAGTTTAAATATTTTAGGAATCAGGCATTTGATGGGCTCGCCCACTGTCTTACCTTTCAAAGGCGGATAGAAATTAGCAAAAGCTTTTATTATTTTTTTCCGTGAGTTCCATCGAGCTTGAAATTCAATACAACGTCCTTGGACAAAAGAGCCAAAGCATCTCTTTAGGTTTTCCCTTGATTAGGGACTTCATTCCATCAAGTTATGGAATATATGGGAAAAAGCTTTGGATTTATATTTAGAATTTTATGAATATATTAGCTTCTCACGTAAATTGTTTTGTTTTCTTCGTAAATATTTTCGACAACGGCTGTCAATTCGTCATCTGTTTTTATTGGAAATTGTCGGCTGTCGGATGAGAGTTTTTATGAGTACAGTGTATGTACATAAATACTATACACATATGTTTCTCTTCACTACAAAAGTTTTTAAATTATTTTGTATTACGCTCATATAAATATACGAGTACGAAGAATTAGAGACTCGCACGCTGCATTTGTTTCAAAGCACTTAATTTCCACCTACTTTAAAATTGGTTAATTTTTCAGACTGTCTGCTTTTTTCCGACAGGGGAGTTACAAACACACACATATATGTAGATATGTAAGTGTGTGTGTACGTTTCCCATCGGAAGCGCCAACGAATCGGAATTTATGAGACAACTTGAGGTAGACAGTGTACGTATTACTTTTTCGGTCCATATGAAAACTTAACTGTCGGTTTTAAACAAAAAAAAAGAAAGATTTAGCGTTTGCAAAGATACGAATTTTTAATGAAAACAACTTTTTTTCAATTAAAATTTTAATTAGCAATTAAGTATGCGAAAAAATTAAATAATTGTGTATCTACACTCTGTTTTATTATACTAGCACAAACACATATTGGCACAATTTATTTATCCTCCAACTAATGAAAATTATTTTTTAATTAAAACATCATCAATTATTTAACATACAACATAAAAAACAACTTTTTAAATTATATACAAAATGTAGAAACTATTTCATTAAAACTCCGAACCTTTTAAAAAATATTTTAGATTTTTTTGGGGTATTCAGATAGGTAATAAAGTGCAAAATTCTGCTAGCTAAGGATTACCTCTAATTTTTGACAATTTTTTAATTGACGCTCTTTTGCAATTCCCCACATTCGCCAATATTTTTTTTTTTACATATGTCTTAAAATATTTGCTAAAGACGTTATAATTTTTTGATGAATGCTGTTCTTCTCAATTATCTATTTATGTTAATTTTATTGAGTATAGAAAATAATTTTGATTTTGAACTACAAAAATGTGTATGTCTGTATAAAATGTGTTCTGAAATTATCAAAACCTATACTTTATTTAATTATGTAATGTTCTATATTTTTAAACTCATCTTGGATTTTTTCACATTATCATAAGGTATCAAATTATTAATTGATTTGAATTCGTTTCGGTATATATAAAATATAATATAATTTTGGCGCGTACACTATATAGCTCAGTGTTTGGCCGAGCTTCTCCTACCATTTGTGATGTGCGTCTTTATATTATATCACAAATGGAGGGGCCTACACTTTTGTGCCGACTCCGAACGGCAGATATATTTATTGAGAAGCTTTTTCATGGCAGAAATAGCCTAGGAGGTTTGACATCGCCTGCCGAGGAGTGACCGCTATTAGAAAAAACTTTTTCTATTATTAAGATTTTGCTTGTCCTGACTGAGATTCGAACCTCGAACTCACCGGCATATCTAGTTATAGCACGCACCGCTACCAACTCGTCCACAGAGGCCACACGTTCGGTATATATATTTTCGTAAATGGCTCGAAGAGCTTTGTAACTTGGCAAAAGCTACCCCATGAATAGGAATAGCAAAGAATGAACTATATTATTCTTATATAAAGCTTCTAGTCTTTGTGCAGCTTGTAAAAATTCAACAATTGCGATGGCTTAAACCGCCGCTAAAGAGCTCCTGATAAACTTTCATTCCTTTGGTATGAGTGACTGACTTATTTTCATAGAAAAGTGAAGCAACTGAGGAAGTTCTTTGGACTCGATTGAAATAACAAAAAAAAAATCGGTATTAGTACCATAAAAGGAGAAGAAAAATTAAACAGGCCAGCTCTAATTAAATGCATATCTGTAATTTTATATTAAAATTGGCATTTAAAATGACCCTGGACGCTGTTAAATCGCCATTTAAAAAAAAATGCATCAATGATCATTAATCAGTAACTTGGAAACAATACTTATTTTCAAATAAACTTGAAGTGACCAATTCTTCTGTTTACACTCATTTCAAAATAGAAAGCGCATCACACATTGTTAATTTTTATATTATGTGGTTTGTGTTTTTTTTTTATAAATTGTTTTCCTTTCACATTCTCTAAACAAGTTTAAAGCCTTATGCATTACTTTTTTTAATAACAAAAAAAATTCAGGTAAACAATTTTAGATTTGTTTAATTATAGAATTCAATTCTTGAAACCGGTGGCATTCCACATTATTTCTAAAACTATTACTAATGCGCGAATTTTGGATATGTATGTAATTAAGTATGTATGTATACCAACACTAATCGAACTCACTATTAGCGGAGGAAAGTCTAGCCTTAAATTGTTACAAGCAACGAGTAGTGGCTTGTTTAATTCAAGCATGTCTCAGCGAAACACTTCAATATCTCAGGCCTTATAAGGAGACACCCTTATAGGTTAGTTTATTCTTTGATATAAGTTCTATCAAATATATATTTTTTACAATTTTTCAAATCATGCAAACATGACTTTTCATCAATTTTTTTTATAAACAAAGGTGTGAAAAATTTTAATTATTTTTACAAAATACAATATTTGATTTTAAAACTCGGACAGTTTGTTAAAAAAAAGGTACCAAGTAATAATATCATTTTGATATAACTTATATTTCGCAAGTTATGAAGTGATAAACAATGGCTAACGCCCTTCATCTTGTATGTTGCATAGCTTTTGAATAAAAAATATTTTTTTTTTTGCTTTTCCCAGCGTTCTTAGAAAATCTTTAAAAAACTCGAATTTTCATTTAAATAGCAAGGAATGTCACAATTACTTACACCGAAAAATTTTAAAGATTTTTTTAATGAATATTTGTTTAGTGTTCTAATTACGTTAAATATGTATGTAAATAAACCTAAACTTCCTATGAACTTAGTTTAAGGATTTTCTTTAATTTAATTTGGAAATAGTTTAAATTTCACAAATGAAATGTTATAATTATGATGATCAGCATCAAGCTTCAGATTATTTACAATTTCACTTAAATAATTTTATTTTTACAAATTTAATAAATCACACTTTGTTGTACATATTTCTTAATTAGACTCGTAATAATTATAATTTTATGCCTCAGAAAAAAACCAATTTTATCAGGCTGACGTTAATACGTTAAATTGTTGTCTGCAATGTATTATTTAACATGCGAAATTGTGATATTTTAATAATTATAATTAAATTTAAATTATTCTGAAAGCCTTTTTGTTACTTTTACATATTTAATTTAATAGCTTGCATATACAATTTTTATTTATTTCAATAATAAAAAAGCTCTTTCTAAGCACGTCTAATTTAGCAAAATATTGAACCACTTTCGTTTCAATACAATTTTATTGAGATATTTGGACATGTCTTTTTATTACAATTTTTAATGAAGTATTCTTTTAGTTCAATAAATTAGTTGCCCGCACATTATTGCAAATATGAAATCGTGGTAAAAGTCCTTAATATTTGTATTAAATCGGCATAATTGAAGAATTCAATTTTTTCTTAAAATTTGGATTTTTATAACAAGCCTAGTCTAACACCACTTTTTAGGCACTTAGACATTTATTAAGTTTAGAGAATTTTATTGCACACAAACTGGTAAAGCCTCAAAGAAAATGCACACATATATGTGAAAATGTGTACCACTAATGTTGTAGTAAATTGAGCAAACCATATTAGGATTTACATTTTTTAATTTATGGTTGCCGCTGTGGTCGAGTGGGTAGCGGTGCGTGCTATAGCTCGATATGCCGCTAAGTTCGAGGTTCCAATATCAGCCTGGGCAAGCAATGGCAAACCTCCGAGGGAATTTCTGCCATGAAAAAGCTTCTCAATATCTTGGACCTTATTAAAAACTATGTGTTATAGTTATGTGCCAAATTGCGTTAAATGCTTTGATTACGCTGCTCATCCAAAAATGTGAAGACTGAGGAATCATGAAAAACAAAATTCGAAAGCTATTATGAAATTCAGCGGCGAAATTCTAATTTAATAGAGAACTAAAAGTCACTCCATAAGAAACTCAACTGAGAGATTTTTACCTCCATAAGGCAATAGTAATTTTTCTTCCACAGAACCGAGCCAAAACGACTCTTCTACTTTCTTGACAAGGAACACATTTTTAGATAAGCAGCTAAATCAAAAAATCTAACTCATTTTTGTACATCACTTATGTATGTATGTATAAAGTTGCCTCATTTCAAAGTTGAAACATAATATATTTATATCATCAGCAACAACGTCAAAAAACAAAAAATTACCAATGTAATATACAAAATTTAGTCATCATGAAATATGTGCTTAAGTAAATGTTTTATCTTTTTGGATTAATAACGTAGCAACACTGCATTCAGGCACTTCATTGCTCAACAGCGTTGCTGTTTATATGTGTGAAGTGCTACCCATGACCGCTATTTCGTCACATAATTAATATTCATCACAAGTGAAAATTGGGGATTTATTATTTTTATGCAATTTGAGCTTTTCGAATTGTGCACGGATGTCATGATGAGAAATACGACTTCAACAGCTGCCAAAAATGTTTATTGCTTATACACATGTATATATGTATGTTAGTCTGTATTACTATGTGTGGGTGTAAGTATGTAACATACTTGGGTTACATTCAGTACCGCTGTGAGCCATTTTCCACTCAAACATTCATCCAACCATTTATCAACCCATTTCATCTGAAACCCCTGCTCTGCCAGGACTTTCTGGTTACTTACTTACTTTCAGCACACGCACATGCAAATGTATGTGTCCATGCTTGTGCTTGCGGCTGTGTAAACAGGTAGATGAATGTTAATATATACATATGTATATACGTATATATGGTTATATATATTTGCATGTTGTACGTACGTAAAGCGCACATCTCATCTGTAACGTTGGTTGCTTTGGTTTCTGTGCAGCTTGAGTTGCAATTGTTTTGCAGCTTTTAAAATTAGCTACAACTTGTTAACGTTCGCAATAAAATTAATTATGAGTTTTTTGAGGTATTTGTTTTCTACTTACCCTGCAGTGCAGGAACAAACTAGTCAGAAAAAATACTAGTTTACAACTAGAATTTCGTGATTGAAATCGAAGCCAAATTTTATTTGACAATATTGATATGTATACCTACATAAATTACTTGTAAAAAAGAAAAAAAAAACTTACTAATCAAAAAGAAAAGACTGAAATGTGATTTAACACCAAATAAAGCTAATGAATTAAATTAAAATAATAATTTCAAAATGTTAAATTAATTAATATCAACTACAAAACTGCTAAATAAAAATGTTTAATATTAAAAATTATTGATTGATTGAATATTCAGTGAGAACGGTAAATGACACCGAAAATGGCACAACGCGGAAACCGGTTTGTTTTAAAATCACACGTGACAAGGGATGACGAAAATTCGCTCCAAAATCAATCATTTCACACCCTGTCTGAAGCAACAACAACAAAAGATCAGAATATTTAAAATTATACTTAATTCATGAATTTGTTTTATTTAGCTACCCTTTTTAATCACATCCTAGTGGTTTTGGTCTGTTTTGAACAAGTAGGAGACTAGTATGTTTGTTCCATAATTGGACTAGTATATTTTGGTATATTTTGTACTAGTATACGACTGGTTCATTTCGGTTCGAAATCTGACAATTGCCCTCTCGTAGATATCCCCATATTAAAAATACCAGTTGCTCGTATGGAAAAAAGACAGTTGCATACTAGTTCTGAAGTAGTTTACCACTAGTGCATTTGACTACAGGGTACCTTAATACATATACACGTGTTCATGTATATATCTGTGTATGGGTGTAAATGAGGAGCGCTGTGGTTGGTTACTCAGTGAAGCTAGCTTTTTGTTGTTGTTGTATTCGCTTTAACTCAAATTACATTTGCTCCCGCATATTCTAATTGAATGTAAGCGTCTGCCGCTGTAATCGAGTTGTGCACTTAATATTTGGGTTAAATTCAAAAGTTATTTCCTTGTTTTAAATAAGCTGATAAAAGATTTCAGTTTAATTAACAATTTATATGAATTTGAAAATATCAATTTCATACCATCTCCATTATGCTGAATCTTCAGTTTTTCTTATAAGCACATTTTTACTATATCAGTTTAATTTTTTGTGCGTATTCGCATTCGTCTAAATATTTTAAGACTAATTTTTTGTCGGCACAAGCTTACATACCCTTGCTCTGTTTGATTTTTACTTTTAATAACAATGGCGGGTTTCTCTACACTATCAAGTTTTTTTTTTTTTAGACTTCCCTTTAGAATGGATGTGGAATTTTTTTTTTCAACTTTGAACGAAGAGGTTGTTTATAGAGAAGTTCTATGCCTTTTATTTTTACAACTGTTGAGTAAGTTTAGTGTCATTTAATGCGTTTTGTGCTTTATTTATGAAAATGCATGGCCTGGGCACTGAATTACCGAGAATTATGGTTGTATATGGCGATCTTGGATAGTTTGAAGAAACCGAAGACATTATACATATGTGTAGTGGCCACCAGACATTTAAGTAATTTCAGGAGACTTAACAGCATTATCTAGATTATTATTATTATCCGGGCATAGTAGCGCTGCGACATAAAAAAAGATCTATTGTGCTAACCCTTTAAGTTGTCACTCCATCTTTAGGCTATTTATGAGAGTAAGCACTTTGGAGGGTGTGATTGTCCATATTGTGGATGGAGATAACAGTCGCTCTCCAAGGTGTATTAGCCTGAGTCTACTTATACTTGGGCATTCACAAAGTATGTGCGCAGAGGTCTCCGCCTCTAAGCCACAAAACCTACAGTCTGAAACCTCCGAGAGTCCTATTTTGTGAAGGTGGTATCTCAGCCTACAGTGACCTGTTGATTACCCGGTGAGAGTTCTAAGACCCTCCCTGCTGAGATTAAGAAGTTTTCTAGAGGCTTCACGTAATGGACTTATGAACCTCTTAGATTGTCTATTACCCTTTGACGATCGCCATTGGGCTGCGATTCTTGAGTCCTTCCACCTTCTTAGAAGTTCTGCTGTGTATCCCTTAGAAGGACCGCAGAACGGCTGAGGAGCGCAGAAGCTCTGTTGGGCCCCTTTTTTTGCAAGATAGTCGGCCCTTTCATTGCCATCCATACCCTCATGACCCGGAACCCACCACAGAGTGACTCTATTGTCGGCTCCTAATGATTCCAGTGCCGCTCTGCAGCTGTCTACCAGTTTTGACTCCGTTTTGAAGGAGTCTAGTGCCCTAAGGGCTGCCTGGCTGTCTGACATAATGTTGATTGTGGCTCCATTTGTCTTTCTGCGAAGACATTCGTGTGCACACAGCTCAATAGCATAGATTTCCGCCTGGAAGATGGTTGGGTATGACCCCATTGGGGCACTATTTTGAAATATTGGTCCGAACACCCCTATTATATAGATAAAGCCAACTGTTGTTTGTTCCAAATCATATATCAAAGGAAAAAGGCAACAAAGCGTAAGACTCGCTTGGATTTCGGCAACAAAAGTAGGTGAAAATAATTTTCTCTAAAAATATATAAATCAGTTACGTTGCGCTGAGATCGAAATATTTCTTGAAAACGAACGTGCATATGATACTATCACTTCATATATACTTACTGAATTTACAGTTTGACGTCTTCGATGCTATTTTATTTCGGGTTCAGTGGGGGAATTGATGCAGGATTTGCTCTCAGGGAACTTAACATTACCAAACAAAGAAAATCGTTGCGTATTATTTTGTTGCATTGAAAATGCACAAGTGTGTATTCGTATATTTTACTTCCATCAGAAATTTCAGCCTTGCTTTTACCTGATGGTAAATGTAGCACCAAATACTCTCTAATATCACAAATTGTTGTATTTCATAATATATTAAAAACGTATCCGTAAGTATTTCTTATGTGAATAGAGTTCATTAAAATGATATATTTTTTCTTGAAGTAAAATTGCTATTCATAAAATTTAAAACTTATAACAGACCGCTACATATGACAGACCGCTCATGCGTATATATTCTTTTTGGGTCCATGATGAAAATGGCGTGAAAAAGATTTTAAAAATGCAGTTAAAATAGTTCGAAGTAGTAAGTAGTTTATTCCACGCTTGAAATTCTGCCGGAGCATATACATAAAATCCTAATCATAGAAAAAGTTTTTTTCTAATAGCGGTTACCCCTCGGCCGGCTATGGAAACCTCCGAGCGCTGTTTTTTTTTTGCATTAAAAACTCTCAGAAAATACTTCTACCATTCGGTGTCGGCATAGAAATTAAATGGTTAAAAGGTGAAATAAAGGCGCGCACCACAAAAAATTTGTGAAGTACGGTGTAATGATTACGGCTTTTACTTACAAAGTGAATATTCGGTAATTAGGTTTTAAAAAATTTCTTATACTTATAACAATAATATTCAAATAATTATTATAGCTTCCACAAAAAATTGCCCATGGAATGAGAAACTATTTAATATCAAAACAATAAAATTGTGGTTGAGTTTTTAAAAGTTTTATTTATTAAGGCGTTCATTCACATTCAAATGAGAAATGACACTGCAGATGGCTTTGTCTCCAAATAAAACTTTACAAGCGATTTACAGAGCAGCATCTTGTGATTTTATTAAGAAAAGTAATTTGACAATTATCTCATTGATATTTGAGCTAAGAGGTCTATAAACTTTCGAACTTTCGAAAACATCTTGAATTAAATCGTTAAAAGCTGAGTATAAAAGAGTTTTACGTAAAAGTACATTTATTTTTAATGCAGTATTTTAAATTTACATAACTAACATGACTTCCTCAAGAAACGGAGAGAGGGCCATTTCAACGAAGTGTTTTGTTTGATATATTTTTGTGCGTACACTTCCTCGATAATAGTTATCGATTACATGGAGAAGAGAGAAAGATAAAGAGAGGTGTAATTTGAAATTATTGAGAGCGCAATTTTATGTTGATAATTCGATTTTTTCATAACGGTTTGAGAGTAAATCCCGAAAAAGGAGATAACCAGCTTATATTTAAAGCAAATCGCTAGACTTTCATGCTGTGAAACATATTTCTTGCGATTTACATCATTTGCGCCTACGATGTTGTGTGCATTCTGTGTATGATTTGCTATGAAACTTGGCAACTACTCAAAACACTTGAGATGAATTAAGCTAACATAAAATATTTTGCAACTAACTCTCTTCTCTGTTTATTTATTTTGTTTTATCGATTTAAAATTACATGATTCAACTTTCCCTTGCAATGATAGCTTGTATGCTTGTATATTAAGTACAAATACGAAATACTTAAATTCGCATAAACTCTCTGTTACGCCGCACTTCAGCCCAGCGCTACATTGCAACCTTCAAACAATTTTGCGAAAACTTTTCCTGCGCTGTATTCTACTTTGGCACTTTGTGTGCATTTTGGTTGCAGTGTTGCTTTTTTGGTGTCTCCGTTGTTGGTGGCGGTGGACCTTCGTAGTGTTGGCGCTTTCATTTGTAAAAGTAACAACAAACATATGCACAGCGTGATACACACAAAAACTATTAGATTAGCAAACAAACAAACTCAACGCTCTCTAAACTAAAATTCTATCATAAATACTTTGCTGCCACTTGCAAATTTCTCATGCCACATTTTCTGTGGAAGCACAGCGGGGCATCATGGCAAGGCGAGAGAGTGCGAAGGTGGCATCGTGCGACCTTATTCGCATCCGTCGTCCGCTTGCTGCGCTGCTCCAATGTAAATTTAATTTCCGCTTTGCGCTACACGCTACTGCTTTGTGTACAGAGCTTACATGGAGGACGACTTTTTCTATGCTCTGCGCTCAATTATTGAACTAAAGCTCTAAGCTGTAGTTGGCAGTTGTGGTATAAGTCAGTTGTTTTTTTTTCGGTTTTGAATATCTGGCAGTGACAAGTCTAAGTTTAACTGCCAGTCAAACTATTTGAACGCCGTGTTTTCTTCCAAGCAGCTTTGTCTGTTTGGTAGCTTTGTTGGTTGGTTAGCTGATTTGTCGCACAATTTCCATTGCTTGAGAAATGAATGGAAGCGTATTAAAGTACGTTGCTTTTCGTATTTTTTTCTTTCTGAATAATTAAAAGTTTTTTCTCTCCGACGTTCGAAATCTCTGTGTTGGTAGCGTTCTAACTAAATTGGCTTTGTGTTTATGTCTGTGACAGCTTTGTTTAATGTTGTGATGCCATCAGCTACGAAAATTTTCTACAGGTAAATTTAATTGAAACTTTCGAACCGAAACTGCATTGCAAAATTTCTCTCTAACGCTCGTTTTCGCCTGCTTTTTAGCTTAGAGTCAATGATTTGCTAATAATAGAACTATCACTCACGATCTCGTTTTCACTTTAACCATTTTTTCACTTGTAACTGCTCGAGGAAATAACAAAAAGTAGCACAATTCGAATGACGTTACAAAACTTTTATTTTTGTTCATTTCAGTAATTAAATCTACTTTTTAACTAGTATCACCTACAAGGAATTACATTATAGATGCAAACAATAAAAAAAAATATAAAATAAGATTCAAATATTTACCAATTAGTCATTTGCTTGCATTTGAATGTATTCACTTACGTATCTATAATTTTTCTTACTGTCTGCAAGATCCATCTAATTTAATTTGTATTTACTTTATTTGCTTGCAGGTGAAGTGGAACGCCTTCTCAAGGAATATCGCCAAAATCAGGAACTAGTGCGCCGTATCGGCGGTCATTACTATCAGATCATTTATCCGGTGCAGCTACGGCATCACGAAAAAATGGGCATATCAACGCGTGAAGTGAGCCCACCCAAGGTACGAACACGAAATGAACGTTTATCTAGCTTAGAAATACGTAAGCGTAGAAAACGTAATTTACGTACTTTAAACAATTTGACGGGAATGGTAGGTGCATTTACATACTACATACATACATACTAACTTACTAACATACATACATAGTTCTCATTCATGCAAGCTTAACATAACTTTTACATATTTATGCCGGGCATGTTGCACATACTCGTACATATATACAAACATAAATATCGGTAGCATGAAAACGGTTAAACTGATAGCAAAGGATATTAAATCATTTTATTGAAAATTATTATTTATTTATTAATTGTTAACCGTTTCAACGATTTTGGCCGAGTGCAACAAAGGACGCGAGCTTTCCCTTTCTCTTGCTAGCTAGTGCCAATTGGAAATCCCAAGTCAAGTCTTTTCCCACTTGGTCTTTTCAACGCAGAGGAAGTCTGCCTTTTCTTCTGCCACCACAGCGGCTACCGCATCAAAAACCTTCAGGGCTGGAGCTATTTTATCCATTCGAACGACGTGGCCTATCCGCTGGATCTTAATCCCATGCACTTTGTCTACGTGCTTGTAAAGCTCGTACAGCTCATCATTCCATCGTATGCGGTGTTCACCATCGCAAAGTCGTAAAGGTCAATAAATCTGTCCGACAATCTTTCTGTCGAACACTCCAACAGGCACCTTTACTGTGCAATTGCCTACTCAGTCCGAAGTAGCTCTTATTGGCAAGAGAGATCCTCCGTATAAGTTTCCAGCCGCGAATGTCCTAACTGTTTATTTGATGACATAAGATATTTCGTCTTGTCCTCGTTCATCTTCAAATTCATTCGCTTCGCTTTCTACCGATAAAATCAAAGGCCACCGGCGTACGCCAGCAGTTACATACCCTTAGAAATGATGGTGACTGACCGATTTAGTTCTGCAACCCGAAGGTCCTTCGCAATCCTGACGAAGCGTGTGGTGTTGCTCAACGTAATTTTAAATAGCCGCGCAACTTCTTCTCGTGCTGTCAACAAAAAGATGGCGTTGGTCGATTATTCATTCTCGGATCTTCTTCAAAATCTGGCGTACTGTGAATATTTGGTCGATGGTAGATTTAGAAGCTCTTATGCCACACTGATAAAATCCAATCAGTTCATTGAAGATGAGCTTTTTTCTTTCACACAATACGCTCGACAGGACCTTATATAAGGTATTAAGACGACTAATCCCGCGATAATTGGCGCAAAATGCAGGATCACCCTTCTTGTGGATTGGGCAGAGCACACTTAAATTCCAATCAGGAGGCGTGCGTTCTTACGACCATATTTCATTACCATCTCCTATCCGCGTACGTGAATAACTCAACTGGCAACCCATCAGCCCATATGCGAGTATATTTAATCTGCCTCGAAATTGCTGAGATATTAAATAATAAAAACCTGCTCCTCTAAAATTTCTCATGAGTCGCTTACGTTATTTTAGTGATTCAAGCGAATTAGTATAGAAAATTAGTTTTGATGTTGTTCGCAATAAAATTTCACATTTGACGCTTTTGCTTTCTGTCGTCTTTTATTTGGCTATGCTCTTTGGGGTGTGTTCGAGCAGCACCCGTGCGATAAACTAAAAACATTCAGCTGACAAAATCAGTTTAAGCTTATTCGCTGATACGAGTACAGCGCCATCTAGTTGATGTTTAAAGAACATTACATACGGTTACGTACGCGAATCCACGCTTCTCAGTTCGTTATTGTCGGTAAGGAAATGATTTCATGTTCCATCGTTATTTCATTGTTGAGTAACACACACTTTTTCAAACAATTCAACGTAAATACATACATACTTACATATACATATGTACATATTTTTTTGTGATGATTTTTTTTAGAAAAAATCTCGATTGAAATTTGTGATAATTCATATAGACTTAATTTTTTAGTGATAAACAAGTGAAAAATTACTCAATTGGAAAGAAAAGAGTAAGGTAGTGTATTTCCACGATTTAGTTATTGCAAAACCCAAATATTCTTCTTGGCAAAAAGCATTTAAAACATCAATTAGTTCATATTTATGAGCTCAAGATAATTTGTTTCGCCTCAAATAAATCCTTGCATTCAAAATTTATATTATTTTTTTTTTTTTAATGTATGCTAGGAATATCTATGGTTTTCAATCATTAAATATTTGGACATCATTGAAGCGTTTCTTTAATTAAACGATGAAGATGCGCAGAAACGGTATTTCTAAATTATGCGGGTGTACATATATTTGTTAATTTTTTTAAACAGTGAACAGTACGTTGGTGGAAATTCATAAAAGTGAGATAAGTCGATTTAGCCATGTACGTCGGTCTGTCCGTCTGTTTAAATGCAAACAAGATCCACATTTATGAGCTATTTGAATGAAATGGCAGTCCGGTGCCTTTTTGTAATTAATTAATAATTTGTCGTATAAGGGAGCCGATTGTTCAGATATTCTATTTTGCTCCATAACTCCTCCATTTAAGCAACTGAAGGCTTGAAATTTTACAATAAGGTCCGCTATTACTTTCTCAATATAAGCAGTGAAAATCATATCGTCCAAAGGAATATAGTTTATAGCTTTCATACAACCGATCGTTCAGATATTCCTATTTAGCACGAAAGCACTTCCATTTAAGCCGCTAAAGATTTGCAATTTTCCAAAAACATTAGTTATTATTTGGACTATTGTAGTAGTCAAAATCAATTCTTCCATTCATGAAAGGTATGAAGCCATCGGCATAGCCAAAAGATAGCCTTTTTTTACTTGTTCACCTTAGCTTAGTGCAACTTGCGGTTTTCCTTCTTGTGCTACAATAATAAATTTGTTCATCCAAACCAATTAAATCAGTCAATCATTTACAACAGATTTTCATAGTAAGCGGTAATTTCATATTCATTCTTCTAAAAAGAATAAAAAAATTTAAGATACTATATACGAAAAATGTATTTATTTATTTTCTAAACGAAATAAACTTTTATAAGCTCAAATACATACATACAAAGTGATATACAAGTTGTTGATTTTGCATTGAAAATGCATCCAAGAAACGTTGCGGCAGCCATCCAACTATTATGCCAATAGATCCAGAATAAAGATGAAATTTGAATAGATTCCAAAATGTTTTTATAATATTGTTTTCTATTAACATATGTATGTATGTAAGTAGTTGAATTCTTACCATTCTGAAGACAAATCAGCCGTTCGAGAAATTTTACAATGACAGGAAGACAGATATTACAACAGGGTTTGTTCGCGATTTACTTGTGTAATTCCGAATTCGTTGTAAAAATAGTAAATATTAAGACAAATAGAACAAATCCCGAATACCCCTATTTATTTTTTGATTTCTCTACTTTCTATACTGGTGAAAAAAATAGTCGTTCAAATCACTCCTCGATATGAAATTATTATTATACCCGAGCGTACTTGTACACCAGGGTGTTATAACTTTGTTCACATAACGGTTGCTTGTAACAGCAAAAAATAATTGAGATAGATATAGACATATATATATACCAAAATGCTCAGAATGAAAAGAGAAGCCGATTTAGCGATGTATGTCTGTCCGTCCGTCCGTGCAGACGACAACTTGAGTAAAAATTGAGGTATCGCAATGAAGTTTCGTATGTAGATTGCCCTTTGGACAGGGTAGGTTGGTATTTAAAATGGTCAAGATCGGTCAATAACCACGCCCACCTCCCATATAACGGAAGTTTTTGAAAAATGCAAAAACTCCGTTTTTTCGGTATCCATTAAAGCAAATTGAGTAAAATTTGGTACTTGGATCGATTTTGAACTAAGATATTAGGTGTTTAGCAAATTTTGAAAAATGATCGATGCCACGACCACTTATCAAAAATTTGCTGTATCTCAATAACAGTATTAGTTATCGTCACAAAATTTGGTGGACATATTTTCCTCGATATCAGTATAATTGAAAATTTTTGAAATCGGATCATAACCACGCCCACCTCGCATATAACGGATGTTTTGGTAAATGCAAAATCTAAATTTTTTCGGTATCTATTAAAACGAATTGAGTGAAATTCGGTAGTTGGAGCGATTTTTAACTAAGAAAATATGTGTTTATGTAATTTTGAAAAATGGGCGTTGGCACGCCAACTTAGGAAAAAATGCCTGTATCTCAATAACGGCGTAAGGTATCGTCACAAAATTTGGTGAACAAATTTTCCTCAATATCGCTGTTATCATTGTTAATAATTTTTGAAATCGGACCATAACCTCACCCACCTCCAATATAACGGAAATTTTGAAAAATGCACAAATTTCGTTTTTTATTTATTCTATTCTAGTCTAACATATTATTTAAAATTTGATATTTGGAGAGGTTAAGAAACTTGATTTTTAAGAAATTTTGAAAAATGGGCGTTACCACGCCCACTTATGTATAAAAACAACGTCTGTAGGTATCTCAATAACGATGCAAGGTAATGCCACAAAATTTGGTGAACGTATTGTCCTTGATATCACTATCATCACCGTCAATAATTTTTGAAATCGGACCTTAACCACGCCCAACTTCCATATACCGGAAATTTTGAAGAATGCAAAAAAATCTGTTTTTCAGTATTTATTGGAACAAATTAAGTAAAGTTTAATATTAGCAGCGATTTTAAACAAAGAAACGGGGTTTTTATGAAATTAAGGGCACCGCCCATACAAAAATACATCGCAAGGGTATATAAAAATCGGTTTCGCCCGAATTCAGCATTTTTACTAGTTTTTTTTTTTTAGTATTTTTTAACGACTCTGTTTAATAGCTCAATTGTAGCACATTATTTTATCTTGAATACACAATTTTTCCATTGGACAGACAGCATTAAAATCACGAGATGGTTTCAGCTGTCGGAATTTTTAAAGATTTTAAGAGTCAGTTAAACATTTTAATGGCATGGGGAAATTAGTTATGTTTTGAAAATTATTTAATTTATAACACAGTTAAATTGCACTTTATTCCAAGCCTACTCAACACAAAGAGGCTTTTGTTTTTTTTTAATCTAAATGTGATTTGCATAAATTTTGCGTAAATCATAAATTTATTTAAGTGAAAATAATGAAAGCTGTAAACATTGTTAGTTAACAATTCCATTT
Source organism: Philophylla caesio (assembly GCA_963971545.1). Lineage (NCBI taxonomy): Eukaryota > Metazoa > Arthropoda > Insecta > Diptera > Tephritidae > Philophylla > Philophylla caesio. The sequence continues at coordinate 36,443,006 of OZ020607.1, forward strand.
GATATTCTGCACGCATTTCAAATTCAAATTAACTGAATGTTTGAAATATTATCTAAAGTACATAAATAACCAAAACAGCCAATTACAACGCTTGCATACCCAACAGTTAAATGGCTTGGTAGTAAATTAGCTCAAAACATGATGAATTTGTAGCTCTATGGTACATTTAATAATTTTGATGCATACCAGTTAAATAACTAGACAGCCGCGGCAGCAGTACAGTACTAACGACGAATCGGTTTTATATGGACGAAGCAGAACAGCTTAAATTTTTCGTTGTCACTTACATATTTTCAAATTAATTTTTATTTTGAATTTAGCTTTATAAAACCACAAAGCTGATATAAACAAGTAACTGTAGTTTTAGAATGAATACATCCAATAACTTCCGGTTCAAGAACCAAATATCAATTTGTTGGCTAACTTGCGCCTTAACTGCGATAAACACACGAACAACGAAGTAGAGTAAATGAGGCAAATAATCGTTAAACATTCACGATTCTCAACTCTCCTTTCTACATTTTTAATTCATTGCGAAACGTAACAACGCGTATTTCTGAAACTTGTTTTTGTATTTACTTGTTTCCCCACTCCTGTAAGTGTTTGTGTTTAGCTGGTTGCACCAGTTAAGGTGGTTTGATGGCAGCAATGGCAATTAATAATCTCCTGGGAGTGGTCCAATCGTGCCTTACTCGAAGTGAATTACATAATTGTAAAGCACTTTTTTAGCAATTAGCCAAATGAGTAGGAATTTTGATAAAGGAAGTAAGTGGATTTTACGGAATGGTGGATGTACATATCTACATCAACATTTATTTACGTTTATTTATGTAGAAAGCTAGCCTTAATGGGATGCTTAATTATTAGGGTAAGAAATATATTATATTATATATATGTATATATGTACATACATATTTTCTTTTACTAGAAAAACGTTGTACTCCTGCTTGAATATTGATGCGCTAACTAATGAAAACGGCGTTTAGATTAAAGGACGTAGCTAGAAAAATTACTTTGCAAAGTGCTGAAATCACTTTCGATGGCATTGAATATGCATTGGTTTTGAATTTATTCATAAAAACGATTAAGGAATAATTTCGAGACTAATTTTGGCATGACGTTGAGTGAAGCTTTAAGAAGTACATGTATGTATAAGAAGAAAAAAAAAATAACTGCGAACTGTCTAAGCCTTTGAAAAAACAATGTTGATTTTTTTTATACCCGAGCGTACTTGTACACAAGGGTATTATAACTTTGTTCGCATAACGGTTGTTTGTAACAGCATAAAATAATCGATATAGATATAGACATATATATACTAAAATGATCAGAATGAAAAGAGATATCGATTCGTCCGTCTGTCCGTCCGTGCAGACGATAACTTGAGTAAAAATTGAGATATCTCAATGAAATTTGGTACATAGATTGCTATTTGGACAGGGTAGGTTGGTATTATTAATGGTTAAGATCGGATCATAACCACGCCCATTTCCCAGAAAACGGAAGTTTTGGAAAATGCAAAAGCTTAATTTTTTGGGTATCTATTAAAACAAATTGAGTGAAAATCGGTATTTGAAGCGATTTTGATCTTAGAAATTAGTTATTTATGTAATTTTTAAAAATTGGCATTGCCACGCCCACTTATAAAAAATGTCTGTATCTCAATAACGGTGTAAGGTATTGTCACAAAATTTGGTGATCAAATTTTCCTTAATATCACTGTTATCATCGTTAAAAATTCAAACCATAACCTCGCCCACCTCCCATATAACGGAATTTTTGAAAAATGCAAAAAAGTTTGTTTTTCAGTATTTATTGGATCAAATTGAGTAAAGTTTAATACTAGCTGCGATTTAAAACAAAGAAACGGGAATTTTATGAAATCACCGACAATACAAAAATATATCCGGAGGGTATATAAAATCGGCGTCGGCCGAATTTAACTTTTCTTACTTGTTTTTAAATATGTTATGGACACAATTACAAATTTCAATAGAAAATTTTTAAAGTACAGAATGCCAACTAGGCTAACAATTGTTAGCATAAAATTTTTTTACTTGTAAAACAACAAGCCACACTAAGGCAGTTTCGTCACCATTTCTTTGACGTTCTGTAATTCCGAAACTTGTCCACGGACTTTAAGTTTAATATTTTGTTTTAAACATTGATTATTGATTAATTAAATATGTAAAGAGTTTCGTTCTATACCTAAGAAAACACAATTTTTGTTGATTTTTTTTTCAAATGTCTTTCTGCTGAATGTGCTCCTATATTTCATAAATGAAGTATCAATGCCTACAAAAAAATACTAAAATTTAAAATCCGTGAACAAATTTCTTAGTTGCAGTACTTCGAAAAAAAGCCGACGAATCAGACCCAGTTAACTCTACTGTGTTGAATGTGCCCCAATTTAAATCGTCATATGTACCCCGATACCATTTGATTAGCTTTAGTAAATTTTTTTCGTTATAAGTACGGGATAACACTACCTTTACTTACCTTATATCATTATTATCTTAAAACTTTGCAGCCGCCTGTTTTGATATTCACTTAAATAAAGCGCTATAAATTCTTTACGCACTCACTTATCCAAATTACATCAGCCTGCTGAAAACACGTACTGCTCTTTTAACTTTTGCACTAAAACTGCCAAACTTCATCGCAATACATATAGTTGACTGAAGGTACAATCACAATTCAAACTGTCAAGCGAGTTTTCCTTCCACGGCTTTGACGAATGTTCCCCAAAAACAAATCTGCCCCCGTTTACCCTACTTACATGTCGATTCAATATATATTTATTTTTTTTTCAATTTAAGTTCAGTTATCTCGAATATTTAATGTATTAAATGTAACTTTTGTAGGTGTTTTTGTTTGTATATACCTTTTTTGAAAACTAATTTCAGAATATACTCAACAGTATTTAAGGTAAGGGCCTGCAAATTCATTACAATATTCAGCACGAAAAAATCTCATGAAACTCAGTTCAACAATCAATGTCTGGAAAATTTACTGAACAAGCGGAAAAGCTTTCAGGGCTACTGAAAATTTAGCTCGACGTGTAGTGAAAATTGAATGGCAATCGTAGGTCCTTTTCACTGAACGCGCTATGAAGTTTTCAGTTGTTTTTAGATATTTATTGTACAGTCGATCTCCTTTTAACGCGGTTCTTTTTAAGGCGAAATTTTCTACAATCGCCCATTGCATCTTTTATACTATTTTACTTTTTTTTTTAACACGGACCATTCTGCAATCCCAAGTTGCTTTTTTCACGCGGTTTTACTTTTAAACACGGTTCGCATTACAATTGTTTTATTTTTATTGCGTTTCGCAATCGCCAATGATGAGCGTTTAGCGAAATTTCGTCGAAATTTTAAAATTTCTTTAGGGAATTATATAAAGACATGCAATTTATTTTCTTTTAAATTAAAATGGATTTATTCGACGTTTAATATTATTTAATTTATAGGTGATCTCAATATGATTTTTTGTTAAAATCCTGTAAAACAGAGTGGTTTTAATGTGTATCAAAGCATAGCGGTTTATTTTACGCGAACAAATTTCTGTCCCAGTGAACCGCATAAAAAAGAGATCGACTGTAGCGGCAATATATTTGTGCTAATCGGCAAAAAATGTTAAAAATAACGAATTCTCTCTGATAGGTAAAATTGTAATATTTATTGTAAAATTAAGGTCGTTGTAAATTTTTGCAAAAATTTCATTTTTATAAAAAGTTGAATAACTCAGTAAATTTTTGGCCAGTTTTTGAAAAGAACCATTCGCTTAACTCGGTTTTAACGTACTCTTTGAATCAAATCAAAGCTTATTAGTTTTCTTATAAAATAGTGTGTGAAAATATCGCCAAAGTCAAAAAATAGGAGAAAAACGGTAACAAAGTTTAAGTTTCTATACATCAATCGAAAGTTTCTTCTTTCTTTAACCGTTCTTAAATTAAAAATCGGTTGATAATTAGCTATTTAGATATAGGCTAATAAGTGCGCAAAAGTACGAAAAATTGGTTTTTGAAGCTTAACTCGAGATTTTTGGGGTGTTTGACAAATTTAAAGGTTGCAATTTTCTGGAAAAGTGATTTTTTAGGTAATCTAGTTGCTAGGGCGGACGATGTTGAATAGAGCCAGCAAAAGGTTATTGCCAAATTTGATGCTGCAAAAGTTAATGCTTTTAACCTTTTCTTCTAATTAAGTAATGAAACTTCAATTTTCCAGGTCTAAAATTAAAATTGCACAATTCCTCAAAATTACCCTGTGCCGTTTTTATTTGCATACAAAGATCAAAAAAAAAAAAAAAATTGCATTCAAGTTTGTTTGATAAAACCCAAATATGGCAATGTTACCAGAAGTACCAACTACCACGATTATTCTAGTATCTCAGCCATTTCTTATGATTAATCTTAACATTACTAATACACTTAGGTTGACCTTTAATTAATATAAACTACGGCTATGCTTAGGAATCCTAAAGTGGTCCTAGCCTCCAATTACTTAAACTGTCTTACAATATTTTATATAAACGTACACATTTTTAGTTACATACACATACATACATACATACGTACATGTAATCCAACAAAGCCAAACCATTGATTGCTATGAAACACGTGCCACAAGAGTTTAAAGTCGTTGAAGATGTATACAAAAGCGGTCATGCACTTGTAAATAAGTAGATATGTATGTACATACAAATATACATAAACAAGATATATATTTACTTTATGTTCCATATCATTTTATATTGGCCACTATTGCAATACATGCTGCTTTAGGTGAGATCGCTTATTCAATAAGAGTGCAGAGATTACAACCTTGTTCTATGCCAGTTTTGTAAATAAATTGTAATTTGAACAGCAAATTGCGACTATTATATAAGCATATAAAAATACATACATACATATATACAAACATTTAACACCTATGCATTTAAGAGTATATATGTACATACTCGTATATGCACATTAAAAGGTTCACAGTCATTAACAAAGAGATCACGTAACAAGATTTTTATTCATTTTTTAATGGCTTGACAAAAAGACCATCGATACCTTTACGTACATACCTACATGCATACATACATACTTAAAATGCTTGTGAGCGAATTAATACAATAAATTGCTGTTTGTATTTATCTATGAAGTTGTCTTTCGTTTCCTAAGAAACTAATTTCACAGGAGGCAAAGGCTGAGGAATCGTATAGGATGTCTGCAGAAAAGCTCTGGTTTTTCGTTTGATTTATTGCTTTAGAATTGTACGTACTCATGTACTCGTATGTACAGATAAGGGCGAATAGAGACAACTTTTTCTAGAATAGGGAACATAATTGTGAGCTTTGAGCGAAATGAAGATTAAATTATTATAAACCAATTGGCAACAAATGGTTGATCCATTAAAGATTATTTACTACTAATGCAGTGATTGTTTCTGCTGTTGGCTGACCCATTTCACCGCGTACTAGCAGAAGCGCTGTTTGTGGGTTACTCCAACATTTAGTGTTTTTTTCAACATTATCAACAACATAAGTAGTTATGTAATGTGAACCAAAAAGAGAAAAAAAAAAAAACAATAAACTTCAGAACAATTTAAAACGCCCAACAACAGCTGTATTTACAGCTGCCAGACAAAAAGATTGATTACAGAAACAGGCATACATACAAAGGTACAAAGAAAAAGTGTGTTAGTATATACCAAAGCAAACATACATTCATACATGCATACGAGTACATACATAAATAGTGTGGTTAGCGCGAAAACGAAATGCGCCCCATCTTTCTTTGGCATTTGTTGGCATTGAAGGCGTTCAAAAAATTTGATTTATTGCGAAAAATCATCGTCGTGTCTGCTAAGCATTTGCCCACAGCGCTAAAGTTGAACACTGCAGCCGCCACAACTTGGTAGCTTTTGTGTGTGAGTGGACGACGCATGTTTCTACTTACTTAACTACAGTGCAGTGTGCCGCATTGCTCTTGAGTTGCGGTCGCTTCAACGCCTCCAAATGTTGCAAATCAATAAAAATCAATGCTTTTCCCATTATTGAACACAGGAACGTCATTTGCAGAAATATTTACAACTCGATTGTGTGAAAGTAACTAGGAAATAACATACTTACATTTGTATGTACATATGTATGTAGGGCGAGGCAAGTCAAGATTTATTAAAAACAAATATAAAAACAAATCGATTGAAGTGAAGTTTTAGCGTTCACTAATAGTAGTGAGAAATGCGCTGCAGAACAGCTAACCGCCAAGAGTCAATTGCTAAATAACATAAACGCTGACACCCACTGCATTGCATATTCCCGTGTACTTAGTAAATGTGGTTTGTGTTAGAAGTCAGCTAACGTTCTCATTACTCATCACTCAACAAAAAAAAAAAAAAAATACCTACAACTATATACATATGCAAGAAGTTTCATTTCACATTTCAATTTTATAAATGATATAAAAATTATTAAAAGCACTAAATAAGAAATAAAAACAATCTTATTTTAATGGCTGCCGGCACTGCCGCCTGTCCCAAAGCTCTAAGGGTCAACCATTCAAACATTAACTTACAAAACTTTTACAAATTCATAACTTGATAAGGATACATAGGCCAATGACACTTGAGTGCCTTTTAAAAAAGCTTGTATATAACCTCAGGCAGGGGTTTTTTTTTTAATATTTAACTAAGTATCAAAATAACACCAATCTCCACCAGTATTTTTCTTTAAATTATTCCTTGAATTTCAAATGCAAACTAAACATTACCCTTAAATTATTTTGTAGATTTTGTAGAAAATCTTACACAAACAGTTAGTCTCATTTGCATGTAGTGGTCCAATGATTTTCTGAGTAAAAACTTGTTCTTTGCTCACACCTTTCAAATCGCCTTGCCCTACAGAATAAGCAGGAGCCTTGGAAGACATTTCATAGTTAAATATATCACGAATTTATTCAATTTATCTCAATGAGAGAATTATGATCTTACCGTTTTCATAGGAATTACAAAGAGAAATATTTAGCTAAATTTTGATTTAATACACCCATAGAATAGAGTTTAAAAATGTGTTCATCATGGAATATAGTTCATTATTGTTAACAAATATCTACATATGTAGGAATTTGTTTATCGATATTGAACTTACGGTTTCACCAATGATAACTGAATAATTCGACCAGATTTAAAGTTTAATATCTAATGTTTAATATGCAAAAGCTGTTATAATGTATTAAAAGATTTTAATTTAAAAATAGAGATATAATTTAATTTAATATAACAAACTGCCTTACATTTCTTGTTGCGCATGCCAACTGTGTCGCCTTGCAGCCAGCTTTAACCCTTAAGCTCTCTTATATATTAAAATTATTAATAAGATAAATCTATATAAACACATAAGTATCAAACGCTTGACATACAACGACTAATGCTATGCCACGGTCGCTGCACTTTACAGGGCCCTGAGGTTTTCCACCACAATTTTTTATAAAACCAACTCAAAGAAGTTTGCGAACACTATTTTAATTTCTACTTTTCCACCTAAATAGCGGTTGAGAAGAGATGGTCGATGAAGAGCATTTGCCGCAAAAAGTATGAGTTTAATTGAAAACTGTGCTTACACTGAGTGGAGACCCCATTCTTAAGTGTCCAGTAATTTTACAATTCTAGTTAATGTTTTTCTCTCTACTCTATTATCGTTGAGAATTTTCCGATCATGAACAAATTTTGAAATTTATACTTTCTAAACTTTAAATGATAAAAGCACTGAAATATAAATCAAGGCAAAATCTTCATCAAGTCAATGAAGTAATTGTAATTGTAAAAAAGTCACTAGAATATAAATCAGTGGCATTTTATTTAAGCAAATTATATGAGGTTATAAAAATGATAATTTTCAAACAAATTCAAACCTGAACAAGAACTTCAGGCAACTTAAATAAACGAGCAGAGATATGTAGTATGTAGGTCTAGCAGGGCGTATGAGTAACAATATTATTTTACTTTGCAACATTTTATTCAATCGAATAAGTTTCGGAGTATAGCAAATTCTTTATTTATATTCCGTTTTGTGAATAATACAACAAAGAGAAACTATTATTGTGCATTTTTTAAACTTTGTTAAGGAGTTATAGGTTTCAAATGATACAGAAAAATTATCTACGCCAATTAAAGAAATAAAAGTATTGGAAAATTAAAATATACCGGTTAACATTTGACAAAAGAACAAACATACCTTTATCTTGCGTAGCAAGCTTTACTAGTTAGCGCCAATTACAAGTCGATTTTAAATATTAAATTTTTCTTTGAAATACGGAACTTAATGTTTTCAGTGTCCAACCTGGTTGCTCTGATTCGTTTTCTTACTTCATTTAATACAAATTAATTTAACAATCTTCCTAATAATAATAATAATATTAATTTGGCACTAACACTATATTGCTCACTGTTTGGCCGAGTTTCTCCTGCCACAAATGGAGAGGCGTACAGCTTTATGCCGACTCCGAACACCGGCAGTTGTATTTTATGAGAAGCAGAAATCCCTCGCATGTTTGACATTGCCTGCCGAGGCCTGACCGCTATTAGAAAAAATGTTCTATGATTTAGATTTTACATGCCCTTACTGAAATTTGAACTCTGAACTTTGTGATTTATCGAGTTATAGCACGCCCCTATACACACTCGACCACAGCGGCCATAAATCTCCCGCCAAAAAAATATTTTTCCATTGCATCAAGGTACGAATATATGATATACATGTGGTAAATATTTCAAGAAATGTGCTTTAAAAATGTGTATAAGAATATGAACGAGGGCAAAATTGCTTTGAAATATTTTAAGTTAAATATCGTGCATACACTAATTATTTTATGACTAAAATCGAATGTATAAAAATTGCTAAAAAGTTATATTTGATTAATATATTTGTATTAAAATTTTAAAATTTAAAACAGTTAAAATCCTACGCCAATGTGTGAGCTCATACAAAATGGGGACAATAACTAACCGGAAAAAAATATTAAATCCACAGCCATGAAATCTGTCAGTAAAATCCAATTCATTTTTCGCAGAACCATTTTCGCTGCATTAATTTACGCGTAATGCCGAACAAAAACAATATTTTTTTTTAAATAAAATATAGCAATTTTTTAATTCGTAACAAACTGGCTGCTACAGATGCAGTGTGATAACGAGATTCAAAATTACGTAAATTCAGTCTTTCGCATATTTTGTTTTTAAAAATGCTGTGAAAATGGCGTTTAAATACATTTCGCATCAAATAATCAAATACAATATTCGATTTTTTTTTGGTAGTGTCAATAAATAAAAATGAAAACCCGTTTGAGTATTTTGTGAAAATTATCAAAGTCGCGCTTTAACAAATGCAAATGAGAAGTTGTTTTACTCATGTTTTATTTATATTTTTATTTTCATTTTTATTGTATTTACTTTGACAAATGCATGCGCATATTCGCTAATAAATTTTTCTGTTGCACAATTTTCGGTGGCGTGTTTTTTGCTACAAACTTTGTTTTTATTCAATACTGCAACGGCGAAATTTCTTTCAAGCTTTTTTTTTAATTGGCTTTGCTGTTCGTACATTGCTACCAAACTATTGACAATATTCTTTGCCAATGACAGATGACTGAGCGTGCTGATTGGTAAAATAATTATGAACGTATGTACATAAAGATAGTCGTAGATACATTTTTTTAACCTAGAAATTATAAAGAAAAACGTCTTTTTTCGCTATACATATTTTGAGGTGTTAAATTATGCTGACAGTTTAATATGTAAGTTTTCTATAGCTCTTACAAACAAAATATTTACAAATTCAATGTTGATAGACATTTTAATAAAATACATTTTTTTCTATCTGTCTTTTGCTACTTTTTCTCCGTTTCGCTTTTCTTTTTTCTTGCTTGCAGCCGGGTCAGCGTCCACGACCCCACGACGATGGTGGCTTCAGCAGAGGCAGGACAAAGGTGAGTGACAGCAATTGCGATTGAATAACTTTCTTTATTACCTTTAAGTAAAAGTATATGATTTATACATTTTTATATGAAATTCCCATTTTTTTGGTGTACTTGAAAAATTAGCTCCGTAATTATACATTCGTGTGGATGCTCAATACTCGTACAGTAGTACCTATCGGCACGAAAAAAGCTGTCATCCCTCCAGATTATGACACGCTTATTAAATAATTACATCTATCATCGTCTAGCCGTTCTGACAGTTCATCTCATACATACATACATATATAAGCTTTTTGCTCTTAACATTTTCTGCCAGTAAATTAATTACGTTTTGTTATTTGTATCTACATACATATGTATGTTACACGCTAAAGCTGACGTCTCATCTCAGATAAGACTTATACCGAGTGGTGTACAATGTGTGACAGGTTAATCTATGTATATGTGTATGTAAAAGTATATACATACGTATGTTCTTACAAGGTAACTCATACCTGCATCCTTGCGCGAATTTAATTATTTATGGTATGCAAGAATATTATAAGCATTTTCATTTTGGCACGTTTTTTTTTTTGTTTTTTTAATACCTGAGTACACTTTCGCACAAGTGTCGTTGTACTTTTACTTTTGATATTAGAATTACCGACCTCAATTATTGAGAATAATAGAGGGATTTCATACATAGACTATAGCCCGGAGCAGGATAAAGAACGTTTGTGGAATACATAGCCACTCAAAATGAAAAAAAAGTATGGCGTCAAGTCAAATGTATTTTTACATAATACATTTCTTAGTTGCATTTGGGCTTATTACGCAGCCAACGAATGAAAACATCATGATCTCTGACTAAGGTGTTTCCATTCTCAAATATTTGGATACGTTTTGTCTGTTTACAGTATCAAACTTCCGGCTAAAATCATAAAAATCTCAACACTATGGGAATTTTTAAAGCTAGGAACCAACTTAGACCGTTAAGCCAATTCTTATACTTCAACTGAACGAAAGCAGAGACTCGTTGCTTTGTCTCGTCTTTCTCAAGTGCTATTTTGCGAGTACGTATCGTATGAAGGGTTTCGCCTTCGTTGAACACCAATCTCTCGTCCACTCTGTGTAGAGTGATCCGAAGAAGAGTATGCAAGGCCGCCTTTCGCGTTTTATAATTTAAATACAGATGATATTCTGATCTTTGATTTTAAGACTTAAACCCAAACTTGACAAGGGATGACGAAAATTCGTTCCAAAACCAATTAAATACCGATCTTGCTTTCGATCAAATGTGAATTATTTATTATGTTTAATTTCAATTATTTTCCAGTTGCATATGATCTAGGCGATTTGTCGATTTTATTGTTGTTGAAAAAGCTTCAGCCAGCATTTTCCCCCACTCGAATACAAACGAGTGCATATGCCTTGACTCAAGAATCTGACTTTTTTTTTCAGTGTGACTGTGTTATCTATTAACCCAAAAGTTAGATTTTTAAGAAATTTGTTGGAAAAAACTGTTTGTGCTTTAATGATAAAAATGCAATGACAATTGCTAAATATTCATAATACAAATCACTTTTGCTTCAAAGAAGGGTATAGTTATGTGCATTTCGAATATAAATGAACTCCAAACAAAATCAAAGAGAGCAGGGTCAACATAGAGTTTAGAAATTGCTTAAACTATGTTGACTTATTCACCGTCCAATTTTTTCATTTAGTTTGAGAGAAAATTTTAGTTATTTCAAATATAAACTGATCAAATTAAATACACTTATAAATATTTAAGGAGTGCGAAAAAATTGTTTCTAACATGAGATTTTTTTAAATGAAATCAAAATCAAAATGGGGGATATTATTCATTGCGAATCGAAAAGGGCACCATACATCGCTTTATATTATGACTCCAGAAAAAAAAATCCCAAACACTTTATATTATTTACGGATTTATTCTGGTTGTTACCATTAATTGTATCACCAAAAATTTTAAGAATAAATTTCTTATAATTAATTTGGCGCTCACACAATTTAGCTCAGTGTTTGTACCACAAATGGAGGGACCGACAGTTTTATGTAGACTCTAAACGGCTGATGTATTGCTCCAGAAGCTTTTTCCTTGCAGAAATATACTCGCAGGTTTGCAAAGGGGTGACCGCTATTAGAAAAAAACTAAAGCTCCCTTTTTACTTAAGCTCCCTTTCAATCATACTGACTATGTACTTTCATTTATTCACCTTGTTTAAGTGATTTAATGTCTTATTAGGCGAAATTATAAATTAATTACACCTTCTTACTTCGATTGCAAAAAGTGGCGTTCACCTTAATCAACTATTCACGTCATAACCATTACTGCTGACAGGCACTTTCAAGATTTCTTGTTTAGCTTAACTGGCACAATTTATATGTATTTCACTTGACACACTCATATGTACGTATATATTTCAGCTTTTAATATCCATTACTATTGCAATTAAATAAGACTATATGGATTCCGAAGCAATGTGATGTTCGGGTTAATGAACTGCATGAAAAAATCGTTAACCGGGGTATAGCCAATTATAAACCTAAGTAAGGCAGCGTTGTCATCGATGGCAGGGAACTTATAAATACAATACTGACTATTGGTAAACAACCAAGTTTTTTTTTTACCACTACAGGGCAATGGGGAAATTGCCAATCAAACAGAGAAGGAATTACACAATCTATGCGGCTGTACGACACACAGTAATCTATCTCTTTACAAACGATAGGGAAGAATAGAGGACAGATCCGAATTGCATAAAATTATAATTAAATAAAAAAACAGTTTAACATAAAATAAAATACATAAAAGTATTTTTGTAAATAAATAAATTCGTTAAACAAACGTAAATTGTAAATATTAAATTGAAAGATTTTCCGATAGAATTTGTCGCTATACTTCCTGTGAAATTAGGCAAAAGTAACATTTAAAGTATTTAAATAAAATTTTAAAAAGACTAAAAAAATGAAATTTTTTTTTAATACTATCGTAATTAAAAGTCTATATTAAGTTGTAATTTACGTACTTTTTAGAAAATTACAAGCAATCGGTTTTTTTTATTGTCTTTTAAAAAATTGCAAAGTTTTTATAATTAAACTAAAGTTCAATAGTGAGTTATATTTTATGATTAGCTTTCCCATGTCAGACAGGGATTTATCATTTTTTTAGGGATTGACCTGTAAGCAATAAACAAATAGTTTTGCATAAAAACGAAGGCATTTTTGTGAGGCACTGTGTGGAGTAGTAATCAAAAATAGGACGGCGTACTGAGACGCGAACAGGAACTCTTTGGAGTATTCAGTCTTGCAGCGCATTTCAAATTAAGTATTACGCGTGCTAGAGTTTTTTTTAAAGATTGGGAAAGTGCGTCAGTAAAGAAATTTAAATGGTAACCTTAAGCCACTATCAACTGCCAAAATATCTTTTAATTTGCTATAAAAAATTCTACAAAACTAACTTAATTATATTTTAATTAAAGAATTCGAAACTCTCAAAAATGTTTTCATATACCAGCACAAAAGATACTTTCAGTTTTAAAACCGGACATTCTCACCAACACTAGTTTTCAATACAGCGCCGAAATGTTATTCAGGAGCGACGACACCTTTTGTTATAAAATAATTTATTTTAAGTTCCGCTTGTACACAAAAGTCACGCATTAAAAAACGTGTAACTACATTCAAAAGTGTGATTGCAAGCTTGTCAGTTGTATTATTTTGTTCCATAACACATACATAGATATTACGTCAAGATTGTAGGGGATACTGACGTTCAAAAAAAAATTTTTTTTTTGTTTTGAAAACCGGTGACTTCATAAAAAATTTTATTTCCCAAGAGTCGTAGAAAATATATATTTTGGATATATTTCTAAACTTGACAAGTCGTTTTTGTCCTTTGTAAAAACTTGGATGGTCCTATACACATCAAATTCTGCTTTTCTATTAAATTAAAATTTTTAACACATTTTTGGAGAATCGAAATAAAAACATTTTTTTGAAACAAACAAAACAAACTAACGATCATTAAAAATAATTATGCTGTTCACTATTGTCTTTTTTTTTTGTTAATTAAAGTGTGTGAACATTCTTTCAGAAAATCTTCATTATTTATAAACCACATTTCTACTTAGCTATAATTTATACCCAAAAAAAAATATGTTTTCTTTTTTAGGTTGAATTTTATTGAGACAAGCTTAGTATTTAACCAAAGTACTGGTCTGAAATTAGAATGGCAATTATCTTAATTTGCATGCATTCTGCATCAGTTCCATTGGCCGAGATTAAATAAATAGAGAGGCCTACTGCAAGTTATAATTTTAAATTAAAAATATCTGCAACCATATTTAGCCAGGAGGCACATTTTGCATAGATTTTTCAATAAATTACACAACTAGCTACATTGTTCATCTCGAAAAAATTATATGTATGCAGACATGTACGAGTATATACTCGTCTGTCTGTATATGAACGTGCTTCCAAAAGCATCTGCAAAAAGATAGTTCTCCAAGCTGCCTACACACATATTTCGTACATAAATACACAGATTAAAATTACCTACTACAGTTACTTAATATTAGGAAGTTCATCAACAACTCAGCGTGTGTCCATTATCAAGTTGTGTTGCAAAGTTTAACTAACTAACTGAAAATCTCATCAAACGTGAGTGCCCACACACACACACACACGCATGATAATAATTTAGCAAAACATACAAACATTTATTTATTAATGCAAAAGTAGCCACTCGTGTGTAAAGGAAAAAAATTTCTTAAAATAACTGCAAATTAAGTAAAGAGAGAAGTATATATTTTCACAACTATTTTTATTTACTTTACATGTGTATGTATAAAGAATGTATGTATGTTTGAAATTGTGTTTCTTTCTTGTTCATCAGCCAGTTACTTACGCTCCTGCGGATATAACGAAAATTATGAAATTATAACGCACTTAATTATATCTGTGAAAACGGCACATAAAATGGAAAATAAGCTTCATTTTTATGGCGACAGCCGTACACACACACACCCAATAAATGAATGAGCATAATGAAAGTACGAGTATAGACATACATTTCTATGTGTGTACTTGGCATAGATACTTACACTTGGCTGAGTTTGAATTTGACATTTATACAGACTAAGATACTCGTATGTATGCACATATGTAGGAGTAAGCGACAGCAGCAGGGAATATCGTAAGAAAGCTTGGATGAAAAATGTTGATGAGTTGCTACTTGGATAGGCATTCATAGCCGAGCAGCACACACGCATATCCACGCTGCCCTGTGAAACATCAAACTAGTCCGACAAAATACTAATTTACTCCTAGATTCTCCTTATTGATATCGAACTATTCCGAAAAAGGTCAGAGTTTTACCAAATACAAAACGATTTATTCACGCCTTATTTTATTTGACAAAATTTACGTGTAAACATGAATTACTTCTATACATAAATTTCTTGTATACATGAAGTTATTTCATTTTCATTTATTATTGGAAAACATTAGTACACTAAGATAATAAGATCTTTTCTAGTACAACAAGATAAAATAACCTGTACATTTTTAGAACTTAGTATTATAGAATTTTGACTTTAAGATTAACATTAAGTAAACTTAACGAATTAAACTAGTAACTACAGAAATAATCAAAAAAGTAATTACATAGGGATTTGAAACAAATAATAGTAAAGATAGATAGATGGTCAGTCTGTCCTATTGTAGGTCACTTAAATAATTAAAGATGGATTTCTTAAAGTTGCTCTTGCTTAGTTTGTTTCTTACATTAGCAGGAATAGAATTCCAAAAACGGATAGCGCTGACAAAAAACAGTCTGGCCGATGCTAAAGTGCTATAGTAAGGGACTATAAGATCTGTTACTCGAACTGACTTAGTAAATAATAGCTTTTCGTACAGGTAGTTAGGAGATTTTTGGGTGATAATCCTATATAAAAATATGCAGCTACGGGCTTTTAGATATGCCGATATTTCGCATCCCAGGAGACTTCTTTTCCACGGCGAGATGTGCTCAAATCTTGATAGCCCGTAGACGTAGTTACTTTATTAAATAATACCTCAACTTTACGCATCGAGTCACCATCAAGCCTACTATAAACTATTGTGAGCAAATCTAAAACTCAAACTTGTGCCTCTAGTCCACAATAGTACTATTATTTCTTTGTCTGTTTTGAACTAGTAGAAGACTGTTGGACTAGTATATTTTTGTATATTTTGTATTAGTATAAGACTCTTTAATTTCTGATTGAAATTGCCATCTCGTAGGGCATCCCCAATGTTGAAAATAATTGTTGCTTGTATGGAAAAAATACAGTTGGATGCCTAGTTGGGCTTGCAATACATACTAGTTGTGAAGTTTGTAGTTTACAACTAGTACATTCGACTACAGAGCATACCTGCGTAAGTATGTATGTGTAAAGGTTGCAATACATATATCCTTGTAAAGAATTTAAAATGTGGCCCAGAAGAGCAAGTCGTGTTCATAAGTATGTGCGTATACGACTTTGCAGTTGTGTGTTGAAGTGCCTTAAGGCTAACTAAGCCACAAGCTGGCCGGGCGACAAGCTAAGAAGCTAAGTTTTTGGCATTTATTATACCCGAGCGTACTTGTACACCAGGGTGTTATAACTTTGTTCACATAACGGTTGCTTGTAACAGCATAACGGAATCAAGATAGATATAGACATACCTATATAAAAAAAATGCTCAGAATGAAAAGAGAAGTCGATTTAGCGATATCTGTCTGTCCGTCCGTCCGTGCAGACGATAACTTGAGTAAAAATTGAGATATCGCAATGAAATTTGGTACATAGATTGCTCTTTGGACAGGGTAGGTTGGTATCGGAAATGGTCAAGATTGGTCAATAACCACGCCCACCTCCCAAATAAGAGAAGTTTTTGAAAAATGCAAAAACTTAATTTTTCGGTATCTATTAAAACGAACTGAGTGAAATTCGGTATTTGGAGCGATTTTGAACTAAGAAATTAGTTATTTATGTAATTTTGAAAAATGGGCGTTGCCACGCCTACTTAAGAATAAATTTCTGTATCTAAAAAACGGTGTAAGGTATCGTCACAAAATTCATCAAAATTCATCAAATCACCGTTACCATCGTTAAAAATTTTTGAAATCGGACCATAACCTCGCCCACCACCCATATAACGGAAATTTTGAAAAATGCAAAATTTTTTTTTTTTTATCTATTGGAACATATTAATTTAAATTTGATATTTGCAGAGAACTATGTGTTAAGAAACTTAAAACTTGATTTTTATGAAATTTTGAAAAATGGGCATTACCACGCTCACTTATATAAAAACGTCTGTAGGTATCTCAATAACGATGTAAGGTATCGCCACAAAATTTGTCTTTGATATCAATAGCATCACCGTCAATAATTTTTGAAATCGGACCATAACCACGCCCAACTTCCATATACCGGAAATTTTGAAAAATTAAAAGAACTTCGTTTTTTCAGTATTTACTGGAAGAAATTGAGTAAAGTTTAATACTAGCAGCGATTTTAAACAAAAAAACGGGTTTTTTATGAAATTATGGGCACCGCCCATACAAAAATACATCGCGAGGGTATATAAAAGTCAGTTTCGCCCGGATTTAGCTTTTCTTACATGTTTTTTTATTTTTTTTTATTTTTGCCCTGATCATTCCAGGCGTATGTATACACTACCAAGTGAGTCGTGCGTACACAAGTAATTTATACGAGTACATATGTTTTTTTTCTAGAGGTGGTACAAAGCATTGAAAGCCGAAGTGTGGGACTTGCCTTTCGAGTTACCGAACAGAAAATGCAGTAAGAGTAATCGTCGTGTTTAAACCTGTGCAAATAAGACTTGACAAAACAGTGTCCCGTAAGAATTTGGCTTATGTGGAAATCAACTTCGCCATGTCGCCTATATATCCAGCGTCCCTTAGCCGCTGCACTCCACCGCCTCTACCATCTCTGCAGGCAACTCTACCTCGCCGTTTCACGTCTCAGCTTATTTGTCGGGGGTGCCACGACCTCAATTCCCAAGGCTTCTATTGGACAGAGCCCTGTCACTACCACTGCAGCTTCTCCCGACGTTGTTCTGAACGTACTACACACACTGATCGCGCAAAGGCGATACGTACATACGTAAAATGATTTTATCTCACGTGCGTACGAAGTCTGTTCGAGCGAAGCTAACCAAATTGGAGCACCGTGCAGAAGTACAGACCATATCACGCTTGCATATAGCTATCTGCTTTGTTGCTCAGGGCCTCATTTATTCAGCCACGTCTGAACTCGCTTAATTGTTAGGTTTGCTCTTTATTCCACATCTTTAAGGTGCTTGTCCACGTTTATCAGAGCTATATCATCATCAAAACCGATCATTTTCGCACCCTCGGGTATTTGCAGACGCAAAATGCCATCATATATTATATTCCAGAGAAATGGACTCAGCACAGATGGCTTGGTGCCTTCGGATGTTTTATATATAAGAACTCTATCTTCTTGGTAGTTGCTCAATACTTTTCACAGATATATCGGCACTTTTAAACCGCGGAGAGTTTCGGCAATCTTCTTTTAGCTTGCTGAATTGAACGCATTTTTAACATCTAGCGTAATCACCAGGCAATATTCTTTTGATCCACCATTCCATCTTGTTCCACTGATTGCTTATTCTGCTATTTTCTTCACCAGCATAGCCGCATCTAGAGTCGATCGCCCTTTTTGCTAAATCCAAAGTGCGCTTCTAAGAGGTTTCCACCTTTCTCAATTATATTTTTCAGCCTGTTGCTTATAACTCGTTTACCGGCTGTGTCCTTATTTGCTTGCTGGTGGACTCATGGATATTTTATGTAACTATTTATATACTTACATGTCTGTTTTGTGTTTTTTTTATCAATTTGGTTAGTGCCATCAATTCTTAAAATGCATGTGTCCATTAGCGAATAAATAAGGATGTTGGACTATTTAGCACTAGAACTGACATTAATGTTCTTAAGTTAAGCGCTGAGTAATCGGAATATTGTATTTGCCTTACAGAAAATTGTATTTCCCTGGCGGCAAAATGTGTGGGCAAGACTTGTATGTGCGTGTGTGACTTTGCAGTTGTGTGTTGAAGTGTCTCAAGGCTGGCTAAGCTACAAGCTGGCCGGGCGACAAGCTAAGAATATGGTTGTGGCGTTTTTATTTATTTTTCCCCTGATCATTCCACGTGTATACACTACCAAGTGAGTCTTACCTATACAGGTAATACATATAAGTACATATGTATGTATGTATGCATGTTTGTTAATATAAGGACATCCTTATTTGCTTGCTGGTGGACTCATGAATTTTATATGTACCATATTTATTTACTTTATTATGTACCATATTTACATACTTATTTGTTTGCGTGCGTGTTTTTTTTTTATAAATTTGATTAGTGCCATCAATTCCTAAAATTCAAATGTCCACCAGCGAGTAAAAAAGGATGTCCTTATATTAATCTTCTAAACTTTTAAGCGCTGAGTGACCGGAATATTGTGTTTCTCTGGCAGCAAAATGTGTGGGGTCTTAATCAAATCAAAAGTTGACAAAGAAGTTGTGCTGACTAGTGTTTCTGATTGGCATGTTTTATAAGTACATTTGTTCATATATAAAATAAACAAGGTGAGATGTTCATATTGAATATTTTAATGCACATTTTCTGATAGATTGTAAAAAAGCAAAGACCAATGCGTTTTTAAATATTTGCTGCTTGAAATAAAATGATCACACTATTCTTTTCTGCGTTCTTGACTCGGAATGTTTTGAACATTCGCTGACAACTTGAAAATTTGTTTGTAATTACAACTTAAAAAAAAAATGTTGAAACCAATTTATATTTGTAAATTAGTTGTAAATTTTTGGTAAATATGAAAAAAACTGTTGAAGAGGACAATTGAGTGCAATGACTTCGTGAGACTTATTTAACGAAGTTACAGAAAGAATATTTTTTGAAGCATTTTATAGATGAGACTTTCATTAAAATTTAAGAAATAAAAATTTAAGGCGACCTAATTGAGTGTCATATGCAAAATAATAATAATAATAATTCGATCGGTTTTAGCCTCCATACTCGGCCGACCGACGCAAGGGGCGCATCGCATGAAGCACGGATACTCGTATATAAACTTTTTTTTATATATAATGTGCCGAGTCATAAAAGGCAATAGTTTGTTAGGTGTCGAGATTTACTTAAATATTTTGGCTTACAACTGCGTAATAAATACTCTTTTCCAACTGAAATCCCTAAAGTATTCATTAATTTTGATTCAAGTTAGTACATTTCCCTAATAGCGTATGTGTGTGTGTGTGTACACAGGTAATTGCTTCTGATAATCAGTGATTACAATTATACGAATATAGTACATACTCGTATTAATTATTTATCATACATCCACATGCATACATAAATAATACATACAAACATTTGGGTTGTGCCCATATTCGTCGTCTTGCCCATGTTAAGTAACCTCTGTGTGACAAGATCATCGCTTCCATTCAAGCTAACATAAACGTGTAACACATGAACTAGCAAAGGCGGCGAGCACTTGTGCGTATGTAGATACTGTAGGATACAAAGAACACAAAAGGCATTTCAGGAAGATATAAGCTTTGCTAATAAATTAAACAGTGAGCCCCTCTTGCCATATAAATATATATTTTTACATTCATACATACTAGTATGTAAGTACGCAATAAATTTAGCTAGCTATGCAACAGGTCACGTGTGAAATGCTTATCTGGACAGGTATGTATGTACGCCCATTTATCTAACTTCTCGCATATCTGCAATACCTGAAAGCCGCCAACTCAACAGAGTGCCAAAGTGCAGCTAATCCTTGTGAGTTTGTGGAGCACCGTTCTGCTGCCAATTACGATACACTTTACTACAACGACTTGGGCATTGCTGTTGTTGTTTGTTTACATGTAATACGCTTTGAAATTTCAAAACAAATTATGTTACTTAGTAATTATGTATTAAAATGTTTTGGCAGTTCATTAATTGACTGTCGGAGCGATATACGAGTATGTTTGTTTATATGTGTGTATAGTGACGCTCAAGTAGCCGAGACTAAATGTGAAATTAATTTTGGGTTGGGGCTGCTATGCATGAAATTGCCACAGTTTATGCTCACAACTTGGTCAGTTGGCTAGTCAGTTTCTCGGTCAACGCGGGCACTCATATTAACATTTCTGATTTAACTCGGCTGCTATAAACATTTTATAAAGCAAAAGTAATGCAATGAATTTGAAATGGCTGTGAGATGGCCGTAGTAGCATGGGTAGAGTGAAATTGAAGGTATATGGGTTTAAAACTATAGCCATTTCTTTATTTTTCTTTATAATATGTAAATTTTTTATGAACATGTAAATTTTAGCTCGCATCATTAACAATCAAAATTCATAATAGTCACTGCTAAAATCCTTTGATTTGAATAAATATATTTAAAAAAATATTCATAGTGAGTAAACATTACCAATTAGGACCATTTAGTTAAAAACAAACAAAAAAATCACTAACGTGAGTTTCTCTTTGCCTTAATTTCTCAGATTTATTTTATAGCACAGACAACGTTTATAGTAATTAATAAAATCCACTTTAAGATACAATAATTTAGAGTAATTGCATTACATAAAATGAACTGGATTTCAGATTGAAACAAATTTTAACAGCAATTTACTTTTAAATTAAATTATTGCATTTCATGTCATAGGGAAAATTATAAATTAGGTTTCGCTCTCAAAAAACTGAATATTAAAAATTAAGAATTCTTAGCAAAGTGGACACAAAATAAAAAAAAACAATCAAAGCAGTATTTGCTTAACGATTTTCCATCAGGCAAACAAAAAATTAACCGATAATAATTTTTCTATTATTGATTATGCTTATTGCGATAGCATCACTTAACAATTAAGTGTACATTTTGGAAATTACTCAAGTGCACGCTATTTTGAATTTTTTAAGAGACATATTGGAAAAACTCAAACGGAGTAGATATTTACCAAAAACCACATATTTTGATATATAAATTAAATTGTTTGAGATTCTTTTTAAATTTTTGTGAAATTTCGAAACTCCGAGAAGCTACTAAATCGATTATCATTTGATATAGCAGCCTGTTTGTTTATTATTAAATTTAAACTTCCTCACACAATTGAATTGCTCTTTAAATTTATTAAATTTCAGTATTTAACCGACTTACTCCTACTGCAAAATTTTCTTGTCTTCCCCATAAATTTTATTAACCGATTTTCTTATCATTTTATTTGATTATACAGAAATCCATAAAAAACTGCTATGAAACACATAGCAATTCTGTATCTTTTTGCAATTCGCCTTGTTTACTACTTCGAATTATTACATTTTGTTCTAGGATTTACGAGTATTTGTTGTTGTTGCTGTCTACAAGTCCCGCATTTCAATACAAAATATGTAAGAGAGAGAACAAAAAAGTAGCAATGAAAAAAATAAACTTTATTATTATTTATGTGCGTATGTACATTTATTCATGACCTGAAATTTTATTGTGTACAACCAGAATTTCTTTGGCCCATGTTTTTATATTTCATTTTTATTGTTGTTTGGTTTTTTCAATTCGTACACTATTTGTACACATTTTTGTTGTTTTCTTCATTTTTTTTTTACCCGATTGTGATTATAATGACGGCCATAAGCGACGTAAATATAGTCGTACACCCTCGCTGTTGATGTATCTAGTAGACGTTTTGCTCTAAAGGACGAATGAATCGCTTTCGAATTGCTCATTTCTACATATATTTTATTATTTATTTACGTGCGTTCATACAAAGCCTTATACTCGTACAAAATATGTAAGAGAGAGAACAAAAAAGTAGCAATGAAAAAAATAAACTTTATTATTATTTATGTGCGTATGTACATTTATTCATGACCTGAAATTTTATTGTGTACAACCAGAATTTCTTTGGCCCATGTTTTTATATTTCATTTTTATTGTTGTTTGGTTTTTTCAATTCGTACACTATTTGTACACATTTTTGTTGTTTTCTTCATTTTTTTTTTACCCGATTGTGATTATAATGACGGCCATAAGCGACGTAAATATAGTCGTACACCCTCGCTGTTGATGTATCTAGTAGACGTTTTGCTCTAAAGGACGAATGAATCGCTTTCGAATTGCTCATTTCTACATATATTTTATTATTTATTTACGTGCGTTCATACAAAGCCTTATACTCGTACATACATGTTTATATGTACATATGTTTTTATGTCTTGATTTCTGGCTCACTGGCAAAGTTTAATCTCCTTTGTAACAATGGTATATTGAGATGAAGTTACATAAAGTGTAGATAGGAGAACAATTTTAACAACCGGAAATTAGGAAAAAAAATTGTATGCGTACCAAGGCGAATTTAGTAAGGTGGTTTTTTTTCTATCGAATTGGTACAGCAAATGTCAAAATCATTTGTTTGTTGGTTGGTTTTGATATTCGCTGTACCGAAAGCAACAACAGAATACATGTTTATTTTTTTCTTAAACATTTGCTGCCACTTTTATACATTACCCTTGATGCGTACATTTTCTACCATTTGTAAACAAACAAACGTGTTCTAACATTATTTATATAATTTTGAAAAACTGTGCTTTCACACATAAAACTCGTAAAAAGTAATAGAAAAATGTATGTATCCAGATATGGTTTACAAATAAAAAATACCCAAAATTAACCGCAAAGGAAAACATTTATTGTGTAAATAATCTTTTTTTCTATTTAGTGAAATTGACGGTTTAAAACTAATACAAAGAGAAATATAATTAAATAATGATTTTCTATCAATTTGTTCTTTATTTGCAAACTTCGCAAGCTCAGTAGAGAAGTGCTGAGAAGAAATACAAAAGGCTTTTTTCATATATCAAAGTAAAAAGTAAGGCGCATATTAACTTACTCACATACAGAGTGATTTGAAAGATTGAAGGAGAGATGCACTGCGACCAATGGGTCAGTATAAGTTTATCAGAATTTTTTTTCTCGTTCCTGAGCACTTCTCTTACGGAGCTAAGTTCCATACATTACGTTTGTCATTTAATAGCGAAATAGGTCTAAAAGTTTATATTCAGTCTTTCCGTTTATTACTTAAGCAGCTTTTGTTGTATTAGCCCTGCGGCAAAATAATAAAATCTAAAAAACTGTACTGAATTTTTTAAGGGATGCATTTATCGTTTTCAAGCTCATAACTTGGTATAACTACTCTTAGAAGTTTAAAATAAAAATGTATGACGACTAAGTCGAAAAAAGAGTGTTGGCTCATTTTCTCACTGTTCGAAAAATTATAGTCGTAATCGACATTCATTCTTTACTAATAACATATGTACATATATTTCCAATTTTAATCTTTGATGAAAAAAATAGACAAATTTTTTACAAGTGAAAACTCGAATATTAATTTGGAAAATAAGTTTTAAGATTTTCAGTTGCTTAGTCATCGCGGTACTTGTTGTAAGTTATCGAATGGCCTTACCCTAAGCGCACACTGCATACGATAAGTCGACCTATTACAGACGGGCGATATAATCGTCCGAAAATTTGGGCACACTTCGCATGATAATTGGCCGACAACATTTGTATACATACATTTTTTATTGATTAACTATATCTATTTTTGTTATACGTTTTAAGATTTTTGTTTTTCATTATAGATTTCGGTTTTGCACACATTTTTTTTTGGATTTCCCATCGTTTATTTTAATGCATCTGCGAACGGGTAAGCAAAAACAATATATTTATATTTGTTGGCACTCACGGACGTCAACGGCCAATGTTGATTCGGTTATCTGTTTATGTGTGAAAGAGCTTTTATACACATGTATTTATGCAAGAGTTCATTCATGACCCTTCGCATACCACTAGCAATGTCTAAACATTAAACCAAGACTATTCAACATGAAAAGAGGCTAGCACACACTGGTCCCAAGTGGCCAAAAACCTGGTCAAAAAATACAAAGCTCGAGCGAACGCTAAAAACTGTACATACTTGTGTTTTTGGGGTCGCTAATTATAGATTTAAGGCTAAACATTCAAATTTCAAAATGGATAATACAAAATGGCATGAGAAAAAAAATAAACTGTTGCAACAAACACTTTTTTGAGGTTGCTAATAAAGAATTTTTGATTAATCCAAAATGGCCGACAGTGTTGAGAAAAGTACAGCTATTGCAACGAAAGCTCGTGTATGTTTTCAAGAAAGCACATCAGTAATAATAGGTCAGACTTAAATTAAAGAATCAGAATTTCTTTCATTTTGAAATGTAAGAAGTTTACATTCAGAGTCAAATTAGGTCAATATCTGTTTTTATATACTTGAAGTGCCTATGCGGTCGTAAATTACGAGTATGTTGTATTTCTTTATCCAAATATTCTGAATCGGTGTCGGCATTGTAAATAGTTATTGGTGAACACGCAGATGACCACACCAGTAGTTCCAAATTTTTGCACTTTTGTGACTTGTTATTTGTACGTGATCTTAATGGTATATTTCATTTCTGCAATTATTAAATCAGTGTTTGTATGTTTAAGGTAGTACACTTCAGTTTTAAACAAATGTTTGCTTGCATTTTAAAATTCCTTGTACCTTCAAAAATATGTTCCTAAAATATTTTGTTGAAATTCGATATTTAAAATTGTCTATATCGATATTAAGCGCATGCGCGTTTCGACCCTTCTAAGGTGCTCGCGCAGCTGCCGGAGAGAAAGCATAAACTTTAAACGCGTTTTTCTCGAAATGAAATTTTCTCAACTTGCGAACAGTTAATCTCCAGATTGGCTGGACCGATTTTAATAAATCTTGGTACCTTTTATTTGTTATTATATTCAGTGTGAGAATTTGACCAAAAATTAAAAAATAAATATTTTTAACCATAAAAAATAAGAGAAAAAAGTCGAATTTTTCAAAATTTTTTCAAATTTCCGCCATTTTTTTTAAGAATTTTTGTCTACCGGTGGTAAATTGTCACGTGGGAAGCCTCATTTTTGCAAAATGCCGTTCGATTTTTTTGTTTGAGATATCTCAATCCTGAGATTAACTGTCCGCAATCGGAACAACTTTTTTCGAGGACTCGACTTTGGCGCCCTCTATAATATGACTATAAATTTATAAATGAAAAAAAAAATTTTTTTGTACTCTAAAATTTCGGTATGAATGTGTAAAAAGCTTCATGTTCATATTTAATAAAGTGGCTGAGAAAAAAATTCTTGAAAGTATGCCTATTTTTGGCCTTCTAAAGTGTAGTAGTACCTTAAATATTTTGTTGAATGAACTTTACGTCACGCAATTCGAGAGAGAAATTTAAACATACATACATAAGTCCTTCGCGATTCGCCAGTGTTAGAAGAACACGAAACTGGGAACTTATGAATTCGAATTGAAAAATTTACTTTTTATTCTGGAAAAAAAATTGCCTCGATACAGATATCTTATTTAAATCGATATTTTCCAAAAAAAAAAAGTATATATTTTTCATACAAACATATTCACACTCATGCAAACGATTAAGCATTATATCTGGGCTAATAAGCAAGCGCTTAAGCTGAAACACAAGGAGTACGTAAATCAATAAAAATAAGGCAATCAAGCGAAGTTAAGTTGCTGCAGCAAGAGCAGCAAATAAAATCAATGAATTCAAAGCGAAATTAACCAAAGAATTGAACTGGAAGCAATTTGTGTAAGTGAAATATTTTTGTTAATAATAAGTAAATGGACACATACATATGTAGATGCATGTGCACATATAATACAATACACTTATGGTAAATACATAAGCGTGTGTGTAATTTATGTTTGCAAACAAATAAATTGGCTAAAGTACGAAGTTGTAACACACACGAATAATGAAGCAAAGCAAGCAAAGGAAGCAGATCGCAATCTGTTACTCTACAAATTTCAGGTATACCTTTATACTTCTATATGGTACGAGTGTGCGTGTGTAGCTTATGCATAATTTGTATATTACAAATCAGCTAAAATTGTATAAAGTGAAAATTTAATCAAACCCAATTGTGGCATTAACAAAAGCATACCCGCTAACTTGCTCTCAAATTGATGGTTTCTTCCTAACTAAAAAGCTAAGGTTTCCTTGTTTGAAAAATATATTTTTAATAACAAGCGTAGCTGATGATGCGACTGCCTAATTTTCTTAAGATCGAATGTCACAAACAGAAAAAAAAACGAGCGGATTTTCTAGCTTATTCCAATCTCTAAAAGCTTGGTTTTTTCTTAACTTCAGTGTAATGAAATTATTGTGCGAAAGCATCATTATTTTTTTTTTGTATAATAAGGGAAAGTGGGCGCTGTGATCGAGTGGGTAGTGTTGCGTGCTCTAACTCGATATGCCGCTGAGTTCGAGGTTCGAATCTTAGCCATCGCAAGTAAAATCTTAATAATAGAAAACGCAAACTTCTGAGAGTATTTCCGCCAAGAAAAAGCTTCTAATAAAATATATCTGCCGTTCGGAGTCGAGGTCAAACTGTAGATTCATCCGTTTGTGTTATATTATGAAGAAGCACATCCCAAATGGAAGAAGAAACTCGGCCAAACACTGAGCTATATAGTGTAAGCGCCAAAT
The DNA here is from genome assembly GCA_963971545.1 of Philophylla caesio. Taxonomy (NCBI): domain Eukaryota; kingdom Metazoa; phylum Arthropoda; class Insecta; order Diptera; family Tephritidae; genus Philophylla; species Philophylla caesio. The sequence goes on from OZ020607.1 coordinate 36,470,610, forward strand.
TATTATTTTTGTAATAAGCGCAACATATATTGTTGAAATTGTATGGTCAATGGTATATTGCTTGCACTTAAAGCAAACCAAAGTTTGCATTAGCTTTCACTAGCGTTTGTTTCACCAGCTGTGAGGCATATATTATAAGCATATCTACTTGAACTATACTTCAGCGTGGTGTCAATGCGCCTTCAGTTATGCTACACGATATTTACAACCGCATAAGCTATGCATATATAGAAAACCAGTTTTTATAATATCCACACAAATATGAAAAGTGAATACGTAGTTTACCCAAAATATTTCCATCTCCTTCGGAGATCGTCTTCAGGGGCTACAACAATTACACAAAGTATTAACGTAAACACGTCGTAAAACATAAATACATACATACATACATTAATTAAATTTTAGGTACACGACGTCCGTTTAATTTGCCATGCAGCTAATGTTACAAGCGTCAAGTAAGTGTCTGTATATGTACGTATGTGGGCGCAGTTTTCTATGTCCGTTTTGTAGTTTAGTCACTTCGCCGTTGGTGTGTTTATTATGTGAAGCATTTCCAATGTAAATCGTTTATTATAATGTTGTTCTTGCTGTAATATTTATTTATTTATTTATTTAATAGCCAATGAATACAACAAAATTCTTATAGGCTACATAGAACATTTTAAATATTCGAAGTAACAAGAAACTTACAAAACTACTTATAAAAAATATTTACAGAATACATAAAGCGATTTTTTGAAAAAGAAAAATCAATCTCAACATGCTTAGAAATTCTGTTGAACTCAATTAAAGCACGAGTGATGGTAGCATTTCGTGCATACAAAGCCTTTAAAACGCCAACATGGAAGACCGCCGGACATCGGAGAGATCTGGCAGGAATATTAAAGCAAATCCTCTCAAGGAGTAAGGGACAATCTACAATACCACAGACTAAATCGAAAACGAAAGACAGAGACAGGATTATTCGCCTGCTTTGCAAGGTTTTTAAATCTATCAATAGGCATCTAGATTGATAGGTGGGTATAGGATCGGAAAAGCGTATACTAGCAGCTTCAAAATTGGAATGGTGTCCGCTTTCTGCACAGTGGGCCGCAAGTGTGTTAACCAATTTACGTCTTATCGGTGTCCCGATGTTCTTGGTTTAAGCTTGGTCTTTGTTGTTCCTATATATTCTTTGTCACATTTGCTATTTTCGTCACCCGCACATGGAATACTGTATACAATATTGTTTTTATCCATAGTTGTGACTTTGCTCTTCATGTTGATTAAAATCAAAAAGGTCGCTGATAAATCAAATTTTCATATGTTTAAAATATTAGCTTTGATTTCAAAGTGGTTCCAAGGATATTTCTGGTAATAGGCAAGTGCGTCGACAAAAATGCTTCTTTTATTGTACTTTATCAAAATTTTAAGCGCATTTTCTGAAAACCATGTTTTTGCAATTGGCGAGTACGATTGTGCGAAAACTATCTCACCTACCAATCTGATTCAACTTCTATTTTGAGAAAGTACGGAAAACTGTTTTTTTGTGAACTAAAGATATGGTGAATGCATCCGTCTCGGATCCGATCGACCGTGGTGTGAGTGGGTTCACTTTCGCTCGCTCTCATACTTAAGGTGGCTGTAAACGGTGAGAGTAATTCTTATGAGAATGTATAATTTGCCTCATCCTCATCGTGTACACAGCGTTGAGAACGCATTCTCATTCTCAACATAGACGCATTCTCATTCTCAATGAGACCAATTACGTCGGTCGTGTAAATAGAGTGGGAGAGAATATGCAAACACTCTCACGACTCGATTTTATTCTCATTTGCAGCAAGTGAGAATATTTTTTCTCACCGCGTGCTTTTTTGATATTTCATTTGTATTTCTTCATTATTGATGTGATAATAGCGTGTGCAATGGATTCAGCAAAAAAGAAAGCAAAATTATCTGATATTGGTGTGAGTATTATTATAGAAATTTTTTATTTTCTTTGTCTAGTTTGTATTTATCATTGCTTTTGTATATATATTTTGTTTATAGAAATGGAGTGATGAAAAATACATCAAATTGTTCGAATTTCATGAAGAAAATCCTATGCTGTGGAAAAAAAGTGATGCTCAGTGTATGGATATAAATGCAAAATCACGTTTATATGAAGAAATGGGTAAACAATTAGACTGCACTGGTGAAGAAGCAAAGCTGAGGTTCCGAAGCATGACGCAAACATACCAGAAAAATTATAAAAACTTCCAAAAAGTGGTAGTGCAGGCGGCACTCAAAAAGAATGGAGATTTACAAAAAACCTTTCCTTTTTGTATAATGAAATGACAAAAGCCGGACCTATAGATAATTTGGTAAGAATTTATCGCTTTATTTTTATTATATTCTCTAAAGTCTGAACAAAATTATTTGATTCAATTAATTATTATATCCACACATTCGGTATTGGAATGGAACTTCACCTGCTTGAGTAACAAAAAAATTCTGTTATTTCCTTTTGAATCTCTTTTGCTTCATTTGTTGCGTTTTGTGTTTGAACTGGAGCTAGAGAAATTAGTTCTTCTGGTGATTCTAAACGCCAGTTACCAGGAATTAATACACCTTTTCTTCTGCATCAGCAGACGATGTTGGTGAATAAAGATTTTGTGTCCGTCTCATGCAAAAATTGTGTAAAACACATACCGCCGATACTATGGTTGTAATTTTTTGTGGTGAAAAGTTCATTGTTGTTCTCAAACATCTGAATCTAGCTGACGCTATACCAAAAGCATTTTCAATAATGCGTCTAGCACGTGATAATCGATAGTTAAAAATTCTTTCTGGCATGGTCAAATTTCTTTTTGAATACGGTTTCATAATGTGCTTTTGTAATGGAAACGCATCATCAGCAACAATAACAAACGGAATTTCTTTTTCTCTATTCAATAATGGGCGATTTGGTGGAATATTCAACTGATTGTTTTGCAACTTTTCGTAAAATTTACATTCATTAAAAACACCACCATCTGAACCAGAACCTTTAGCGCCAATATTAACATAGGTGAAACAATAATTAGCATCAGCTAATGCCATCAAAACAATACTGCAATGACCCTTGTAATTATAATATTCACTTCCGCTTCTGTCAGGTTTTATTATATTTATATGCTTTCCATCCAAAGCACCCATACAATTCATAAAATTCCACTTCTCCCAAAAGCCATCAGCAATTTTATACCATTCTTCCACAGTTGAAGGGGTCTGTAAAAATCAAAATTGTTAATTTAATAATTATTATTTATTATTTCCAGGGTGATGATAAGACTGAAACAGTTGCAGAAAGTGAAACATTTACAGACGCTGATACACACTATTCTTCCACTTCTATTTCATCAGCTGAAAACCAACAACATCTTTTTTAAATAAAAGAAAGAGGGAAGCAGCAACACTTCAAAGAGAACAAATATATCAAGGTTTTTTGGAGGAGCTAAATAAAAAAGATAAATATGATGAATATGGTGAAGGATTGGCATCTATGTATATTGAGGCGAATTGGTAAACAAGACGAAGCTTATGCTGAAGAATTGGAATTGAAGTGGCACGCTGAAGGTATTGAAAGTTTGAAATGTTTGTTTACCAGACTTGCCTCTCAAGAAAGAGAATGAGTATTAGTTTGTTCATTCATTCAATTTAATTTTAGTTTTAAGAATACCAAAGTGTTTACCCAAAGGCAAATGTATTAAATAAATTAATGTTTTTATATTTACCTTCAAATAATCTTCTTTTAGTATGTTGTAAATAGCTTTACACACGTCAGTGATTATTTTACCAATCGTACACGGCGCAATTTTAAACACAATAGACAAGTTGTTGAAACTATCGCCTATTTAATTTTGAATTGTTATATGTAATCTAGGTCTCTAAGACCGTAATAAATAAATAAATCAATAAAAAAATAAAAATTAAAAAAAAAGCACATTCAACTCAGGTAAAATTGTTGATTAATTTCCTAGAAATAATTACCTGATGCCAAATAGAATAGAGTGACAGTTAGACGATTACGACTACTAACTGCTTTCCTCATATTTGTGCACTTTTTTCGTATCAAAGGTTCAATCTTTTGATGAATTTCTTCAAATTCAACAAAAGTGATTCTTACAAATTTTTTGTAAAATTCATCACCTTCTGCTTCCAATTTCTTTATTAAATTTTCGTACACATTTTCACGGTCACGATCTAAATAAATTTCGCGACTACAAATTCTTGTTTTTTTCCTATTTTCCTCCTCTTTTATTTCGTTTAGATATTTATTGAAACTTAAAAAACCCAAAAGCAATTTACGTCTTTTCGACATGTTCACTTGGCACACAAAACCACAGAGCTCGACAATATCACTCTTCTACAATAAGCATTGCCATATGAATTCTCATGAGCTTTATCATCATCATGTAACTACATGTGAGAATGGGCGACAATACTCTCACTGAAATGACTCTCATTCTCCGTCTTTTCGTTCTCAGAGAGAGTGAGAATAGCTATTCGTGTATATAGGCTTGAGAATTCTCACACCAATCTAATCGCATTCTCATAAGAATTACTCTCACCGTTTACAGCCACCTTTACTATCGTGCGTACAGACCGAAAAAAAAAATAACTAAACGTGGCATTGAATTTAGTCAAGAAGACAATATGTCTTCTTCAAAAAGAAAAAACATTAAATTAAATGCATCATCATCAAAAGGTGACTCTACAAATAATTTTTGGGCTCCCTTGCAAATGTTGTCTGATGATGAAAGTGAAATTGAAGTTGCAGAGCCAACAAAAAAAATTAAAGAATTAATATCGCCAATCAAAGTATTGACTCAAAACAGTAATCAAGTGATAAAACATCTGGACGAAAAAAATGTTAATAACTTCCTTGTTAAGAAAATATCAATTGGTATTAAACTAATCTGTGAAAATAAGCTAACATTCGATTCTATAGTGGCTGTGCTTAAAGAAAATAATCTACAATTTTTCCATCATGATCTAAAACACGATCGACCTTTCAAAGTCGTGCTTCATGGCCTTGAAAGCAAATCTGCTGATGAAGTGAAAAATGAACTTATTTCCTACGGACTGAAATGCACTGAGGTCAAAATAGTGACAAGAACTTACAACAATTATACCGACACTCTCTACATCGTTGCCTTTGAAAACGGGAGTGTAAAGTTACGTGATTTGCGTGCAAATGTGAAATGTCTATTTCGTACGATCATTCGTTGGGAGTATCAAAGAAAACTCAAAAATAAACCGGTGCAGTGTCATAATTGCCAAATGTTTGGGCACGGTGAAAAAAATTGTAATGTGAGAGCAAACTGTTCTAACTGTGCTGGTAAGCATAAAACTATTGACTGTATGTCTCCAAATAAAATGCGCTGCGCTAATTGCAAAGGCGATCATAAGTCAAATGATCCCCGGTGTCCAAACCGTGAAGCATTCTACGCATAAGAGAAACGATCAGCATGCGAAGAGATCGTAACTCCACTAACAAGATTAATGTGCAAACAAAATCGTTTCACTATAACTCTTCGTCATTTCCTCCATTACACAATGTTCCTCGCGAGACCGCAGCATCTCTACCTCCCAGCTCCGCCTGGTGTAACAACACACACAACATAAAACAGCAGAATAATGAATTATTTACGGAGAACGAAATTACCTAATTAACATTAGATATCGTAACCAAATTAAAGTACTGCAAAACCAAAGCAGATCAATTTCATGTCATGACGCAACTAGCAATTAAGTATTTATATCACAGTAGTTTAAAATGAATAATTCTAAGCTAAAAATAATTATGTGGAACTCTAGAAGTATCCTAAACAAAGTAACTGAACTGTTTCATTTTCTGGTAGCTAATGAAATTGATATATGCCTACTCTCCGAAACTTGGCTGAAAAGTAAATCTAAGCTATATCACTCAAATTACTACTGCGTTCGGAAAGACCGTAACCATGCAAGTGGAGGCGGCGTTGCCATCCTTATACGTAAAACTATACATTTTAGTATTGTTCCAAACATTGCAACAGAAGTAATTGAGAATATAGGCATCGAAGTGACGTCCAAAAATGGTACAGCTATTAAATTATTCAGCATTTATTTTCCCGGTGGCTCACGATATAATGCGTTGCAAAATAAATTCAAATCCGACTTGAGAAAACTGTTTAGTTTGAACTGCAAATTTTTATTATGTGGTGATTTTAACAGCAGGCATAGGATATGGGGATGCCTACGAGCAAATGCGTGGGGTAATATGTTACATTTAGTCTCTGCTCTACACCCTGTCACGATCTCTTATTCCCAAACTCCTACCTACATACCTGCTGCTACCAAAAGCAATCCATCCACCATCGATCTCATTTTGTCAAATATTCCTGAATCAATTTCTCAACCCATTGCTATAAATGAGCTAAGCTCAGATCATCTACCAGTCGAATTCAAATTGAACTTTGATGTTTCCCATACTGAACCTACATACTTTGATTACAGAAAAGCCAATTGGTATAAATACAATCAGTTTCTCAAACGGTCTTTTTATTCTTCGACTATGGATTTAAGTCAAGTCCACAGTAAAAATTGTGTAGATAAAGATATCAGTTTTCTTACCAGCAAAATGTTGGACGCTGTCAGGCTTTCTGTACCTAAAGTAAGCTATAATAAATATCATTCAACACTGCCTGCATTCATTTTAAATATAATAAAAAAAAGAAACCTCTATCGCCGACAGTGGATGAGATTTCGACAGCAGTCTGGTTATATTTTGCTGAAGCATCACAATGTTATGCTTAAAAATGAAATCTTCAAATGTAGAAACCAAAAGTGGAACGAAAAGCTTAACTCACTCGAAGAAAGGTCAAAGCCGTTTTGGAATATAACGAAAATAATGAAAAAGAAGCACCAAGGTATTCCCCCAATTTCTTCAAATAATACTATTTTATATTCCAATGAAGAAAAAGCGGTTTCTTTTGCTGAAAACTTCTTGGAATATAATAAAGTATCTGAAAACCTTGGCATTCAATCTCACACTTGCATAGTAAACTCCACTGTTAATCAATTTGATGCGCTAGAAATAGAGACGCCTGAATCGTATTATGTCACAAGAAATGATGTTTCAACCACTATATCGTCTTTGCAACCCAGAAAAACCCCCGGCCTTGATGAAGTCAACAACACAATGTTAAAATGTCTTCCTCAGAATGCAGTTGCTTTTTTGACGTTCATTATTAATTGTTGTTTAAAGTTGCAGTATTTTCCAGATACTTGGAAAGTAGCCAAGGTAATTCCTATACATAAAAAGGGCAAGCCAAATAATATTACATCCAGCTACCGCCCAATCAGCCTACTCAGCAGCATTGGTAAAGTGTTCGAGAAGTTGTTAAAAGAAAAAATATGGGAATTTTTGAAATCTACCGATATTATTCCTAACGAACAGTTTGGATTCCGGAAATTTCATGCCACAACTCATGCCATCAAAAGACTTTGCAATGATATAAAATCCAGATTCGATATAAAAGAATCAACATCTCTCGTCTTACTAGATATTGAAAAAGCGTTTGATTCAGTCTGGCATAACGGCTTGATCTTTAAATTAATTAGCTTTGGTTTCCCAAATTACCTAATTAAAATTATACAAAATTTTCTGTCCAAACGATATTTTTGCGTACAAATCGGTGACTCTTATTCGGATCTGATACAACTACCTGCAGGGGTACCTCAAGGCTCGGTTATAGGTCCACTCTTATATATTATTTACTGTTCCGATATAGAAAAACTCATCAGTTGCAATTATTCTTTTTACGCAGACGACGTGGCAATATGGTGCTCACACAAATTCGGTCAGCAATCGGCGATCGAATTGCAATGTGCTTTAGATATTATATATGAATACTTCTATAAATGAAAAATCAAAATTAACCCTGGAAAAATACAAGCAATCTTCTTCACTAGAAGAAGAAACCCCTGTTACCTTCCAACTTCCACTCTCCAAGTCAATAGCTCTACAGTCATCTGGTCGGAGAATGTTCAATATTTAGGCGTAATCCTTGATCGTAAGTTAACTTTCAAAGGCCACATTCAAAACATTATAAGAAAAATTGAACTTGGCATAAGAATGCTATACCCACTTATCAACAGAAAATCAAAGCTTAGCGATGCTAATAAAATTATAATAGCCAAAGTAATTTTTCAATCCATGTTTTTATATGGATGTCCAGTCTGGGGAATCTGTGCCAAAACCCATATAAACAAAATACAAGTGCGTCAAAATAAAATTTTAAAAATGATGCTGAATCTTCCCTGGCATTACTCTACAGACCGCCTTCATAGTGACAACAAAATTGAACGTGTTGACGATCAAATTTGTAAAATCAATGACAAATTCATTAGACTGTGTAATTTCTCAGAAAACCCTCTTATTAATTCATTAGCTACCATACACTAATGTGTCCTTATTTATAAATAGATATAAGTACATAAATAAAGGTTTTTTGTGAACTAATTTTTCCTTTAAACATCACCATATTCTCTTCTCACCAGAAATTCATTCTATGAAACTGAAAGTGCAATGTTATAGTTGTTAAGTTCATTGTAGCTGTATCTCTTTAAAAATATGTAATAACTCTAAGTTTTTTATATACTTTTTACTTGATAAATAAATAAATAAATAAATACGGAAAACTGTTCTATGTGAACTAAAGATATGGTGAATAATTGAATATGAATAATTCAAACATTTCGCTGCCCTTAAATGTTCCGGGATTGATGCATTCGCCCTATGAATAATTATATTGATTTTTGTAATTTTCATAAGTTAAAATATGCACAAATGTAACGTTGAAAACCGATTTCAAAATTCAAACAAACATTTCATTGGCTTTCTGAGGCGCATAGAGTAAAAAAGTATAAGAATTAACAAGATATTTATATTTATTGTTGCATTTAACAATAACGGACGCTACTTTGCACGCCAATGGACGGAATTAGTTGCGACACGTTCGACTGCAACATGGACTCATCCGACATTTTTTAACATTTTTGAGTGGTTCAATCATTAGAAAAAAAAAAACTCAGATATGCTTCAAAATATACTCTTTAAAAGATTTGTCTACAATGTCTTATTCTTTAAGGAAAAATTCAAAAAAGCGGTTCTATATGATCCGACCCGCATAAATCTTTTGATGTGTCATAACTTTTTTTAACAAGCAATTTTTAAGTTTATTATTGTTCATACAAGTATGTATGTGTATGTATGTATACAAAATTGATATTCAATATTATATAAAACTGAGGTTTGTAGAAAATTCAAAAAAAATTCTAATTTAAATGAAGGTTTCAATGCATATTGGTTTTATAAATAAATGTATGTGTATATGTATATGTATATACTATCTGAAATTTGTAATTTTTTTGATACCTAACATTTATGTGTATGCTCAAGTCAAATACTTGAATAAATATGTTTTATGAAAAAAAGGACACACTGTCAAAATTTCAAAAAATTCTGAAAAGTCAACGGTAAATTTTACCGTAAAGAAATTTGTACATTAATGTATTTTGATTAGAAGTGCTAATCACTGCAAGCTCTTTTATTTTGGACAATAATTAAAAATTAAGACAAAAAATCTAAAATTACTTTTAAGTTTTGAGCAATTTTTAACTTTTTTACAATGTGTCAGTGTAAAAATTGAATGAGAAAAACTTCAGCAATTATAAACGAAAATTACTGTCAAATCGCTTTTGCTCCAAAGTACCTATATGGAACATACATATCTCTGTACATAAAACCGAAATTAAAGGTTCAGACGTACATATACTAAAAATAAGTACTTACAAAAATATGTATGTATGTATGTACGAATGTATTTATTTTTAATGCTATGAAAGGCTACGGTTGAGTCAAGCGGGAAATTCAAGTGGAAAGTGGTTACAAAGATGAATGAATTGCAAATAAATGCGATATAAGAAAAGAAATTCTGCAACCCAACAAAAGTAATGCAAGTAAATACACACACACACACACACAATCGTATATAGTAAAATGTATGTGTGTATATAGGGGAATGTATACTTTGCCTTGAATACAAGTTATTATGTCCCAGATTTCTGTACTTTTATGTTAAGCACATATACGCTTTCGCTATCGTTTTGCTTTACTATTTTTGTTGTGCTGAGCGGAGATTTTAAAATATTTAATAATTGCACTGCGTTGGCCTTCAATTACGGAAACAGCTCAATGTCTTCAGCAAAAAGTCAGTTGTTGATTTAACGAAAATAATATCAGAAATTATAGGGAGTCCGATTGCATTTTCTACTTAAAAAAAGCGTTGATTAATAGGAGTTCAGAAATTAAGAAGCCACTTATTTATTGACAAATGAACAGCGTTAATTAAAAAAAAAAATTTAAAACTGAAATAATTCAAATTTTTTTATGTTTTCAATTGCTTCTTTTCTTTTACTTAACACCATATTTTACGTAGTGCTGCAATATTTGGTTTAAATTTTTATTATATTTCGTTTACTAAACTTTTTTTGAAAGTGTATTACCCACAAATTTTGGTAGGATATATTGAAATACAAGTTCGCTAAAAATTTGAAAGTGAGAGTTCCCAAAAGAATGGAAATACGTGACAATTAAAAAAATTCAATCTAATGTTTTTGTTCTTATTTTTTATTAAAATGATTTCGTTTCTTCCATAAATTAATATAAAAATTGACTGAAGTGAAAATGATTAAAAAAATTTTTTAGTTATGACTTATGTAAATTAAAATGATTCATTTTGTATAAATCAATATGTATTTGAAACAAAATTGAGTTAGGCCTTACTACTCGTATGCAGGTATGTACATGATATGTATGTACATGCAACATCAATTTTATTGTCAGTTTCGCTCTAAAGTGAAAAATAAGTTCAACAAAATTTGAAATCGAGAGAATATTTAAAATAGTTTCGGTGCTTCAAATTGTTGCTGCTCTTCCACAAAAACCACATGCAAACAAATTACTTAATCAGTAATTAGTCTACAACAATACAATTTGTTGGCACATTATTTAGAAGTTGCAATGAAATATTACTCTTCCTATTTTAATGCACAAATACAAAAATATAGATCAACGTGCCAAGTAGAAAATTTGTGTTATCCATAACACAGTCGGTCACAACTGAATTGTTTCTTTAAAAAATTTGAATAAAGTAAATCAATATAAAATACTTAAATAACGAATGTTAACTCATTATAACTTCTTCTTCGGTCATCGCCATTTATAATAAATTAGTTGGTTGCGTTAAGGTACAAGCTTCAGTTATCAAAAAAATTTATTTATTTTTATTTATTTACTTGAATGTTTTACCTAGCACAACAATTTAAAAAATTATTTTATTGTGCCAGTCAAGAAAAAAAAAATAACAAAATCTTAGAGATTGCTAACACATGTATATAACTAGATCTATGAACTAAAGATAGAATTTTCGTAATACTACATAAATTATGTAAAATTTGGGAAATTGATAAATTAGTTTTGAACGATAACAACAGAAGGAAAGGAAGCAGAAAGAAGAAGAGATTATACATATTATCTCATAGAATCTCATTAGTGAGAATATTAATTTGAATTAATTTATAAATTATTATAGTAACGTATTAATTCTTTTTTAAAATGTAGTGCATTGCTTATCAGCCTTAGTCTAGTCGGGAGTGAGAGGTAATGAAAAATGGACGTTCAGATGTAAGAATTCGATATTTGGTATACTTCAAAAGTACTGACCTCGATGATTGAAGAAAATGGAGCCTTTGATAAAGATAGAGAGGTTCTTTTGTATTCATTATTTTATGTAGAGTCGATAGCGTTCTGACCTTTAACAAATTATCAAAGGAAACGTTAAGCAACCTCTCGGCATATGCTGATACGTGGTCAAAATACCCCAGGCCATATACACATCTAGCAATGTTGTTATATACAACATTTAACTTCTTTTTACACGCATAGTCACAATTTGCATAAATCTCACAGCCGCAAAGTAGCGTAGGTATTAAGTACCTTTCGCTAAGAGCAGTTTAATGTTTTTAACGTAGTGAAGTACTTTTTGAATTGTTTTTATATCCGGCTGGGAATTGTTTATTATAAGATGACTTTCTCAAAGGCTAACATTGAAACTAAATTTGAAGTATTAAAAACCAAAATTTATTACAATCAATGGCGAACAAAACCGATTGAATGTTTGCCTCTTTGAAATATGAGCATTGTTTTTCATGATACAAATTTTGTAATGGGGTTTTATAAATATATAATTTGTTCTTTGAAGTTTATGATAATTTTTAAAATTTTCGTCCAAATTTAGAGCGTACAGAAAAGTTTTTGGCATGCAGTTGTATAGCCCATTAAATGCTAATATAATAAAGTGAACATTTCAAGTGGTTCACACATTGCGTAGACTTTTTTGAAATTTTAGAGTTGATTAAGGTAAATGCCCCAGTGATTGATATAGCGGGAATAAGATTTAACATTTTCAAATTAAGTGCATTTTTTGTGATCGAAAATAATTTGTTTGAACGTAGGCAATGTTTACACATACAAGCCATTTTGTTCAATAAATATAAGCATAAGTTATAAGCAATGGAATATAGAAGGTCTGTGTTTGTGCGCCATATCACTTGCCGCTAAGATACCGCCAGCGATTCGCGTATGTTTCGGAGTATGAATAACGGTTTTATATGTTCCAGCAAATAACATAACGGTTTTTCGATTTCTAACGAACAGTGAATTAGTAATAGATTATAGCTGTTATCTTTAAATAAATGCATATAACAATCACTCGGACACTCCAAATGACAAACTGTCGCAGTGGTTGATCAACAAGTATAGGTAATGACAACAACTCTAAATCGCAATTCAAAACAGTGCAAAATGAAACTAAGAATAAGGAAAATGAAAGCAGAAAAGGAAAATTTAATAATGAAGAATATCATGAAAATAACGCCGAAACACAGAAGCTAGAACGCAAAAGGAATTCTGAAAAAAATGTCCATGTTTTCTGTTCTCCAATAACCAAAGTGAAAAGTTCCCGAATCGCGTATCGAATAAAACAAGAAAATTTGTAAATTCTTTTTCGAAAATATTTAAATATCATTTGTTTTTCCAATATTATATTTAAATTTTTATTTATCAATCACATTATAATTTTATAATATTTGTCTGATTCTGACAGATTACATCTGTGAGAATAATAAAATCCTTCGTATGTTAAAAGATAAATATACATAGTTCATAATTCCTAGAAATTCAATTACTGGGACAAGTTTATCAATGACTGGGACAAAACACTATAGCACTATATTATTCAAGAAATATGAATATTCCATGACATTATATTAATTGTTCAATATTAATAATGTGATTAGGACACTTTTGTACCTGTTAGAAAAAACTGCACGTGAAAATTACGATATTTAGGTATAATATTCAAGTTTTTACTCCCGAATTTGTCTTTGTTTATCAATCACTGGGACATTTACCTTACACGTTAAACATATGCAAAAAAAAATGCAATGCCCAAATTTCAAAATATTAATAAAAGTCAACGTAAAGTCGAAAAGTGCACTTGATTATACTTGCATTTAATAGGCGATAAAACTCCATACCCAAAACTTTTCTAAACACTCTTATTAAAATATTCGAAATTTGGACAAAATTTTGATAACTGTCATACATTTACATGACATTCTTCAAAGAACCAACTATATTTTTATAAAAACCTATAAAAAAATGTATATCGTGGAAATCATTGGTAATATCTCAAAAAAGCAAACATTCAATCGATCATTTGGATGTATTTTGTAAAACGCTAAAAAGCGTTTCTTTCATTATGCACGGTTGACAATCTGTAAAACTTCACCTTTTAACGATACACGAAACTCGAGAGACGGAAAGTGCGTTGGTGTAACTCCACTGTCGATTGGATAATCTTTAAAAAAATAAATAAATTATTGAGATACCTACAGACGTTTTTTGATAAGGGGGGGGGGGGGGGGGGTGTTAATGCTCGTTTTTCAAAATTGCATAAATATCTAATTTCTTAGTTCAAAATACCGAAATTGACGCAATTGGTTTTGATAGATACCTAAAAAAACGAAATTTTTGCATTTTCCCACACTTCCGTTATATGGGAGGTGGACGTGGTTATTGACTGCTCTTGACTATTTTCAATACCAACCTACCCTGTTCAAAGAGCCACCTATGTACCAAATTTCATTGAGATAACTCAGTTTTTATTCCAGTTATTGTAACCACGGACAGACGGACGGACGATCGGATGGACGATCGGACGGACGGACAGATAGTCAAGGCAAAATCGATTCTTCTTTTTATTCTCATTTAAGTATATATGTATATGTCTATATCTATCTCGATAATTTTTTTGCTTATACAAACAACCGTTATGCGAACAAAGTTATAATACACTTGTGTACAAGTACGCTCGGGTATAAAAAATTACTCAGCACACGTACTCATTTTTATGTAAACATAACTATGTATTAATGTATGTATGTATATGTGTAAAAATAATAAGATCACTGATTGCATGTGCTTCTCCCCAAGCCATACTAATATTATCTTTGTTCACTTCGTGTCCGTCCATCGAGATGTTTGTCACGGACATTTTTTCATGTCATCAAGCTTGACACTAATTACCTCAGCTTGTCTTTTATGCAATGATTTGCGCCAAGCTACGCAAGCAACATCAGCAGCACTCACATAAAACAGACAAGACAAGAGAAAAAAAAAATGAATAAATACAGCATCGGCTACGTTATACCCACATACATACATACCGCATACATTCAAAAAAAAAAAAACAAAGAAAAAGCAAATCAAATTGCAAATAGCAAATCCCAGAATTGTTGGTGCAAAGAGCGACTAGTTGACACACGTGGCTCGCAGACGTGGCCATCAACTGTTTCACAAACCGTCTCGTTCGTGGTGTCAACAACGCACTCCCTCGATGTGGCAACATCTGTCGCTTTGATTTTCCAGCGCATTCATCAGCGAATGTGCACTTGACCAATGCATTCACAAACGCTCACAATGGCTGGACCACATACCCAAGCACACAAGGGTCAAAAGCGTATTTCATGTACATACTTACTAAGCTTACATAAGCTCGGACTTGGCTGCTACTGTGTGACCGTCACGCGCGACAAGAAAAATGTTTGCTATTTTACGTATACATGTAAGAGTGTGTTTTATTTTTTTTTTTTCGGTTACGACCAGGGAGGAGGAATCTCCAAAGATACGAGCAGCCCGTGCTGCCCGCATGCCCGATTTGCCTCCAGTCACCTACGGACTAAACCCAACCTCCTTCGTACGCTGGGCCTGTGTGTGTGTGCGTGTGTGTGTGTGTGTGCGTATTTACGTGTGAGTTGGTGTAATGTCATGTATTAACATGGTTTTCAGCCTGCAATTTTGCGCTTCCGTAAAAACACTTATATAACAATTACGCGGCCATACTTGCGGCCTTTGGTTGGTTTACAAGTTTTTTTTTTCTTATTGCGTATTTCTAATTTTTTATCACTGGTTAAATAGTATGTATATACATATGTGCAATCTAAAACGAGGCAGATTTAAAAGATATATAAAAGCAAAACCGAAAACTTCACAGACTTTTCGGGTTTGAGGAAGGTATCAAACGTGTGGCTGGAAATTAAATTAGATTCTTGATCAATTTTTTTTTCTGCATTGTGTGCATACTCAAAAAAATTTCAAAAATTAATACTTATTATTTAACTTCAATTAAATGAACTGCTTTCTCGAAAACTGTGTAGATTATAATTTATTAACATCGTTTTTTTAATTTTTGTGAATTTTTGTACGATAAGTCTCGATTTAAATGATTTCGGTAATACATAGATTGAAATTTATTAAAAAATTAAAATTTTATAATATGCAAAGGTACATATAAAATGGTGGTAGCCATTTCATTACCAACCAAATTCGAATTTCATTGCTTGCCAATTATTTTCATTTGTTTTTTTTTTAGGAATTTTAAATTAAACTTAAGTTGATTATATAACATAAACCATAAAAAACCAAGTGTGACAATTTTTTTTTTTGAGTAAGCAGATTTAAAGCGTATTTATTTCTTAAATTTTTTCCATTTAAAAATAAATGTTGCTTATTTTACATTTCTGAAAATAAAGTTCAAAATCGATATAAAAATTTGTTGAATTGTTTTTTAGTTTTCTACAAAGTTTCAAACTTGATTTTTTTGTAGTTTATGTAGGAAATAAACTAAATTGTAATTGAAAATTCTTTAAAATAAAAAAATTAATACAGTATGTAATTTTGAATTTGGTTGCTATTTATATGAACAACACCGTATACACAAAATGAAAGTTATAAACAAAATCTCTTGACAATTTGGTGCCATTTTCATTATGATAAGCTTTTTCATTGCCGAAATTCTCTCGGAGGTTTGTCATTGCCTACCGAGGGGTGACCGCTATAGGAAAAACACTTTTCTATAAAACTAAGATTTTACTTGCCCTTGCTGAGATTCGAACCTTCAACTCAGCGATATATCGAGTTATAGCATGCACCGCTACCCACCCGACCACAGCGGCCACAGTAAGTAAGTAAATACAAGTTTTGAAAATACATACTTATACGAGCACATTAAATCAGATGTGTTGCGAGTTTCCGGAAAATCTCTACAATTTCAAATGTGTCGCTTACAATATTTTGGAGGTTAAAGCTCGAGATTTTGTGTTTATTTTTCGTTAAGTAATATTGTGAATCGAGTTTTCATTTATTCAAGATTTTGGTGTATCGCGCAAATCGCCATATTATTTTACACAAAAGCAGAACTGGACTTAAAGCGGTTAAAATTGCTATTTTAAAACTAGTGCATACAAGTACATTGAACAGCAAAATAATAATGATAAAGTTGTCTGAATGTGAAATTATAATCATTTTAATTACATGCACTTAAAATTTTAATAATGAATCTACACATTTTGCAAGTAATTTTTTACTAAACAATTTCTCTCTCGCCTTTTCAGGTAAGCTCAAAGCATTTCGTTTTTATAATTTGAGCTATACAAGTACATACACATATGTATGTAGGTATGTGTATCTACTACAGCGTTATGTATTTTGACATTTAATCAAAAAACAATACCAAAACCTAGTATTAACAACTGAGAGACTTTGCTAATCCTTGTCAGTGGTAATAAGATACTTAAGGAATTTAAGTAGATTTGCATCGATTTGACATTGCGCTGCCTCTATTTTCAAAATGAAAGAGAAAAACCGTTAAATATTTAAAATGATCAGCAGTAAATTTAACTATTTGCTTTCTTTAATTAAAATTGATAAAAACAATTGAATGAAATATTAGAAATTTAAGAACATCATGTACGAGTTTATTTACATTTTAAAAACATTTCTATTTTGATTATTAATTAAACATTTTCTTTTGATAAAAAAGGAGAAAAAAATAAAAATGTGGTCCCCATTAGGTACGCAAAAATCGTTTATCTTATGAACCGTGACCAATTCTTATATTAAAACATGATAATCTGCCTCTGAAAGGTATATTTTTAAACTTATTTCATGTCGATACCTTTACCGACATCGGATATAATAAACTTTTGGACAAATTGATAAGTTTTCTGTATATCTCGACTCCAGCGCTAAAATTTCATTAATGAATTTCATCAAAAGCGATTCAAAAATATGACTTTATTTAATAACTCGACTCCAGCACCACCTATCTTATAAATTGTTCGCAAAAATGTTTTCTCCACCCCTTCAGTTAGCAGTCAGCCCTCGGCAGGCAATGGCAAACCTCTGAGCTATATAATAAGATGTAAGCGCCAAAATTAGTATATATTATTATTATTATACATACGAGTATATAGAATATGACTAAAATTGGACTTTAAATATTTTTAGTTATAACTCGACACCAGCGCCACATATCGAGGCTTTCTTTCCGTAACATTTTTCTTTAGGGCAAGACAAACACAACTAAAAAAACGTCTACTTAAATCGGACAATCCATTATCGAGTTATGGGCGTGTATACATACGCCACATACTTTTATATATAAAGCCTGTAATAAATCAGAGTATATTCGGAAGTAAATATAGAAAAAATTGCTTTACTCAACTGAACTCATTTCAGCAGTTACATGTAAAAATCATGAATCAAATAAAACAAGGAAACACCCGTTCTTTGAATTCGTCGGTACTGATTTATTTTTTGAGATCTTTCAGCTTTATGAAATTGAAATTTTAAAAGCAACGCAAATGAATGTTTAACAAAAAATATACGACTGAACGTATTCAAATTTCGTGGTGATTCAGACTAAAAATTTGCATATTTGTGAGGCTGTGAAAATTTGAAAACATTTTTGAAATGCTGGCAAACTTTAAAATTTACCTTTGCAATTTGTATTATGTTGAAAACTTTAAGATTTAAATTCAGAAGCCAATTTTAATCAGCAGAGAATTTTATTTTTGAATATCAGCAAAAAGTTTGAATACGTCAAAGTTTTACTTTACATTTTCGGACTTGTTCTCCCTTATTTTTCTTTTTTTTTTAGATCTAATGCAATATGCAAATTTCCTTTCAATATGACTCGGAACACCACCTATCTTTAAACACAACCTAGCTACAAAACAGTATCCGCAAATTCAATTGCAATAGGCTCAAGCTCAGAGTTATTGGATATGCACGAGTTTGTTCAAACTTTATAGCAACACCTTTTTTTCCTGAATTAATTTTAAGCCATTTTCAGTGCTTTAGAATAGGATGTTCAAATCTTTCAGGTGTCAGCAGCGTGTAAACAACTTGTTGCCAAACCATTTTGCAAACAAAGTTTACCACAAATGTGTACATACATACATATTTTCACATGAATATGGATTTTAACAAATGTTGAAATATTGCAAGGTAGCAGTGGTCTGGCAACACTCAGCTAGCGGCGAGCGGTAAGCAGCAAAAAGCTAGTGTGCATACAACTTCTCTCGTTTGCATGAATACACATAATACACACATAAATGTGTGAGGGTTCTTTGTTTGCATATTTGTGCTTATGCATAATTAAGTGTAGAAATTTGCGAATATTTGTTGTAAATTCATTGCATGACAATGCCAACCCGCTAAAGTGAAAACCGAGTTCACATTGAATCTAAGCAGACGGCAGTATGGTGTGCATGCTCCATATGCGCATACATAAGAATTCGACATTTGTATGTATGAATATATTAAATTGGATGTATTTGGTATTCATGTGTGTCAATCGTGCTGTGCCTATAAGTGCTTGCCAAAGCTTGGCCATCGGCAGCGCAAAGCGTTGGCGGAGTGAAGTTCATAGCATTTAACACCTGCTGCATGTTTTGGCGCCATAGGGTCAATGAGGCGAACAGATGAACATACATATGAGCGTCCAAGTGTTACCACTTTGTATGATACTGCTGTATGTAAAACCATCAAAGTTATTTGCAGTCACATTAGATATTTGCGGTGAGCTATTTTGCTTAGCTTTTTTGTAGCCATAAACCGGCTTGCACGACTATCAAGGCTCAAGGCTGGAAAGGATGGAATTGAGAACAATTCGTTGCAGCTTAAATCACAAAAACTAACATACATAGAGCCGCTGCAAAACTTGGATAAAATTTAAATATAACATGACCATATCTGCTTCTGGAAAAATGCTTGTTGCAATGTAACTATAACAGGGTATTCTCGATGCGTTCAAAGAATCGAAACAAAACAAGTTGCATACATAAAAAATTAAGGCTTGCACTTTTTTGGTTAAAAAAAAATCTTCAAAATCAAATGATCGAACTGTTAAAAATACACTGAAATAAAACTCTTATACTCGTATTTAGTTACATGCAAAAATTAAAACTGTAATTAGTTTGATGCTAATCTTTTGGCATGATGCATTTTCGAATACGGCTTACATTAATCGTTACACTACTTATCTGATTGCCGCTCTAAGTGCATAGGGTATTTTTATATAGCTCTATGATCAGCTATTATTAAATGTGTTTTGTATTGGCAGAGAGCGAGAAAGAGAGAGGACTTCACTGCTCATTTTTCCTGTCGATCCAAAGTAGTACTTGTGCGGCGTGAGAGATTTTAAAGTAGAAATTGCGTATTTAAGTATTAGTTATTGAAAGGGTCTCATTAATGGCTTATTATTAAAGCTTAGCTAACGATAGCCAGGCGGGGTGTATGTATGAGTAATTTATACATTTTTGTCGAATATCATCCTTAGGCGGGAATTCATGAATGCAAATGAATATGTGCATATATGTATGAACATATTTTCTATTAAAAAAAAATCGGAGAAACCTCTTTAAAAGTATTCAATTTATCCAGAAAAACTTATTTGCAAAGTGGACCAAGCTCTCCTTTCACAAGAAAAAATAATTTAATGCAGTCGTAGCACTCTGGAGGCAACACATTGTGAATACCCCTTGAATATATTTGACAATATTTTTACTGGATTTGCATGGACAACACATACATAATCAAAATTTTGTAAGAAATCCGCATAGAATTAAGTTGTAAGAAATACCAACACACATATGCGTATGGTTCAGCATGATTTATGTGCTTTTGGTTGAAACTTGAAACAATTTTCGGTACTGTTTTGATTCGGAATCATCGCAAATTGTTTGTGGTTTGTCTTAGTTAAAAACGTACATATTTCAAAAGAACATTGGAAAAGATTAAAATTTATAAATGTATTAAAAGTCTGCTGCAAAAAGTTTGCTCCTTTTTGTTTGATGCGCACAAATACATTCACGAAGAGAGAATTGAAAATATTACCTACAGTTATGTTCACAAAAATAGCAGCGCTTTTTTTGTATTGAAAAATTTCGAGTAACTTTTTAAGTTTATGTCATTTAAACAAAACTTATTGACAAATTTAAGGCAGGATAAAGAAGAAATATAATAAGCGAAAACAAGTTGTTTATTCTAAATGTAAAGAGCAAACGTTGTTAAAAATTTAGAATTCATGTGTTTCCCAAAAATAGCAGCATTACGAATATCGAAGTATTACTTTAAATATTAGTTTAAAAAAAGTGGAAATTTCAGGATAGTCTTTTAATTAATTATTTACTTACTATTTTGTAGCATGACCAGCGTTTTTAATAACTGCGATACATCTACGTTGCATGGAGTCAACTAACTTTTGGCATCTTTCTTAGCTCACCCTACTGCGTTTTTCACATCTCCCCACAGATTTTCGATGGGATTTAGATCCGGTGATTGCGCCGGCCACTACATCACAGCGACTTTGTTCTCGAGAAACCACGATTTCACCCGCTTGCTTGTGTGTTTCGGGTCCATTATCTTGTTGGTATACCCATTTTTTCGGCATGTTGTCTTCAACATATGAAAGCACAGTTCCCTCTTTATAAAGAAAATCATCCTTGATCCCAGAAATCTAATGAATCGGGCCTACACCGTAATAAGAAAAGCACTCTCAGACCATTATGGATGCACGACCATGTTTTACGGTCTTCATGGTATACCTTGGGTTGTACGCTGCATTGATTGGCCTTCTTACGAACTCGCGAAGAGCCGAACATTACCATTTTACATTCACCACTCCACAAAAGATTGCGCTATTTCGTAATAGGCCAATCATCATGCACTCTGGCGAACACCATCCTTCTTTCGATGTGCTTTTTGGTTAGTAACGGCACCTTCCGAGAGCTTCTGGCAGGCAATTCAGACTGTATCGATCTCCTTCTTACAGTTACAGAACTGACTGGTAGCTCAAACTGTTTTTTTTATTTCTCTTGAGCTGATTTTCGGATTTTGTTTCGCCAGCTGGACAATTTGGCGGTCTATTCGAACAGTTGTTTCACGTTTGCTTTCGCGAAATTCCGGTTTATTATGCCACTTTAGAGCATTAACAATCATTTTAGAACTGCATCCCATGAGCTTTTCTATTTCGCGGTATGATTTCCCATTTTTTAGCAGGTTTTCTATTAAAGCTCGCATTTCTTCTGTACAGTGCTGGGATCGGCCCATTTTTCTAATATATTTAAAGAAAATGTTTACGTATTGATTCAATCGTAAACAAAACTTACCATTCACAGGAAAAATTCAGGAAATTTTTTTAATATTTTGCAAATAAAATACGGTTTGAATGTGTGCTGCTATTATTGTGATGAAGTATGAAGAGTGTACAATTTGTGAGTGCATTTCTACAAATAACAATTAAATACACTACATATGTATGTATGTATGTCTATACAGAGATGGGTGTTTGTTAGTTAGCAGAATTGCATTCGGTGGTTTAACATTGCATTGCTACAAAACTTTCGCAAAAAACAAGAACGCATTCCATGTGGTATTCTGAAATACAAGTGATTTTTTATGATATACATTTTTTTTTTTTTTTTGAAATACTGTTGGAAAATGTGTGGACAAGAACAATTTCAGGATTAATCCCGAAAAAATTATTTTTCAAATCTTCGCCCACTCGAATGAGATATATTTTTTATCGCTGGTTTTTACAAGTAATGCGTCAAGTTAACCCCACACAAGAAAGTAAGAATCTGCATTTAAAAATCTTAAAATAGCTTAAAACAGAAGTTCTTGAAATTGTTTTTTTTTTTTTTTGGGAAGAAAATGTTAATTTTTTGGTTATTTAAAAAATTACTTAAACATATGCTTCGTTTTCGAAGTGAAACTTCTTTAGCGGCGGCAATAAATTGAAACACAAACATGACAAATGTGACGATAAGAATTCCACAAGAATCCTGCCAAATGGAATGGTGTTAGGGAAAATCTCTACTCACCACCTTAAATCACCACATCCAGTCACTTTTTGTCAAAACTCTGCGTGCGTTAACTCACCATACGTGTGCTCACTATATATTCACTTACTGATTTTAAACTCGTAAAACTTTAATTCACCTCAGCTCAACGTTATTCACCTTACCTCATCAGATTAGAACTCCCCTTACCATAACTCATTTCATCTCATCTATCACTCTGGTAGGAGAAACTCGTCCAAACACTGAGCTAAATAGTGCGAGCGCCAAATTATTATTATTAATGCAGAAAACTGACAAGATATTTTCAGTCGCGCTCAGTCAAAGATATCGATAAAAGGAAAGGTGTCAGAAAAATTATTTAAATTAATTGCCGTATATGTAAATATTTTAATATATATTCTAGTAACTGGAAATAAACCTACCACAAGAAACTTTACAGATATACATATAATACCTGTGAATGGCTTTAAGTGAATACCGACACTTTTTTCTCTTTCCATCTGTCCTACTTCCCAATTTATTTAATGCAATTTTTTATTTTCTTCAAGCAAATTAATTACAAAAGTGTGTCTGGCAATTAAAAGGTTATTTAAAGTGGCATTTTTCCATCACATTATTTATCTGTTCGCATAAGCTGCTACAAAGGTCAACACCTATATTTTTTTAATTTTTTATATTTATTATTTAATATTATAAATAAATCATTTTAGGAAAAGAAGTTTTAATTTCTGCATCCGGCAACTTCGTTATCAAGTATTCAAACATTTAGGGTACTGCACGCGTGATTCGCTTTTCCACGGCGCTCTTGAAATCTTCAATTAATTTACAAATTAACCCAGAAAAAGTTAACCACATAAAATTCATAAACGTAATTGTGAAAAAGTGAAAGTTGTCAGTTTTTGCACAAACACTAACTCAATTATGTATTTGCTCCACGGTTAAGTATGCAAAAAACGAATTAAAAAAGAGAGCAAACAAAATTCTCGGCAATTTTCATAAAATGCTATTTAAGCGGATTGCTTTCGAATGTTCGATAAGTTTTTCGTTGTGATGGTAAATTTTTACACTTTGGTGCGGGCAAGTGTGCTCCTTTCCTCTGCATTCTTCTCATCGCATAATTTGTAGATATTTATCATGAACTGTGTGACTATTCGCTTTTGCTGCAACTGACACGCACTTGCGCTACACTTTTTAATATCAGAAAGAATCCAAGCAAGGAAAAAATGCTCAAGTACGGTTTACTAATCGATAGCGTTTTATAAGCAAAAAACAAAAATAACAAAACCAGTTGATGATAGCAACTATGATAACTTGAGCGTTGACGGGAGTCGGTTGCTGGTTTTGTCGTTGGCTAGCAACTCTGTATTCGGCTTCTGTTTGCTGCTTACTTGATGTTTCTATGGTAACTGACAACTTTGGGGAAAACGTTGTGAGGTTGTATGGCTTATGTGGCTTGATGGTGGCTTGTGTTGGGACACACGAATCAGGCGGCCGGGTTCAGCCAACCAGCAAACCTTGTGCAATCAGTGGTGTTAGTTGTAGCTGCTACTTCGGGCGCCACTGGGATTTGGTAATGGCTGATGGGTGAAGCATAATTTTCCTCTTTCACTGTCCTGTACCTGCACTTACCATTAGTTAAACTTTTAATTTTTCCCATTTACCACTGTTGCTACTCGGTTTGGTTTGTAACGTGTTTTTCACCTTTTTTGTCAGCTCAGCATTTTTATTCTAGCTTTTTTCTCACAAACTTTGTGGCCTGCTTTCAAAGGCAAAATTTATTTTTTTTATAATTTGGTTTGTTTTTTGCTACTTCAATGGTTTTTCGCTTTTGCGCCTTCGCTTTTCATTCGATTAGTTTATACTTTTTTTTTGTTTTAATTTTCATTTTGTTTGCGTTTGTTCGGTTTTCCTTTTTTATGTGCATTTTTTCATTCAGTTTTGAAGCATATTTCATTTGCCGCTCTTTACCATTCTACTATAAATTCCATTTATATACATAAACGTAATTAGGGTAATTGAGTTTTCCAATTTAATTAAATTGAGTTGCACTCACTCGGCCGCTGCTACTGCCGGGCGTCGCATCAACACACCGTCAACGGCATCCCCGTACCTCATATTTTCTGTTCCGGCTCTGTACACTTTTTCCGGGCATTCTGGCAACCTGGCATTCTGTCTTCAAGTCCTTAGTTTTCAACAATTTTCAGTGATTGGCTGTTGTGGCTAATGGACGTTTACCAATTGCGAGGAATTGGTTGGATTGCATCCGCCGCAATTGCTTCATTCTTTTCGCTTCAGCTCTAGCTATTGTTCCTATAAGTTTTGGTGTAACCTTTCATAATTTCTGATCTCTTACTTATGTAGTTTGTATATCGTTTTTTGCTGCTGCAACATTTACTGTATTAGCCAGTGTATACGTATAAACATTTCCGCTACTGATTATAGGCTCCCATCACTAGCCTCGTACTCAATAAAAAAAGTGAGTTTTTCCCACAGATCTACATTTTATTTTCTGTCATAGAGCTGGGTTGCGGAAAAAAATATCGATTTTCATGCGAATCATAAAATTTGATACACTTTGTATATTTACAAAAATATTTCATCAAACATTCAGTGGTTGTTTAACCGTCAATATATACAAAATAATGGTTGTTTTGATACAAAGAGAAATTTCGCACAAGGAGAGGAGTCTTTTTCATTATTTCTATTATACAGTTTTCATTTTCTTTCTGAATTTAAATTTATTCAATATTTCAGCATTCCTCTAAAATATGTTGCGTCTAATTTATTTAAAATTTTGCTAAATTTATCTCTCAATCTTTACGTTGATAGAATTCACTTCTTTTTTTTAAATTGCATGGATTTATAAAGTATGTAAATATGTATGAGTGGCTGTCACTGCTAATCCAGCGACTCACTTAGGCGACCCGTTGTGTTACCACCATTTAGAATTCTTGACGAAACTCGTCAAGCATCTTATGTATATTCCACCTAATTATCCAAGGTCTCTAAAAAGAGGTGCCCCTAGAAAGCGTATCCTGCTTCCGCCTAGCGCTGGACAAATGAAACAGAGAAGATGTAGGACCGTTTCCTCCTCTTCTGAATTTTTACAGCTTCTACAGCAACTATAGAAGGGTACTCCAAGACGCCCCGCATGGTCGCCTATGAGGCAGAGCCCTGTTAGGGCTCCATTGACCTTAGATATATCATACCGTTTTAAGGTGTACAGACTAAGTACCAGATATCGACTGCAATCCAGTACACTTCTTGATATAATAGTAGCTGAGATCACAGCTCTAATTGCCGCTTGGCTATCACTAAATACCATATAAAGATATCCTTGCCTTTTAAAGCGGTATGCAACAAGTCTATAGCCTTCCCTTGGCTAAAACCTCAGCCTGAAAATTACTACAGTGATCTGGCACCCGAAAAGAACAGTTCAGCGATAGGTCCTCCCACTCTGGCATTCGATTTCGAGCCATCTGTAAAGACCGTGAGGCTTCCAGGTGGGGTGTAAAAATTTCTCGAACACGCGTCCCTATCTGGTATTACCATTGCGAATTTTCTGTCCGGGACCACAGTATATTTATTATCTTACTATAAATTATAACGTCTGGCATACAGAAATTTGCCCATTAAAAAAAAATTTAACATTTTTGCACTTTACAATTTTTGTGGATAATTAGTCAAATGAATTGTTTTATTTTAAACTAAATCAAATTAATTTGTAAAAAACAATCAAGGCAGTTAGTATATATACATATGATAATATCATTTTGATTTTTAGCAGACTGTTTTCCATTTTGTAATCAACAACTCATTTAACTCAGAAATTTAAGGAAGCAAATTTATTGTAAATATAGTGAAAAATACTACCATCGAATGTGTGTGCTACGAATTATAAATGAATTTTCTTTGCAACGCAATAAAAAAACCACAACTAAAAGTAAACTGTTTGTCATAAGGTAAAAGAATTCTGTAAAAGTACGAGTGCGTACTAGCAATAGAACACGACCGTTCTCGAATAATTTATTTACTACAATTCAATTCAAGTTTTCCTAACGCTAATACAATGTTGAAATGTGTACTTAAAATGGTAATGTGTTCGGGTTGTTAATGTGCAGGTCATAGAGATGCATTTTCTTACAAATTTAATTCGCCTTGCTACAAAGATTATGTTCACTACAACACTTCATAAAATATATTAAATAAAAGAGTATTCAACGAGTGTAATTTATAAACGACAAATTTGTATATATTAATATAATTATTTGAAAAATACTTTTATCTGGCTTACGAACCTACTATTAAACAGCAAGGTGGGATTTATACTTAGAGTCGATTTCGACGGCGCATGTTATAATTTTTCACAACATTAAATCAAGTTTCGTTTCCTCGAGTGCGCGATACGTTCACAAATTTAACAGACAGTAAGTCTTTTGATTATTATATAACTCTCAGTTAACTATAAGAGGCACATTTTGCAACGAACTTAAATCTTAGATTTTGACTTAGATTTTGACTTAGAATATCTGTTAATGTTATTATATACTAAACAATGATTTAACACAAGTTTTCTGAAAGTTATGTTTTTTTTTTCTACATAGTATCCTTATAACTTCACACACTTCTTCCAGCAATGCTCCCATCTCTCTGAATCGGCGTTTTTATCTGCACAATTATTGTTCACGAGGGTGATTGCCTTCTCATTTGACGAAAATCTTTTTTCTGCCTGCGCGGTTTTTAAATAAGGGAATAAAAAGAAGTCGCTTTGGACTAGATCTCGTGAGATGGCGAAGCAGTTCAAACCGTAATTCGTGAATTTTCGTCATGTTTCGAAATGTTCATTCGAACACGTTTTTGGTCTAACGTGAGTAAATGCGGCACCCAATACGATTTTTAGACCAATTTATAACCTCTGCTATCTCTTTCATTTTAATTTGTCTTTCGTATAGCACTTTAGCGTGAACTTTAGCGATGTTATTGTCTATAGTTGCAGTTTTTTGTTGGGCCTCATGTGGCCGTACATTTAAATTCAGCTCCAGAGCCCACATACACACATTCCAACTCACCTTTGATTTGTGTAGACGTTTTGCCTTTCAAATGACAGCTCGATTAACAATTTTTGCCATTTTCACAAAAACACACACACATCTAATCACTTAAATGACTGTCAACTAAAAACTTTGGTGAGTAACTGTTCAAAGATGTACAACTATTCGTACATTCACTAGCTTTTTATTGACGAGTACTGTTATCTTCAATTTAAGATCGGAAGCTTTTCAGTCCACCTTCGTATGTTTGTATCAAGCGAAATGTATTTAAAAAGCCATAAGAAAGTTTCTATGCATACATACATATGTACATATGTAAAAATTAATGTTTGTATTATGTTGCTCCTTACATTTCCAACAATAGACTGGCCAGTTGACCTAATTTATAGTAAGGCGGATTTGAACAATAAACAAATCTTTTAATTTATTAAGAACGCTTTCGAAAAGCGAAAGTCAATTTACTTTAAATTTTAATCAAAGGTCTGCCAAATACAAAATAAAAGTTGAAAGTTTGAAATAACTCAAATTATATCATCTAGCTTTAAATAAAATAATTTAACAGTTTTCTTAAACGCATGCAAGAAAAAAGAACATGATTTGCTTTTTGTTTTACATTTAACAAGTTAGAGCCAAAGCAGTAGTAAATCTATACGATTTTTTGTATTTTTTTTTTATAGAACAATACTGAAAACTGCGAACCACGTACATGAAAGTTAGAAAATAATAATAACTCAAGGGATTTATTTAAATTAGTTCTTATCTCTAGGCACTAGATTTGCCAGAACTTGCTCCATAACTTCTGCCATTCTTCGAGTACCTCTCATCATCTACCAATTTCATTAGCAGTATGTTTGCTTTTTGCAATTTTTCAAAAATTTTTTTTTTTTTTTGTTTTTTTGCATTAGCATATGTTCACCTTCCGTGCTTTTTATTGTAGCCATGAGCTAATGTCTGCAATTAAAATTGTTGTCACTTCAACAAATCCCACTCTTGCCAGCCAGCAATGCAGCAAACACAATATCACATTTTAACATTTTACATGACAAACAACATACCGCATACTTCGCATTTGCATGCTCATACTACATACATATGTACATATGTACATACATACAAATATAATATAAATACTTGGCATCTCATTTTTTATTCTGTCTTATTCTCTCGCTTCTCTCGTGCCGTAAACTTCTGATTATCCAGCCAGCATATAAAGCGGTAAACTTTCCATGTAAACTTTCCACAAAACTACTTTGGGGCGAACATATGAAATTAAAATTTAATTTCATAAATCCGTTTAAGCGCCACAACGCGACGGCGACGAGTGCAATATAATCACATGCATACATATACCATGCATGTGTGTGTGTGTGTGTGTAAATAACAGTGCAGAAGCATTTCGCTTTTTTGCCTAGATGCTTCATACTTTGATCGCATTTGGCTTAAGCGCAGCTCTTTATCGTCAAGCCGAGTTAAGGCAGGACTTGCAGTTGTGATGAGTCGTTGTTATGTACATAATTGTTTTTATTTTATTACGAATTTATTTGCTTGAGTATGCGACTACTTCTGTGCTGCATACGCGTTATTATCTGTAATGGCGGTGTTGTGTGTTTGTGTTGTTGAAATGCCTACAAGCTATCGCCACAACAAGAACAACAATCAAAATACTTGTGTTGCACCATAAAGCAGCAGAAAGAGTTTCATATGAATTTTATGTGACAACAGATCTCAGTAGTGCAATGTCTAGTTATTATAACTACACATATACATAAGTATTTACATATGTATATACATATGTACATAAACGAGTACAAACATTACTGTGAAGTTATAATTTAATTCACACAACCATAGACAGTTGTATGCATATAGATATGTGTATGTAAGCACTTTTATATGAGCCCAAGTTGAGTGATGTGCCCTCTCAGAAATGCCAACAACGATAAGTTTTCCCATTTTTCAACTCAGCGCGTTTATATGACAAAACGATATTTGTAACTCTGCTGGAAAGAGATTTGTAAAAAAAAAAAAAAAAATTTTAAACAGCGAGTCAACAAGGGCTTGCAATTTCATTGCGGCCGTGCTTGGCTGTAACAATATCCATGCAATTAAATTTATAATACCTGCCTGTGGATGTTTGCATACAGCATAGCATTGTGGCTTCTCTTCATGTCTGACGTGGAGTGCATTGGTTCAAATACGCGCTTTTCCACATCAATATTACCTCCCGCTTTTCTTACTACAACTTACCAATAAAAATGTTGCAGAAAAATTAAAATCCTTTATAGCACGGGCTTACGAAAATAAAAAAAAAAAGGTTTTGCGATTAATACACATGGTTGGAGAAAAATATGATGCGGTTAATCCGTTTACTACATTTTCATTTTATCTCTATGATACGCCATTGTTTGCAACTGAGCATAACATTTGCGTTGTAGAAAAACTCTCAACAGGATGTGTGCCTTAAAAATATACAATTCATAGCATGAATAATATACAAATAGTTATAGCAGTTTTTAATACTCGATTTGCATTTGCCATTTTTGAAGTTTTCGGGAAGAGATATCAATTCCTCGGCACATATTTTTTTAGGAACTTTTAAGAAATGGTTGGGATAAGCGGCTTATCCTAAGCCCAATTTTTGGAATTTAACATTCGTGGACATTTTGATGTTTGTATTTGATGATGACGCTTAATGACCTTTTGTGTTATTAAAATGATCAATTTTATACTCTAGCAACC
Source organism: Philophylla caesio (assembly GCA_963971545.1). NCBI lineage: Eukaryota > Metazoa > Arthropoda > Insecta > Diptera > Tephritidae > Philophylla > Philophylla caesio. Next base: position 36,501,215 of record OZ020607.1, read on the forward strand.
TCTTTTATTCGCCAAAAATTGAAGAGGTGAAATAATTGATTTTAATCAATTTTAGCTAAATTAATAATAATAATTTGGCGCTTACATTATTTAGCTCAGTGTTTGGTCGAACTTTTCCTAATACGAGTATTTATGGTGTACATCTTTTTGGAGGAACCTATAGTTTTGTGTCAACTCGGAACAACGGCTGTGGTATTTTATGAGCTGCTTTTCCATGGAAGAATTACCAATGCTTAATTAATAAATCTAAATTCAGACGTTGTTTCTTCATCATGTTTTTAGTGAAAAATCACACTTCAAAAAATTTTAAGCAAATTAAAGTTACAAATGGAATGTCACTACCATAATACTCGTAACTTCCGCTTGTATTATTTGCGAAGATTTGTCAGAAAGTTGATTATTTTGTCGTTAGCTTTCAGAAAGCTACGGTAGTTTTTACTCCCAATGCGTTTTTCAAAAAAACCGTTCTTGAAGATATTGTTTTATGCTAAAAAATTCCGTAGACTTTTGTTCTAATATGGTAAATTTTTGAGAACGTTGTGAAAACACTCCCAAAAGTTTTGTTTTCATTTCGGTGATGGTTTTAAGCGTATTTGAGATAAAACTATGAAAGCAAAGTTTATTTATTTATTTATTAATTTCACATGTGTGTACAGTAAGACATGAAGTCTTTTCAGTGTACGTGTTTGAAAGTTAAATTACAAACATTTATTTTCAATTTTCAATTAACTACATATGTTTTTAAAACTTAAGTTGACATTAGCTTATATATAAGTAATATCCTTATACTATAGAAGAGGCAAAAGAAAAGAGTTGAAAGAGTATTACATAAACAAATTTGTAACTGCCATTTTGAAGCATCTACTTGATTTAATACATTTAATTGATAATGGTAAGGAATTCCACAGCCTGATGGCACTAACAAAAAACAATCTGGAAGCCGTTAAAGTTGTATATTTTGGAAGAAGAATATTATGTGTGCGAGCGGACTGAACAAAGTTTAATTTTTGAAACAAATAGCGAGGCTGATGATAACTAATTATTTTGAAAAGGAATAAAATATTTCGAACATTAAGGTAATTTTCCAGACTAAAACCTAAAATACTTTTTGTATAAAACGAAATATGATCAAACTTTCGCTTGAAATAAATAAATCTTGCGGCATTGTTTAAAGCTAGATTTAGTTTATTTTTAGATTCGCTATCTATATTACCATATACCGCTTCAAAATAAGATATATGGTTGACAATTAGGGCCTGTACGAGTTTAAGTTGTTGTTTGGTTCAATTTAAAATCTATCATCTTTATATTTTTATGTTCTTTGGTATTGTGCCTTTCAGGTTTTCTAGGGTGCAATGAAATTAGGCCTGGGAAAATAAAGCCCTCGGTCCGCTGCAGGTTAGCGCATTTCCTAAATTAAGTTATTAACATTATTTTGTGTAATTAGTTTTGTAAGCCACGTGACATCCTCCTAAATTCTTGCAATCATTTTAAACTTTGTGTCCAATTTCGACGAAAGTATTTTTTTAGAGCCTTATTGCACTGGACCGTTTTCTAACACCACACGATGATATTTAAAAATAAAGTAGAAGGGGTAATTTTGTACACTCTTTTTTGACTTGCTCAACCTTATTTTTCAACTGAATACAACGAGTAAGCATCCATTCGATTAAATTTACATAAACCAACATGTTTGTAGCAAGAAATCTTCCTGGTGTAAAAAAAAAAAAAGTGCACCACATTACCCCCTTCGAAATTTGTGGGGACATGTGGTGCATTATTTTTCGAGCGACGTAAAGGGACCAGAATGTGAAAAAAATTATAAATATTGGTTTGATTTAAGGAAGTAAACCATTGTTATGTATTAATTGTTATTCTGCAAATAATTTCAAGTAGACAGTTATATACATATATAAGTTATATCTACATATGGCCCGTTTCGTGGAAAACTAAACCAGACCAAAATTGTTTTTTTTTTTAATTTCGCGGGTTCTTGCTTATTTTGAGGTTGTACAACTCCCACAGTAGAAGGCAAAATAATTGTCAAAGCAAGACGCTGTGTAACGTAACAGTCCACAAGATGGAAAAGTTTTTTTCACGAAAATGTATTACGTTGCCAATAGAAAAATTCCCAATTTCCTTCAGCACTGTTTCATCTCACTTTAGTGTTTAAAGCCAAAAACAATATATGGAACGTAACAGTCATTTTTCCCTCATAATCTAATCTAAGATCAATGCTTATAATTCATCACGTGCACTTGGTAAAGCAGTAAAGAAAACTATTCAAGCACTTCCTGCTTCGGAGACAAGTAAAAGAGCTGTGTTAGCATAAATCGTTGTGAACATGACTGATTAATAATTCAAGTACTGTCTGTTTTATCCGAAATTCATGTCAGTTATTCACTATTATTGATTGTACAATGATAAAATATTTTAAATAATCATAATAAACAATCATAGCTCTTTCAATGCTCCATTCCTCAGGCCTCGATCGCACATGTAACGTAACAGTCTTTTTGTGTAACGTAACAGTCCACACATTTTTATTTATTAGAAATGCAAAAATTTCTTTTTCAGCATCATTGATAGTTAATTTATTACCTTCATTTTAAAGTTCTTAAATTATGCACTTGAAGTTGTGAATAGCCTATTAGAGGAGCAGACTTTTTCAATGATGTAAGTCAACTACAAAACCTACTAGCAAATTTTGTAACGTAACAGTCCATGTTTATACGCAAATAAAATGTGTGTAAATACTTTTGACGCCAGGTGGCATAAACTTAAGTGATCGCTTTAATGAGAAATATACAGTTGTTTTCGTTGAATTAGTCATCTTTGCATACTGCAAATATTTCAACAAAAACAACAATTTTCTATACAGGTGTTTAACAACAACAAACAAAGGCTTTCTAGTAAATGGTGTGAAAATATTAGCTTTGTGTAAATAATTCTGACTACTAAAAAGGCGTTCTTTCAGATACATATGCATATAATATTCGATATATTAAACTATATGAGTTTTCAAACATTTAAATTAGAAAAACACGTACGAATGTAACGTAACAGCCCCCGAGACTGGCCATATTTATATAAGTTCATAAGAAGTTAAGAACAACAGTTGAAAATAAAAAAATTGAAAAAAGATAAAATAAGGCTATTTGCTAGAAGAAATATAACAAAAAAGACATGATGAATGCGCAACAAATGTTTGTTATGGTAAAAAAACCTTGAACAAATTTTTTTTATTTATATATTTTACTTATTTATTCAAAAAAAACTCAAGTTATTTAAAGAACATTAAATTCGATCGAAAAGACTAAATATAATTGCTTATTGTATTCAAAAAATTGGCCTAAATATCAGTATATTCAATTTACTTCACTGTTTATAGTGCACGACATTACCCCACATCAAATGCAACACATTTCCGTAACGGTCATTTGCCAGGTTAACTTCAATAACTCGGTAAAAAACACAATGCTTTAAAAATTAAAAAATTATTTTTAATTGGCAAGGAATTTCACTTCGGAAAACACTAACACTTTTGTCGTGCTGAAAACGTGAATTTTACAAATGTCGGCGCACCTTTGGTCACAAATACATGACCATTGCTAATATTGTATGCATAAGCTACGTCGGTCACTGGACACCTACTTTACCGACGGCTACTTAATCATTTCATTCCTTTTGTCTACAAAGCCAGTTCACGACATTACCCCATACCACATTGATGGAAAATTGTCTTTCACTCCTAAAAGTGCATATTAATTAATATGCAATAACATCAGTTTTTTTTTTTTCTTATAAACTTAGCTACGAAACTTATGTTAGACATGGCGTATGAGCAACATTTATTTTGACTGATTTTTGTTACAACTTCAAGAACATAACAACACTTAGCTACATACATATTTATATATGCACATAACTATAAGAATTTATTTCACATATATAACATACATACATACATTTTCATATGCGACCACGAATAAGGAAGCTCATTAAGCCTACAGACTTACTCGCGTCTGATTTGTAAGCTTACTACCTAAGCTTATATTCACTCTACTATGTAAGTGTAAACAGTTTCCATCTCATAGAGGTTAGCAATTTACTTAAGCTACGTGAATTTCTGCAAATTGCCTTGTTCACGCTTCCCTCATAAAGGTGACAGGTCCCTTTTAATCTTTTAATGACGAGACTTCAAGTTGTCATTTTCATTTTTGCATGCCAGTTGTGCCGTTTGAAGCTTTCCTTAATTACGTTTACAGGAAATAGCGCAATAGCATTAAGTCCGCTTTAAAAAGTAACAAAAATAGCTGTTCCATATCAAGGCCAGTTGAAAGTATGTATGCTTACATATATATGGATAAATAAATGGTAAGAGGATTTGTCTACATGTAGTTATTTATAAACGGCTATATTAAGGATTGCTTGTGAGTTTAATTTCTTAAATATTTATATGACAAATGATGCTTGCAATATTTGAGGAAAACATAAACTATGCAGTTAGTATTTTCATAATTTGAAATAATTTTTTTCAATAATTTAGTTGCGATGAGTTTTTTTTTTGTATTGATGACTTTTTAGGCTTGTCTGATCTACTAATTGTTGATGCAAATAAACTACTTTTTATTTCATCATTACCCAACTTTTCTATAAATAATTTAGCATCTTCTATTTCTCTATTTATTTCGCCAAAGAAAAATTAAAAAACATATAAAGTTGTTAGCAAATAGAACTTAAACAGCAATAAACACACATATGTTTTTAACTACAAACGAAAATGGACTTACAATATTGGTTTTAATAAAAATAAACTTAAGAGCTACGTTGATCTGTACCACTTCTTGTGGTAGTTTTGTCAATATTGATCGTTAGCGTATGCATAATATGTAAGCGGCTGCTCTGTTGTCCGTGTTTTCTTTTTTGTTGATTGTTTTCTCTCGTTTTTGTAAAATTCGTAGGCTCTCCAAAGTGTATCTTTTTACTTATCTTCTTTCTTTGTCAATTATTTTGGTATTGGCGAAATCAGCTGTGTGTCCGTTATTTAATACATGCTGGCTAAGGGCTGTGCTGCTCTATTGTTTATTTTATATCTGCTTTGGGTCCGGCTATGCGAACACCCAAAGCACGCTTAGTTGTGCCAATGTACACCGTGTTACAGCTTTCGTTGCCTTTACCTATGCACTCAATTTCGTAGACTACGTTACTTTGGTCTTGTTTTTGTATATATTATAGACAACGAGTGATTAGTTTTGTAGGCGAAAGTAATGTTTTCTTCTTTTGGTATTTCGCGATAAAATTTTCCACTTTTATTCGTTTAATCAAAATGATTTAAAACAATATAGGTACTGAAAAAGTCAAAAAAAATATCTTACAAATATATCTTCTATGAATCACAGGTACGTTTTTTTTTTTATTTAAAATTAATTTAATTTTATGACAGTTCAGAAGGAGTTTTTAATATTTTTCTTTGTAATTTGTTACTAAGCGAATGTATTGAAATGTCATATGTATGTGGCGGATATTGAAAACTGATGAGCAGATAAAAAATTTCCAAATTGGCGGTTCGTTATTGTTGATTTGCATTGCCGATGTTGGCAGTTGCTTCCGTTGTCGAATATAAATAGCTTGTTTATAATTGTACATACATAGATACTGAGGGTAAATTTATTTATTTACAAACATACATATTTATAAATGTATGTAAGTGCTAAGACATTTTTTTTTTAAATGTTCTTGTTCTTTCGCTGACTGTAAACGCAATTTCCGTACTACTCATTCAAAGATTCTGCTAAATAAGTACATTAATTTATATGTAAATGGGCGAAGAAATACAAATTTTTTATGCAAAATAGGCTTGGACGGGCCAAAAGCGGTATATCTTCCAGCGTAGGCCGTTCTACCCACTACTCGTTAATTTTGACAATTTCTTACAGGATCTGCCTAAAAGACGATTGCGCAAGCCTAATTTCAAAAAAGCTACCTACATCTTTCTAGTATCCAACTACAGCGGAAATACTCAGGCACGCGCTAAGCGGAATAGTAATTGTGGTCGTCAAAAATCTGGAAAAATTATAAATTTTGTCAAAGTATTATTTCATTTCAATCATTTGATGATTTTACATTTCAAGTATACACATTTTAGAGTTCTAATTTTAATGTTCGAATTTCCGAAGCGAAATTTATTTCGCGCGAAACTCGCAATAGACGTTTTCAATCCGGACGAATAAAAACAATTTCGGGTGAATTTTTTTTCGAGCGAAACTCCCGATAAGGGAGTATTTATATTACGTTTAATTAAACACTCGTACATATTCCTGCCATTCTGCTCTTACTCATCAAAGTACAAAGTCTATTTAGCTTCCACCAGCTGTAAGTAAACCAACCAATTAAAAAAGCCTAAAGAGTATTTTGACTTACATTTTTGATATTTATCTTACAAAAAAATTAAAAAAGTGTTGTTCTATAATTTCTTCGAATATTTAAAAAATCATTTAGTTTTCATCAAAATGTTAATCTCTTTTTCTTAGAACCTTCTGAACTTCTTTTCTATAATGTTTTCTAGCCCATTCAATTTAAGTATACGAAGTACAAATTAGAAGAAGCTACAAACTTCCATTAACTTTTGTTTTTATATTTGAGAAGTGACCATAGTTTTTAAATAAAAAAACCGTCCAGCTTGCGTTACATAAAATTTGTTGCAGAATAGCTTCAGTAAAAAAAACTTCTCAAAAATTAACGAACTCTCATCTCACAGCCACTAACACTAAAGCGACAAGGGCGTTATATGCTTGTCAAAGAGTACACGGTAGAAACTAGAAAATGTCCCCAAAAGTCACATACTGGTCATTTAACATGGTAAATAAACCTATTCAGCATTTATATGGTGAACTAAAGCCAAAACTGCGCGCTCCGTTGCTGTAAGACTGCCGAATCTCAGAAGCCTGAAACGTGGAGACTTCAGAAGGTATTTGAGTGTCTTGCAACCAGTTGTCAAACTCGTAGACTCTAAGCTTCCAAAACTATCCTTTGCCAAGACCTACAAGGTTATAATACCTGCAAGTGACATCTGTAAAGCGATGGAGAAGGCAATCTTAAAGAACCTCAAGTATGGTACAGTGACATATTTAAAATTGTCAACGCAAGCACTGGGAGAACTAGATGGATGTATACCCAACGATCTTCCACAATTAACATCATGTCAGATAGCCAGGCAGCTCTAAGGGCACTAGACTCCTTCAAGACGCAGTCAAAGTTGGTGGGCAGTACAGCTCTGATAAGAATCCGACAACAGAGTATCTCTGTGGTAAGTTTCGAGTCCCGAAGGTATGGATGGCAACGAAAGGGTGGATTATCTTGCTTAAAGAGGGACCCAACGTAGTTTTTACGGCCCTCATTCGTTCTGTGGTTTCTCGAAGGATATACGCGAGAGTTTCTAAGAAAGTGTGAGTACTCAAGAATGTCAGCCCAATAGTGATCGTAAAAGGCAAATCAATCCAAGAGGTTCATATGTTCATCCCGTGAAGCCTCTGAAAAACTACTCAATCTCACAGAGAGAGTCTAAGAACCAGATATTTGTCACTGTAGTCACTGTAGGCTGAGATTGGATCAAAATTGGACTATCGGAGGAAGCGCACTACAGTTTTTGTGGCCTGAATGAGGAAACATCTGAGCATATAATCTGTGAATTCCCGAATATTAGTGGACACCTTAGGCTGTGAATATCATCTCCGTCCAGAATATGGACAAAGACACCCTTCACAGTGCTTTATTTCATATACAGCATAAGGATGGAGTAACCACCTAAAGTGTTGGCACAATAGATCCGGCATAATTTGAGAAAAATAAAACAGATGATTTTGTAATAGAACTATTTAATACACAATATGCCTTTGTTTAATTGATTTTGATTAGTAACATTTTACATTTACAATATTATTGAAACACATTTTTATTTAATGAGCTCTCTCTCTCTTTGCCATCGACATTTTAAACCATTTTTGCAAAATTTGCAATTAAACTCAAAACTTCACAAAATTTACATGTAAATACCCATTTATTATAAACAAAAAATAGCAAAACAAAAGCCATAATACAAATGGAAACAATAAAGGAATTTGAAATAATCAACGCATTAGCAAAAATGCACCGCTACAAGCTTTTGTATAAAGGCCACTTGAACATTGGGCAACGCTTTGAAGTAAAGTGGAGCGTACAGCCATTGCTTAAATAGCGAGAAATTAATTAAAATTGAGGTCAAATTAATTTGCTACAAATTAACCCCACGGCCATGACTAGGATATGCTAAAATCCATACTTGTTGCGAGGAGTAATGAATAAATGCTTGGTGCATTCTATAAATATATTTATATACTCGTACATATACAAATGAGCGTATATATATATGTATGTATGTATATACACATCGATGGTCATAAGCAATATTGTTACGGGGCTTGGCCGTCACGCTGAATGCCCAGCGGCAACATTGAACGAATGAATGCCTTAATTAATAAACGAATGGAAGAGAGCAACAACAGCACAGAAGCAAATGCAACAGTGGCAGCGACATCAATGACACCAAACAGAGAGTCACCGTCACACATCCATACATACATATGTACATACATTGATTCGTTGGCCTTTATTCGACAAAAACAAAAAAACAGAATCTAAATAGATTCAGAAAATCCGCCATGAATAATGTCAGCAGCTTCGCACTAAGTCTCTCAAGCCGATATGTATGTATTAAAGTGTGAGGAAAATTCCGAGATAAATACGAGAAAATTTCAAAAAGCACGAAATTCAAAAGTCATGTTTTCGAAAAAAAAAACCATACAAATTATTGCTCATTAAGGGCACTACTAGTAATGTACATACATAAATAAATTCCGTAAGCTCGCTACAAATTTTATAAGGTTATCCTCAAGCGAATTGTTTGTAATGCGTTTTGGTCAGTAATTGATGCATTTTATTGACGAGGCCACTGTTGGGTTTTAAATATTTTAATTTACTTATTAAAGTTCAGCTGACATTTATTTGCAACAAGCTACTTAAATTCAGCCACGTCATTAAATGAGATGAAGTGATGACATGCAATAAGTGCCGGAAATTTTGCACTCATAGTAATTGTATAAAATCTGGCTGAGCTGAATGATCTTGAAAAAAAATATAAATTCTTTGAAGTAGCTTCCAGTAATCCGATAAACTATAAATGCTCTTCAAAATTTTCATTACATCAGTTTTCGTAAGAAGCGCAAACAGGAAGCTCAAATGTATGAGTATGAAAAGGAAAAAAAAAAGAACTGGGCAACATTTTATCTTCTTCATATCTCATTCAGACTCATTGTTTCATAATGAAGTATTTATGCAAAAACTGAAAATAAATATAAACTGTGTCTTTGTATTAAATAAATTCACCATAAACAAGTATTATTAAATTTTTCAAATACAATTTTTTTTTCATTTAAAATTTAAATTTTTTTTCTTATTCAATTATTTTTTAATATAAAAACAAATTATTTCTTGTACAAAACTTTATAAAAATCTTCAAAAAATTCAATATGCAGTTCATTTAGTAAAGTTTTTCACCAGGAAAAGATTTCCATTGATTTTTACAAATTAATAATTAGTGCTCTTATGCTATTACGACCTCATTACGTGTGTTCGATATATATTATATGCAAAAAAATTGCGCAAGCCCGAATGTTAAAAAATTGTCAAAAAGCAACAGAATTCTATAACAAGTTGAAACTTGCACTTAATTAGATAAAAAGCGATTGAACTTTATAACGGCATATTAAAAAAAATATAATTTATTTTAATTAGAATATGTAATTTTTTCGGTGTACAATCGTCTAACCAATCAATTTTATAATATAAATAAAGTGGCTAAAATCTACTCTGGTTTTTGGGAATTTTTTACAAACGTAATTGGGTAATTTTTCCATTAAAAAAAACGCAAAGAATCCGCTTACATATGTACATACATATACAAGGTGTGTTCAAAGACATTTTTGATTTTGCGGAAAAAGTCTTTTATTTGCAATCTGTCATGTTAACATTCAGCAAATTTGAGGACTGTTGGTTTAGGTGTATTTCGGATAACCTACGTGCTTCTACTTTTACGTAGCATTTTTTAAGATTATTATGTAGATTTTCATTTGTTATAAACCAAGGTGGGTTAACAACTGTTCTTAGAGTTTTAGACCGGTACCATTGTAGTATTTTGATCTTTGATTTGAAGGTGTTGACCCACAGCTGTATACCAAAGGTCCACACCGGTTTTAAAGGGTGTTTTTTTAAACATGTGGTTTTTAAGAAGAAATAAAACGCATTCAATTTAATGCTATGGCCAAAAATTTAGCTCTTTTATAAACATAAGGGTTTGTCATCATGTTTTAAAAATGATTTCGTGCAAGTGACCGCCGCGGCTATGTCAGCAATAACGCGCAGACTATTCACTTGCAAGGCGTCTTGAAATGGCAAACCAAACTGAGTATAAATCAAGTAAAAGCTGTTGAAAACCACACGTCTAAAAAAACACCCTATCGAATTTTATTATCACGCTGAAGTTCAGACTTCGCACCAAGGAGCCAAAACATTTTGTTTGCCTAAGCTTTAAGTGGTAGTCGCTTTGCTTTAATGTGGTATTTCCACGTAAGTAGCTTTCTAAATTTCGCAATGTGAGTAATTGAAAATTTGACATTCCGAATGGAAAATGTGACCAAAATTTTAATGAAATTATTTTAAAAAAGTAATTGACCGAAATTTTTCTTTCGGGTAATATTAAAAATTCCGGCATATAGTGATGTTTTACTTGTTTTCTTTAAAATAAAAAAAATGTTAAAATCGATCATCTGTTATAATAAAATAGGGGTAATGGGCCTAAACACGTAAATAAAAGTTTTTTTTTTTTGAAATTTCATAACAAATACGATATATCGTAGCGAGTGCATTTCTATTGAAGACAAAAACACGATTGTTGCAGTCGGACGGAGATTTTGGCACCTACACCCTGTACCAAGTACATATATTCACCCTGCGGGTGATGCAATGTTCACAGTACAATCTCGACTATAATTTTCGATGTAAAGTCCTGAACAAATTTTCTAAGCAACTTCAATGTATGCACATTAAAACATTGTCAAAAGATTTGCCTCGCGGTGCATACTTTCTCATGAAATGAACAAAAATTATATTCTTATATTAAACCAACTTGAGCTTATATCGAGTATATATAATTTTCTAAAAATGCAGTTATTTCCGTTACTTAAAAATCTTGCTGAACTTAAAAACGTATAGTATTTACATGCGTACATGTATTTTATGTATGTATGTATGTATGTATATATTTGCGCAGTCAACTTCAAATACTTAGTACTGCTGCCCTCTAAAGGTTAAAAAACCACATTAGGAAAAGCTATTCGCAACAGCTGCTAACTGAAACACCAGGGCACTTCATCTGAAAATTGCTGCATTAGTTGCTATTAAAACTATAAAAGCTTTGTATTTTATAGAAGCGCATTGCTACGATATTACGTTCACCTTTTTCAACTCTGTTTGCAGCTGTTGCCTGATAATTAACAAATAATCATCAACATCTCCATAAATTGCATAAATGCACACCTACAATTATCCAAAAGCTGTGGCAGCATAAAAGCTCATCAACAATTGTCAACTTCAACATCAACGGCTGGCCGAGCAAACACCTAATGATCGGTACTCTTCATTACACTGCATAATTTAGAGACATATGTTACACATACATAAATACATACTCACATACATACATAAAGTTAAGTTACATATTCATAAATAGCATTGCATGCGCATGCCTTGCAAAATTATTGGCAACATCATCACTATAATTATTAGCATTACTATCGTGCGGGTAATTTGTGCGACGTATTACTGCGTTTTCTCTACAAACAACTTGGTTTTGTTAGTGTTTCTTGGCTACTAGCATCTTTGGCCTTTGGTTTGTTAATTGATTTGGTCTTTCCAAGCTGTTCCGCTAACACTATGTGCAACATTGAGCACGCACTTTAAAACATTTCCAGTGGATCGAAGCTTTGCTTTTGATTTTCAAAGTGCGGAAGAGTATATTAATGGAACAAACTGAAAGCTGGTGATAAGGATACTTTTTTTTTTGCTTTTCTTCTTGTTCTGTTATAGCTATTTTGGCTGTTGCTCCATTAGTTGTATCAACAATTTGTATTTTCTTTCTTTCTATACACATCTCATTTTTATTTCAGTTTGCTTTAAGAGATTTTTACATTTTCTCACAACACTTTCTTCGTTGCTAAACTAAAAGAAAATATGTAATAAAATTTCACTGCGCCTAAAATTGTGTTACTATGTACATATATATATTGGAGGATTTTAAAAAGATAATAAAAACGAATAAAAGTGTTAAAATTATTGATATTGCAAAATTAATGAAGAAATGAGAATGTGGCCACCAAGAATGAGAATGAGAAATTTGAAAATCAAATTTAATGTTGGAAACTGATAAAACTTTGAAAATAAAGTTGTTCGAATTCTTGTTATCATTTAAACTGAGGTAAATATTTATCAGATATTTGATAACAACAATAAATGTGGGTGTGTGGATTGATTTAAAAATTCAAATAATATACAGCAACATCATTCAAAATGACATAGCTTGCTACGTATATTTATTTTTTTATTTTTAAGAGTTCTCAATTAAAATTCAGTCCATTGTCTGAAATAAATCATAAAAATCTAAATTTTAAACTTTGTAGAAAACTAAAAAAAAAAGTTTAACAAATTTGTATATATATTTTCAACTTTTTTCTCAGCAGTGTTAAAATATTTTTGAGTCTACAGTTTTATAGCCCATTAAATTTTAGTCCAACAATGTGAAAGTTTCTTTGATTTTGATTTTTATGATTTATGTTAGACAATGGACTGAATTTTAAATGAAAATATTTAAAAATAAATAAATAATATATAGATTTTTAATGAGCTCAAGGCCGGAAAAATAAAACAATTAAATAATATGTAAATTATTTTATTTAATCGTCAATATTTCGACTTCAGTCTGAAGTCATCATCAGGAACTATCGGCTGCGCCTGGTAGACTACCAGGAAATATTGACGATTAAATAAAATAATTTACATATTATTTAATTGTTTTATTTTTCCGGCCTTGAGCTCATTAAAAATCTATATATAATTTATATAATTATGGCCAATACAACTGAATCAACAAATAAATAAATAAATATACGTGTCATTTGAATGTCAATTTGAATGCTGTTGATTTTGATATGCACAAAACTGTACATTACATTAAATTTATAATTTTAAAGGCTATGATGTGAACGTTAACTTGAGCCTTTTTTACTATACGTTGTCTGCGTATTATGCACCCGGATTTCAGCTTTTGCTATCGCTAAAACTCCATTGCCAAAATATGCTAAATGAATTTTAACAATTTTTTCGATTCTGACATAAAAAAGCATCTCCGAATATCTCCAACATTTTCCAATTTTAGCTAATTTTTTGGCCGATTTTAGCGATGAATCGGATAAATGAATGAACTGTTTTTGACAGCTCATACAGCTAAAAAGTCGAATCTAGCTTAGTTTCAATCGCTAAAAATCTCCATTGTTTGCTCAAAGAAGTTTAAAATTAGCGACAAGAAAAAGTTGATGCTAAAAATATCGGATATTTGTTGTAAAATATCGGATATTTCGGTAATATTTATAGAAAAGGCGTCCGTGGATTAAAGTTCGCTGACAATGCATTGTGGCTGAAACACAATGCCAACGTACGGCCGAAATTTCGCCCAGTAAAGCGACATCCTCAGCGAGGTTTTCCCGGAAATTTCGCTTAAATACTACTCGTAAAACATAATTACGGCTACAACGAAATCAGCTGATTATGCCCAGTTGTATGTCAGTTGATAGAATAACCATATTGAGCAGATAAAACTTTTATAACATAGAATGAAAACAGCGAGAAAAAGGCTTTTTAACAAAAACAGAAAATGTTGAAAATAGCTTTAACTTAAGTTAAATTCGCGACGAAAAGTTCGTGATACGTCGGCATTGTGTTTCAGCCATTAAAAATATATTCCCAACGCACTCATCTTGATAATATTCATTTTCACAACACTATTTCTAAATATTTTTTACAAAATATGCAGAGATTGTGGCAAATCTGACATTTCTCTTCAACTTCACCAGCGCCTGCGTTGAATAAAACTTTTAGAATTTTTTTATTTGTTTTTAAATGAGCTAAAGGCCAATTTTTATTGGAAAATTTATAGGGGAAAAACAACACCACCCAAAGCGGTAAAAATTATAGTACTATTTCGTAGATCACCACATCTCCTCATCAGACTTCTTTCTTCACGGCTTCCGCAGGAGTCGAACCCGCTCCACCACGTAACGCTTAACTAAGCCAAGAATTTTTCTTGTAGATTTTTAGCGATGAAAAAGCCAGAATCGAATTTAAGAAAAATCGCTAAAAGTTTGAATAATAATTTTAAGCGATTGGAATTTTAGAGATTTTTAGAGTTTTAGCGATAGCGAAACCAGGAATTCGGCAGTTAGTCAAAGTCAGGGTTGCATGTCAGCGTACGTGCGCCCACTTCTGGTACGTATACGTATCTTCTCCGTTCCTACATAAATTCATATGCATTGATTGATAGTCATACAATTATATCAACAAATTATTTAATTCCTAAAGCATAAATATTTCAACCATTTCCTTACGACAACAGAACTAAGTTTCTCGCTTTAATTATTTTTAATTGAGAGAAATTTTCATTAATATAAGAGAGTAAGATTTCCGGTAATTTGTTTAAAAATGTTCATATATTTTTATGACACCTAGAAGCGAGATACATATTCAGAAAAATAAAAGCCACAGTTAAAACAAATACTTTCTGATGTTAAATATTTTTTTCAACAGCAAAGTTCTTCCTGTAAATATTTTGCTTATGATTCAACAACTTTTTTTTTAATTGCGGCACTGTTTAAATGCAAAAGTATTTGTTTAGCGTTTCAGTTTACTGTTTCAGCATATGATCACATTGAAGTCCGTTCATATATCCACATTGCGGCGTCATCAACTTTCATTTTTATTGTACAGCTAAAAATTTTAGCAGGGAAGTTTATTTTTTTAAAATTAAGCGTATAATTTAGTTTACATTACACCTTGCCGTGTTTACGGAGTCTCAAGCTGCTTAATGTGACAGGAGAAGTGGATTTTTAACGCAATGACGATATTTAAAAAAAATTCACGATTTCAAGGGATTACATGTAGTTGTTTATACATGCGTTTATTTTAGTAAAAATTAGTATTTTACAATATATTTTATTGATGTATTTTGGAACGATTTTCCGTCGATCCTTGTCAAATTTGGTTTTGAAACAAACCGGTTTCGGCGTTGTGCCATCTTCAGTGTTATTTTTCGTTCTGTTTAGTTTACGTCTGGCGGTCCCTATTTATTGTGTTTTGTCCTTCATAGGTATCGGTATCTGTCGTTAACTAGCAGCCAACAAATGTTTGTAGGTGTATGCTACCTGAGTTTAGGGTTTATTTGTCAGCGTCAAGTTTTTTTGTGGTATGCATGGGTAGGTAGAAGTCAGTAATTTTTGTCCTGCTGGATGTTTTGTGTTG